>OY720682.1:70188601-71388601 GCA_963170755.1 Amphimallon solstitiale | reverse complement strand
ACTAGAAAACCGAATTTGATCCAGGATTTATTCGTTGATAACAGATCGAAACAACGTAAAAGGATTCAAATTCGAATTACTTTAGATAAAATAAATAAATCGACTTGTGAATATTTTGAAAGAAAAACACAAGGATTGTACAGGGTGCTTAATGCCTCGATATACGAGGACGCTGATGCACACTTATTCTTAAATGTACTACCAGCGTTAAAAGATGACAGACAGACAGAAATGATCTTTTAAAATGGGAATTTTGACCCACTCCGGGCAAATCTTGAGCCTACAACTGATATAAACGCAGCTCACTCTTTTACGGCGTCTACAACCAGTAATGCACTAACTGCAGCAGACAACATGTCAAGTCGTTCATCTACGACATGTAGCCACTATCCATCTTCAATAGAGGAGACGAATTCAAACCTTGCTGAGGAGTTATTTTCACGGCAGGTACACATACCAGATGATCAACTTTATATAGGAATATATAGGAATGATCTATAAGCGAAAGTAAAGGACTTTTTAAATGGGAACTGTGTTTTGTTATATGTTTATTTCGTGTGTTTCGTTTCTTCTGTATTGTAGGGTCTACTTCTTCAAGTAATCTGCAAAAAATGTTTTTCTCATGCGTAATAAAGTTTAACTTTTAGCGCTTTAAACAAATGCGATAGCATCGTCGCCCTCGGATGACGACATTACGACTGCATAATCACAATAGTGGAATGGCGTGGCTAGCATTTCGGTGCGCATTAAACCACTTTGCAATCATACTACCGCCATTCCATAGCCGCACCACTTTCGTGCCACTCCTATATCACTTGCCATACCAAATCCACGCCATCGCCACGCCACTTTGGTGCGCGCCTTGATTAATGTGCCATCTATGGGCCTATGAACAATGTTCTGGAAATGAATACTTAAAAGTCACAAATATTATATACTGATTATAAAAGAGCGATTTTTAATTTACCTACTTTTGCATTATTATATCTTTCATGTTTATTCACTCGTAGGTCAATCTAACACATTGGATTGACATTGCCTACTAAAATAGTTTTCGGAATATATGTACATAATATGTAGAATTTAACTGATTCGGTCAGAAAGTACATGACAGGTTTGAAGGTTTCGTGCGGTTATTTAAAACATATTTGTGGTCACGTATAATAACGTTCTGTAAACATTTACATAAACTTTCTTCATAGGTTAGAACCTGAAGAACGACACAAATATTTTTGTGCCACAGTGAATACTTCAACTTCAAATACTTGTAAAACAGTTTTAAGGCTATACGCCCGGCCTCGAAATCGTTTTTCTCATTTCCTAATCGTATTTTTCATGAAAACCTTACCGAATTTACACGCTAATTTAAGAAAAAAATGCCTTTCAATGGATAAATCGTAATTTCTTCGAAATTGTCCAAAGGGCCTTAAATAAAAATAAAAATGTAAGAAATTTCAAAAAACAAGCCTTTATTTAAAATTATGTAACACTCAACAGCAACACATAAATTTTATTTTTTCTTAATTTTTAAAAATAAGGTCACGAAACGGAAAACAAAATTTTGAAATTTGGGCGAAATTCACTGAAATCAAATAGAGTATGTGGTACGCTCGCACATTGTGTCGAGAGGTAGCTCCGCCTACCATTTCGTGCAGTTTCTACGCAGTTTGTAAAATACTTCTGAGATCGGTGTATGTTAAGAAAGTAATCGTTACTCGGACATTATTTTATCGAAACCGTTGATATTTTCTTTACAATATAGTGTACATATACAGTGTCAGCGTCACAATACTTCCTTATACTACGTATCAGAAAGTAAAAGCAGTATCTCTTCCCGTCCCTAACGCTATACCTGCTAGAAGCGCATGCTAGGACTCACACGGCTTGCGGGCAGGGAGTATGATTATTATATTTGACTCGCAATAATTTGCTTCTGAAACGATCTAGAAATTTAATTTTTGCACAAAAAATAATTTTGGAATGTTGGCTTTATTTTGTTTCACATATATATGGGTAAATTCTGAAAAATAAGATTAGTTACTCGATAGCTGAAAAATACCTTACACAAATTGGTCGTCTACTAAAACTTTCTTTTTTTTTATAAAATTTACACACCATAAAGAAAAATCGAAAACACTAGTATCATCCAAATACTTTAGGGTATAACCTTAAAAAAACAGATCCCTAGCTCTCTGCATTGCTGAGATATCACGAGATAAGTATTAAAAATTGAAGAAAATGAAAATTTTAAAATTTACAAAAAAAATGATTTTTCGACCTTTTTGCGATTTCGATTTTATTTTCCAACTCAAAATTTGAATCCGGCAGGTGATTTTACATATTTAGCTTCACTTTTTTTGTGTGTTTGAGAAAATATAGATTGTCTAATTTAGGGGAGGTTGCTTCCCAACTGTCAAACATGTGGGCCAACCGGCGATTATCTGAGACCATAACGCTGCCATAAATTACAGGCAGATTAGATTAGGTGACAAGTTCTTTTCTCTATCTTTTTCCTCAGCATAAGACAGAGCACGCGGGCCCTTAAACATTTGTCTTTTATTACAGTTGCACGAAAAACAGTGGTACGCCTCTTTCAAATCGAACTCAGCTTGAAGAGGGCGTTCAGCCTTAATAACTATACTGTTTACACTTGAATCTGACAATGACGCGATTTTGTATTCTGTATGCAACTTAATGCAAAGAATAAAAGGAAAGGAGGTTGTCTTTAAAATTACAAAACATTTGTTACAAAATAGAATTTATTTAGTTCTTTGTTTTAATTTGTTTTGTATGTGTATTAACAAAAACACTGACCTAGTCACTTACAAGGTTTACGAAAATCGAAACGGATTATTGAACCTGGCTACTCTTGATTGTATAAACACAGTTGTTTCTACCCAATCGAATTAACGAAAGCATTAGTGCCCGTGTTGTCAGCCCAATGGTAGAGTTTAATTTCCGAAAGCGCTTCTTGTGGTAAAGTTGGATATTGTCGTCAAGTAACTGAGGATCTTTTGACACGAGTTACAACAATTTTTATTTGGTGACTTGATTGACTAATATTGACCTAACAGCAAAAATTGGTTAATTGTAGCTGCTATTAAGAGATCTTCGACATATTGGAGACAACACGTAGGTTGGTATTGTCTACCGCATGATGAAAATGGTTGTTGTCCCCAATAAATTGTTTGCCTTAATTAAAGCAACCTGTCATCTTGTTTTTTGTTATTACTTCATTATGGTTAGAGTTAATCAACTAAAACGAAATTCCTCATTATTACAAGGAATATCTTTAAAAAATAAAATAGAGGAAAACGCACAAAGACCAAATTCAAATGATGAAAATGACTTTAATATTATTAGAGCAATATACAGCTGCAAAATGAAATTTAGATCAAATGCATAAGCTTATATATTGCCAATTTTGGAAAGCAAATTCTTAAACATTGCTTAGATATTCGTTTTATTTCTTCCTGTTGAAACCCTTCCATTAAATAGTATCAATGATTAATCTTAATCAATAATTACGTATCAAAGTATTTCAATCTGCCGTCTTCAACTTGGCCAAAATGTTTAAAAGAAACTAAGTTAGTTAATTAACTTATTTATTAGATATCTGGGTTTGATAAGCTTTTCAATTCGATACATGTACAAAATTCTCTTTAAATAATACTCCTTTTTAAAGTGACAATACAGTAGTAGTAGTAGTAGTAATGTGAGTAACTATTAGCAGTCATCATGTAGATATGTACTATGTACGTACGTATGTGTTGTACAATCCCTATACGAACTAAATTTAAAAGAATTTAAAAATAGACTAGACCTAAACTGTTCGTATTCCTCGAAATGACTGCCACAATTACATCCATTCACGTCATTATTTCAGCGTTGCGTAATAGATGGCGCTCGTGAACATTTTTACAACAATCGAGTGCTCGTTAGCTTTTCAACCGTTTGAAAACGTGTTCGTGAAGAATTAGCCGCGATATGTGTCGAGTACGTGAGTTTGAGCGTACAACGTTGTACCTATATCCTGTCTAAATTCCTCCCTCTTGATTTATTGGACGGGCTCGTTTTAAAAAGTAATCTGTAAACATAAACTACAGGATCAACTAGGAGGGCGGCACTCGTCTAGCTGACTATACGGAGATGATCATTTTTTATACGGAAACATCTGTCACCCCACTCCTTCCATTATTCCTGTTATGTGATCTATACAATGAGACTAATCCGTATAAACCTTAGATTAGTTACATAAAGTACGGGGTTCCTGTTGGTCGTCGCGCGATATTATTGGTGGATGCATTTCTAGCTTGTAAGGGTGTCAAAATATTGTTGATTATAATTTATTGCAACAGCATGATTTTGATATTACATTAAGTAAGCTTGTTCACCATAATCTCATTACAAATTCAGCTAGGTATCAGTGGAAATAATTATGTTACAGGAAGAGTACCAAACTCTTAAAAAGGAAATTTAATTCTTTTAAAAAATAGAATATGAAATTTATATATTGCTAAATGTGAACTCTTTATATAATTATTACAATATAAACGTGAATTTGTAGAATGATTATTAACCCATATACGTCAACTGCTCTTTTAAAAGGGCGTTTCGCGGATGCCTCCTTTAAAGAATATAAAACTTACGCGTTGTAATAATAGATGTCGCCTCCTGTTCAAGCATAAATGAGAGGTTATATACTACAGTATTTTGACAGTTCGCAATAAACAGGTGATTATTGTGACAGGTTAGAGTGCAAGAAAGAAAGACTATGTCTTGTCCATATGATTTTAGATTTGTTGGGTAGGTGTTAAAACAAATTCTTAATAAATTGTATTATTGCTGACAAAACAAGTTTATTCATATCTAAAGAAGGATAATACTTAGTCCTTTAGCAATATATATTTTTAATCTGCGCTGTTACCAAGTGTGTCCTTTTAAAACGATAGTGGGCACATATAATAACAATACTACATATTGTAACGTTTTCGGGTTCCAATAAACAACTCGTGCAATTATTTATTTAAAACAGTCTGTATATTTATGTACTTAAAATTATATAACAATATAAAAAATACATATATAACTAAAGTATCACACTTAAACTACTATTAATAAATTAAAATTAACACTTGTATTTATTTACTACTAATATGTCCGTATTTATGTAACCCTTCTATTTATATAAAACGGCACTACTTATTTATTTCTTTGGCTACCACGCACTCGAGACTGAACCCCGCAATGAATCCCGTAATGAATCATCCATCGGTGACACAGTCGCCTTATATACCTCTGCATGAAATGTTCTCGAAATGTACCAGTAAGTTCGGCAATATACTGGAGGAAATCTGGACTCTTCCTTGCTTACGTCGTACATCTGTGAGATGACTCACTGCATTTACGATATTTACCGGTCGTGCCGAGATGATTTATAACCCCTTTTTTAACGTCGCCTGGTCTGGCTGATACATATTTCGTTACATTGCCCCCTTCTTAAAAACTGCGTTTCGTCCCGAAACACACTATTCCATGTTCTTGTTGTTGGCGGATGACGGAATCTACATTGGGACCCACGGGTGCACCCAGCTGTCTTGTAAAAATGGCAATCCACCGTCCCAGGCGGCACAACGGGCTGATTGGGCCGACAGCCGCACATGACCATTTCCATACCAGTATACCGAAACACTACTTCCAGCATGTTTCTTACTGTTCTCCATTCCAAACGGTCTAATCCGCAGCCCAGTTTCGGAATTGCCAGCCTCCTTACATTTTGCTCGAGTGCTCGTCCTCGTGAATCGTCAAGGGATTCCCATAAGCTGACTCTCTAGGTTTTCTGGTAACTTGTCGCACATCCGCCGCTTCACCGCTGTCACGTCCATGGTATGGGGCAATTGGTTGAAACACACCATCTCTGGCTCACTATGGGGTGTTAGTCTCATGCAATAAACGACGTCATCTATTTGCTCTAGTATTTCGTATGGTCCCTCCCAGTGTTGTTGGAGCTTTGGGGACCGCCTCGGCGACGCTGAGGATTACATAACCAAACAAGGTCCTCTTCTCGGTAACCATCTCTCTCGGCTTGCACGTGGTAACTATTCTTCGTCCTGTCGCTGGCATCCTGAGTGTGATGGCGTACTCGCTAGTGGGCATCCTCCAAGCTTCGCCTGGATCCGCTGACGTAGTCTTCTCCATTTGGGTTCTCCACAACACACTTGAGTAGATCATCCTCTACATTCAGAGAGTCCCATTGAGCCCAGTAGGATTCCAGTCCCTGTGAGCGAGGAGCCACTTCTTGACAAGCCGGTCCGCGACCAATTCCCTTCCAAACCATCAATGAACCAAGGTCTTCATCAGCTTCTTGACCAATCCGCAAATTGTCAGGATGTCACTGATCGTCAACCACGGCAGTTCTGAACGTGTTGGCCGATTTTTCTTCTAGTTGGTTGTTATGCCTGCAGTCTTCTGAACGTGGTCTGCTTGCAACAGCATCAGCGTTTTGGTGTTGCACAGATGCAATTTGCGCTATTGGTTGTGAGGCTCCACGATACTGGGTCGACGATTGCCTCTTCTCATCGACCCGTTTCATTTTTCGCTGCTCCGCTATGGTTTTCTTGGGCTTCTTCCCGCATTTACTATGCGCATGGCCCATTTCCATCTCCATTTCCTTTTCCATTTCCAATTCCAGCATCGGCGCGTTCTTCTCTTAGGTTGCACCTTATTCACTAATCGTCGGACTACCTGTTCCAGGTGTGCATACCCATACTTCATCTCAAGACGCTTGATTAATTGAGGGTAGTCTTGACACTCTTCTGGAAGTAAGGTCTGTAGAACATCACTGACCTGTCCTCTTAATGACACAATCAGGACAGTATCTTTTTCGGGGACATCCACCCATTTGCTCTTGCAGCGCCTTCGAATTGTTTCCGGTACGTCATTCATGACGTCTTTCCATCGAAGGTGGGAGGTTTTACCTTTGCTTTCGCTGTTCGGGAGATCTCCAGGCTTTCGCCCGTGATGTCATGGAGACCGCAGTCGTTCATCGCTGGCAACTGAAGCTGAACCCCAAACTCGTCCCCCATTCCGAACACGCGCTCCTCAACATTCTGTTCCACGGCTTTGATGGCCACGGAAAATTCCTGTTTCCCATTCGATGAAGTCTTTTGAATGTCTTCCTTAAAAGTAGTCTCCAGTTGTTTTGAATTTTCATCTTTTAGAGTCTTCATATTAGTATCAAATTGTGTTGCAACTTCATCTCTTAGAGTCTTGAATTGTTTTGCAATTTCATCTTTTAGAGTCTCCAAAATTAAGTTATAATGAGCCTGTACTTGAAACAAATATTTCTCGGGATCCTCACCTTCATTTATTAAAAGGTTACGAAGCCGATCCTGGAGAATTGTTTTTTTTTCAGACGCATCTGCGTCCCTTTCCTCCAATTCTGCCCTTAACTCGGAGACCTTTAATTCTTCCAGACGTTTGGTAGCCATTTATTTATTTATTTGCACTTATGTTTATCCCACTTCTGACACCAATTGTAACGTTTTCGGGTTCCAATAAACAACTCGTGCAATTATTTATTTAAAACAGTCTGTATATTTATGTACTTAAAATTATATAACAATATAAAAAATATATAACTAAAGTATCGCACTTAAACTACTATTAATAAATTAAAATTAACACTTGTATTTATTAACTACTAATATGTCCGTATTTATGTAACCCTTCTATTTATATAAGACGGCACTACTTATTTATTTCTTTGGCTACCACGCACTCGAGACTGAACCCCGCAATGAATCCCGTAATGAATCCCGTAATGAATCATCCATCGGTGACCCAGTCACCTTATATACCTCTGCATGAAATGTTCTCGAAATGTACCAGTAAGTTCGGCAATATACTGGACGAAATCTGGACTCTTCCTTGCTTACGTCGTACATCTGTGAGATGACTCACTGCATTTACGATATTTACCGGTCGTGCCGAGATGATTTATAATCCCTTTTTTAACGTCGCTTGGTCTGGCTGATACATATTTCGTTACAATATTTTCAGAGGTTGGGCACCAGACCAACTACTTACTACTACTACTACTGGTCTGGCTGATACATATTTCGTTACAATATTTTCAGAGGTTGGGCACCAGACCAACTACTTCGTTCCTTCGAAGAAGAAGATTAGGAAACTTTAACTCGAAATGTAGAAATAGCAATAATGCCGCCTACAACTGCTTGTGATGATGTCACGGATGAGGACTCCGGGGACGAAGATATTGTGAATGACAATTTACCTATGGCTCAATTGCTAGCAGGAGCTGAACTATTTTCACTATTACTAACAATGTTGAGGACAATTGGGATGAAGATTTATGGTCTCTATATAGATTTGTCAACGAGTTATATGCATATTTAAAATATAAGAAAAGAGTGAATATAAAAACTCAATTGATCGAAGAATTGCCAAATCTTGCTTCAACTGCGTATGTATATACTTCGGTTGATACGTCCGACCCACTACTTTTATATGAATCGTTTTTTGACAGAGATGTAATGCATATGATCTTGTCATAGTCTAATAGTTATGCTGATTAAAAAAATGGAAAAAACTGAGGAAATAAAAACTTTCACCGGTATTCTCTTACAAGGCGGCTATGTAAAATTACCCAGACGCAAGTTTTCACAGAATTCACGGAGCACCCATAATGATTGTGTATCGAATGCAATGTCAAGGAACAAGTTTTAATATTTATTATCGAATATTCATTGTTGTGGTAATAAAAATTTAAGATAATACAGATCATTATTCCAAAGTCAGATCTGTCTTCAAAAGACTTCTGGAAAGGTTTTTCAAGTTTTCAGCAACGAATAAACACAACTCTGCGGATGAGGCTATCGATCCCCATACTTAGGACAGCATGGCTGCAAACAATATATAAGAAGAAGAGGTACGGTTACAAGTTTGGGGTCGGCGTCTTGTCATCCGGATATGTGGTATGGATGACTCAATCTGTCATGGTGCCAAATTATAAATAAAAGAGTTTTATAGATTTCTTGACTTGTAGCGCTTTGCAATTCTGGAATACCTTCGTGTTTTAACCAATCATAAGCAACTTCCATATCACTTATAGGTACTTTGATAATTTCTTCACAAAATTATCTTTGATAGAGACTAGTCAATACAGGGCTACACGATTTTACAGAAATAATATATGAGCTATAAAAGAAACATGCAACATTACAATTTGATTTGTATGTCATAGGCATATTGTTTGGGCATATTACAAAATGCCTAACATTTTGTAAAAATCAGACACACTGTACACCAAAACTTCATTTTACTACTTAACTAGAAAGTTTCAGACATTTTGTAAAATGCTAGGCGTATTGTGAAACTGGCTTAATTTATATACAGTAAGATCGAGAGGCTAAGTATCTTCATGATATTAAATCACTGAGGGTACCTACGAGTAAAGAATAGAACAGGCGAGAGCATAACGTGGTGTGGAAATGGGTATTTTTTAGACGGAGTTACCCTTTTCGGTAGGCCAGTTATGTCCGGTTATGTCAAAAATGACATTTTAGTGTTTCTATAATGGTCAATTGTGTGGCTTGTGGTCGTTCTAAAACGGCAAGAACAAAGAATATTAATTTTTCTCTTCATCGGTAAGTTATTTCATTGGCATTCAACATAGGCAATAATAATTTAAAAAGAGGTATTTTAAATAAATTGTCATATATCTGACATGTCTGATTATGTGTTCAGTGTCGTAACATATATATCCAAGTCATTTAATATTTGTCATATTTTTGACGCAGATTTCATTTAAACCCGTTTATAATATATTAAAAAGAAGAAAAGAATTGAAAACATAATACACTCACGATATTTCTTTAATTATTTTTGGACTAACAACCTATTCTAAATGATTATCGAGAACACAGGAAGTGTACATATACCCTCTACAAAATATTTATGCACGCCTAGGCATTGCGGCGGCCATATTTAGTTACCAAATTTGGACAAATATTATTATTAAGGAGACTCTCTCCTGTTCTATTCTTTACTCGTAGGAGGGTACAGTATTGTTAAAATGTTTTTAAGTCGTATTAAAATTTATCTAGAAAGCCGGAGGTTCGGTACAATTAAGTCTTTTTGGCTGCGGTGCAAATTATTTATAATGTACTCTTTATATTTTCTTTTATTTGACCCTCTTCTGGCATATGTGCAATACTATAGTAATTATTATTATTATTATCATTATATTAAACATGTTCTTCCTCCTTGTTTAAATTTTACTTTACATGAAAAATAACATGCAAATACAATAACAATTAAAGTACCAAATAGTTCGAATTAGAATTTTGCTACTGATTTATTACAGTATGGAATTATGCATTTGTCTGCTAAGACTGCAACTGAATATAAACTGAATAGTTAGAAGCAATCTCCAGTTACTAAATGTTGAAAATCTGTTTCCTTCACATTTATACTTAAGAAACTATTTCGATCGCGATACTATGGAATTACGGCAGCATAATGACAAAACTAGGACTACTGGAAAATATTCTTCCAAGAGTTTTCATTTGTCTACCTACTGACAACTCAAGAAATCTGCAAACTTTAAGAAATATTATGACCAAAATAAAGTCCTAGCTAATATGTGAAATGACATAAGTTCAGTGTTATCTCAGTCAGAGGTGAATTTGTTTTTCTTGAATTATAACTCGAATTAATGACCTAAATTATATCTTGTTGACGTGCTATTGTACGTAAATGTTGAACCTGATGACAAATATGGTTTAGGGGTAAAACGAGTAATACCTGTTACTATCAAGCTTCTAGCTTAGTAGCAAAAAAAGTACTTCCCTAAGATATAAATTAGGAATTGGTAAAAGAATGGAAAAGATTCTGAATGTTAATTTTGTACGTTCATCGTAATAACTGCAATTAAACGATTGCAGTTATTTATGCATAATTATTTGTATAGTTATTTTATAGAGTGTACTCTCATTTATTATAATTTCTAATTCTTTTCATATAGTCAAATAATTAATACCTGTAAATGTGTAATTTTGAGTTTGATAATTTGTTTTTCGTTGCTATTGTTACTGAGACTTCTTATTGTTGTATGAATAACAAAATTTTAGAACGTATTGTTGTATAACAAAAAGAATAAACATGTATAGGGGTGCAGGCGGTGGTCTCTTAATTAATGCTTATGTATTAGTGGAATGACTCTGCGTGTGGTTAGAGGATGGAACCCCCGGGACATCCTTCAGCATCTACTTCTTTGGGGTGTCCTGGATTAAGTTGGTGTGTGTGGAGGAATTATTAATATAAAATAAAAAAAAATATATTAAAAAAAATTAAAAGCTTTCAACTAATTTTAGGAATTAAGTCATGTCGTGGGATGTACAGTGTGAAAATAAAGTAATGAAATTGACGTATTTTTTACGTTTATTTCTACAGAATAGTATATTCTCTCAAGAAATCATTACAAAAACCAGCTAATAGTTAGAACACACTGAGATGAGTAAATATGTAATGGCACTTCCATGTGTGTACAAAGTTTGGATTATTCAGATTCTCCCAGTTGGTTTGTAAAAACACTTCCTCTATAAAAACGACAAGGGCTTTGCATTCATATGCGCTAGAGCAGTACCTCTAAAAGATTTTATTGGCTTTTAAATGACCCAGCCGGTTACATTTTTCATGTTTCTCTGCGTTTCCCTTTCGGCGTGAAATGAAATAAATATATTGATGCCAAACAATATGCATTTTTTAAAATACACACATTTTATATCTTGATCAAATAGTACGTCCACCAAGATATGGAAAGGCGGAAAACCGTAGAAAACAAATTGGAATTAAGTATCATGAAATGTCCTAATGAAGTAGTAGGTATATACACGTTCCTTCTATAATATCTCACGTTTATAAAATCTTCCAGAAATACCTACATGAGTTATTATTATTAGTACGGGCGGTCATGAATTCGGCACTATAAGAATACATTGCTTATAAAATATTTTAAACATTTAACAAATTGTAGTACTTCTATTCTATTTGCAAAGTATTATAGACGGCGATTTTTTGTTCTAAAAATGCTTGTCTTTTTTTTGTTTTAGGATCCCTGCAGCGCATAGGTTCTTGAACACTATTTAATTTAATATAAGTCTCGGTTTGAAAATTGTTTAAAATATTAATAAATACAAATAACGACGGATGCGTTTCATAAAAACATTCATTAAATTTTGAATGACATGACTCACAACAGTTAGTTGTTCTATTAATAGAATTAGTGCAACTAGCCCAAATTTTAGGAGGAAAGATAGCTTCTTCATCTGTGTAATATTCAACTAAGTAATCTGAAAACTCGGTCACTCTGCTATCATTAGGTTGGATGCTCATTAGATGTATAGTAAAAAAGTCTGACACTTCACTAGGCTCTAAAAATGGCAAACCAAGAACATAATTCAGTGATTTTTCTACTTCATTATTTGCTACACAATATTCTGGAGTCAATCCTAGTTTTTGAAGTTTTCTGTACCAGCTTTGGGCCAGATGAAATCGACATTCTATTATTGACACACTGGGCCAAATAAATTCTGCAATATTATGTATACTTTCCTTAAAGTCTGCTACAATAAACTTTGGATTAAAAACTAAATGTATATCATTACACTTTTTTTTTAATAATTTCAAATGTTTCAATATAAATTGAAGTACTTTTAATTGGTAAAATACAAAATACTATTGGAACGCAATGACCATTAATAAAAGTATGCTAAGTAAACAACTGCAAAAAATAATTTAAGCAATAATTAAACGTGCCGTCTAAATATATTGTTTCGCAATTACACAAAGTTTGTTTCGTAAGAAAATACTATAATTTGCTTCTCCTGTCAAGAGAAATTCCCCTTTAATCGTTTTACATTGCAAATCTTGTAAAATGTTGATGGTTTGTTCTGCACTGGTCGGCAAAGTAGGCTGCATTTTCTTTCTCTTGTAATAGACATTATTTCTTATGTAGTTGATGTCTTTCATAGTCAAAAGTGTCCATTGCTTCTGTACGGTTTTTCAATGGTGAATGAATAATTTTTGAGGGTTTTTCAGCAATGTCTTCTGCCTTCCTTTCGTACTGTCGCTAACTGTAATAATGATATCCAATTAAAATTTGTTTCGCAATAAATTAATAAATATATTCTTTTACTGCATTCGTGTTTTAGTTGAGTTTAACATATTTCGTGGATAAAAGAAGCTCACTAAAACACTTATACAATCAATAACTATTATCTACAAACTTATTTGCTTGTTTAGCGCCTTGATGTGTATGTTCTAATTCACTTCTTGATATTAGTTTTTCAGGCCCGATAGTCTACACATTTGCTATACTTATTCTTATGTAGCACTTCCAAAAAGTTTCTTCGGTTTTCAACACTTTCGCAAAAGTAGATTTGCAACCATCCACAATTAGAATTTCTTTACTACGTTCACTAGTTTCAACTATCGTACTCACTATCGTATCCATGATTATTAATCTCGATGTATGTACCGCAGAGATAATTGTACAAGAATGTTGGTATGAAATGCATAAACTAACATAATTTGTGCAATTAGGAGAAACACTGTGTGAGAAGGGGAATAGTTCATTCGGAAATATAAGAAAATAACTTTTCGAAATGTAAATACTTTAAGTAGGCACACTACGGTGAGGGTCAAGAGAAAGCAGAGCAGTATTAGTTTTTATTTGATAGGGCTAACAATAGGTGTTCATCTGGTTTATTTTGGTAATATAAATTGTTAAATATATAATCAAATAATAATATAAAGAATGATTTTAATTTAAACAGATAGGAAGTATTTCATTGTTTTAGTACTTCGATATCAAAACGGAAATAATAATTTATATAGATATACACGTGTGTCACAAGAGCTATCATCATATATGTACAATTCAATAAAAAAAAGGGAAATATCAGAAATACAAACTGTCCAAGACAAAACGCAGGATTCAGCTATAATGAATGAGGCAACTAATTTAACAAAATATTTCCAATTTATTAATTATATAATACTTACAAAGTAGAAATTGTTACACATTACATATGGATATGCATTAATCTGCTCCGGAATCTTCAACGCCTGTTTCATCACCATCACTTAAATGAATTATAAATTCCTGATCCATATATGTGGTTTGGTAATATTCATTTTCTCTAGTAACTGTATGTCGAATACAATTTTTCCAGTCTTCCTGAGTGATATTCCCTGCAGCTTCCCGAATAAGGTTTAACGAACATTCGCTAAATTTGGGATTGATGTTGTTACGACAAACATTCTTCATCAGTTGACTCCAGATTAATTCTATAGGATTAAATATGCAATAGTACGGCGGTAATCGCAAAACTGTGTGTCTCGCGCTTGCAGCTATGTTACGGCCTTGTACGGAGAACTTCTAACAATTGTATTTTCGTAAAACTATCCTCGTAATATAAGTCGTTTGATTCCAAAAATCGTGCTATTTCTGCCTTTTTGCTGCTACAGTCTGGTATTTTACTGATCTGTCGTGAATGATATGGAGCGTTGTCCATTACAATAACACTATTCGATGGCAAGGCAGCCAATAATTTCCTTTCAAAGCAGCCTTCGAATAATTGTGCTGTCATATCTTCGTGGTAGTCAAGATGAGATGATTTGATATTTTTCGCTGATAGCAACATTTCACCAACCCAACCATTATTCGAACCACAATGTAAAATTATTAGTATATTTCCTCTTGATGAAGCAACATTTAAACTACACATATCAGTATTATCAGTCCAACCTTTTATTACGGTGTCGTGAGTATCATACCACGTTTCGTCTAGGTAAGAAATAAAACGGCCATCTTCTCTAAATTTTCTTATGCTTCGTAAATAGTCTTAACGGAGCTTCCGTATCCTTTCTGATTCCATGATCACACGCCGTTTATCAATTCTGTGACATTTAAAACCATTGCTTTTTAACGTTTGCCATAATGTTGTAATGGAGCACTGAATTTCCGGATTGTCCTAAACAAGCCTCTCCCTTAAACTTGACAAGGTAGGAACTTGGTTTTGTCTATACATATTTTAAATTGTCTGACGAATACTTTCGACAGACAATTCCACAAGGTACTTCTGTTAACGTTGATGTTCTTTTTATAATATCTGACTCAGGTGTAGTTTCGTCATTTTCCGATTTTAAGTTATTGTAAACATTCAGAACTATTTGCTTAGCCTGAATTCCTAAACAAACTCTTACTTTTCTGTCGTTAAATCATCAAACTTCGTCATCATGTTCTTCATAGTCTTCTGTATCGCATCAAGGTCTCCACATCTTGAAGGGTTTTTGAAACACAAAATAGAATACCTTAGTCAACAAAATATTCTTCGCAACTGGACACATATATTGCACACCTTACATATACATACCATATATAAGTATGGATGTTTTCGTGTATTAGGGTAATGACAGGTCAGTAATATTATTCAGGTTAATATATTTCTGGATTTTCACAAAAGGAAATTGCATTACTATATATGTGTTAGTACATTATTCATGATAATCCTCCAACAAGTTTTCGAACCGTTAAACTGATTATTATTTAATTGTAAGTATATATAAATAACAATAGCCCCTAACATTTTCTGTTACGGTTCTTTTATTTAATAGACGACCGACCGCCTGGTTCCTAATACGTATCTAAACAGAGCGCAATAAAGTACTTATTGAAACCCTTAGGCATTTCTTATATTTCCGAAAGAACTATACGTAGATGTTACCCCATTGGTCATTTTGAACTCAAGATAAGTCAAGTACTTCTAGCTAAAATTATCGAAAATAACACTTAACGAAAGAAGCTTATCAATAGGATGTGGATTAGGTATTAGGTATTAGGTATATAATGAGGTGTCCAATTCATGTATCTGAATCAGGTAAAGAACGGGTACTGGTAGTTGGAGATTATAATAGTGCCGAATTCGTGCACGCCCATTAGTATAATTTGATAAATATATTTCAAGGAATTTAGTTTTAATAATTAAAATCTGTACGCCTCAAGGTATTACAAATTGAGAGCTTTCTCTCGAAGCAGTGCAATTACATTCTAAAATGCAAGTTTCTTAATACGCTTGTCTGAAAATATCCTCTTGCTTGGGTCTTAGTAATACTGTTTCTTGTTTAGTAATTTTGTTTCCGCACTTATGTGACTTGTAAAACTAGATTCTCCCCATGTTCCACTTTGTATAAATCCATATTGCATACAGTACCAAAGCAAATAGTTGTTTTTCTTTTTCTTTTGGGAATATAAAGTTTTATTAATTTTAGATAAGATTACAGAATGGCGACCTTCGTTGCAGTACGGTCGAAGTTATAAAACTGAGTTCCTTTGCATGTCCAGGTAGAAATTTTCTAGGAAACACGTACGTATTTCACGGACTATATACAAAACTAACACACACGCGATCACCACACAAATACACGGACGTGCCGAAAGGGCAGGCGCTATGTTAATATAGTTTAGCGTGACTAGCTCAGATCAACGACATTCACCTGTCGTCAGTTTCATAAACTCCAAACGAGATATTAAATATTACATTCGCGACAGTCTGTGCGTGTAAAGATACAATGTCGGAAACAAACAGAAATATCACTCTAATTACATCAATATATTCATTTCTTTTGTCAACAAGTTACAAGGGAATATTTAAGTTTACGAGTAGTACTGTACGGGATAATCTGATTTGAAATCGTCTTTTTTAAGATAAATAATGTATAACAATGTGTCCACAACAAGAGTTTTTCAATTTGCAACCCATTTTGCGTAACCAAACGTGGACCATAAACAATAAACAAAATCATAGTAGGTAAACACCAAGGATTCACAGTGTCACAGTTTTAAAATAAAATTTAAAATATGTCTAGCCTTATTCATAACCAAATTTAGTGGCTACTAAGATCCAACTAAGACTCTACTAAAAAAAGTTGTATTCATAATGGTGTTTAATAGTGTACTAAGCTTAGTGGTCAACTAAATTGTTAGTAGCGTGCAGGGGTATATTTAAAATTACAGCTCACCGTTAAAGCTAACCTAAAGAAACAAATTGGTACACATATTTATCAAACTTCTTTTAGATCCAGGATTATAACTTCTTAATTAAATACATTGAAGTGGAAGCATTTACAGTTGACAAAGATCCGCGATATGAACATACAAAATGAAATTCAATATCATACAATGAAAATGAAATTGTTAAAAGAGAAAAAGGAAGGAATGAGTGTATAGAGATATTTTTATATTTAGACTTTATTTTAAATAAAACATACTTGTGATAATAGGTGCTTTTAATTAAAATGTCTCATTATATGATAATCTGATGCTTAAAAATATTTCCAACATTATCACTAATAATCATTTTCATCGTTATCCTCATTATCAATCTAATCCCATACATAGTTAATGTAAGTGAGGAGATATTTTTTTTAATGTGAAGATTCCTGTTTGCAATTTTTCCTTTTATAATATTCATTATGGATATTGCTACTATCGATGCCCTTGATGTGTCCAGTTTAATGAAAAAAGCATCCGAATTTATTCTTCATAATTCCAAAAGAAAGACATTTCTCGTTGATATATGAGTCTTATATTTTAACACAGGACTTGTCGTTAGTGTTCGTGATGGAGTTAACGGATACCTTCAACATGCATATCCATTATCACTAATCAAAATACCTTCTATATCTCCATTCTGAAATCATACTAATATCACCTAATATTGTTTACATTTTTCTTAACATTTAATTTTAATGAAGAATTACTTCAAATCTCCTTTTTAATGAATATTTGTTCCAAATTCTCTAAGTCATCGGTACAGTCTTTTTACCTGGCAAGTGTATCACAAATCCTTGCCTTAGCATCACATAGATTATTTTTAATGCAAAATATAAGAATAAACATAATTTAATATGTAGTACCTATAACGAATTTCCACCTATTGATTATCATGCTTGTAACTTATTTTATTTCATTCTACATATATTTTGTATAGAAATTCTATTATTATTAAATTATATATTTCCAGTGGATTAAGCCATTTCTAGCAAATTTTTGGATTTAGAGCCCGTTAACTTGACCTTCTTCAACATCTTTCTATTCTGCTCTAACATGTATTTGTTCATATCCATGAAAACTTTTTCTGCTACATACAATTTATATACAGCATGTGTCAATTTTCATTAGCCATAGGCGATTAATTCATGCAATACGTAACAACATGGCACCCCTACTTTCCTCTCCAATGCGAGCGCGACCGATACAAGCTCAAGTTATAGCAGTAACTGCTGGACCACTGACTTGGGTGTTTGTAATGCGTTCAGAAATAATATTTACGCGTTGCAAGGATTTATTTTTCTTTTTCCTTTCAGTAAATGCAGAGAATTATTAAGCTGCGTTCACGCTGCATGACACAAACAAAAGCGTAATTCTAATAAAATTAAAAATAAGGTAAATAAAAAAGGATTCCAGTAATAAGACGGCTTTTATTGCAGACTAGATCGCAACGTGTTCGCAGCTAAAGATTGAATGTAAAATCTGGTGGGGAGATCGGAGAAAATCGTTGTAATGTCGATTGTTGCCGGGATTGGTGACGGACAGTAGGGGTGACACACGTTGCCACATATTATTTGTATACGTATAAATCGCACGTAAACATTGAATCCCTATACCTAATGAAAATTGACACATCCGGTATAAGTGTACCTTCTTATTTTGCAGATTTTACTTAATCTGAAATTGTAAATTCTAACCTTTTAATATTTGCTTTCTATTGTGATTACCGCACGCTCGTTCTTCATATTACCCTGTTGCCATATGCATTTTTCTATTAACATCTTACTACTTAGTAGCCACTAAATAAGCGTTTATGAATAAGGTAAATTAATAGCGTCTTAGTAGGATGTTAGTAGCTACTTACTAGTAGCGTACTAACACCCTATTAGAGTGATGATTATGAATAAGGCTGGTCTTTATTAACATATAACACTCTCAATGCTCCATTGTACTTTTTCAGTTAATGGAAAACATGTTCAGTGAAACGAAGTCGGGCATGAACAACTAGCCCAAAATCTTGCACATCAGTAAGCTATTATTTGAAGTATGTAAATATAAATTAGATTTAAAAAATTCAACATGATATTTTTAATCAAAAATCAATACATTAGTCTTCTGCGAATTAAGAATTAATAATAATATATCTTTATTGACCAACAGATACATCTAATTACAGGACAAAAAAATGCAATGAATCGATAACTGAACAATATAAAATCAAATATATATATATATATACACACATAGATACATACACATATACACATATATATAACTCAATAATATGCACGACAAGAGAAAAGGAAAGAAAAAAACAAGCCAATGCAACGTATAGGTAAAAGTAAAGCGTAACACCATTACAAGTGTTAACAGTCGCACCTACTAATTAATTAATTGCGTTAATGGTGAAAAATTAATATCGAGATCATCCCCGCAAGTGGCATTGCAACGACTACAACCCTTATAGAGCAGGGATCCAAGTAAAATATTGGTTCTGGCCGTTGAAAAATAAAATACATTTCTTGTGCGACATGGGTACTGAGTACAACAAACATGATATTTGCCAAAAAAGATAGAACATCTATATAATTGCGCAATACATCATAAATGAACTTAATATCTGTTTCATACCCTCGTATCTTCAAAGATTCAAATTTAAATTCTTTAAGAAGCGCATCATAGCATGTCCCCTGAATGGGGTACAAACCATGCCTCCTGAAGTACAGATATTTCAAGAAACGCCTCTGAACCATCTGGAGGGTTTCATAATAAGTTTTTATATTGGCGACCAACCGAATGAAGCATATTCGAGGCGAACAAAGGAAAAGTAAAGGGTAGTAATGGCCTCTCTGGATGCAAACTGTCTGGTATTTCTAACAACAAACCGTAATGTTTTCAATGCTGATGAAATAGTGCTATTGATGTGGTCAGAAAACGTTAATTTAGAGTCAAAAAACGCCTAAATCCCTAACCACTGTACAACGATGAATACGATTCCCGTCAAAGCCGTAATTGAAACAGAGAGGTTCTTGCTTCCAACTGATAGTCAATACATTGTATTTAGAAATGTTCAGGGGCAAATTATTCACAGTACACCACGCTCCCAAAACATCCACTTGTCTCTGCAGAAACAAGCAATCCGTAATGGTTCGTATTTTCTGGATGAGCTCGACATCATCTGCAAATAAAAGTCTATGACAGCCCAATTCAGAGCAGATGTCATTAATAAATATTGCAAATAATAGGGGACCTAGATTGCTATCCCTGTGGAACTCCTAAGGTGGAAGTAAAGTAAGATGATTTGTGACCAGCATAACTGACGTACTGAACCCTTTTCATTAGGTAAGTGTTAAATAATGACTTTAATTGAGGTGAAAAACCAATAGCATCTATTTTACGTAGCAATATGGCGTGATCGATACGATCAAAAGCCTTGGAGAAGTCGGTATAGATGATGTCTACTTGCTCGTTATCATCCAGGCATTCCGAGACAAGCTGGATTTTAACACTGGAAGATTGGATGTCGTAGATCACTTACTCATAAAACCATGCTAGTGGTCCACAAGTCTGCACCGAATCTGTGAGTAAGCATTCGTGTAAAGGCACATCTCGAACACTTTAGCAAAATTATTAAGAATTGCTCTCAGTCGGTAATTCTGGATTAAGGCTGTGTCACCTTTTTTGTGAATTGGAAATAGTTTGGTTACTTTCCAGCATTCAGGGAAGACAGACGTTTTAAGTGCTAAATTAAAAGCAAAAGTGAGAGGTTTAGCAAAGATGCACACATAATCACGAGCAAGTATAGTACAAGCATTCTTTAACTTTTTTTAAATTACTAACAACTTCCGACTCAGATAGTGAAGACACACCAATCATAGGAAAGCACACGGTAGATGATGGTGAAGTAGTATCCAAATTGTGCACCGAATCGGTATAAACGGATTGGAAAAATTATTTGAAACCATTCACTATAGATGGGGCATTCTTTAGTTTACATCCCTCAACACCCTTCATTGAACCAGGTATACCCGGGTCACGTCGCTTAAAAGCAACGAATGACCAAAACGGTTTCGGATTTTCCTTATTAGAATTAAATTATGTTCAATAGATATATATTCACTTGAAGACGCCCATATTAATATCATTTGGTACTCATTAAAAAGAAATGTATAAGTGTATGTGATCAGCATAAACTAGGACTTTACACTTATTAACAGATGATAAAATGCTGTTAGTGTAAACTGTACAAAGTAGCGGGCCAAAGATAGAACTTTGTGGAACTCCAGAGCAAAAACTAAATTACATAAAATATCACCACGATACTTGATTCGCCATGTTTTTTCAGATAGATAAGATTCTAGCAAAACCAACACACCATTCCTAAATCCGAAGATATGGTTATATTGCTCTGGTCTTGATAGAAAAATTTAAATCACTTAGAGTTTCAGTATACCACAATTCTTGAGCATGCTTCTCCCTGACAAGTTTAATAGGACAAGCAATTCGAAAGCATAGATTATATTACTATAAAAAGAGCAAATTTGTTACTATAGTTCATCTCAACTCTCAACCTTAGTATTCAGTATGTGTCTTATGGAGACAAACAACATAGTTGTCAGTTCGACAATGGCAGCTTAAGTTGGCAACTCATTATAATGACATGACATTTGAAATACTTGTTGGTTAGGATATTATTCTAATAATAATAATAATAGTAATATATCTAATATATATATAATTTGACACTTGTCAGGAAGCTTATGTTATTATACTTACACAATACCGATAATACCAACCGTAAACATAATAAATCGAACTGACAACATTGCTTTGAAATAAAAAAATGAGGTGTGGCCACCACACGACTTTCTTATACGTATGAGCGTTTCAACCTATACAATTTTAAGAATTTTTTTATACAAAACTTATTCAAAATCCTATTCTAAGTACTTTCATTCTCTTAATAAATCGCAAGATATTCAAAGAAAAGTGCTACCCGCTAAGAATAAAAGTGCTACTTCCGGTCCGAATTTTGAAATTTCATGTATACAAAAAATATTGCAAATCCAATTCTAAATACTTTTGTACTCTTAATAAATATATATAGAATGCATAATTTACGACATATTTGCCAAAAATCGCTATTCGATAAGAGTAAAAGTGTTACTTCCGGTCCGAATTTTGAAATCTTTTTTATACAAAAGATATTGAAAACTATGTTTTAAATACTTTTATATTCGTAGCGTACCTGTCTAAAAAGCATGACTTGCAAAATATTTGCAAAAAGCTGATTTTTGATAAGAGTAAAAGACCTACTTGCGGTAGTAATTTCGAAAAACTTTTTAAATAAAATGGTTCTCAATTTTAATTTTAAGTACATATGAATTCTTTATAAATTTGTTTAAACTTAGTAATTGACGAAATATTTTTCACTGAAGTAAAGTACTACTTCCGGTCAACCGATTTTTCTGAAAAACTAATCAGATCTCAAGAGGCAGATTATACACGTAAATATAAAATTTGGAATTGATATCTACAGCGGTTTGACCGCTATCGTGGTCACACGCACACAGACAGAGACACACACACAGAAAGAGAGAGAGAGAGAGAGAGAGAGAGAGAGAGAGAGAGAGAGAGAGAGAGAGAGAGAGAGAGAGAGAGAGACGCAGACATTTTTTAAAAACCACTTTCTTGGTATCAGCAAAAATCTCGAGGTCGAAAATGTTCATCATCACAATACTTCCTTATACTACGTATAAGAAAGTAAAAAGATAATTTATTACAAATTGCTTACGGTAGTAAAACAGGTATATATCCCATAAGAGACTGTACTGAATACTAAGGTTGAGACGATCTATAAAACCTATTTGAGTATCTTTTATTAACGCTCAATAGAAATTACTTACTATATTAAATAATGATATTTTCTGTGTGTGTCATCGATTTACATTTTAGCGGACGCACTGAATTGTTGCTTTCATTCATATAAACTAATTAGACAACCAATTTCGGTAGAGCACTACGTAGATAAATAACTTAGTTTAAGTTTAGCAAGATTCGATATCAGTTTAGTGAAGTATAACTAAATACGTCCACAAATTCTAAATTCAACTGCAATATCATAAATATATGTATACATACATACATATATTGAATATGACATTGCATGTTCTATCGTAAATTTGAATAAGTATATTTATTCCGCTATGTCGCAGAGATAAGCTGTATTGACCGCACGAAACCACAAATTTCAAGGGGTAAATATACATACATAATTTTAACGATAAACGTTAACGTTTCCCTTCCTGCATTTTATTTAATTTTATTTGACTTGTTTAATCGATATGGCCTCTCGACAGTAAAATAAATATATTCATTTGAAATAGAAAAGTGTAGGGAGTTATCGAGTTCCTGGTGAAAAACACATGCCCACAACAAATTTATAATTAATTACTACCTGAAATTGATATTTTGATATCGAATTGCTCTAAATTATGGGCCTCATTTTAGAAAAAAAAAAAAATAAAGCCGGAAGACAAACTTATATTGTGAGTAAATTATAAGTATACAGGGGCATATATGAATATAGTCATACAAGTATTTGCACTTACGAGGGGTCGTTATATATTCCCGGACTAGGCATGAAAAAAAAAGTTTCGAACAACAACTGATGGAGCATCATCAATAACGACAGGCAATAAAATTGGGTTTGTAGCATTGTGTCGAACTAACAAAGACTTCCCATCATTTTTCGCATTCCATTGCATCATTCATCAGCAAGTTTTACGTTCAAAAATACGAAATATGAGTTATGTCGTGGATATTGCCACAAAGATCGTGAATTCAACTACGTTTGCGAAGTTGCAAGGACGCTTCTTCAAAGTGCAATTGGAAGCTAGCGACTCTGCCGAGTACACTGACATACTTCGTTAAATAGAGATAAGATGGTTGAGCCACGGAAAATATTTAAGGATTTCAAGAGCTACTACCTGAAATCATTTCTTTTCTTAACAAACAAGGTGACGCCACTGAAATATTTGAAAATGAAAAATGGCACCGTGATTTAGGTTTAATATAGTAATCATTTGAATATCATTTATTTGGAACTACAGGGAAAAAATAAAACCATTATCGATATGGTTAGCGCAACAAATGCCTTTGTAAATAAATTGAAGCTACTGATTAATCAGGTAGAGTACGATACAAATCTTCCAGCTTTGAACACAAGGGGAAATTCTCAAATTATGACAACTACGATACACAACTAAGAAACATTCAGAGTGAATTTGAAAGACGCTCTTCTGATTTAAACCAGCTGATGACTATTGTAATTTTCATGGCTTATCCATTTTCTGGTGAAGACGTTGAAAAATATGCTACTGAAATATCAAACACTTTCCATATGGAAATCACTTCAGTACAAAATGACGTATTGCAGATAATTTCAGATATACATCTCGCAGCCAGAGCAACTGATGCCAAACTTTGGTCATTTATATCCGAAAACAAATATCCGTGATTAAAAATACAAATGTGACAAATAGCTCTTCAATTAATAGCATTCTTTGGATCGACTTACTTGTGCGAGTCTGCATTTTCAGAAATGAAAATTATTAGGACGAAGTATCTCAATCGACTAATTAACAAACATCTTTCCGCATGCCTGCGGTTGGCATTCAGTAATTTCGAACTGTCCTTCGATAAGTTTGTGGATGATATGCAATACGCATCAACATCTAAATTCTAAATCAAAGCAGTGACTAAAGAAAATTTCTGACATTGCAATTTTATTTGATGTTTAACTTATTCAAGTATAATATAGTTTGTATTTATATACGAGGGTGGGTCAATATGTCCGTGACTTTTTGAATTTCCCGCCTCTTAACTGAAAGGGCAACACTGCTCCTGCCAACAGACATCTGTCAGTTGACTCCTGTCAAAATTTGAACAAGCTGCGTCAATTAGTGATTTGAGGAGAAAATGAAAGAATGCGAATTTCGTGTGCCCATTAAGCATTATTTTTTGGGAAAAAAAACCCTCACTCAAACCAAGGCTAAGCTTGATAAATACTATGGAAACTTTGCACCATGGTAAAAAAGTGGGTTACTGATTTCGTTGTGGTCGTACCAGCACCGAAGATACCGAAACGTTCTGGACGCCCAGTTGAGGTCTCTACACCTGAAACAATTAAAAAAAATCACGATATGGTGGCCGATCAGAGATTGAAAGTGCCAGAGATTGTGGAAGCCAAAGGCATATCACATGTTTCAGAGGTTTGAATAATCACTTGAGTATGAGAAAGCTTTCCGCAAGATGGGTTTCGCGTTTGCTCACAATCGACCACAAACGCAATCGTGTGACAACTTCGCAGGAGTATTTGGCGTTGTTTAACCGCAATATGGACGAGTTTTTGCGCGGTTTCGTATCCGTGGACGAAACGTGAAGCCACCACAACACACCAGAAATAAAATAGCGGTCAAAACAGTGGGTTTCTCGGGGTGAATCGGCGCCAAAGAAGGCCAAGGTGGGTTTGTCAGCCAATAAAGTCATGGCGACCGTTTTTTTGGATGCACGCGGTATAATCCACATTGACTACCTTCAAAAGGGTAAAACAATGAATGCCGAATATTATGCCAAATTATTGAGTCGATTTAATGAGGATTTGAAAAAAAAACGACGGCATTTAGCCAATAAAATAGTTCTTTTCCACCAGGACAATGCAAGGGTGCACACATGTACAATTTACATGGCAAAAATCCATGAATTCGGCTACGAATTGCTCCCTCATACGCTCTATTCTCCGGATTTAGCCCCGAGTGGCTATTTCTTGTTTCCAAACCTGAAGAAATGGCTCGGCGGAAAGAGATTTGACTCCAACGATGAAATCATCTCACAAACAAATACCTATTTTGATGACCTCGACAAATCTTATTTTTTGGAAGGGATAAAAAAATTGGAGAAACGTAGGACAAAGTGTATAGAGCTCAAAGGAGACTATGTTGAAACATAAAATGATTTTTTTATCCAAAAAGCTTCCATTCAAAAAGTCACGGACATATTGACCCGCCCTCGTATTATAAATATTTGGAATAAATCATTTTCATAAATCTGTTTTTTTTTTTATTGTAACCAGGATACTCCTAGTAATAGGTAGTTGTACGTGTCGATCGCTTGTCACCTAAGTGTTTTGTGGTCGATTGCAATTCCTAAAAGTCTGAGCACCCCTGCTATAGAGTAACAAGTTTAGTTGTTACTATATTACTCGAAACACTTAACTAACCGCAAAACTATAAGAAACAGAAATTTTTGAATTGTTAAAAAATTATAATTTTCAATTTTTAAAAAAATGGTAAGTGATTTTTTCCTAAAATCAGCATGTAAAGTTCTATCACAATCAGCGATTTGTGCTTGAAGCTTTTTTTAATTGCAGGCGTGTGTAATTAATAATTCATTATCGTCGAGAATTGTCAGAACTATTATAATTACGCGCAAATTTTTACGGATTCTAAAACATATCTCTCATAATTATAGATCGCAAGTATTATTTAAGTATCTCTAAAATGAACGCCTTGTGATGTACAAAAATTGCATATTTTCAAAAGCGTACTTTTCTGTCAAGTAGGAAATTGTTATTTGACACGCTCAGGTTACTGCCGTTAGTAACTTGTCCTATTAAATAAATTTCGTTCGCATTGTACATCGACATATACAATGGCATTCAAAGAGACATCAGCTTAATAATTAGACATCTGAAGTTCACGTTTGCGAAGGTATTTCGTATCACTTTGGATGTGCGTTGTGCTTTTCAGGAATTTCAGTCATTCGAAACTAAACGTAATTGGCAATTTAATGGTTAATGCACGTTGCGTTTGCCCTAAAAGCCGCATTATATTATCAATAACACACTACCTACTATTAACAAATGTCTGAATGGATCAAGGCTCCTGGGCGTCTAATAAATATTGCACATGACATTGTATATTCACACACATTACAGACACTTTCCAGTTCACTAATAGTCATAGTAGTGGTAGTCGTAGTAGTCGTGCAGAAGCGTTTTGCTAGTGACAGGCTATTAATACCCTGTTGCTAATTAGTGGCCTCTGGACGCTTCAAGATCCGTAGGTGTAGTAATATATATGAACGTGTACGTGAGTACATCTTCCCGATGAGAGTCTAACTATTTATCCATCCGCAAACATATTTATGTTTTCCACAACGTTGTTTATTTTAAACTTTCCGTATCTGTTTTGCTCACCGACGGTTTTATAATTAACATTAATTAGTTGCGGCGTTGGAAATCAGTTCCGAATTTATGTTTCGTCGTCGGAGGTTAGTTTATATCCGTTTGATGGCTTCTCTACGCCCCGCTGGTATATTTTTTTTATGACGCAGAACGTGAATATTTGGATTAGTGTCTCCTCAAATACCTCTCTTTTTCGACCAAGTACAGATTTTCAAATTTACTTTTGAGTATTTATGTATTGCGCAGAGATTTGTCTAAATCTAGTAGTTGACGGGATAATGTTAAAATTTGGTTTTATCATTGAAGAGTTTCTACTACATCCGGTCCACCGATTTTTCTGAAAATCTAATTCACTCTCGAGTGACTTCAGTACGGTTCAACATCATATACATTTAGATGTAACTGAGTGCCAAAATATTTTATTATCGGACGAACCTGTATAAAATAAATTAAAATATTTATTATTATTTATATATTTATTCATTTTCCAACAGTTTTTACACCCAAGTACAGAAAAATATTGCATTAGCTTGTAAAGGAACAGCTAATCTAGCAATGTAATTAATATGAATATAATGTAAAAGAATTAGTGAAAGCCCCAAAAGTTGGGCACCAAATTGTAAGGAAACCCTTAATATAATAATGAAATTAATAATAATATGATATATAAAATAGAATAAAATAAATTGATTTGTTTCCCTGCTAAGCTCAATTCTTATCCCAGGGCGATTCGGATAAAAGAGATGTTTATGAATTAATTGTTTTGTAGGGCATTATTGGGTGTAATTTAATAAAATACTATTGTATAAGTTTAGATAATAATTATATTAGAAATCAATGATTTTTGTAGTTTATTACAAACATAGCAAAATACTTAAACAATTAACTGCTAATAACAAAAGCAAACATATTAACAAATAAGTTCACTAAATTTTTATGACGGTAATATCTAGCAATATTTATTTACATCATTCATTCTAATAAACAATATGACAACATTAGCTGGACATAACAACTTAGGCTAGATACATTTCATTTATATCTGCGTGTATACACTACTACGCCAAGAATAGATCAAATTACAATTTGGAGACGCTGATGCTTTATTATATTTATACGATTTATTAAATATATTTGTCTCTCCTAGATAAATATATTTATTTATTTCATTTCTACTTTAGAATGAATTATTATATTTAGCTTTTTATTTTGATTGAAATATTTACATACAACAATTTCTAAATACATTATTTTAATACTTCTTGTTCAAGTTGAATTTTCTCATTCAACGAACAAGACGTTGGAAGCTTTCAATTGGACTTTCTATCTTCGACCAGCAAGACGTCGGGAATTTGCATACACTGCCAATTGCAGAACAAAAGCTTTTTAACGGAAGAAATGATAACTTGAACACTTAATACGCGGTCGATTTCACAAGGTTCTACTTGTAAATATAAATTTAATTGACCGCTGTTTATATGTCTGTTGGGAGCCGACATACTTTCAAACTACAAGACCTTAGTCGACTCCCTGCTTGAAGTCTGTTTGTCGACTCCCTCTTGTCACCACGTTTTTTCACTTCTTATAGTTTGAAACCTGGGATTCCCCTTCTTCTATAATATCTGGGTATTCCCGTTGCAGTTCACACACACATGGTCACGTATACTGAACGAAGTTATAGATATCGCGCCACTTATCTTAAATTAACACAAGTGTTCGGCGCCACTATTTTTGTAACTTTCTTATCAAACTAATAAATATTTTATGTACGTATTAACATATAGGGAATAAACTTATAAATATATGTATCTATTGATTTTTAATGTACAGGCTGTCCCAGAAACAAAAAGACGGAGTAGCAGGTATGTAAAGTCCGAACAGAAACATGCCCAAATATACCGCAATAACGAAGAAATTATAAATTTAATTTTCTATGTTGTTTTTTATATTAAAAAAATTACATTACGGAGCTGGCACAGAATGTATGTTTATAAATACACGTAAGAATGCTCATTTGTAAATAGAAACGAACACGCATTCATAGAAAAATACGCTTTTTTTGTATAAAACGAGAAAAAACGTTAAATCGTACTGATTTATATAAAACATATTTTTTGCCCGATGCGTCTCGATAACGCAGCTATGTAGTCGGTTATTGACCCAGATGGGCGACACACTTTATTGCAGACAATAAAAGATTGTTTTTATTTTTAAAATAGGAAGGTTGTTGCTCAATGTGTTTGTGGTTGGAAAAAGCTGATTACTATTATTTTAGAATATTCTGTAAATCCTAGTTTTTCTAGCCTTTATTACAGTAAATATCAAGAATGCAATTCTGTTTTTCTAGCAGGTGTAAAATTAACGTAATTAATGGTTTGATATTTATTATGAAGTATTTATTTTCCTCCTTTTTTTTAACATAAGTAATATGGTGGTCCTGAAAGTGAAGTAGGTGAATATTTAGTCCAGGGTCGGCGTAAGGCCAATTGATTTCTTTATTATTTTTTTTCTGCCATCTCCGCACGAATAAAGACTTGATATTTTGAGGTTACGTTTTTACACAATCTAGCTTCCGATTTCTGGTATTCCGTCTTTTTTGTTTCTGGGACATCCTGTATATATAATTAATAAAATATCATTCACATGATTATTTAATGTTATAAAGTTTATTTAAAATCATAAAATAGGCCATGCCATTGCAAGAAATACAAAACACAATACACAATGCGTACATAAAAAGAAAATCATCCAGAGTAAAACAAACATTGCCAGACATTAAATCATTATCAGATTAGATATTTTGTTAAATGTATCATAATGTAAATCAGAGTCATTACATATCTGTTATAATTGGCACAACACGTAGAGAGAGCTGATTTATATCACATATTAGTCCTATTAGCCTCACAATAGAACGTTCTATATTGACGGGAATTTGTATGTTTTGGAACATTGATGTTAACTTTATTCAATAGCCACGCACAGTAAATATGATCACGTAGGAATACTGTATATGAATTTAACACTAAGATTTATTCCTCTATCATTTAGCGAAGTAAACTTGAAGCGTGTAAGCACATCTTGGTAATTGGAGTCCCTTTCAGGATATTCACCATCATCCACAAACATAATAAATTTACAAAAATTTCTCTGTACTGCTTCTACCTTGTTAATATAGGATTGATAAATGGGATACCATACTAGTGAAACATACTCTAATTTTGATCAATGTAGGTGCAATACAAAATACTCAGGCATTTATAGTCCATCTCAACTCCATTATGAAGGACAGGTCTTATGGCAATTGATTTCGTGGTTGCCAAATTATCTCATTATATATCGTTACATTTCCGGTTCATTATCTGACATTCTTTTTAATCAAAACATAACCTACACGACTGTTTGTCATGCAATTGAGGCAAACTAAAAATTAATAGTAATGTGAAACACTAAAAGAAAAAATATATGGGAAGATGGATTATAGTAAAAACAGGATATTTGTAACAATATAATCCTATGGGATTGTTCTGTAGAAATTTATTTAAAATCTAACTGAATATAGTAAGCCATAGTAAATAAATTAATATTCCAAAGAAATACCCAAGGTATACAATTTTTTTCGTTACAGAATATTGACATCTTAATCTACTATACACTATAAATTTAGACAAAGACAAAATTAATTACAAATTTATTTTTCATAAAAAAACATTTCCATTTATAAAAGCAATTTAAATAATACGTACATATTTATGGAAAGAATAACAATAACCACACAAACACATATATTTTTATTTTTTAATATGTTACATGACATACAGTTTTATTGAATATTAATATGTTAATGTACATTCCATTATACATTTAAAGACCCAAATTCCTCACAAATTCTTTTTTCAAAAATATACTTTTCCATTTATAAGAACAAGTTAATAATACATGATACTATAATAAATTTAAATAATTTAAAATTAATTTTGAGTGTTATAATAAATACATGATAAAATTTATGAGAAAACTAACCATGACCATACAAAGGATTAGGTACACATATTGTTTTATTTTTTTCAATTACTTAAAGAATCTTGATCTGATGATGATATATATTTTTACGTGGCCAATGTAATTCTGCCAGATGTTTATTAATACATTCTGCTAACCCTCCACAATTAATTGTTCAATATCTCTTAGTTTGAATATCGTATTGTGCATTTTAACGTATTGCTTAACTTGTGCCCACACCATTTCAATTGGGTTTAATTCGCAATGATAAGGTGGAACTCGAATATCATAATGCCCTTTATTCTTTGCACATTGATCAATTTTGTTGTCATACTGAGACCTAACCTCTGACACACAATTCAGTAAATCTCTTTTTAACATGTCATTATCAAGTGGTATATTCTTCTCGGTAAGCCATTCAATAATTTGGTCTTTTCTACTTTTGCTACTGTTGGAACCGTTTCTAGTTTTCCGTAAATTCAAAATTCTTCAGGATAAAGCTAAATATGTGATAAAGGGGTTTAGCTAACACACGGGCTCAGTTTCTAACAATGAAGCTAGGAATATTGTAAACACCACTCAGAAAACTATCATTTGATTTCTATAAACACAATAACATTTTCTCCTCAGTAACTTCAGGTAGAAGTATGCTCAAACTATTAGGAGGGTCCATATCAAGATCAACACAATAGTTTTCGTTTGATGATTAGGTACCATTCACCCTGAGTTTTTTTATATTCAGTTTTGTTTAGTTACAATTAAATAACAGAGCGGAACCGCGATCAGAATAATAAGTATCCCATTTGAGTTACCTTTTACCCCCTTTTAAATAATTCAAACCATTTAAATGTGAATTTTTCAAATGTACGGTAGCGCCTTCTGTCGGATGGTTGAGCAATGTGAAAATAATTTAGATATGGATAAATGGCAAGTACTTCTCCTCTGCAGAAACTTCATCATAATCTTGCGAGAGAGAGAGAACAATTAATAATACATAAATTAAATTAATATAAGTACCATATACCTATTCAAATCTTCGTATATTTGAAAGAGTGCGTATAGAATATACTATAAATCTGTTAAATCGAATTAACATAAATAAATCTATACTTTTTTTGCGTAAGCGCGGCTCACACATAAAAACCTTCTATCATTTCTTGAATTACTTATTACCAATAATAAACATACTTATTAAATTTACTAGGTTTGCCCATTTTTACTGTATATATAACATACCTACTGACATACAATGTTGAGGTATATCTGTATCACCTACTCTGTACAGTATGCACGTAAATGTTGGGTAAGGATAAATTTATCTTGGGAATTCTTGGCGTACGACTTAATGTAATTTAGTTATTTAGTTTTCATTTGATAATTCATGATATTGCAGGCTGTAGTATTAAACATGGGACGAATTTAATGCAGATCTCTTATTTTCAAGGCTTCATATTACAACATTATCTTAATATTAATTCGGGACTTGTCAAATAACTTTAAAATTTGTTTTTCAGCGTTTAAAAATTGTAATTACAATTTATGCTTAGTAGAGCCAATTTATTTTGTAACGAACTTTTGTTCGTGTATAAAAATGTGGTAATTTTAACTATTAAATACAATTGTTAATTTGCCTTAGCAAGTATGGCATTTCTATGCAAATTTCATTTATTATAAGTATATGATTTTTAAAGTCATTTATAAAATGTAATGTGTATATATTTTTTTTGCTGAAAACATAAATATTTTGAGCGAGAAGAAAAACCACAATTTCTCCACGTGATATAAATATGTTCAAACTCCAATAATCCAGGATTTTCAGGGATTTAATACCTGCTGATGACTTAAAGTTACGATTTATTTAACTACATGGGCCCAAAGGCAATATATAAATCCTTGCGTTTTCAATAAAATTCAACATTTGAATGTACCACATCGCCTGCTCCAAAGGTTCACCTGGAGCAGTTTCTGGCCTGCTTTATTGCTCATTATTTCTCCTTTTCAGGCTTTATGCCCCATTAATTAATTCCGCAAACCCGTAATTAACTGACTTTATGACCAGGTTTACCTGGAGCTGTATGTGCTGCCTTCTGGCCTGCTTTATTGATCATTATTGTTCCTTTTAATGCTTTATGCCCTGCTATTTAATATCCTTAAACCGTTAATTAACTGGTTTTATCCCCTATTAAGATGTCCTGCTTCTGCAAGACAATACTCTCGTTCACAAGAGGCATGTTGTGTTGGCTGCCCTGCAAGTGGGTTCGATAGTTTGAATCACCGGCCTATAGTCCAGACCTGACTCTCAGCGATTTTCTTGTTTCCTAAAATGAAAAAATAACTGCGTGGAAAGAAATTTACAAGCGATGAAGAAGTAAAATAGGCAGCTCTAGCGTATTTTCAGGCAAACATAAGATATGTTTGATGAAGACATGCAATCTCCTGAATTTTATGTCATAATAACTTAATTTATTAATTCTAGAAATGTAAAATTACATGGATGCAATTCATAAACCATACAATTTCATGTAAATTAAATTGGTTGCTATTCAATTTCTAGTAGATGTATATATACATAGGTAATACTATCACGCTTTTAAGCTGAATAATTACTGTAAATAACCTAGATACATAAATCAATCCAAGCTATAAAGTTATAATACTGTTACAAGTACTGATTATTTAATTACTAAGACACGATCTCTATTTTTCTTGGAATACTTTTTGTTCTATCTTTAATTTAAAGTTTCAATTAAAATGACAAATACTAATTCAAGAAAATATTAACATCCTTATTATGACGGACATAAAATTACATAATCTACTCAAAGTACTCAAAATTTTATGGTCCAATTGCAGACTTTTTTTGAAAATATCTCTTCCCGTTTAGTATGAAAATTAACCCGACCATTGAGCATCTTCTTGTAAATGGATTACCATGTCACATTATCTGCAAAAACGACATAATACCAGCTCTATTACATATTTAATACAATCATTGAAAACGAAAGTAAATTGTCGCATTCGATATCTTTCTTTTATTATAAATTTATTTAAAAAATATTTAAATATACTATTTTTATTATAAAATAAGGTATTTGTGTGGGTTTATAATTTATTATTATTCGATGTACATATTTACGCAGGAATGTTTTGTTAAGTCTACCGTACGTATCTCTTTTCGGATTAATTATTGGAACTATAAGCTTGAACTTTACGACATAATTTCCTTAGTAAAGAATAGCAATTAAAAACTATATAGACGGTATTTAAAGTGACGCATAAACATACCCATAATGTCAAAAAGAGCCGACTGTTGTGCCGCCTTTGATATTGCAGTATTCTATCTTAAAGCTGTAACCACAAGTCAAATGCGACCACGTGGGGTTCAGTCTTACTGTAGTTAACTTAGATTATATTTAGCCTGACGTATTGGAAAGAAACTTTGAACGCTATCAATAAGAAATAAAAATATCTTTTAATGTAATTAATCATTAATTATTCGTTATTAGATTAATTTGATTTTAATTTGTATTAATGTCAAATAAACTGACCGGCAAAAAAACCGCCCACCCATCTGCTATATGTTTTCTGTTTGCACATGTAGTTTATCCGATTGTCTTTCACTAATAAGTGCTTTATATTGTTTAATTCATTATAAAATGTTACGGATTTGATTATTTGGTGGCGAAATTCTTAACTAGATAATATTAACTAATAACAATATACTGTACAGCATTTTAAGGATATATCTTTATAATTAATTTTAGCATTAGACCATTTATACATATAGACACGCCGTTTTCCGTCCCGCCTTGAATACGAACTGAAGCAAACATAACGCAGGCATTGTTTCTGCTGTTGTTGTATGTCTAAAGTCCGTTTTAACATTATAGATACAGTTTTAATATTGATTAAATCTTTCTAATTTTAATTATGGTACAATCCTGTAGTGCATATAACTGCAACGTTATCCATATTTGTAAAATTGCTGAAAGTGAAATTCAAGTTTTAGATAATGCCAACAAATTAAAAAAAAAAATTTAATAGCTAAATTATGTATAAAAGTTCTGAGCAATTTTCATGGCACAATTTTCAACAATTACAAAGAACACATGTATGACCACGATGTCGACAATAATCATATTGTAAATTTAATTAAAATTATTAGTTTTAATTATTGTAAAATTAGGCTATATCATCAGGGTGAATGCATGAACAGATATACTAATAAATTAAAAAATAAATTAAATAAAACAATTTTGTTTTCTGGGCAATAATTGAAAATACTAAATCATTTTTATAGGTATTAAATAAATCACTTTCTTTTACTTTCTTATACGTAGTATAAGGAAATATTGTGATGACAAAAATTCTCGACCTCCAGATTTTTGCAGATGTCCAAGTTTTGAGGTCCTACGATTCCAAAAAAGTGGGTTTTAAAAAATATCTGTGTGTGTGTGTCTCTCTCTCGCTGTATGTGACCACGATAGCGGTCAAACCACTGTAGATATCAATTCCATATTTTGTATTTACGTGTATAAAATCTCCCTCTTGAGATCTGAATAGTTTTTCGGTAAAATCGGTAGACCGGAAGTAGTAGTTTACTGCAGTGAAAGAATTGAATTTTGCCAATATTTCGTCAACTACTAAGTTTAAACAAATTTATAAATAATTCATACGTACTCAGAATTAAATTTGAGAAAAATTGTATTATACAAGTTTTTTGAAATTTCTACCGGAAGTAGGTCTTTTACTCTTGTCGAAAATCAGTTTTTTGCAAATATTTCGCAAACCATGCTTTTTAGACAAGTACGTTACGAGTATAAAAGTATTTAGAACTTATTCTCCAATACTTTTTGTATAAAATTTTTTTCAAAATTCGGACTGGAAGTAACTTTTATCGCATAGCGATTTTTTGCAAATATGTATGTCGTAAATTATGCATTCTATATATATTTATCAAGAGTATAAAAGTATTTAGATCTGAATTTGGAATATCTTTTGTAAAAACAAAATTTCAAAATTTGGACCGGAAGTAATACCTTTACTCTTAGTGAGTAGCATTTTGTTGCAAGTATCTCACAAAGTATGCAGTATGTGAGATTAAGAGACTAGAAGTACTAGAATAGAATTTTAAATAATCTTTGTATAAAAGGATTTTCAAAATTCGGACACATTTACTCACAGGCGTATTTTTTTATGAGGACAAATGTATTTAAAGCTTACAACTTTCCATAATTTGAAATGAAATGAAAAGTCGTGTGGTGCCCACACCTCATTTTTTCTTAATAATAAATGCATATCACAAGTTGCTTTGAGTTTTATTTTTGAATAACCAAAGTAAATGGAATTGACTGGTCTTTACAAAAATTTATAGTTATTTAAGGTAAGTACGATAGGGTACGATAAACGAAATTTCTGGGTTATATATTCAGATTTTGTTTTACAAATATTCTTAAAATATCAAGAGAATAATGTTTATAAATAAATATTCATCAAATAAGAAGATTGGGGCTTTTAATAAATTAAAATGAATGATTTTCTTTACTTTTGTAGTACAAAGTCTAGGTATGTAGTTGCATCGTGCCCACCCGTGACGTCACCCGCGTAGAATTATGTTTGCTTCACTGCTTGATAGTTAAGGCGTGTCTATATATTTAAATGGTCTAAGATTTTAGCAATAAAATGCAAGAACGCTTACTTCATTGATATCTGAAATAAATTATAAATAAGTTTGACAGTTAATACACAAGTTTTTTTTGCAATAATAATGCTGTTAACTGTTGTAGAACTTTCTCAAATTGCTGCGTTAATCCAAGATAGACATAGTCAACATTATCCATTCCAAAGATTGGGAATACCAAGCACAACCATTAGGAATGTGTGGAATCAGTTTTTAGAGACTGGAAGATGTGATAGACGAGTACGTTCCGAAAGAAGAAGAGCAACAACTAGAGTTGATGATCCCTTTATTGTGATCAATACGCTAAGGGACCACAGTTCTACTTCAACATCGTTTGCTAGCTGTAAGAGGAGTTGAAGTAAGTGAAATGACACTAACACGGAGATTTGGAGACAGTGGGCTGACTTCACGGAGACCGGCAATAGGAACGCAGATACAAGTCAGACATCATAAAGCACGCCTTCATTTTGCGCATTTGCAGGTAAATTGGAATGTTCAACAGTGGAGTGAAGTTCTGTTCACAGATGAGGCGCGCCTCTGTTTACGCTCTTCAGATGGCACAGAAAGAGTGTGGAGAAGACGTAAAGGACACTATGCAAACTGTACCATTTTGGAACGGGTGCCATTTAGGGGAGGTTCTGTTATGGCATGGGCTTACATTTCTACTGGAGCACGTGGATGAAGTTCTTGAAGCAGCCCTAGTTTCATTTTCTCATTTTACTGGAGAAGACTTTGTGTTAATGCACGACAGCGTAAGGCCTCACATTGCACGAATCGTAAGTGAGTACTTAAACGAAATCGGAAATCGCAAATACGACTAACCTGCATGTAGTCTAGATCTCAATTCTATTTAACATTTATGGGATCAACTCCAGAGACGTATTCGCCAACGCGCAGTCGTACCAGAAACTCTTCAAGAGCTAAGATATGCGCTTGAAGAAGAATTTGAAGCAATTCCGCAAGATTACATAAGAAATTTAATTAATTCATTGCAGCAACGATTACGTGATTTAATTGAAGCTCGTGGAGAACATACTGATTGATATAAGATTAGAATTAAAAGTTACCAATTTTATTTTTAGAATTTAGAATTTCATGAAATTAGCATATTGCTGTGAACCTTATATTTTTGAAAATGGTGGTAAGGGTGTTTAGATAATTTAGTTAAATTAAGAGAAAATTAAAATAGAAAAAAATATGTATATAGTATTAAGTATTAATTTAGTTATGGAAAAGGAGTTATAATTTATTTGGATATTTATCTAAGTTTAAATAGCTAAAGCTATATTAATCACATAAGTAAAATGGGCTACAGAACCCTAAAGGACAAGCTTCTTCATTAAAAATATTGTAAATAAAATATACGCATCGTTATTAATAAACTTTATTTAAGAAAGCGTAAATGTTAGATACACAAAAATAAATGAGATATGATACGCATGCTAAAGAAAAGAAAATAGTATCGAAGGAAAATGTGAATGTTAGTATGAATAGTATCAATTCATAAATATAACTCTAACAACAAAAATAAAAAGGTTGTAAATCCATAGAGTTACTAAAAAAGGATATAACTACGATATTTATCATATGAGATTTTGCATCGTAAATAAAACATTTTGTCGTCAATAATGGTAAGTAAGTTAAAATGTGTTCTTTAGTTCCTATATTTATATTCTTTATGTTTCTGATGCAGCAATGACGATCATGTAGAATTTAACACCTGCAAAACGAAAATAAAATGTCAATACTTTATTTGTAGCATGTTAGAAATAACAATTTCACCTGAGATAAAAAGTTGGTTTGAAGATAAAAAGAAGGAAGCGACGACGGTTCTTCATTGTACGGGTTTGGAGAAGAAAATAGAAGTTATTTGCGATGTCTTTCCATTATTCCCAAATAGACGAACTGGTAACCAAAAAATTAGAATACGATTAGTGAATGGTGAAAGAAAATACTTGACAAACAATCACAAGAGTAATGAGTTCATATAGAGATATAACAGATGTTTACATTAAAAAAGAAAAAGGAATAACACACTTACCTAGAATAAGATGTAATAAATTTGTAAACTTAAATAAGGAAAATTTGGATTGCAGACATTGTTGTATAGCTGTCAAAGTGAATGAATAAAGAGCGACAACTTAAAATAGACAAGAAAGAAATTTAACTATGTGTGTGGCAGTATGGCCAACTCAAAATTCAAGACAGAGGGCGCGAATATACCGATCGTCCTTTGCCTAAGGATATATAAAGGAAAAACAAGATTGGACAAGAAGATTTTTGACTGAGATTTTGATCGCGAAAACACGAATTTATTACTGAAAATATTCTTCATTTACACTCTTTCATACTAAATTCTCCATATTAACTTTGCATTAAACTTGGTGTCTAAGTTTGAGCTTGTAATAACGAAGTTAAATACACTATGTTTAAATAAATATCTACTTAATATACATAATATGTGAAATTAAAGATCAATCTTGTTTTTAGAGAACATTTTAAATACATTTTGTTCTCGTTACCAAAAAATGAGTGCTTTTTCTCGTTTTGTACTTCATTTTCTACTTGTATATAATTCATAATATTTAAAATGAAATTCTTGCTATTTCACAAACATCTTTGCTATAAGAAAAATGCACATTCTAATACAAATGGACTGTACAAAGTGGGTGTTATTTGATACCAAGCTGCATTTGTCAGTCTTTTACCTGCAACAACGTTAACATCCTAAAAAGCTAACTAAATATTTGTTTCTTTTTAAAGTACAATTTCAACAAAGAAGGGAAAATCACATATCCAAAGACCACTTAAGGGAACCGTTGCGGCTCAGGGCGCCACTGTTTGTTTAATTTGTAAATAAATTTGTAAACATGACTGAGCAAATTTAAAACAGACTTAAAGATAAAGTTAGCTAATTAGTATGACACTGAAGTTTTGTGTTACACTTATATGTTGTTTGTCGTTCCAACGTCTATTTTTAAATGATATTTTCTTGGGAGACAATTGTAACATTAAACTAAAAAGCTAAATATGTCTATCAAATAGGACATTTAGTGCGAGCGCTGTGTAACTTTAGAGGTTCTGAGTTTTCGTGCGACAAAAACATGCAAGCAGTAAAGATAAAACTTTAGCGCTTTTAACAAAAGTTAAGAGACATAGTATGGTACAAATATATACAGAACAGCGACAAAAATAACAGCCTGTGGATTAAATTACGGAACAAAGGAGTGTCGGCAGACGAAATCTGCCTCGGAGATTAGTGGAAGGGATTGTGGACGTCTGATACCTTTCATTCTTTGTAGGAGGAGTTGAAATTAAGGAACCCCGGATTAGCCGTCACAAAATTTTAATATCTTGTTAAATACAATTATTTAAATGATAAAGAATAATGGTAACGTTCGTACTCCTTTTTTAAAATGTGTAGAATGCACACTAATATTGGAAAATACATGGAGTATGAATGTTTAATCGGATTTATTTATCGGTTTTGTATAAAACGTTGCAAAACCGTTCTGAAATTCTCAAATCAGATTATCTAAAACATACAATAATAAATTCCAGTAAGTGAACGTTTTACGAGTATTATATGTATTGAAATGGTTTGCCGTTTACTATGACTAGGCAACAATATGGTTTATAAATAAATTAGAGGAATTTAATTTAAAGTGTTTCTTTTTATATAGCAGAATGTTTATATTAATAAAATATTTAAAGTATACCAAAAGTATAAAGATGTGAATGTTATCAAATGTGTAGTTTATTCTGTTTTCTTCATGCATTTGCATAGATAGATGTGGCAGGATACTTTGATGCTTTGTTTTCTTCAGTCTGAAAGTAAAGATTTAAATATTACTTGATTTGTTTGTATATGTAATATAATGTTTGTGAAAACTTGTTTAATTAACAAAGTATATGAGAATAGTAATAAGTAATGAAATTTAAAAATATAAATGCAATAAAATAATGAATAGCTAACGCGCCAAATTTCAAATTCTGGAACTGTCAGAGTTTGACATTTATAAAAATACTACTAGAAATGGGTATTAATAGGTAGAAGTGTAGCAAACAAACTAAAATATTCAATTGAGATTTTATGTAGTAAGATATTGAAATTCTATATAGGTATTTAAAACATTCAAAAATAAGGTAGAAACTTTGTTGGATAAATAAACTGTGTGGAATAATATAATTGGTTAAAGAAAATTAATTTATGATCGTCAAGGAAATGTGAAATGAAAAAAATAACAATTCTAAAATTTTCGAGGGAACGCGAACGTGTTTCTCGAGAAGAGAAAGAATTTCCTCAATAAATACAGTTATTGTTCTTAATTTTCGCTTCAAAGAGTAATAGAAGTGCTTAATAATTAACGGAGAAGATAGTGATATTTTATTTCAGGAAAATATATAATAATTTGAAATTTTCCATTGATATTTCTGGTGTATAACATAAAAGAAGGAAGAAAGGATAAATATTTAGAACGTATAGTAAAGAGGAGAGAGATTTATTTCGAACTTACCTTATAATCGGATATTTATGAAGTATACTCCAATACAGCTACAACCATTCCGCCAAACTCGTTTATGAGTTCCTGCATATGTATCATTGTACAAGTTGAATTGAAGAATTAATATACGAGTGAGAATTTATGGTGCACAAGTTTGTCAATCCAGGAGTGTGATTTTCCGAGGCAAATAGTATTATAAACCGTCCCAGTTCGAGCATTCCAAGAACGTAGAAGTCCGGAGAACATCAGGATAGTGTGTGTTTATTACAGGTGTACGAGAGTGCAGAGTTTTCATCCAGGTACGTCAGGATAACAGTTCGAGGTCCGAGGGTTCCAGTTATTATACTAACATCATCACTAGAGTGAGAAGAAAGTACGCTAGAAGGAAAGATATATTGAAGAATAAGAAAGAAATTCTATAATAATTATATCAGGTTGTATAAACATTGGAATTAATTTCTGAGTTAAAGTAATATTTATTGCATAATTTCTGTGGAGAAATTATAAATCGTTGTAATGATCGTGTGAATTATTGTATTTTATCTTTATTAACAGTAAATCTAAATCTTTACTTTACGATATAAAATCATAATCTCAAATAAGAAATTGTTTGAAAAGTAAGGGGTTTGTTAAAAAAAGACTACATAATTGAATGACAAAATTTAGTTTTACCCGAAATATTAAGGTTCTGCTTATAAATACTTTATTAAAATTCTGTGGATAACAGAAACAAACAGGTTTCAGATATTGAATTAAATAATAGTAAAAGTTCATACTTACGTTATTGCATTTATAACCATTTTAGTCAAGTGACAATCTCGAATTAAATTCTTCTCATATTGTTGATTAGACGTGTTGAGGAAAATTTCCTTATGTGTTCTTTTGATAAATGTTTATAAATTTCTATAATCACTTTTATATATTTTCAACGAATTAAACAAATCTATACTGATATTTTCTTTTATTTGGCATAGTAAACAAAGATTATTTTGAGTTGAGTAGGAAAATTAACAGAGACGCTTACAACATTAACCTAAAAGGAGAAAATATATGTCAGTAAATGTAAATGGTATAAATGACTATTGAAATACATACCTTGTTATAGTTTTGCTAAAAATTGATGTAATTAATCCGAATAGGTTCTTGAACAATTACACATAGTTTCGGTATTATTTAATTGATATAATCTATTAATTTTAAAGATCGGTAAAAAAGCTATCATATAAGTTTACTGAACATATTAAGATATAGGGATCTGCTTGAATTATACAAGTCACTGAAAGTCAGCAACCCAATTAGTACAAGTAATATTTGCTTATTAATTTGAAAATTTTTTGAAAGTTATAATATCTGAGCTAGTTTTGGGATAAAATTATATAAAAGATTTTAAAGTTAATTTATTTATCTGAATGTCATGATACTCTATATTAATTAAGAGTATTGTCACAGTATATACTCGTACTGATATACGAGGTGTCGTTCTTATATTCCCGGACTAGACATTTTTTAATTTTAATATAATTTTTCATTATAGTGTTTTATGATCATACATTCCTTGGTAACGACTTTGACAATTTATAAATCAATTGCATCAGTATTAGTATAACGACGAAATTTTGAAGCCTGGGGTACCCCAAGGTAGTGTCCTAGATTTCATTTTATATTTCATATATACGGCTTACAGACCAAATATGAAATACTTTGACTTGAACCTGGACAGAAAACTAACTGGCGGCAGCATATATTAACAAAAAAAAACAACTTGAAAAACAAGTCAGTATTACACTGTTCAAGAAAAATGGACTTTGGAATTCTTTCCTTGATTTTGGGTCGCCAAAAACGAATATGAATATTTGTTAGGTTTTGTTTTTAAGAAATACTAATTTCAATTGGGAATACTAAAAATACACTTCGAAATTCTATCCTGCTGAAAATAGCTAAACTACCCTAATTTTAGGTCGATAATGTGACATTAGATAATGATAACTTTAGTTGACATCAGATTCTGTTTTTTCTAACCTCAAAAATAGGACTTATCCACGTGAACGTTTTCTCTTTGCTTGCCCTTCGTACTCCTGTTCTGGGTCGTTTCTTGTCACTTTCCAACAGTACTCCGCAAGCATAGAAGTGTTCCATTTTCCCTGATACCTTCGTTCCATATGCGAAATGTCCTGATGGAATCGCTTTACATGTTCATCACTTACAGCACCGCAGATTTCCGAGAAGAAGTCCAGGTGAAAATATACGAAGTGAAGTTTGAGTGAAATGCTGTAGCCTATGATGGTACTTTTCTAGAAGATTATTCACAATAGCAACGTAGTTGTTAACTTTTTTATTTTCTCAAGAAGCCATTCACATCTTTAAATGCCTCCTATGCTGCTTTTTCATGGCCCTGGAAAAATTGATCAGTTTTCATCTTGATGAAGATGAATCTGTGGGCCAATGAAGATAACTTCTTTAACTCTAGCATCACTGATATGTGGAAATTGGTATCTGAGTTACTGAAAAGCATGATAAAAATTTTTACTTCGGAACCGCTACAGGTATCAATTCCAAATTTTATATTTACGAGTATAATCTCCCTCTTCAGATGTGATTAGATTTTCAGTAAAATCAGAAGACAGGAAGTAGTAGTTTACTTCAGTGAAAAATTCGAATTTTGCCAATATTTCGTCAACTACTAAATTAGAACAAATACATAAAGAATTCATATGTACTCAAAATTAAATTTCAGATGAATTTTATCACGAAAGTTTTTCGAAATTTCTTCCGGAAGTAGGTGTTTTACTCATATCGAAAATCAGTTTATTGCAAATATTTCCCAAGTCATGCTTTTTGTACATGTACTTTACGAATATAAAAGTATTTAGAACTTAATTTTCAATACGTTTTGTATAAAAAAAAATTCAAAATTCGGACCGGAAGTAACACTTTTACTCTTATCGGATAGAATTTTTTCCAAAATGTCGTAAAATGTGCATTTTGTATATATTTATCAAGAGTAGAAAAGTATTTAGAGTTGAATATGGAATATTTTTTGTATAAATGAAATTACAAAATTCGGACCGGAAGTAACACTTTTATTCTTAGGGAGTAGCACTTTCTTTCGAATATCTCGCAAAGTATGCATTCTATAGAGATTTATTAAGAGGATAGAAGTATTTATAATAGGATTTTGAATAATTTTTATATAAAAAAGTTCTTAAAATTCTATTATTTGAAATTCTCATACTTATAAGAAAGTCGTGTGGTGGCCACACCTCATAATTTCTATATAAATTTGAGACTTGTACCTTTACTATAAGTTTAATTGTATCCTTTTAAAATACCCTAGTGGTCTAATTTTATCCTAGAAACAAGCTATTTATTTTATTTGGTTGATGAAAAAAAAATTTTTTCTCAAGTAGTTTCCAGAACCAAGAGCTTACTTAAAGTTTAAAATGTGATTTTCGTTTTTTCGAAGATTAAATGAATTAGAAACAGCTATTTTGAAGACGGAAAGGTTTTCAATGTTGACCAGTATTACTGGATGTTATATCCGTTTATGGGACATACGGTATACAAATTTGGAGAATATCAATATTATCGAAATACTCCAACGCTATTAAAACAAAGTGCTTCGCTTGATAGTTAGTGCACCATGGTATCTCCCAAACTTCGTTTATTAAAAGGTACCTTCAAATACCATAAGTGAAGAGCGAAATTTCAAAGAAGAGTTAAAAATATAATGAGAAGACCAAAGTGGACTCCAACATCCTAGACGAATCAATTATGAAGCAAACCACTGAACCAAGAACACTGAAACGTTTCAAACCCACGAACGTGCTATTTAGATTTATTGAGTAAATAGAGAGCTTCAGTCGTGATATTGTTTTTTTTTATTATTATAGTCGTATAGAATATTTGTCCAGTTATTAAATTTTGAACAATTCATTGGAATTCCAAATTGTATGTGCAAAGGGAATAACAAAAAAAATATTGAAGGAAAGGAACATCATTCCAAGATTTTATATGATTATAGATAATCAGCATACGCAAGTACGGTTCACCTCAAAGAAGCAAGCAGATCGATAAAAATAAATTTGAAAGTAATGGTACTAAATTGGAACCTTGTGGAACCCTGGACCACTCACAATATTTAAGATCATCATACGATTGAGATAAATAAAATTATAACTTTAGAAATATAAATATAATTAATAGCTTAAGGTTTTTGCAATATAAATACGTTTATTATTTATTAAACTTATTCAGATTATTCCGCTGGGTGAGTAGAATTTGACCTAAAATACAGACAACCGCTACAGATTTATGTACAATTAATATTATCCCCGAAGAATATGTGTAGGATGGAATAGTTTTGAAGTTGTCGTGGATTAGCACAAAACAGAGAAAATTAAGATTCTAGGTGGCCGCTCGGACTTTGAAGTCCTCGTTACACAAAGCCGCCTCGCATTCTAGACCGCATGCCTCCGCAGGATCTCACATTTCCTCTTGCTTCGCCATGCACTGTCGTATGTCGCTTTGATCTGTGAGTGGGCAAAGTTTGCTCCGTATAGACATCGTCTTTAAGAGTTTAGGGAAAGTGCGAATGCAATTCATAACAAATGCCTGGAATACACGAAAGCTTACATAATCATATAATTTCAAGTGAATTCTTGAAATTAACAAACACAACAGGAAATAAATTACTTAAAAAACTTTTAGTAAATCTAAAAAAAAAAATTGAAATATTCAGTATAAACGAGGAGCTTTGTAACAAAACCGAATAAATCTAACATAAATGATTTTTATGAAACCACGGTTTTTCAATAGTGAAAAAAGTGTTAGAGTTCATTCCAAACTTGATGGGACTTGAGATGCGCGAGGCGTGGTTTAAACTCTGTACTATTCGTGCTAAAAGTATCGACACCAAAACGTTCGTGTATATTTCCCGTTACTTTTGAATACAAACACCATGGAATAAAATCTGCAATCTACAAGTTTTATTATTATTATTATATACATGGCAAATGAAAAAGTAAACCTCAACACTAGATAAATAAATTTAAAATAAAAGTAAAGATTAATTTAAATTAAGAAACTAGACTTTTATAAAATTTTAATAATCGTTTTCATCCGACGAAAAGTATGTTTTTTAACAATATAATCTTTAATTTTCTTAACATGGACACAAATATGTATTACTCCACTCTTTTGTGCTTTATTATTAATAAAAAAAAACTGATTTTATAAAAGATTTTAAAATGTATATAAATGATGTAAATGTATCGGAACAAAGTACGAAGCAAATACTAAACGACAAATGATCAAATAGTAGACTAATGTTTTCACTCCCGACTGTGTACAGCCCTCCCCATAGATATCTCTCTCATTTTATACTGCTTGCTCTCTCTAATACCGAAAATCGTTTTCTACGCAGGTACCATCAGGTTTGGATCGGACTCTAGCTCTTTCATTTGTCTTGTTACAAAATACTAATGGAGACGTCATTAATAAAACAGCCTTTGCAATAATAAGTTTAAAAGATTATTTTTGCTAAAAATTTAACAAATATCAAAATGGATTTATTCGATTTTGCTCAAAACTACTGGATTTATTTGGTTTTGTTTAACACTTAAATAAATAATAAAGATGTATGTTTCTCTTAGCATTGAAAAAACTTCAAATTTTTAAAAACCTGTACTTTACATATTAAAAAAATGATTATGATCAAAATGTTTCATAATCGATTAAACATATAAACAAAAAAACTTAAACGTTCATCAAAACTTAAACTACACAATAAAAAAAAAACTGCAGATTCCTCCTTCATGCATTATTTTGACCGACAGTTTCACATAGCAGTTTTCTGTACCATCCAAAATCTCGGTCAGTCCCACTCTTTTCTAAATTGTTCTTCCATAAGCTGCTTTACACTTTGGATCTTCTTTGCGGAATGTTATTTCGCAGATAGACCTCTGACAGCAAACTTTTTTTCACCTAGGCCTATATGTCGAATATTCACTGGAATAGAAATAAGTACCTATTGTCGTGTTTCAGTTTAAGTCAATAATTCATCAGAGGATAGCGCTAGTTTATTTTCAACAAATAATAAACAAATATCGATAATAAATTTCAAATTAAACTTAATTTTCTCTTGGTCGTATTTTACTTCAACAAAAATTATAAAGTTGATGTTGGAAATTGCGACGAATAAATACCATAAATAAAACCAAAATTAACTTTTCGACTAATTTACTTATTATGCCATCTTCAGAACACTTTAACTTAACAACTTAAGAATTAATTCTAAATCTAACGTCTTTGTTCTTTTATATATCTTGTTATATGAATAATTGAATTGGTTTTGTTTATTTGTCCATTATTTATTATAGATATGTTAGATGGACATCAATCTTACACTATAAATTTTAATATAAACGCCTGCAATATTGCATTTCTGGCAGTTATATACACTGTGAGTCATCTCCGTGGGGAAGGCAGATAGTGACTTTATGAAAAAAGATATTTCGAAGCGGTTTTCTTCTAATGATAGCCATTTATTAGGAGCACCTTTTAACATTATTTTGTTTTATACATAGTGTTCCATAATTTAGTGGCTGACTTTAGTTAGAGTTTTTTTAAATGGAACACCATTCATCATCATTCTTATGAAAAATCTAATGTTTTCTTAAAATTATATATCCGAAAACTACGTTATTAGATAAAGACAATTTTTGGTAGCGTTGTTTATCATAAAACGTCCTAATACAAGCATATTTTAGTTTTAACCAATTACTAATTGAATTTGCAGAAAATTGGATTAAATTTATACAACAAATTTTTGTCTAAAAGTTAATTGTTTCGAGTGGAACATCCTGTATATCGATTCATTTTTGAATTTCTTACTAAATTTCACATCAAAAACATATAAGACATTATTATTTTAAAAGTTACCATTATTGAGTTACTGTCGGTTTTTGATTAAATTTTGCCAACTTTATATTTTTTTTTATTTTAATACGGTATTTTTGTACTGAAGGAATGTCAAAGTAATTATTTAATAGCCCAAGTAGTTTACCAGCAGCGTTACCCTGACAGATGATGTTCCAGAATAGATACCTTTGGAAGAGTACTAGATACTTTGTTATGTGATAAACGATGAAAATCAATTACAAACTCTTAGGACAATAACAAAAAGTCTAAACGTCAGTATCCACAAAATAATTCGTTTGCTGGGTATTATTCAAACCATCCTTGCAAGGACCATAAAGTGAAATAAATATCATCGGTAATGAACAGATTTAAATATTGAGTTACGCATTCATCATTTTAAAATTAGAAGTTTTCTGCCAATGGACAAAAACTAGAATGAATGCCCGGGCAATTCGTTTGGATAGTGTGTTATTTGCGGATAAAGCTGGTTTCTATAGTAACGGAATATTTAACAAAATGTTTTTTATTGCCATTCAAATGAAAGACTTCACTAATAAATCGATCATTAGCATACCTGCTGCATAAATCCCCATACATTTACGTTCTTGGCGATTGTATGATAAGGTGCCCATAGACTAGCAAACATGTGCGTCATACATGTGTGTTATACATGTTAGACGTATTTGTATGCCAACAGAGTTTACCCACAGACCCACACACTTGCTTGTCAGCCAAGTTAGTTTGAAAGTGCAAGATGAGTAGTGATGACGCTTACATTTTGTTAGCAGAGACGTACTTCGCTTTAATTAAAAAGAAAATAACTAAATTGTTTCAACAACCAAGAATTCGTACAAAATGGGTGAAAGAGTGGCTTTTAAATCGATCAAAATATACCCATATTAATCTTTTGGGAGAATTACGCTTGGAACCTGATGATTAGCGAAATTATCTTAGAATGGATGAAGAAAACTACATCACGCTATTAAGGTTAGTGTCCCCAATAATTGAAAAAGAGGGCACAATCTTGAGGCCTGCTATATCACCTCATGAGCGATTAACAGCCACACTTCGCTATTTAGCCACAAGAAGGAATTATGAAGATTAAAAATTTTTGATCTTTGTAATCGCTACTTTTGGTTTTCCATAAACAAGGATAACTTTTGTACAGTTCAATAAGGGCTGGCTTTCGAAAAGGTTCTTAAATATGACATTGAGGAACTTCTGTTTTAAAAACAGAAAACAAACGTAACCTAAATACGTGAGATGCTGTACTCAAAATGTATGCGATTGAAGCGTGATACTTGGCCACACACCGACAATCTTGTATGTACAAACATGCTTGCGCGTTGATGTATTCCGGCCAAACTAGAAAACTTATACGACGTACATCTTTGCGATTTTTTCGCCACACACTGGCAAACATCAACGTGCAAGCATGTATGACACACATGTATGACGCACATGTATGCTAAGTCTATGGGCACCTATAGGCCCGCATTTCTTTGAAGGTAGTACTAACAGAGAAGCTTATGAGTAATTTCTATTAAGCATATTAATGGAATTATTGGAATATGTTTCGCTAAGTTTACAAAAAGATGTAGATGCAACGAGACGGCCAATACCCACATTCTATGCTACAGACATGAAAATATTTTTAAAGAAGTGTTTCCAGGGAAGTCGCTAACCCGTGGAGGCCCTATTGACTAGCCTGCTGGATCTTGGAACATCACAAAGTTCTTTTATAGGGATCTGTAAAAGAGCAAATAAGTATACCTCTATAACAACAAAAGATGTTATTAGCGAACATAGTCGATAAATATTTAAGTACTCAACGCCTTATTAATGTCGACTTATCATTTTGAAAGCATGTTTTAAAACGTCTAAAAGTGAATTTGAACACTTTTTACTTATTTTAAAGTTCATATTTATTTTTATTTTATAATTTCTACTTCACTAATTTATCAATCATTCAAGTGACATTTCTTGTTTCTGCACCTACTAAAATCATGTTATTAATTTGTTTGATTTTAAAATTTGTTTATTGTGTTATATTCTATACATATTTTTCGAATTATATTGCTCGTATACAGTGTATTGTAAATAAGATACATATTTTACGCCAATACATACAAAAATTATATCTCTAAGCTCATATTCAGAAAAATTCATTACAAAATCAACTTATTAAATGTTATCCAATCAACTGTCAATTTCGCTTCGAAATATCTTTTCTCATAAATCCGCAGTCTGCCCTCTCCGCGGAGGTGATTCACCCTGTATATTAAAGTACATGGTATTATGTACATGTTCGTAAAACAAACTGTCAGCTAAGTCTAAGATTTACATATTGTTTTATTCGGAGTTGAATCGGAAGAATAAATCCTAACACAAACAGAAATAAAAGACGCAAACATTTACATATTATTATGTTATGTCTCTTTTTAAGAGTACTAAGCATGTGCGAAATAATTCAAAATATGGTGCACCTGTTCATGTACACTAGAAGCAGGCTATTACACCGATGGGGGGTCTTCTGAAGATCTCCATAAAAATATACTCATTAATTTTGTCTTATAACAAAATGAATTCTAAGAAACCTTAAGTAATAAGACAAGGTGTTGTATACGCTATTGGCGGGATTTCTAGGAAATTGTTTTATGTGTAAAAGTAATTAGTGATAATAGAAAAGAAATCTACCGGTCAGAAGTGTAACGTTTATTTGTTATTATGCCGACTAGAAGCGGTGAAAGCGACAATTGCTATAATTTGTGTGATAAAAATATGAAAACGTATCATTACAGTAAATCACTTTCTGGGAATTGTTACTTTTATGTTGCAGTACAATACAAAATATTATTTGTCCTAGTACATCCCACAGCGCTTTTCTATTAATTAATATCCTAGGTATAATACTTATAGCGTTATTTTTGTTACGCGGTCGTTTATTAGTGGAATATTTAGACGCTTATTAATAGAAAAAAACAAATACAACAGTCGTTTTTTCTCGTAGCTTATTTATTTTATTTATTACAAATCATACAATCACAATAAAAAAGAAAAACAATGATCAACTACCATTTTTAGATATTTTAGTTATAAAGAATAATAACATTGAAATAGATATCTTACGAAAGAAACCAACGTCAACAAGTTTATAACAGCGGATTCAAAGTTTTCAACAAAAGATGAATTCTTTTAATTTTCTTATACATCGGTTCTTAACTTTTCCGCTTACATAAGATACAACAGTCGTTTTTTCTCGTAGCTTATTTATTTTATTTATTACAAATCCTACAATCACAATAGAAAAGAAAAACAATGATCAACTACCATTTTTAGATATTTTAGTTATAAAGAATAATAACATTGAAATAGATATCTTACGAAAGAAACAAACGTCAACAAGTTTATAACAGCGGATTCAAAGTTTTCAACAAAAAATGGATTCTTTTAATTTTCTTATACATCGGTTCTTAACTTTTCCGCTTACATAAGATAGATATGAAAAAGAACTTAGTTTAATTAAAAAGATCGCGAAGTACAATAGTTTCGATTCAGATATAGTAACCAAGGTTATTAGGAGAGAAATTTAAGAAACAAATTCAGGATATGTGGGGAAGGCAACATGGTCAAAGTCAGAGAGATAATTAGACAGATCTATATCATGAGTACTATCATAGAGAAAATAATGGTTTGCTAGGATATATAATCAAAGTTTATCAGAATAAAGATTTGAATAACGTGAACCATAACAACTCTAGAAGTAAAAGGCCCCAAAGCATACCATATATAGAAAGAGAAGGTAAATATATCTACTAGGTACTACTCGTAACGATTTGGCAAATTGAAGAGACGAATTGGATAAAAACCACCACGGACCTGTTATGTTTAAAATGTTTATCATAATAGATGATAACTAATCAATTAACTATAATTGTTTTCTTTTATATTTAGATTTATAAACTTACACTGGTAAATTCATAAATCTGCAATGTATTCACTCTTTGATTACTATTAATTTTAAAGACCTAGAATTCAATGTAAATTAAGCGGTACATTGGCTGCTTTTCTCATTGTACATAATAAATGTCTAGCTAATTGGAATTATTGAGTCTAACTGCTGGAGATGGACTACAATACTTTTTGTAATTACGAATTCAATTAAGAATATATTTCATCGTATCTGTTAGACGAGGACTAATAATTGATGAAAGCAACACATGGGAAGATCTTTATACGGCCATAGTTGATGGGCGATCATTTTTTCTATTATAAGCTCATTTAGATTCATTGTGTTTGTGTTTATATAACAAATTGATCGCTTATTTCGTTATTAGTAGGACATATTACCGGGAGAAATGTTCGCTGGCATACTGTTGTGATTGACGGAAACACAATAGCTGTTTAATTGTGACACACCGGTCAGATGCCGATTAAAACCGACAATTTAGATGGCGTTTGTTTCATTCAATAACGCATTTTGTCATATCTTTAGACTGACAAAACATATTCTGATACGATGAAATGATTAAATTGTAATTAAAATGTGTTCCGAGATGATACAGTGCGATCCATCATTCTCTTGTTTCATGTATCTATTTCATTTGTATCAGAACAATAGAGTAAATGATAAGTGATAATATCTCGACGTTTAATTTATTCAAGTTTCAATGAAGACCTGTTCTTCTTGTATATGTTTTAAGTAGTCTATCGAAATGAAAAGTAGGTTTCTGTGGATTAATGAATATATGAGTGTATTTTATTAAGGTATTGTCGGGTAATAAGGCCTACCTAAGAGTTATTTAATCTTATGAGAACATGGAACAAAATATAATAAAACATGTTTGAAAATTTCTAATAATACTGTTTTTAAAAAACTTGATTTCGGGTCTTATTATTTGCACAGCATGTAATAAGGCCCGCAATATAAAATCAATTTAATCGGCACAGTTTGGGCAGATAAGTCATCTGCAGTAAAGCCAACACATTACTCGTGTACCCAGCTGTTACAGTTAACACATTGACGCATATCTGCCACAAAACTTTCGTTGCATACTGCACAAAAGGCGACAACACCCTTTGTCATCCATATTATAGATTTTGTCAGGTCTTTGCTTTAAACCAGTTTTTTTTCCAATAGAGCATCTAATTTTATAAAATAATCTTCTACGATTGCTTTATTGAGCTTTTGAGCTCGAAAGGGGTTCATAGGTTGTGCTTCTCTTTTAGAAATATTTTTATGTCTGTTCATGAATGAACGATACCATTCTCTCCCGGCCAATTTTTGGTTATCATTAAAGGGGTTAGGAATTTTATATTTCGTAACAAAAGAGTAGACACTTCTGCGAACTGTTTTAGGAGTTAATGGAACTCTTTCAGCAAATTTTATTATTTTACGTTCCAGTTTTTCCTCAGCTTCTGCGTCTAATATTGGTTTTATTCCCAAACGTCGAGAGGTTAATTCAGATTTAAAGTGGTTTCGTATTGTTCGGCGAGGAATTCCACAATATTCTTCTACGTATGCTTGAGATTTGCCTTGTCTTATAAGATTCAGTGCTTCTTCCATCATTTCTTCCGTCCAGTTAGCGCGGATTCCACGGCATTTTTTTCCCATTTTGTCTATAACATCAAATATTAGAAAAAGTAACTGCCAGAAAGTAGGGCCCAGTCATCATTCCCGAGCCTTATTTGCTGCTTTGATGTCGGAATGAATTATAGGTTAGGAACTGACAAGCTTTCAGAAAAAACTGGTAAATTTGTAACAACGTATTACTAATGATCATAAGAACACACCTCAAAAAGTAGAAGACTTGCTAAAACTTGATTCTATTCTGGTAAAATCTTATAACTTAATACAACCACTGGCTGATACTTGTTTCCACATTCGAATATAAAGAAGCCGATACTATAGAGAACTGTTGAAACGTAATAAACTTCTGTTAGGCCAACACCCCCTGGGTAGATGCCGGTAGTTGTATCACATTTAACTCTTTTGTAGAAAACTCATGTCTGAGCCTTATTACCTGAATATGCTATTAAGAAATGTACGATATTTAAAACGAAGTTACTCGGCCAATCATTACACACATCATGATTTGAGCATTATATCTAGATTAAATATAGAGGTTGTCCCAATTAGCTACTACTGACCAGATTTCCTGCTAATGTACCTACATTAAATCTGCAAAAAAAATATATTGAAGAAAGAGTTTTATATGAAAGGCTTTATAACACTTGAGTATATCGTGGGCTTCGGACCAAAACTACTAAGTTCAATATTGGGCATTTAGATCTTTATGCAGAGATCATTAAGTCACTTAAAGAGCTATGTTTTATAACAATTTACTAAGTTAGGTAATCGCCTTTATGTATATTCAAATAATTGAAAATTAGTCACTAAGTCAAATTATCTCACTCGATTTATTTGCAAGAACTCACTAAGTGGCTTAGTGAGTTTTTAAACGTCGAGGTTAATCCACCAGCCTGTAGAAGATCAAGGGAAAGAAGAAAATAGCAGATAAACAAAAATTGCCAAAAGCTACTATTTTGGTAAAGATGGAAGCAAAATAAGATTGTGTAAATCTTTCTTTATGCGGATTTTAAATATTAAATGTATACCCATTTTAACGGAGTTTAAACATAGAAATTCGGCGACATTTGTAATTATTTTGATCTCCTATGGACTTTTCCGATAATATGACTCGATGTATTACATATGGCAGAAAAGAAACCCTGGAGGGTGGAGAAAATAAATATGTAATATTATTTATAAACTGAGAAGTACAGTTATACAAGCAATATTTTATTAAATCCCTCTAATGTGCATCCTAACATTTCTAAATTTACTCCCTGTGATGTGGTTGTTGTTTATATGAATACGATGTTATGTCTTTCGTGGAATAATTAAAATACCTTTATTGCCGGATGTAGTTTTTATTCCGCTTTATATGTAAGGATCAAGTTAAAATTAATTAGTATCACTACATTAGGCAGCTAGTTTAAAAGGTAGCAACTAATAAATTATTTAAATGAAGTTCGTTAATTATCAGAAAAAAATATTCAACTGTTGATATAATAATTTTTATTGAAAAGCTAAATATGACAAATTGTCATATAATAATAGAAATTGTAGGAATAGTTTATGTACCTAAGAAAATAATAGAATAAACACAATTCTGAACACACAAAATAAGATAGTATACAGTGCGGGAGTAAAATTTTCTTCATACAGTTCTATTTTTAATTTTAAATTCTCATATTTTAACATACATTATACCTTCCTAGCCTAACCAGTGACAGCGTAATGGCACCGGGGGTTATATGTTACATTTACAGAGAACGTTTCATCCTCTATCTAGCAGCAAAAATAAAAAAAAAATCATCAAGTACAATACAACGTGTTATGTTAATCTTTGAAATACTCTGAATTTAATGCTGTCAATTTGAGGCCTTTTTCTGTTGTATTGGACGACTGACGCTATACTCTCCGTCAATTCTGACGTTTCCCGGCAAGTGTCATCGCAAACTAGAATTGATTGAGGTTTTGACAGTTCATAACCCGCAATTGAATTTTCATACAGCTGCCAACGTTAATCAAACATCAGACGAATCTCCCACCATTCGATTCTGTTGTTGTTGTCTTTGTCAGCTGTGTGACTGACCTCCATACTGAATAACGAACATTTCGCAAAGACTCTAGTTATTTTATTATTTAGCTTCACCTACGTATGACATATAAAAGTATATATGTGAAAAAATGTGGTTTTTTTGTTATATCTCAAGATAAAATATGTACCAAATTTTAAGTCTAATTATGAGCTTTCAAGCACAAAAAGCTTTATCAAAATCCGTCGGTAGTCTTTCCGTGATGCTCGAACAAGCAAACAGCAAACATGGTTTCATATATTTAGAGAAGAAGAGACTTAGTTGCTATGGAGGGCAATCATTTTGCTGCCTAGGATGGAAAAATGATACTTCTCTGATTGACATTTTTCAGCAAAGTAATATATTGCTGTCAATCGAAGAAAATATAGTATAAGATATAATACGAGTAAAAGCCATTCGACGAGCTCTTCTTAATACGAGCGACTAACACGGTACAGCTACACCCCAAAATTGACGAATTGGGGGAGCGAATGATCTGAGCGCGTGGCCTATCTACGGTGGAAACGAAAATGCCACGCTACGAGGTCTACGGTTCCATGTCCCGTAGACTATTCTTCATGTCTCCGACGAGAGGGCGGAGGCCCGAAAAGTATTTTTGGAAATTTTCGGACGTGTTGAATATTACGCTGCATCATTTTTTTTCCCGGAAGGAGGATGTGTAAACCGTCAAATTTCTCTATAGCCTACTTGAAATTTCGAAATTCAATATGGAGGTCGACAAGCACAGTTGACCATAACACCTTGAAGTCCACGTTAGGTTGAGTTAAATGTTACAGTAAACATCAACATTGAAGGGTGAAAGACCATCTGACGTTTTATTAACGTTGGCAGGCGCACGAAAATTCAGTTGCAGGTTATGAATTATCGAAACCATTAATCAATATCAGTTCGCGATGACACAATGTCAGAACTAGACAGAATAGTGTTAGGTAAGGGTCGAACTTTGACAGGCAATAAGTTTGGAGTAATTACATTTAGAAGAAAGACGATTACACGAGCTATGTCGTAAATGAAGGTTGAAAGAATTGAAGGCACAAGGGCAGTAACTTTATACGAATATGTATCGAGTAACATTTACACTCTTAACAGTTTGCAGGTTTTGTTTATTAAATACTGGAAATATCCAAATAGATAGACAGAATCAAATGCCGTCTTTTGAATTTTTCTATATGCAATCTTTAATTTGACATGTTGGTATGCAATTAAGCTTAAGTGTAAAAATATCCTCTAAAGCAACGGGAAATATAAACATTGAAGGACAAAAACCCATCTGACGATTACGCAAAAATATCAAGGAAGAATAGTCACTATCATTGATCAATTGTCAAGCTTAAACGTCAGTAAGCCGACAAATGTTGAACAGTTAAGCAACGAAAAATGCATTTATTTGGTTGATTACATGAACATCATACTTACGCGATCAAACGGGAAATAGAAACTCTAAATTTATGAAGTTCAGTAACTTCTGTCAAACATTTACATGGGCCCAAATGAGCAGTCATAATATGAATACATAATGGCAAAATAATGAAGAAATCCAGGTTCAAGTGAACTGAAATTAGATACCTATTAGATATGTATTGTTATTACTACCAATTATTAATGTTATATCGTTCTTTTCTATATGTATTTGTTCTTTGACGAAGGCACTAATAAAATATCTCTCATCCTTCTCTGTCTATTACTATAAATTGTAAGTAAAATTAAAATGTACTATAAGAATAACAATAACGAGTTTTTTTATATTATAAAATGGTCCTTACTGCAAAAAAATATTGTACACAATGGCACATTTACTTATGTCAACAATAACATTCAACTTGACAATTAGGTCTCTCAACAGATTTTTGAAGTTTATAGAACGAGTAACGTCAACAAACTTTTTACGCAATGACAGTTTGTATAAAAGCTTAAATTAAACGTATACTTATCCTTTTTCTTTAATTTTGAAATAATTTCTTTGCCTGCATTCATAGTAACTATACTTCATTCACGTTAAGAGTGCAGTAGATAGCGCAACAATCGGCGTCTATATGACACTGGCACAATCATAGAAATAAACAATGGCGGGTGGTTTGAAATATAAATGTCAATTTTATTCTCTTAACCTCAAACTTCCACTTCAAATTATTTATTTGTAAAATAACTACAACAAATTCAAATTATGTTTTCAAATAATGTACCTATAGCTTCCTATATATAATTTTTTTAATGTAAATTGGTCGCGCGTAACAGCCAATCACAGTTCGGGAAATGTTCTCCTATCTAATCCAACGCTACATTCTTAACGTGAATGAAGTATAAGTGAATTATTCTCATCTAATTAATTAATTTTATTATTTCTTGAGGACCTTGAAATATTTAGCACTGGCTTTTTTCTGACAATCTGGATATGCAAACCTACTATAATTTAGTATTAAATTTTGCTTGCCATTTTTTTGTTCTTTACTCAATCGAAATATTAGACAAATTCGTACATTAATGTAAAAGCATAGATATGCATGCGTCTAATCAAGCTAAACGGTAATCAGATCGAAGCGTAATTATAAAAACCATTATTCATTCCGGCTGCATTAGCGAACCCTGTATGTGTTTTTCAATTACCGACATTTCATCTGATAAATCTCCCATTCACTAATATGTGTGTGTTGTGAACTTCTTCTCACCAAGACTTCAACTTATTAATGGATCCTAATCGGTTCTGATCGACTCATGCAGCTGCTCTCGACGAAATATTACAGAATTCATGTTCAACGGAGAGTCTTCAATCTAAAATTTCTATTAAAGGTTTTGTAGGTCTGCTGTAGTTAAATTGCATAAATTGTACTCGTATCACAGTTTAAATAAAGCTGACACATTGTAGACTGTAATTTAATTTCCCAGAATTATATAATTTTAAAAATAACCTAACCTTTTATTGCGTGTTAGTGATGTGCTTTACTTATACATCTATAGCTTTAGATCCTTTATGTTAATTCATTATGTGCCATCATTTAATTCTTCTATTAATTCATATTCATATTTATATATTTCTTCTATACTTCCATGCTGTATTATATCTATATAATATAAACTTTATTAGGTATAACTCTTTTGATTACACACTTCAGTTTTAAGTTTTAAATTCAAAGTAACAATATGATTTATAGTTTTTTGTGAAGACAATAACATGTATTTTACTCTTTTATACATATACAATGTATCTATGATACTTTTACTATAGATTATACTTTCGTTTTTTCCAACTTCATTACATTATCCATATGTATTGGATATGTACACACACAAGTATATATCTCATAAAACAATTCCTGTTCGTGATTAAGTAGCTGGCAAACATTATAAAAATTAACGTTTTGATTATATGGATTATGTCTCCGACCATTAATTAAAAATAAATATAAAGTAATTAAAACATTAAAATATTAACAAACTATTAATGAAACTGTGAAAAATATATTTTGACGTATTACTTTATCATTGCAAGATATTTGGTTTTGTTAATAGTTGTTAATATTTTAGTGTTTTAATTGATAAATGATTTTAATTAATTTACAGAGATAATATCTGTGTTAATGAAACGTTTTAATTTCTATATTGTTTAAGTTCACATATGGAATCGCGGTATTTCTACTTATTATTCTATCGCCATCATGTTGAAAATATCCGGCCTGGAGTTCATCATTGTTCAGTTGACTGAGGATTACATTGCGATATTTTTCCGCTGTTATCGTACCCTCAAAGAATATTGGTCCTATTAATCGGCGACGACTCAGACCTACCCATATTCTTTTTTCTTGTGGATAAAGAGGAACTTCTCTGTAGAAATGAGGATTTTTAATGGACCACTTGCGCATATTTTGAAAATTAACCATTCAAGCGAAACAGTTTGACGAAACGAATCTACACAATGCGTTAGCTTATAACGGAAAGCTTTATAGCTAGGAATAGTATCTGGATATCTTTCTTCAAACTCCGCAATGCAATTTTGTATGTAATGCAGCAAAATACCGTCAATTTTTTGATATGTGAGGAAGTAACACTCTACAATAAAAGCTTTATGTATATCGTTAAAAGCCATTATTTATTCTTTTGATCAAGTTATATGATACACGATAGATATTTGAACTAAAATCTTACTGACTTATGTTACGATATGCTTTTCCTATTCATGGCTTAGTTGAGTGTAAATTTTAAGTACTTATCCCTCTTTATTATCTTGAACCTAATTTTCTAATGTATAAAAATTATGATTGTTTAATTTTAACTATTAGTTTTCAAAGTAAGTATTCGATAATATACAGGCGTAAGTTTTCTATATTACAACCGTACCTTTTCGTGTTCATTTGACAGTCGGTAGACCAAGAAAAGGTAGTACTGATTTATATTAAATTATTTAATTTATTCATAGCCAATACATTAAAGAAACACATACAATTAATCTATGTAAAATTAAATTGATAAAAAATGTGAGGTGTACGGAAAGAATATTTTATACAAAAGTTGTTCCAGATTACTACAGAAAACTACTATTATATACTATTATATTTATATATTAATTCATTTTTCTTGGTATTAGCGACCGTTAATTTCCAGCTAATTAAATATTAATAAAAAACATTTTTTAGATGTTTCGACAAATTTTTTTATTGTCTTCTTCAGTTTTTTAGAATTGTAACACATACAAACACATTAAAAATTCTTTCGAATATTAATAGATAATTTTTTTTGGAAAATGTCCAACTTTTTGTCTTTGAATTCAATATGCGATAATTTAAGTTTCAAAAACGTGGGAGTCAATTCATTTTGTTACATTTTAACAAAAACAATTTTCTACTCTTTAAATTAGCTGATCTATTGTTTATATATATATATATATATATATATATATATATATATATATATATATATACAGCATGTGTTAATTTTCATTAGCCATAGGCGATTAATTCATGCAATACGTGACAACATGGCACCCCTACTTTCCTTTCCAATGCGAGCGCGACCGATACAAGCTCAAGTTATAGCTGTAACTGTTGGACCATTGACTTGAAATAATATTTACGCGTTGGAAGTATTTGTTTTTCTTTTTCCTTTCAGTAAATGCAGAGAATTATGAAGCTGCGTTCGCGCTGCATGACACACACAAAAGCGTAATTCTAATAAAATTAAAAATAAGGTAAATAAAAAAGGATTCTGAAAATAATAATAAACGAGTACATCAGGAGATCGCGGCGGCCATTTGATGTTTCCCGTTCCAGTAATAAGACGGCTTTTATGGCAGACTAGATCGCAACGTGTTCGCAGCTAAAGATTGAATGTAAAATCTGGTGGGGAGATCGGAGAAAGTCGTTGTAATGTCGATTGTTGCCGGGATTGATGACGGAGAGTAGGGTGACACACGTTGCCACATATTATTTGTATACGTATAAATCGCACGTAAAATTGAATCCCTATACCTAATGAAAATTGACACATACGGTATATATTCGTATGAAACTACATGACAGGTACAAAAAAAAGAAACTTATAAATTATATAACAAAAGTAGAAATATATTTAAAAGGGCCAAAACTGCAGGGACCCTTTAAAACACTGCACCATTTGGTCGAGGATGTAGGAAAAAACCTGCAGAATAAAAAACCTCCATCACAGCTTCATAATACGAAAGCTTTGAAAATTTTGATATTTATCCCAACAACGTTTTAAAGCCAATTTTCTTCTTAACTGATGAGGATAAATGTTAGCCAGGACTTTGAGCCAAGGAAGTGGAGTAGATTTTACTGTACCCGTAATAATTCGAAGTGTACAATTTAAATAAATACTTACCAACATGTACGCTATTCATAAAAACTGCACTACAATATTCAACAGCAAAATACACCTAGCAAGAGCTGACGTACGTAAAATGTCTGCATGAGCTACCCAATTTGAACCAGCCAACTTCTGTAAGATATTATTTCTTGTGTTAATCTTCATACGCGATTTATCAATATGTTCTTTATATGTTAACGATGTATCCAAAGTAACTCCTAGGTATGTTGGATTAAAATTATGTCTTAGAACAGTACGATTAAAAGATACTATATGTTGTTTATGTTCTTTGTTATTCTTAAGATGGACACAAGAAACTGACTTTGATGGGTTAGGACATAACCTCCATTTTCTAAAAATAATCACTCAGAATCAAGAGATCTTCGTTTAAATTAACTTCAATTTGATTGTAATTATTGTGTTGATAAGCAATTGCCATGTCATCGGCATATATGAATTTTCTAGAAGTCGTATCGGGTAAATCACTTGTATATAGATTAAAGAGAAGAGGAGATAATACCGATCCTTCAGGTAAACCATTATTTAAAATTTTAAATTTACTAGTTTCTCCATTGATAAAAACTCTAAATTTACGATTTGTAAACATATTTTCCATAAGTTTAATTAAGTTACCATTAGGCAAGACATTATATAATTTTAAAAATAATCCATCTAACCAAACTGTATCATAAGCAGCTGTTAAATCGATGAATCTAATTTCTGTTTTCAAATTCTTTTGAAAATCATTCTCTATATAATTTGTTAAAGCTAATACTTGATCACAGCAATTACGATTTGGTCTCAAACCAGCTTGCTCTATGGGAAAGATATTTTCCATAATTGGAGAAATTAAAATTTTATATAAGTGTAAAAGTGCTACTGCGCAAAAGGTCAATTTTTCTTAAACAAGAATAACTCAACAATAAGCTTTTTAATGCATTTATACTTTCAATATATCTGCCTAGAAAGCTTGATTTACCAGATATTCGCAAAAAACTTACTTCCAATACGGATTTCAAAACTTTTTCTTATGAATTTTTTCACAAATTTACATTTGAGTACTATTCTATAAAGTTTACATCGGACAGACAGACAGGACTTTTGAAGCCAGGATAAAAGAACTTGAAAGAAGCTATAACGATAAGAAAACAGATTCGACTTTTGCTAACCACTGCCTGGAATTGAATCATAAATTTAACAAACAATTTGAAATTTTACATATTCAAGAAAAAAGTAAAAAACTTAACTTACTGGAAAGTCTAGAAATAAATAAATTTAGTAAAATAGGTATAATATTAAACGATCAGTTGGACCTAAATAGCTCCCCCTACTAAATTTAAAACTGTAATTGAATACCCCTACCTAACAACAATAATTGTGTCATCTATTTTCTGTATTTATAAGTGACATTGTAACAGAAATTGAATTTGTATATTTTCATCACCTGATGAAGCCACAGTGTGGTGAAACATATGTAGTGTCTACATTAAATATTTTTGAAACTAAAATTTGTGTTTTTTACTTATTAATTATTAAAATGAAGTTTCAACAAGTAACTCTCCAATCAATCAGTTACTATTCTATTGTTTAGAATTTTGTACAAATTTTCTAATAGGATAGAAACGTTAATAGTTTGATTCGGATTTAAAATCGAACGGAAATATTACTCTCATCGAAAATATTTTTTTTTTAATTATGCATTTAGGCTCAAATTAATTGTAAAAAATGTTGAAATTCAAACTGGAAATCGTTCTTTCACTCATATTTAAAAGCTGTTTTTGGTGCATTATTCCCAGATTTATGCAAATAGCAAAGCTATTTAAAACTATTGAAAATTCAAGTCGCATAAAAAAGTTGTCTGATGTACAGACTTTACTTTTTTTTTGTAAAAAATATTAGATAACTTTTGCTTTACGATTGCCAATACAAATAAAAAGGAGAAATTATCATCAATAATTCTATTTTTATATCCACTCCCAGACGGGATGTTTGCTTTTTGAATAAATACTGCGATAAAGTATCAGGTTCCGGAAATATATACGAGATTATTTGCAAACAAACTTATTTTACTTACTTCCGGAAAAATGTCTACGTTTAATTTATTAATGTTATTTTTACCTATATATCAGACTATATTAATCTCGTGCCATGTATTCTAGTACGCGGACATTTATATACTATATATAAAGACCGATTCTATTAACGTAATTGAACAGACTGATTAAGACATCACAAGACTGAAATACACTCGCTTTTACGTTTCTCGACAAACACATCTCTTATGTAAGCGCCCCCACCCCAAAACACCTTTCGCGAATTTACCAACCAGAGAAATAATATCCCTTTCATGAGACGTGCTCCGAAGGTATAAACAACTAATTAACCAAGTTCTCCTGCTGAAATCTCTGTTAATGTCCTTTGGGTGTCCCGAAGACGTGACCGGATATTCCCCCAAGCATCGCTTGTATCACTTACCATTCGGAAAGGTCATTACTGCTGACTGCAGCAGTGGCGGCATCAGTGTTAGTGGTGGTGGTGACTCTGGTGACATTCAGCCCGCAAACGCTTCGAAAATTAACATTGAAACTTTTTGAGCGTAAGGGGGGTGTTCTTATTAATGCCAAGATACTTAAATTTGTCCCCTGGACGGCCCTAATGGTATTTGTGGTTAAAAATCGTCTGGCTACTATGATAATGGTAATGAAGCCAAGGGTAGTGTGTTCGAAAAATTTACTTAACAATCCGTAAAATACTAATATTAAGGATTTTTTTTAAATAAATCTGAATTCCTATGTGTGTATAATACAATCTGAATTGGTGAGTTCATTATACGTATTCAAATTGTCAAAAATAAATGGAAACTGGTTTGAGAATTAATTTAAAAAATGTAGGAAGTAGAATTACTTTAATTTTTATTTATAAAATCACTAAAATATTGTTTTGTGTACATATAAGTTACAAAATACATATCGCAATATGTATATTGCACAAAAAAATTAAGAAATATTTGGTAAAATTATTATAAAATTTTATTAAAAGTTGATCTAACATATTTCTGTGATTTAAGTTGTGATATTTTGATAAAAAAAGTAAAGTATCTGGAAGCATTATTGTATTTAAATTGTTTATTTTAACATGGTATGGCATAATGACATTATGATTTATTTAAATACTTTTTAAACTTTATATATACATACACGTGTTTCTTTAATGCTTCTTCTACCTATTTTTTTATGTATATAAATATATACCAATATATTTTTTTCTAATATATCTTCATGCTCCTTTCTTTCTCTTTATAGACGCAGATTTTGAAAACATGCAAAATCAGAACAAAAAACAAGCACAAAAGCAACAATCTCTATGGATAATCACGAAGGATGAGCAGGAAGACAATAAAACCATACGACTGGAAGAAATAGAAACAGCCATCAAAAAACTAAAAACCCGAAAAACAATAGGCGAAAACAATATAACCAATGAGCTGATCAAATACTGTGGGAGTGCATTGTTACCAGAGCTCCACAAACTTTACAATGACATACTACGGTGAACAGTTCCTTCAGAGTGGAAGAGAGGCATCATGCTCCCCATATTTAATAATGAGAAGTGGCCAACACACGACTTTCTTATACGTATGAGCGTTTCAAATTATAGAATTTTAAGAATTTTTTTATACAAAAATTATTCAAAATCCTCGTCGAATTACTTCTATTCTCTTAATAAATCTCTATTAAATGCATATTTTGCAAGATATTCGAAAAAAATGTTCTACTCGTTAAGAGTAAAAGTGTTACTGAAATTTCATGTATACAAAAAACATTGAAAATCCAGCTCTAAATGCTTTTGTACTCTTGATAAATATATATAGAATGCATAATTTACGACATAAAGTGTTACTTCTGATCCTAACTTTGATATTATTTTTTACACAAAAGATATTGAAAATTAGGTTTTAAATACTTTTATACTCGTAATGTACCTGCCTAGAAAGCCTAATTTGCCAGATATTCCCAAAAAAAAATGATTTTCGATAAGAGTCAAATACATACTTCCGGTAGGAATTTCGAAAAACTTTTTTAATGCAATTTTTCTCAAATTTAATTTTGAGTACATTTGAATTCTATATAAATTTGTTTAAACTTAGTAATTACCGAAATATTGGCAAAATCCGATTTTACTTCCGGTCAACCGATTTTACTGGAAAACTAATCAGATCTCAAGAGGGAAATTATACTCGTAAATACAAAATGTGGAATTGATATTTATAGCCGTTTGACCGCTATCGTGGTCACACACAAAGAGAGGGACACACAGAGAGACATAGACATTTTTTAAAAACCACTTTTTCAGTATCAGGGTACTTCAAAACGTGGACATCTGCAAAAATCTCGAGGTCGAAAATTTTCGTCATCATAATACTAAAGTAAAAAATGCAACAAAGAAAAACTCAAGCAACTACAGAGGGATAGTATTGCTAAATACAATAGGGGAACTATTTACGAAAGTAATAACACATAAGCAAAGAAGAAAGCATTTTTCCAAGCCCGGACTACCATATCCGAAAATCATATTTGTCGAAATGTTACTTTCACATTAAGTTTAACTTTACACTCCAGGGCAGTGTTATGGGTCCTCTACTATTTCCTATTTACGCCGCACACCTCCCAACAAAACATAATACAATTGCAACATTTGCTTATGACACAGCCATAAAATCCATAAATAATGATCCAATAATTGCATCACGTCATCTGCAAGCTCAAGAAAAACATACGAATAACTTGGTAGAACCTCTTAATAGTATACAAGAGAATGGTAATTGTACGATTTCTCTTCTACCGACATTACTTTTATAAAATTTACTTTTTGCAACTGTATACAGATTCTACAAGAATCAATAAAATTTAAGATAATATATTCAAAATAAAACAGCAAGAACTGTGAATGAAATAAAAGAACAATGTGCTTTTGAACAAAAAGAGAAATTTAGAAGGTATTTTAAAAGTAGAATTGTACAAGACAAAACCAACTGAAATAAATACTTTGCAGACTGAGATAAAATTTCTTAAAGATACAGAAGTAAGCCAATTTTTTCATCTGAAAAAGAATATAATTTCAAAATAACTCAAAGTCAGAAATTGAACCTAGAGATTTAGAAATAACAAATTTAAAAAACAGTCTAAAGAATTTGAAAAGTAAGATAAAAAGAAATGAGAATAGGGGTAATATTAAATTAGAAATCTTGGTATTAGAAAATGTTATATTGATAGAATTCATAGAGATGAAATTTTAAATAAAAAAGTCTGTATTAATCTCCTATTTCCGTGCATAAGTCAACTAAGGTTCAACAAACATTAAAAACTAATTGATATAATTATTGATTAAATTGGCTGGTTTTCATTAACGGTACGTTGAAATATTTTAAGAAAGTCATTTTCCTTCCTTTCCTATAATTTAAACAACTGTATTTTCAGTAAGTCTTAATAACGCAATAAGAAAAACACAGACGCCCGTTGTGCGAATAACACGAACCACAGGCTTGTTGGTACCTGTTAATATTATCAATTTAAATAAGTAATTACCGCATGCTGCGAATATTGATTTGCAAATCTTCCAAATCACATTTGAGCGGTAAATGGTAAATGGTTGTATAAAATAATGACGAATGTCCGCATTATTATTCCTCTCTTATTATAGAAGATGCAACAGTTTGGTGACGTATTGAATATCCAATTTACATTATTGAGTAATAAATTTAGTTACTTATAACCATTTAAGGCGTCACGCTTATTAGAAGTTATAGTTGGATATCTTAATGAGTTTAAAATAGAGTCTCAAAAGTAAATATATTATGTTTTCCACGTCAAGGTTGCTGGTTCAACAATTCTATATAGAAGTCAATTAATATGAATAGGTCAGTTTTATCCGGTTGTATTTGTCATGTGGCTTATCTGTTATTGTTATTGTGATTTTATTTTATTTGTAGGCATTTATAATAAAAACTAGAAACTTTGTCAATCGCCATCAACGTTAATATTTAAAAAGGTAAATGCAAATAACTCGTTAATAAAAAAAAAGATTATTATGTATTTAATGATCTTAAATTAGTATTCTGAATTTGAGTCTGAGTAGGTACTGTTAATCAAAGTTTTCGTTCCTAGAAGTAATATAATTTTAATTTGATTGAAGTAAGTGCCAATATCTGAAGTGTACCCATTGATACAGTCACTCACGAAATACAAAAAGAATCTGTTTCTTAAAAAAGCGTTATTTTGTCGGTGGCGGTAAAACTTGGTTACGGCCGAAGGTCGGCTTGGCTCCTAGGACGTGACTCCAGTACTAGTAGGGGGTGCCGGTATCACTCCCCAAGATCTTATACATTTGGTTGAGAATGTTTGTGTGTCGATTAGTGTAAAATATAAATGGATTTAGATGCTTCTCCTAAACTTTAAATTTAAAGTAAACTAAGCTAAATTTTTGATTTTATTTAGATGAATATATTGCAAAAAATATCTGCGTCATAATAATGAAGAAAAAGTAGATTCAAAAAATTTTAGACCAGATCCACTTTAGGGGTGTATGATTACGTTATATTTGTGTTCATGTTTTCTTGCTGCTTCTTTAAATTTAATAAAATATTGTTCTTTAAATAATTGTCATTATCAAGACACAAAATATTTCTATATTAGTCGATCGGTAAATTTATATATTTTAGTCTATTTTATAAATACTTAGAAATTATTTATACAGTGATGGCTTAATCATTGAAGAAAGTTGGCGTAAAAGGCAAAGTTATACATAGCCAAGTAAGAGAAATAATGGCCAACGTTTTAAAATTTATGAAGGAAGGAGCAGAAAATAAGCATCCGATAATTCCTTTAACAAATCACAAAGGGAGGTTAATAAGAGAGGTTGAAAATTCCGATGTGACATACAGCAATATTGCTAAAGAAGCTGAGGATGTAAATTACGGAAAAGTTTCTTGATTTAGTACCTCACACAAAACAAGACCTCGCAGAAGCACGAAAAGCACACTTAGTCCAGAAGATACTGACACAATACGTAGTACACACACAACTTCTTTATACATGAAAAACGACGTCCAACTTTGAAGGGTAAGAACAAATATTTTCATATGAATTATAATTGTTATATCTGCATTTCTTTACAGAAATTTATGATAAAATAATAGAGAACAACCTACCATTTATAGTTGGACTTACAACATCATCGAAGGTGCTAAAAAAGATGGTATTGAAGTAAATAATAGTGTTTTGACAGTATAACAAGAAATAAATATTGTATTTCTTTCTAGATGACAGGAAAACAGGTGACAAGAGAAAACATTTGATGGAATCATATGATATACATGCAAAACGTATAAAATATTTAAAACAGTTGCATTATATTTACAGATAAATCCTATATTCAGCGTACAGATACTCAATCTAAAGGATGGTCAGATAATTCTTTGCTTGGGTTGAGGAAACAAATTTAAAAAGAAAATCGTTTGATTATGGTTCATGCTAGTGGAAGAATGGGTTTCATTCAAAATGCATTAATCCTATTTAAATCAGGTACTTATATATAACCTTTTTTAAACAAAATATGTAACATTGAAATTATTGTATAGATTGTTATGTGTGTAATATACAAATTATACTTTAAAATTTCCTTATTAGATTTATCACATTTGCTAAATTATTGTTGCTATTATTTTCATAGATTTTAGAGGTACAAAATCTGGCGATTACCATGATGGAATGATTTTCAACAAACTTTTTCACTTTGGTCAATAAACAGTTATTTCTAAATCTTCCACCAAGAAGTGTATTTGTAATCAATCGATAACGGATAATACCACAATGTAAAACTCGAACATGATCCAACATCGTCCTCCAAAAAGGCAGAAATGAGAGATTGGCTTGTAGCAAGAAAAATAACGTTTGATGTGAGGTGGACAAAGCAGGAGTTATATAAATTAATAAAGAAAAATATAAGTGAAAATCCAAGATAAACTAGATACACTATTATGGGTTCATAAACATCACTCGGAGTTAAATCCAATCGAAAAGATATGGGCGATTGTAAAGAATTGGGTTGAAACCAGAAATGTCACTCTTGAGTTAGCAGACGTCAAAAATTTAGTTAGAGAGAAATTCGTATCTGTAAATGTAAAAAAGTTGGCATCTGTTTGTAGCTACGTAGAAAAAGTTGTTGAAAATTATTTACAAACGGAGCACTCATTAGATGATGTAACGGACAAGTTTTTACAGTTAATATCGAAGAAATTGATAATAAAGAAGACATTGAAGGTAATGATGCTGATCAACCAGCCCTAGAAGAGTAGAATAAAGAAAATATTATCTTGCTATAATATATATAAATATATTTTAATATAAAGATTTTTTTATTCATCCCTAATAATAACTTTTCCATACGAAGCTAATTCTTTATCACCAAAAACATACACTCTCACATAGTGCTTTTGATGATCTAGAACTTCGCAAAATGCAAACATTCACACGTAGTACATTTAACGGCTTGGAGTCTGCCCAACAAGAACATCCCTATCTATTCGTATTTATTTTATTTGAAATTTTGAATTAAAACTGACTAAATAATCGTTAATGATGCCTAATGATTTACTGAAAGCAAGTATTCGCACATAGTACTCTCAGCGCCTCCAATACCATTAACCATCTTCTCATTATTTAAAAAAAATGAATCACTCATTTAACAAGATAATATTTGTTTAATTAATTAACAATCCTTCATTATACTTGTATATGAACACATTACCTCTTTCATTGTTGGTTATGTATTTTCTTTTCCCATTGACTAAGGTTATCCTTATTTTCTTTTTCTAGATACCTTTATTAGGAAAAATTGGGAATACGTTATGTACAACTGGAATTTTCTTCATGGAACCTGCATCACAAAGGCTATTTGTCTCCGTTACACTGTCTCCAAACTCTATCCAATCCTTCTCTGCTGGTGATATGTCGATTTGCAGATAACTAAAAACAATACTAATGTTACATTCTTCCTTGTAGGTTTTGAAACCACACATGACCTATTCTATTGTCTTAGAAGCCCTTGTGTTTATGCATACAAACACTAATAAAAATGTACTTTGATTTATACATTTATTATTTACATAAAACGTAACATTGTCTTATCGTACAAAGAGTACTTTTTCATTTATATCCTTTTAGTGTTTTTAGATTTAAGTATAAGGTATTTACTATGTTTTAAATACGATTATAAAATCTATCTTATGAATTGGCATTATTATTCATGTCTGAAATTTATTTCTATGCATTTAAATTTGTGTTTTCATCTCGGGCATGCCTTATATGGTCTTGCTCATTATAACTTAATGGCATTCAATTGATTCACTCTCTTTATTGTTCCATCTTTGATCATAACCCTTTCTCTGTTATTTACCCATCGCACATTTTTATTTTTGAACAATGGTCTATTTCTTAAAATGTTCAAAGCTATTCTAACGCCTTGTGAGAAACTAGGCTCGGTTTCTTTATATTCAAATAATACCTTATATTCTATTAAAATAACCAATGTAAAGATAAAATTAATGTTCTTATTCTACAATTTAACTATTTCTTAATTTTTATAATTCTTAATGACACGAAGGTCACTGCAATATGTATTGTAATATTACTTAATTTCGTCTTCCATATCATACAGAAGTTAACTTGTATTAAATATAACAATATATTCTTTAGACAACATAAAATATCTATACTCGTATGTATCTTTATTGTAGCTTAGAATAAGCCAATACCTATTCCAAATTATACTAATTATTCTAATTAGATAAATGTAAAATGAACTTTAACTGTGAGGCTGAGTTCGAAATAATTCTCTAAAATAAGAAAGTTTATAAAACAACGAATTTTTTGCGTTGATTTGACTTGATTTTAGTCAAATTATATTAGCTGCAATATTCATAATGAAGTAGTATTAATACTTCGGTAAATAATAGTTTGCTTCCATAATATCAATTTAATTCATTAGATATATTGTAGTTTTATCTAAAAACATAATTTTGACAATTATGAAGTTTTTAAAAAATCATGCCTTATACCTCTGCCCACATAATCACCTATACGCCGACCTATGTGATATTTTCTCTGAACGTTTTCACTCTGCTTATGTACAAATAACACATTTTAACATAGAATATGAAAAAATCGATAGAGAAGGGGATAACAAACAATAAATAAATCGTACAGGACTGTAGTTGTCCTTCAAAAGTAAAAAATGCTAACGTGCTGCAGGAGTAGGGCAAAATGATTGATTAATTAGATCTTATATTTGTCCGGGCTCAAATGTATTTCGTCGTAGTTATTTTAAATACTCACGCTTTTCAAGGATAACACATAAATGTACAAAACATTACTTTAAATATGTACAATTTGTACACATTTTATATACCTATGTGTACTTCTTGTATAGTTTAAAATTTCAGTATGCCGTAGGGTTTAGTCGTAAGCTGTCATCGGTTTAGTTTACAACGTCTACTACAACACAGACATCAACAAAAGAACATAAACGATATAGTTACAGAATGAAAGATACTGCCCCAGATCAAAATCTATATAAATACTACCTCCGTAATTATGTCGGAATACATTTTAAGTTACTAACACAAATTTGTGCCTATCATTCTTTGCTTAAATTATAGCCTGTTTGATGAAACACTAAAATAAAACATGAAAATTCCCGATGCATATTGTAATTTGCTGTCAGATTTCATTAAAAACCTGCCAACTTTATGTAAATTTTATATTATGAGGCTTTTTTGAAGACTCGAGAATAGAAGAACGCTGATGTTTTAATAAGTAGGGACTACTATTAAAATCTACATGTACGAACTTACGTTCCTGGAAGTGAGGGATAAAGAAAATACTGTAACTAAGGAAATTTAAAAGCTAATTATCATGTTAACGGTGGAATAGGTAGGTTTTTTTTAAGATGAATTAATTTCTTGAAGAGAATATTATAAAAGCAAACATTTTAGTGGACATAAAATATTTAAAATAGCTTGTAGTTTTAGTTTGAGAGAGGTGTATTTTTTTTATATGAGAAGATGTGTCTATATCTTAAAACTGATTTTACTACTTTCTGATTAAAAATATTTTATTTTACGTTGTTTAGTATACATAATTCCTACGACATAATATCAATAACACATAGTTAAACATGGTGACATAAATAGATACCTAAATGCCTTGTTACATTTTTTTTGTATCTTATACCTTATTAGCGTTCTATAATTTTTGTTGCATTTCCTGCAAGTGACGCTGTACATTTATTTTGAAATCTTTTGCGCGAAGTCAGGTCACGCCTAGAATTAATCTTTTGTTTACTGTTGGAATTACATATAATTATTTTCTGCGGGATGTGGAATTTTCATCTAATTTATTTCTATTATTATGTCCGATGCCAAACGGAAGTAATTTGATTGACTTCCATAATTTTTGCTTTCATAAGTTTCATAGTTTTATAGTTAGCCAATTTGTTTTTTTCAATACACATATACAGTGTGTACTGTCTGTAGAGGCATTAATGTAAAGCGAGATCTCGTTCCGCCTTAATTTCTTTTGTAGGTTAATTAATTAATCAGGATTTGAATGTAATACAAGTGTTTTTTTTTAAAAAGATTAAATTTTTCTTAAGTGCTCTCTTGCGGTTGCCAGACCTGAATTTTCAATTTTTAAGCGCATTTATGCTCTTTTGGCGTTGTATAGATGCTTTAAATTTAGATAGTGGTTTATTTTTAAAATTTAATTTGTATTATATATAAGGTGATCCACCCATTTGTGGGTTATTATAATTTTCTCTGTGCATCTTAGTACTACTAACAATAAAATTGTTATTGTTGTTTATATCGTGTATGAATGTCTTAGTATACCTAGTGTACCTAAGTTATTTTTGCTGTCGGAATAAGTAACAATTGGAGTGGGCCTGAAATAGAATGACAGCTGGCGCCTAAGAGTCATCCACCTTCAGTATTCTGAGTGACCCATCCCCTAAAACCGAGAATTAGAGGCACAGGCCCCACCCCATCTTTTTCAACGCACACTAGGGAAGTAAGGTAAGGCAGGTTGAAGGTGACACACAATAAATTTCCGAAACTTTCATAAAGTTAATTGGGCGAAGCTACAGGTGTGAAACTCCGGCAAACGGGCACATCTCTAATTGTCAACCGGATGACATTGTTCTAGTTACCATTAGCGCCATATGTGCCTCCCTTTCTGCCAGGACAATCCTAAGGAGAAGCGAGTGTAACAGACTAATCTGTTTTTATACTCGAAAAATAATGTTCAAGGAAAGATTTATAAGTATTATAATAAAAATTTAAAATGCTAGTTATGAAATTATCGTTTCATACTGTAGTAAACATTTTGGTTTTTTTTTATTGAAGCAAAGGTATGAATTTTTTATACAAATTACAAGTACAAGTATCTGTCGCTTAGACATTCATTAGATAGTGTTGACGTTAGCATATTATTGTAATTAAATTAACTCATTAAAAATAAGCAATTAAAAACAGAGAGACTCGGAACAACCGGTGTGGTCCCGCATGAAATATTCCTCCATGGAGTGGACTGCTGGACAGAAGCATTTCAGTCGCTCGTTTTTTGAATGGCTTCGGGTACAGCGTCTTGAAGCAAGATGGTTATAAATTATTAGAGCCATGTGCATGGATCTCGTCTGTGCACAGCCCACTCGGTGATAAGGGATCAAGTGATTATTCTTATTACGGGTGTCATAATTTTATTGTGGTTTTCAATATGGGTTTGATATTTCTGTGTGAGATGATTGTGGAGTAAAGTAGAAATGATGTGGGGCCAAATCGCGAAAAGCTGCCCAAAATTTAAAAAAATTCACTGGTTGAGGTAAAACTCAGTACGCGGGGGTTTTTGGGGTCGCTGTTCATGAATCTGAAGTGAGGATTTCAAAAAACAAAAGGATGGATCCAATATGGCAGAAAGATTCTTCAAAAATTAATTAAGTCTATGTTATAATTAGTATTCGGGGTCTTTTGGAGTCGTTGGTTACAAATCCGAAGTCGAAATTTGATAAAACTGAATGGCGGATCCAATATGGAATTCTACAGAAAATATTTATTCCGGCTGAAATTTGAATTACGTCTTCTTCAATAATCGTTAATTTAAATTATGAGTCGAAATAACATTTGGGGAAATGATATTGTATGTAATATCCAAAATTCAGAAAAATACGTTTTTCACAAAAAATAGCGCCAATAACAAGGGCGCATTATTTTATTGTTTTTTTTTATGTTAGACGATAGTCTACAATATCCAACAGAACTGGACGTAGAACTTTTTTCTACGAGTTTACAACCTTTCGTTGCAATTTCACGTTCATTTTCTAATAAATCATGCGTTTATTGACATGACATTATTTTAGATTTCGCAGTACGTCATGATACTCTACAACCTTCCAGCATTTGAATCCATTTTCCAGATTTAAAATCTATATATTTTTACGAATTTGACGATCACATCTATAGAGACTACAAACGCGGTACGTGTTGTTAGATCAAAGTCCACCTTCGAACTGGCACACAATAGCAGGCATATGGGTTTTAACTCCCTTCATACCGGATTTCGGCTCTCAGAGTACGTGACTTACTAACCAACCACTTCAAAAACCCGAAATTAAATCTTAATTTTGGAATTTTGGCCAGTTTTTCGGGATTTGGTCCCATTGTGGGATGTAGCAGGACAGCAAGGTATGTATATTTAGAGTTTTGAATAAACTGCAACTAGTTGGTGAATCTACTCTCACTATTGCTCTGATTGCTTGGGTTTTCAAAAAGACATAAACACCATCCATACATTCCATCTATAAGCAAACCGTTGAAGAGAACTGATTGGAAGCTTTCAACTCCAAATATTCAAATTCTTCTGCAACTTCCACAGACGAAGAAGATATAAACGATGTTTTAAATGTGTCATTTTTAAGTGATCTGACGAACCACATCTCGTTACGTAATTAAATCTGGATGATGTGATACGGGATTTGGGTTTAACCGAAGAAAAATCACAAACCTGGGATCCCGATTAAAAGAATGGAATCTTTTGCATTCCACTACAAGAATCCCTGTATTGATGAAATCGTCACGAAAAATTCAGTTCATTTTACAAAGTTGAAAGAAATTTCTATTACTCTACTGATGTAAATCAGCTTTTGTATGAAATGAGTATTAAATATAACCCTGCAAAATGGCGATTGTTTATCGGTTTATCGAAAACAAATCTCAAACCCGTTTCACTTCATAATGGTAACTTGGTACTATGAATTCCCATAGCTCTTTCTATAAACACAAAAGGAATATATGACAGTATGTCAACTATATTAAATCTCATTCAATATTCAAATCATTTTCGGCAAATCTGTGGTGAGTTTAAGGTTATTTCCTTATTGCTTTGACTGCAAGGAGGGTTTACCAAATATTGTTATTTATGGTGTCTTTGGGATAGCCGAGCAGTCATTGCAAAATAGAAGAATGTCCTGGAGAATTGAATATAAAATTTGGGCCGTTAGTACTAGCACTAGAAAAAGAATGCAACTGTTTTAAGTACTTAAGGGATAAGTTTTTCAAAGCTGTCTGATGAGTAAGCTGTTCAAAGATGGATATTTTGAACGTACATGAATAATTTGCCGAATGTGCTTTTTGCATTCACATTTGGATTTCTTTCCTGCTAATTTAGGAAACACGAGTGATGAACTGGGGAAAAGGTTCCATCAAGAGATAGCTGAAATGGAGAACAATATCAAGGTGGGTGGCATCCCGCCATGATGGGAGATTTTTGCTGGTTTGTCATTTGAAAAGGCAACAGGCAACATAAAAGGAAAAAATAACTCTATTTATGCAAAACTTTGATAGATCCGCAATTTTTGTCTATGTGCAGTTAGGTGTTTTTGTATTCTTGATACTAATTCAAGTATTTGTTATGTCAAGATTTCTGTACTTATCTGTTTATTTTTATAACTTTCTAAATAATGTGTTTATCTACTTGCAGAGTATGATTATAACTCTAAAACTAGACGTGGTGACTTCAATCGAAGACTATAAGAACTGTACACTAGGGTGGAGTGAAAAATTTTTTTTTTCATATTCGTTTCGGAATACCTGTAAAAAGTTGCTGTTATTGTTCACAAATATACATACAAAATTTTATTTGGCACATGATAAATTTAGAGGTGCCCCCAACATCATGAACTTTAGAGAAATTCGCAAAATTTTGTCAAAAAACACCAACGTCTAATATTGTCAAATTAACGCTAAATCATATTCTGTGTGTTCCGTTTCGTTGGCAACTGTTTAACCTTGAATAGTGCGTGGATAGGTGGGGTGGGGGCGGGGGTGTTGAGGCGGGAGAGATGATTTCACTGCACTTGTCAAACGTTGTTCGAACGCCATTGTGCGCGTGTATTATTGTTATTTTACTTGTGAGAAACATTAATTTTAACCACTGCTGTCAAGAAAATAAGACTGTATGTAAGTAATATTTTTAATTTCCTGTTCACAGATTGTCGATGACACACTATTTTCGATATAATTTATACCTATTTTTTCTCTTTATTACAGTCAAATGTCGCGAGTCAAAACACGAAAAGAGACATGTTGTCCTGTGTTTGGTTTACCGGAGAAGTTACCAGTGTCTCAATTACCAACTTATAATGCTGTTATGAAAAATTACTTATATATTAAATATGAATTAAAGCCTGACAAAACAACAAAAGAGCCGACAGTTCATGATATATCCCAAAGATTGGCTACGGAAATTTTAGATATCTGGCGAAAAGCGTCGCTTCCTACTGTCAGCTTTAAGAGAGTACTACAACTTATTCGATCTTACCATGACAAATATAGAAGCTTACTAAAACCTTATCAAAGCCGTCAAACGAACAAGAAATATCAAGAGAAAATAAATGAATTTGTTACTGAGTCCCAACGGTTATTTGATATTTGCAGTTGCAAATGCAAAGTAATCTCAGAGTGCAATTGCTCAAAAGACAGTCGTGTTCCCAAGGAAGAAGTATGTTTTTTACTTGATCAAAGAACTACAAGAAAAATGATGATAGGCGGTGTAGATTTGGTTGCGACTGTAAAAAATATGAAAAAATTAAAAAGACAAGAAAAAGAATTACTGCGTAAAAAAGAGATAATGGATCCTAACCAACCGTCTTGTTCTCGTTCTTTGCCTGATGACTTAACAACCGAAAGCACCAGCTCAAGCAATAACAGCGTAGCTTCTAGTCCTTATCAATCGCCAAAACAAGTAGCTGCTCCGCCACTTAAGAAAAAGAGATTAAATTTACCATCATTAGCTCTCGCCTGCGATCGTACTGGAGTCTCTGACAGAGCAGCTGCTATTATAGCTTCTTCTGTGTTAAAAGATGTTGGTATTATTACATCAAAGGATCCAAGTGCTGTCATTGATCGTTCAAAGTTGCGCCGAGAAAGAACGAAAGTCAGATCAGCATTACACGATGCAGATCGCAATAAAAATATACGCGGAATTTATTTTGATGGCAGAAAAGATAAGACTTTGGTTAGTATTCAGAAGGAAGGCAAATTTTATAGAAAAAGAGTAACAGAAGACCATTATGTGATTGTATCAGAGCCAGGAAGTGATTATTTCGGGCATGTTACGTGTGAGTTGGGAACTGCTAAAGGTATTGAAAGTACCATAATAAATCATTTGAGAACAAAATCGGTGGAATTGGATGAAATAGTTGTTATTGGTTGCGATGGTACAGTCGTGAATACAGGTTTCAACGGAGGTGTTATTCGTTTTATGGAAGAAGAACTTAACAAACCATTACAATGGTTTGTCTGCCAGTTACATTCGAATGAGTTACCATTGCGACATCTTTTATTGCATCTGGATGGAAAAACTACAGGGCCTAAATGCTTTTCAGGCCCTATTGGATCTGAATTACAAAAATGTGAATCAATGCCACTTGTTCAATTTACCACCATTCCCTGCATATTACCTGAAGTCGCTAGAAATGACTTGAGCACCGACCAAAAATATCTTTACGATGTGATGACAGCTATCAGCACTGGCATTTTTTCTCCTGATCTAGCTAATATTACACCTGGACCACTTAACCATTCTAGATGGCTTACTACAGCAAATAGAATCTTAAGATTATATGCTACTAAAACAGACCCCGAAGAAAATTTAGTGATATTAGCCACTTTCGTTATGAGAGTTTATGGTCCAATGTGGTTCACAATAAAATGTTATCCTTCATGTATAAACGGAGCTAAGCACCTGTGGCAAACAATTACCCTAACTCGATATTTGAATGCGCCTTTGAAGAAAATCCTTGATAAGGTAATCCAAAGAAATGGATATTTTGGTCATCCAGAAAATATTCTTATTGCTATGCTTGGAGACGACAGAGAAATCATACGTAAACTAGCATATCAGCGAATTTTAAAAGCAAGAGCAGGGAATACTCTAGGGCTTCGAACGTTTAAAGTGCCTGCTTTAAATTTCGATGCTCAAGATTATACCGACTTAATTACGTGGCAAGAATGTAAGATAACTGAACCACCTCTGACTTCCAATTTATCTGATGAAGCCTTGAAAGAGATTGTCGAAAACGGTTTGACTACATGTCAGAATATTAAAGATTTTCCGTGCCATACCCAAGCTGTAGAGCGCTGTATCAAATTAGTGACCGAAGCTTCAAGTGCAGTTTGTGGAGAAAAAAAACGAGACGGTTTCATAAGGGCAAGACTATTATCACGGCAGCAAATGCCTAAATTTGAAACAAAAAAACAATTTAATACCAAATAATCTACTAATTTCTGGTTTTGTTCATTCCTTGATAATATATATTTTTTAATTTTTCTTGATTAAAAATATTAGTACTCCTAACCAGGCTCTTAATCAACGTATCACAATGTAGTTTTTTTTTTATGAGGGACATGAAATCTATAAAAATACTATCATTCAAAATTAGATCAATGTTTTTAAAAATTTAGTATTTTTCTAATTTTCAATTGGGTTGGGGCACCTCATAACATCAAGACAAGTAAACAATCTTTTGTATGCTGAATTTACTCATTAAAAGGCAACTTTGTATTGCTATTCCAATAAAAAAAATTAGAATTTTTTTTTTTCATACATTATCACTCCACCCTACTGTACACCCATTTGTACAACAGTTAGTAAAAAAAAAATTAAATTGTCATTCAACACATTTAAAAAAATCTTAAACTGCCAGATAGGGGATGAAATGAGCTTTCCAAAATTGTAACATTTGACCCCCACTGCAATTTAAGTTTATGATTTAGCCCCCTTCACGCCGCCAATGGTTGGGATAGCAAGGTATAATTAATTTATGCCAAAGGATGAGAATTTAAAAATAAAAATTGACCTGTTCGGTAAAAATTGCCAATAAGTAAGGATAAAAGTTTAACAAACTTTATTCCTTACACTAGCACTGTATGATGTAGCGAATAATTAACGTAATCATAATAAAACTTACAAATTTTGCGATAATATTATATTTTGTATTGGAAATTTGTTTGAGAATCCTTTAGAAATAATAAATGGTTTGATTCAAGGCCAATCTACTCTTGCTTACCTGCAATTATGTGGCTATTAATAAAAGCAAACTCAGTCGAGCATAAGAATTGAGATGTAAATAATACCGTTGCAATTGAAATAATTGTACGCACTTAAGACGACTAGCCGCAACGGCAACTATTTTCCACCCAAAGGCAAACAATTAATACACTTCGTTCATTAAATAAAGATCTATAACATCAAATTGGTACAGTCGTAGCTGTACATCTTAATCGGAGGTCTAAGACCCGAAGTATACAAGAGCTACCTTACCCGAGGTAATTCACTAATCTGTAATTCTGATTAATTCAGCCACATTTCAGACCCTCTGGCGTCAGTTACAAACCCCTATCTTATAATACATATTAATCATTATTACCATTGGAGACTGTTACTTATGTCAATATCTTGCGTACATGAAACATCAAAGAATAAACATATTTTCAAGTAGCAATTTTTAAAGAACGCGATAAAAATTTTCTATTTGGTAGACATTAAGAGAATCTACGCTTAGATTATATTTACAAGTCTTAATTAGAGCGAATAGGCTGTTATAAGCTTTGATTTTTAGATTTTAATAATAAAATAATTCAATTGAATGTGCTTTTATTTATTAAATTTTACTAGATAACCAAAAATCGAAATTTGAATATTATTATAGGTGTCAAGATATACAGGTTCGGTGTGTTTTTACCTTGCATGCGAGCTAAAGTCCATGTATTGAAACAAACGTTGTTGCCAGTATTTATACACATGTGGGCAGTGAGAATGTACCGTTCGACGCTCGACGACAGGCCGATACGATCATTACGACCATAAGATACCAATATAATGCATGTGTGCCTGTTGCAGGGGTTGTTATCTTCATTTTTAGGTACTATTCCCATTCGTAATATTCTTAAAAAGATATCTTAAGTTAATATTATAAGAATTCCTTCAGATTTATTATTTTTATTATTGAATTTAATATGGTTTCGCTGAAGGCCTACTTGTCGGCTCGCGTATGTACTATATCTGTTAGGTAGGTACGGTTTGGCAACTCCTAAAATGTCTCTGATTAAAAATCCCTTGTCAGCCAGTATCAAATCACCAGCTTGCAAGTGATTTAATACACCACAGTCTTTGGTAATCTTTTTATCAGAAATTGATCCAGGATACAGATCTGACACATACGTTATGCATCCATTAGGTGCGACACCTACTAATAGCTTCCACGTACTGCAATGCTTGTAATGACTAAACGTTAATCTTTGGGTTTTCATGCTGTTTCTTGGAACAGCAGTAAAAATTTCTGTACAATCCAGAATTATTCTGCAATTTGTAAATGTTGCAAAACTACTTGGCAAACATAATTTGTTTTTTTTTTGTCGGGATGGCACGCCTGACATTAATTGCTTAAATAAAATTTCGTGTAGGACATGTATCCATGTTAATACTATGTTTGGAACTGTAGTCTGTGACACACTGAAGCAGAGAGCCAGATCTTCCTGTGGGAAATTTTGTCTTAGTTTCATTAGAATTAACAAAAGTTGGTCCTGCTTGGAAACTTTTTCCACCTTTCAATTGAAATAATACATGATGTTTACATCTTTGATGAGATTATACAAAGCATTGAAAATACTAGCATTTGGCAATCCTGTATATAATAAAATGTATTTGTCATTGCCAATTATATGCTCATACGAGAAATTTTGCTTAAGCTTTTGGGGCTCTTCTTCATGAAACCTGTGGTTGCTTACACATTACTTGTAGATTCCTTTTCCACTTGCTCCATCACATGTTCTTGTATGTCTTTCATTGCTCTTCTTACTTTTTTTCTGGGTTTGTATAAGAAAACATTTTCTCCCGGTTATGCTGAAATATTGTTGGCAAATTTTCTTTATTTTCATCCTTAAAATGGCAACTACAAATAAATGCTCCTGGACCTGGTTCGACATCACGTCTAAAAATAATTACAAAAGAAATTTCAAGATTATAGGTTGCTACTTATAATTTACTGCAGGTAATACCTTACTAACTTCTTCCATTTGTTTCTTAATTTTTCGTCCTTCGGAAATTTATAAAACTTACAAGTCTCTCTTTGGTTGTAATGTTAAAGTATGGAGACCAACACATTACCATTTTTGCTAAAGGATAATAAAATAAAGTTTATTAAACAAACGAAAACGATAAGCATCACATTTGAGGTTATGATATATTTCTTTATTTGTACATTTAGAATACATTTTATTTAATTTATGTTAATATGCACTATCCTAAAATTCTTATTATATAATCTATTCTACTACTACCTACCTTTTTAAACTTATTTCGATCCAATATACACAGAATAAAATATTTCAACGATAACAGATATACACAAACGATTTGTGTGGATAATCAACACTGATCTGTATTAACCCGTGACGTCACCACTAATACAGCGTATTTACTCAAACTTAGGTATTATAAAAATTGAATATAATCCCTCTTTATATCGTGTTAGAATTTACTAGAGTTGACCATTGATACCTTCCATATAGCTGGTGTTACGAACCGACAAAACTTTTTGCCGGGAGTATACTTTACATTGCTGTTCTATATATTCCACCAAATTTAAACGTTGATGATTTTATTTTAGTTCTTGAATTGATTGAAATTTTATTACTTGATTATCCTGTGCTTCTCGTTGACGATTTCAATTGTTCCTAGTTACTGGTCTTTAAATATTACTGAAGTTCAATGAGCAAACATTCATTGAATTTGCCTGATATCTTCTGTTTGAAGATTAGTTTGGAATAAATTCATTATTAATGTTAATTAGCACACATTTAAAACGGACTTTCCATATTAAAAATTTGTTATTCTTCACTAAAATCATCCATAACTAATCAAATTGTTACGACTCTCAAACACTAATACATGCAAGGAACATAAATTTATCCAAACCGTGACGTCAGGCTCTTAGTTCAAATTTTGTACGCTAGTGTCGTACGCAATCGGGTGTGTTCGGGCACAATTCAAAATTACGGATTTCAGTTTTAGAATTATAAAATATTGCAGGCCTAAATACATTTATATATGTACTAATAAAAAATTATAAACGTAACTTATCCAATAAAAATATATATGAGTGGTAAACTCAAACACGCGTCTACCGGAATTGTTGATTCTTATTAATTTTGCATAACCTATATAAAAGTTGATTGTAACGTGCTAATTGGTATACCGAATACAAATTTAATTAAAAAATTTGTTCGAAGCAAATAAAAATTTAATTTTAATTATTTAACTTTGACAATTAGTTTTTAAATTAAATATCATAGTCCTGTTTATACTAGGGATGCGCAATATTTCCAAAATATCTATATTAGAATCAAATAATGTATCAAAAAATCAAAATCGATTTTAAACAAATATCGAATTAAGAATATAGATATTCCTTGGTGACGATATTTTTTTCATGTTTATAATAAAAGTTCTTTGTGACTTTTCAAGTCATTTATTAGTAAGAAATAATAAAATCTTTAACTTAAAGTATATATCTTTATTCCAAAATTAAAAAAATTCCAATGAAAATACAAGTGGTATAAAACAAATACAGAAACACAAATTAAAAATAATAATCTTTAAAAAATTTAAACATATCTGCGTTACAATTTTGAAGAAACAGTAATTGTGATAATCGATGCCCTTTCAGTCTGTCCCTTTGCTGAGTTAAAATTTGTCCAGCGTTTGAAAATAGCCTTTCTGATGGCACTGAAGTGGCTACAATACATCAATATTTCGGCGCAATTTTCGCTAAATTAGGGTAAGCTTCTTTTAAGTTTTCCCACAGCATAAGTTTAACTTAATAACTACTTTAAATAGAAATAAAAATAAAACTCTTGAAAACTTTCCACAATTTTTATTTAGTCTTTGCGACATATGTTTCGGTATTTTCATACCATTTTCGAGCTGAACTAACAGGTTAATTTGTGTGAAATGCCGTTGTGTTTATTGCCTCTTTGTACATATGTGTTTATTATGGGTGTGTGTGTGTTTGTAAAATCTGTGTGTGTGTGTTCGTTACTTTCTCTTTTCTTTGAATAGATTTTTTAATTTCTAATATTTCTAATAAATTTAATTTCGGTCCTTCATTCACATTATGCATAAGTTTACAACTATCTATATCGGGAAAATGGAGATTATCTATACAATGTTCGGCAAGGCCTGTATTTCTAATATTATGCAATATTGATCTTTTATGTTCTCTTAATCTAGTTTCGATCTTTCTGCCACTTTGTCCGATATAGATAACTTTACAATCTGTGCAACTAATTTTATATACAACTGATTTGTCGGTAAGCTTAGTTCTTTCCTTGTTATTGACTAACATAGCACCTAAATATCGGACGTGGCAGAGAAATCGAAACTAGATTAAAATAAAATAAAAGATGAATATTGCATAATATTAGAAATACAGGCCTTGCCGAACATTGTATAGATAATCTCCATTTAGTTGTAAACTTATGCATGATGTGAACAAAGGACCGAGATTAAATTTGTTAGAAATATTAGAAATTAAAAAATCAATTCAAAGAAAAGAGAAAGTAACGAACACACACACAGATTTTACAAACACACACACACACATAATAGACATTTATGTACAAAGAGGCAATAAACACAACGGCATATATAACACGCTTCACACAAATTAACCTGTTAGTTCAGTTCGAAAATGGTATGAAAATACCGAAATATATTGCAGTGACCTTGAGTTTGGTGGTAGATTATAAATAAGTATAATCAAGATCACTTCAAGATTTAATTTAAATTAATTGTTATTTTATTTATTTTTATCATGATGTGTATATAAATATCCATTATGTCAATATTTTGCCAAAATTTAATTTTTATTTACGTAAAATAATAAAAGAATGTTAGTGTAAATTTTATAAAAGTCATAATATTAAAATAAGCATAAAATATTACGTGGATGATAACAAGAAAGTGTTTTCCCGCACGAAGAATACTGTGACCGGGAGAGATCGACCGTGTGGCCGGCGAAAATAATATTTTTCGCTAGATGCATTGGATGAGTCATGAACGTGTAAACAAGTTTATATTTACATATTTGTTTATCTTTTTGAAAAATTAGTAATGCGCTGGTTTCCCGGGTGGTGCAGCACTGCAGCTATGTATTTCTGGAGGTGGAATCGTATTGTACCGAGAAGAACCGGGCGTTTTTGTGAAGAAACATATCTATATAAATCCGGAACCGATCAGAAAACGGCAGAGTTGCTTGGTGTAAACCGCACTCAAAAGAGGAAAAAAGGAGAAGTAGGTGGAAACCTTTACTTCCTCTTAAATGTTATATTAACTTAAAAGTTTATTCATGAATTTGAACTTAGAATATTTTCAAAGAGATTTTTCCATAGGTACTTATAAAATTTTCAATAATAATTAAAGCTTGTAATATTTTCCGTAATAATTTTACTATTACTAGAATTTTCTAACCGAAGTGGAACTCAGAATAATTTTATGAATTAAATATCGTTTTAATTTGGAGTTTAATTTACATTGAGACTTGTAATTATTTTAGAAATAATTATTTATGTACGGAACAGTTTTATTTAATTAGAACTTTTTTTTTTATTTTTCTAGGATGTTTTGTTTTATATGTAGGGTTATTACACCATGCATTATGATAAAGCATTTTAGTGACTGTAACGATCAAGTTGAATAGCGTAATAATTTTCTTTTTTATAAAGATTTTTCTTTACTATTCTATTTACCAGATTAGAAGATTTGTGTTTAATAATTTTGTTTTATGTATACATATATAGAATAATTGAACAGTGATCGAGTTTTTTTTAATGATGGATGAGTTTGAAGCAATGTATGAAGAATTAAGGTGATTTAATAATGTTTGTTATAAATGTGTGTATAGCGTTGTACCAATTTTTTTTGAGTGGTGTTTTATATTGGAATCTCAAAGGGAGGTAAAGTTTTATTTTTATATATATATTTTCTTTTTATGTATATCAAGTATATTTTATAGTACTTGTGTGTTTGATATTAACGTGTTGGGTAATAGATCAGGGATGTGTGCGATGAATTAAGTAGTTGTTTAATTCATAGCATGGAGTACTGGTGAATCCTTAAAACACGAATTAGTCTTGGTGGTACTGTGTTGGGAGCGAGAAAAGGCGCCAGGCAGAACTAATCAGGGCTGAGTTAATTAATTAAATACACAAAGAAATTTTTTTTTATTAAATTTAAAATTTGTATATATGCCTTAAGGGGTGAGCACATGGTAGTGTATGTTCGGGTTGTGTCCGACGAGTTAAAAAACATACTCGTGGGGTGGAACTTTGGGGTACCTACCAGTGTGAATTTGCTTTCTGATGGTACTGTCTTGGGAGCGAGCAAAGGCGCCAGGCAGGACTAATTAGGGCAAAGCCATTCCCTTAATGTTTATATTTTGTTTTGCATAAATAATAAATCGGGTAATTTTTGGTTATTCATATTCCAGTACAATTCACAATATGCAATAAATTTTATTTTTATTAAAGATGTTGATTGTTTACATGTATCTTTGACGAATATAAATCATGATAATCACGTTTATTTTTAAAATATAAATTTTTCTCGACGTTATGCTTTCATTTATTATAATTTCTTTATTATATTGACTAGTTGATTATGATATGGGTAGTTTTAGATGATGTTTTGAAATATTAAATTTTTGTAAATATATATATTTGTGTAATTTAAAATTTCTGGTTTTTATTGATACTTTCTTTTAATAAATTAGATGATAAGATTTATTTTGCATTTTATTTTCTTTACCTGACCTGGTGATAATTGAAGAGAATTGGAGAATTTATTTATATTTGCTGCCCCTGAGAGATTCTTTAGTCATTCTAAACTGAGCTAGTTAAATGTAAAATTGCCTAACCTACTATTTAGCAGAAAATTTGTTGTATCTTAGTCTAGCATAAGGCCTAGCACTAGGATGCATGCTTGATTCTTACCTACTTATTGATTGAATAGTTTAAATTATTTTTATATAGACCTCAATTTGCAAGAGTCACAGCAATATGTCGCAAAAACTAAATAAAAATTGTGGAAAGTTTTCATCAAGAGATTTATTTTTATTTTTATTTAAAAAGTTATTAATAAAATGTTCCACCAAGAACCATTTGCTAACTCATTTAATAGAAGTAAGTTTAACTTTATATTAACCCAGTAAACATTTTTCGAATTTCGCACAATATTATTTAGGAACATCAACATTAAAACTGAAAATGACCATTCATATATAAATAGGGAAGTTAACATGTAAATGTCGTAATTACTAAATAATACTGTGGGAAATTTGAAAAGCGCTTAATGGGAAGAACAATACGAAATGTAAAATCTATGAAATGAAATATTCCGCTGCCGCTTCCAGATTATAATTTCTACGAAATAGCAAACATCCCAATAAGCATTTTTCAAATTATTAACTTTTTTCTTAAAAAGATAATAAATTCTGTATAATGTGAACAGGTTCTTTTGTCTATTAATGTGAAAAAAATGCCCGAAATGCGAGAAAATTGCGTTTTTGATTAAGCGATATTATCGAATAAAAAATCGATATCAGTCGATATTATTGAATAAAAAAGTATGGATTTTTATCTCGATTATCGAAAAGAAAATATCGATACTTTTTTAAAAACGATATATCATGCGCATCCCTAGTTTATACCGACATCTAACTAGCATAAAGACAAACTTATTTGCAACAATTTATGTATATAAAGATTACGTCGTAATATTTTTACAGTAGGTATATCGACTGCTTGCTTGTTGCGGCCAAATAATGAGATAATATATTTGATTGATAACCGTAATATTTTAGTGAACAATATAGAAGAATATGTTTATTTAAATAACAAAACCTTGTTAACATTCTTTTTACAAGACTAGAATATAATAATTCAAAGCACTTCTAATGTAAATAATAAATATTTGAGCTGTATAACAAATTGTAATAGAATAAACTATAAAACATGTACAAATATATTCATGAAAGATCTGTGTGTGCTTAGTGACTTTTCAGAAATTGTATGTCTTGTTTGTAACTAGAATCTGGTGAGTAAATAAAATCGAGCGCACCTACTGCGCGTTTATTGCTTGTCAAACTGTCAATCGCATAATTCATTATGCAGAGGTTCTGGATCGCCTCCCCATCGCTTCACAATCACGCATAATTTACGCCTCTTTCTCTAGAACGTTCCAAGGTATACTTTATCATATTTGACGGAGAAATTCACTTCTTTTTTTTTACACACCAGCACTTACACAAGCACATGTTCGCATTCGGGCTACACGGAGTTTTACTGTAAGTAAACGATAATGTTTAAGATAAGAATTTTGATGTATTACACGGTTGACAATTTATTCATGCTAAAGGGCTGACTAAATTCTCTGACAACATGTCTTTTTCTATTTAGAGGAGTGATTGAATACTTATTTGAAGAAGGCGTAAAAAATATTAAATACAAATTGGTTACAGTGAAAAAGGCATAGACGCTGTGCGATAAGTTAGAGGACGCTGAGCTTTTTCTGAGATTTTTTGAACGTACTTCAAGTGCAGGCATATTGGTACTCGATTTATTTAAAATACGAATTTATTTTTGATGAAAACTTGTAGTGCCTGAATACTACGAATGTTATGTTAACAGAAGCCATAGAGTTAATTTAGCATGTAGAAAAGAATGAGTATTACTAGAACCAGCAACTTCTGTCACAGGTTTTGCTTTTCATTACAGTACACGATTTTCTTGGATTAATCCGTAAACACATTCAAAGATAACACGCATTGTCCGCTTTTTGGGACACTATCACATAATAATAATAATAATAATAATAATAATAATAATAATAATAATAATAATAATAATAATAATAATAAACTTTATTGTCCAATAGACAATAGTAGATTGTTTAACAAGTAAAGAAAAGTGATGGTTTTCTAGCGAGTGAAAACAGATTGATTAACGAGCGTAGCGAGTGAATCAAGTTTTCACCGAGCTAGAAGACTCACTTTTTTTACGAGGTGAACACATAATTTTTTCGTGTACTTCACGAGAATTATAATTTTAAAAATAAAAATTGTCATTTTCCTATTATCAAAGTAATCCGTGTAAAGGATTTGTTTACTTAATGACAAAACATCACAACAAGTAAACAACTAATGTGTTGCTAACAAGAAAAGTGTTGCTAACAAGAAAAGTCCCACTTTTCTTAATTATTTTGGGTTAAACAATATTATCAATTTCTATCAAGTACACGGAAAAATCCATTTACAGGACAAAAATTAAAGTTTAGTACAATGCAAACAAAAATATCAGCATATTTCCATTAACAAAAGACAAAACAAAGTATTATATTAGCATATACATATATCAAAATACATTACATAGTATTGTATTTATCTTATCGGGTTCTTTAACATTAACTGAATGCAATAACTGGCAACTTTCATGGCAGCAGGCAAGGATCAAATATGGAAGGGATCAGAATATGAAATATTCGCATTTCTTGTCATGTGAGTTAGTGGTGCTGTAACCATCACATTCGTTCGAGTTCTGGCAACTAAAAACGTATCAGTCGAACGCGTTGCATACTTTGGCACCAAAAAGTCCACGGCTGATAGAAGGCAGGGCGAGTCAATTTCATTATTGATCAATTTCCTTAAGTACCCGGCACTGGCTATCTGCCTCCTTGAAATTAAGCTTATAAAAATATGGGTATTTAAGAGAGATCATAATCAGTACCACGTGGGGGGTAAACACCGCTCAGTCTAAAAGATACATATTCTAGAAATTTCTTCTGCACTCTCTCCAAAGCAAGTTGCTGGAGTAACTGGAGTAACAAATTTCGGGGACACCCGAACTATAGCGGTGTTCATTGAAATTGGTTGAAAACAGGACGAATTAACAAAAGGTCTCCCGCACTTTCAATTTTACCGGAAATACATAGAACTTTTTTTTTTTTAATGACTCATCCTATATATTTTGGATTTTTTAGTACTATTTTAAATTGTTTATTCAACTGTTTTTTTTTCTGAGAATTGAGCCAATAGTTTTTGAGTTATTTTTTTTTTTGGAAATTTTTGACCAAAACACGTGTTCAGGAAAAAAATCATATTCGCATTCTTTTTAAAAGTAAAATATTAATTTTGGTGGTGAGTGTAACCAAGAAAATTCTGCATAATCTGATATTAAGTTGCACTGCACAATACCTCAAAAAACTTTGCTTTTCAAAGGCTATTTCCAGGAATTTTTACATACAAAAACTTATTTTTTTTAGTGCAACACCCGGTATTTTGCTGATTGTGGTATTTGGTTCTCTTTGACTTTTGTTAACAACGTCTTATATCTACCTTTTGTAATTTCTGATATGATCACTAGAGCAACAATCAGCAGTCTAATAAAGAAGAACGAGCGTTGTTCTATGCACCCAATATTCGTTCAACCAATGGTAGACTGGAATATGTCCCGACTGCCTTAGTCAACTCTCAAATAAAGTAAGGGTTAAATCCAGTAATGTCCAGTTGCAACATTTCATTTGTGTTCTGTTGGATAAAAACGAAACAAAAGAAAGGTTATGTTTACTGACATATTTGAAGATGCCGCCCCACTAAAAGATGCGTGAAACAATGCTGCTATCTTCAATTTAATTTGCCTAATTGCTTGTATTCTTTCATTGTTAATGCTCTTCGTTAGAAGTGGTTATAGCTTTTCAAAATTATAAATCGATGTCGTAAAACTTTAGTAAAAAACATATAAAAACATAATTTAAATAACCTAAAACTATTAAGCCACGCAACAACAATCGAAATTCTGAACAAGAAATTTCATCAAATAATATGTTGAACATAACCACAACTTCGTGCAATGTTGTACGTGCGCATTCTCTTTTTCAAAGAAGTACTAACGTTGCGTAAAACGTTTCACCATATCCTTGTAAACGTTTTAGTGATTCCAATTTTCACGTGTTCAAAAAGTTTTGAAAATCCATCCGTAGAAAACGATGATACTCTTCTCCATTAACATTTCCATCAAAGAAATAAGGTCAAATTATGTAACTACCATACATTTAATGACCTACGATTTTGAAAGATTACAGGTCTAATAAAGTGAACGTTTTTATGTGTTATATAATCGAAAATTGTGACGATTAAAGTATTCATTTCCATAGAAGATAGCTTTGTCGATAAATCAAAAAAAATCGAGGAAGTCAGACTGTTCTTCGAATTTATCTGCTGCCCATTGACAAAAATGTAAGCTATTCTGAAAACCTCTTTCATCTAACTGTGTATGAATATAATATGGATGAATTACATATTTCCTAATTATTCCAGATTTTCAAATTTGACTTCTAACTGATGATTAATTTTCGTAGTAGTAGTATGGAGGTGTTCGACTATACTCGCAAGTACCATAAATTTATTATCCTCAGCAGTTATTGATTTTGTCCGCTTTTTCTCTTCATATTCAATACTTTCTTCCTGTTCGAACCGTTCCTTTATACTTTCGAAGGTCTTTGGCTGCGATTGACTTCTATCAGGGTATCGTTCTGCATAAAGTCTGGATGCTAGCACAGAATATCTATCAAATTCGCCCAAAACGTAAATCACATCTATAACTGTTCATGAGAATAATTAATTTTGATGATAACTAATAGCGATGCCTTTATAAATTCGACATAAATGTTCACTGACTTTCTGTAACAGTTGACTCAGGCAGTCGTGCCCCATAGCAACCTTTATTGGATGAACGAATATTTGGGTGTATAGACAACAGCGCTCGTAGTTCTTTGTTGATCGCTGATTGTTCCTCTAGTGATTATCTCAGAAACTACAGATGATAGGTATAGGACATTGTTAACAAAAATTTCGGGAAGTAGCTTTCGAAATACAAAGTTCTTTGAGGTATTGTTTTGAACAACTTATACCAAATGACGCAAATTTTCTTGGGTGCACCACAAAGTTAGTGTTTTTTCTGAACACGTGTTTTGGTAAATAATTTCGAAAACATATTAATAACTCAAAAACAGAGAATTGAATATGAGCTCCAAGCAACCATGAATCTTCTACTATTTTTTTCTTTTATTCAAAACTTAAAAAAGCAATTGAAGAAGCGGCTACTAGTGATTCACCCTGTATACAATTTCATATCGCTAAATAAAAAGCAATTATAAATATTTAGAATTTCTAAAATCTAAATGTTTTATAAAGGTTATACTTCTGTGTTAGTTAGTTGGTTCAACGACATTTTTAGTACACAATTTCATCACAAAAGAACAATTCAATATGTTTCTTCACTTCATGTTGGACAGCAATCTAAGCCAGTTTATTGTCAACTTAAACGTATACAGATTATGACCAGTAACACCAAGACATTATGAAAACATAGATAGATGCTAAATGGTTATGTAGAATTAACGGACAAATACAATTTATCAGACTCACCACATGTCAGGATATAAACCACACGTACAGCGTCCACGTGAACTTACCGACCGTGTTACTTGTTAATATGTCCAAAGTAGATACCGTAACTTCTTATCCGTACGAAATCAATAAGTTGCCAAGCCTCTAAAACTTCTACGACCCACCATTTGTCTTTCTAACGCGATAGTATCGGCAAAGCCATGGCACGATGGCCAAAAAAAAAGAATCAGTTGTCTCCTCTTACAGTATGTTCGAGATTCCACTCTCTGGACGGTTTTACGTGCAGGTCATTAATTACAATACTGCTTCTACTGTCGAAAGGGTTTTCATCCTCCGGGAAGTTTCTGATGTCACGATAAAAATTTTTAGTCGTTTCTTTTTCCCTAAATCTGTACCTGAGACTCGTCAAAACCTAGCATTGCTTGTAATAAAAATATCCCTGTTGTGTGTGTATCGCTTACGGTTACGGTAACTGTTCATTAGTAAAGTTTATGCTATTGTCGAGTCTTGATACTGCTTATAAATCAAGAGAAGAAATATGTTTAGGTGTCTGCTGATCTGTTGTGACAGGTGTGAAATATGCTGACGGTGGAGTGGGACAGAATTTATCATGGAATTCATGCACAAGAAGTTAGACAAATTATATTTTATTATTTACGTAATAGCTCTAGATGACAATTTTTCTTATGGGACTAAATATGTGAAAATGAATAATATACATAATAACTTATTACGGCCTTGTAGAATTCAATCAAATTGGTGTTAATTTCAACTTTATAAATTACTAGCGACGATAGATTATTGTTTTAGAAAAAGAGTCATTAAATATTAGGAAACGAATATAGAACATCATAATTATGCTTTAATAAATCTAAATTATTACTTCAACTGCTTAATAAAATGTACGAATAGAACAATTCGTGCTTGAAATGTATTCAGCTTGGAAGCGAAGTTTCAGAATTAAGATGCGATTTCTCTTGAAAGAACAAAATCTTACTTTCTAGGTGGTGCATAAAGTATTTTCGAATTAAATTACTTTTTTATCAATCCTAAAAGTAGATTATTTCAGTGGTGAAAGCTATCGAAAGAATGGTTAGTTACAAGTGCAGATTTTAGAGTATGTCTATAAGAGAAGTTCGGAAATTAAAAGTTTTAAAACGTTTTAAAATTTTTGATATCCTGTATTTGTTAATAGAGTATATATTAAGGTCAACTCAATAATTTACATATTTAGAGTGTATTTGAATTGATATTAAAACTAAATACGATATTAACAAAATCCAAATTGTGAAATATGTTTTATTTTGAATAAAAAGTGTATTATTAAATACTTATTTTCTAACTTTATTTTGGTTGTTAAAGTTATAACAAAGCTGTTTTCGAAGTTGAAAATGTGATATTTTTTTCCCTAATATCATTGAATAGCTTAAAAGTGTACAACAGGTTTCATTTTTAAATTTGTTGAAAGTTATTCACATTTAAATTATTCGTTTTGAATACAAATATAATCTTCATGTGTAAAGTTGGTATAATATTAAAATCCATATAGTATTTTGATATCTATTGTTTGTGTGTTGTTGAATATTGTTATGTTTAGGATAGTGAGTAAAAGAGGCCTGCATTTCTACATAATCTAAAACGTTAATAAAATAAAAATATAGTTAAAGTTAATAAAAAGAATACATACACTTACCCATGACATTTATAGTGTTTACAAGATCCACAAATTCCATAATGAACCCAATGTAATGCCTTCAAGATTAAAATTTAGTAGATTATTTATGATAAACAGTATAATACGTCTTATTTTTAAATAACATGAACTTGATTCAATGGTATTGCTTGAAGAGCCCGTGACAAATCACATATTATCTTCACGCTTTGTCGAATATTATTATAATAACAGGACCGAATTCGCCCAGAAGCTCTATTATCCTTGGCGCCCATATTTACATCATTTTTTATTATATTTAGTGTTTAGGTAAATTCAAAATTTATTTATTTAGAGTTTCATTATATACGTATATATACCTATATATGGTATGTTGTGGAGCCCAATATATACATGGGCCGTTCATCCACCCAACTAGACTTCAATTTGCAGTGTTATGAATCAAAAATACATGATAATTGCTACAAGGAAGACTAAATGTTGTTGAAACATTCCCTTGCTTGCAAACATTTTACTATTTTGGAAATATTAATCCTATAATGATTTCAAATGTTTGAAAATTGTTGCTTACGCTATTTTCGAAGTTTTATAGTTTACTGCAAAATGTTTAAATAAGTAAATATGATATATTGCAATCTATCTACGATAATTTGTTTTATAAACTGACAGTTTCAACTGAGAACGTATAAAAAGTAAGTGGCAGTTTGCCTATAAATTCAATAAGTTTGCAGTAATGCACCAACCTACGTTCTTCGACGAATACAGGGTAAATATTTACTCCTTTTAACAATATATATGTAAGAGTGTCGAAGTTGTTATTATGAAAAACTTTAGACCTGATTCGGCTGTTAAATAATTTTGTAACAAATTCAGATTTGGACAGCGACTTCACGTTTCACAGGATAGCTAGTTCTGACGAGGAAAGAATACCTGATAAAACTGATGCATAAAGCCAAAATTGGGTCATGTCAAGTGTAGATTTAATGCCAAATTCAAAACATCTAGTCGTCAATGTATAAAATAATGTATACAGTCAAAACTGTGTTATGTCAAATATAGATTTAATGACAAGTCCCGGTAAGTCATTCCAAAACCAAAATTTTGTTTTGCGAGGAGTTTATTTTTTTAAATTCCAATGTGTAATAATGAACAAACACAATAACGAAAACGGAAATAACTCAAAAACAATCTTACTAAGGAACTGCTGCAAGGCAAAACAAAAATGAAATATTATCTGCATAAACATAATTATAAATATCAATTTACAAAAGAATAATTTGAATTTTGCGATAGTTCTTATTCTTATTTTTCTATATATAGAATAGTAATTCGGTCTGCCAATTAAGTATTTAGTAACCCACAATTTATAAGCAATATTTATTTATCGCAATCATAACACAACTCAATGTAACTGGTAATTTATAAAGCGAACAATGTCAATTAAAAAGTATAATTTTCTTAATATCAATCAAAAATGATTTTTTTCAACCCATATTTCTAAATCACTTTAAACAGATATTGCCATTGATATTTCTCAGCCGCCGTTTTCGCTCGCAGAGGTTTTGATAACTCTCATTGTGTTTACATAGCAACACATTTGCTGCTATGAAACGAAATGTCAACAAAAAGGTCTAGTTGTTGACAGCTTTTCAAGACATTTAATTAATAAAGCGTGCTTTTTGTTTGATAATTAGTGAAGTTGTTTGCATTAAGTTAATTAAATATGCCTAGACGCCATTGCAGACCAGAAGAAATATCCAAAATGATTATTCGTCTTTGTGAAGGATCTTCACAAAGAGAAGTTGCTGGAATTCTAAATACAAACAAATCTGTGGTACAGAGGGCTGCAGCACGGTTCAGATGCACTGGTAGTTTCAAAAGAAGACGCGGACAATGTGGTAAAAGAAAAACAACACCCAGAGAAGATCGCTTTATCGAACTTCAAGTTTAAGAAAACGGTAAGTAAGAAGAAAACTTAAAGAAGTCAATTTGCTGCTAGAAAACCAGCAACCGGTCCAATTCTCACAGCTACGCACAAAATAAATCGCTTAAACTTTTGTCGAAATCATCAAGGTTGGGCCAAGGTCAGTGGAACTGCGTTTTGTTTTTGGACAAGTCCAGATTCCTCCTAAACGGGAATCATCGCCGTGTTCGTGTCATACGAAAACCAAGTGAGCGATTTGCACCATGTAACATTCGAGAATTTGATAAATTTGGTGGGGGGGGGTCTGTAATGGTTTGAGCTGGCATACAATATAATGGTCGTATAGAATTGGTTTTGATACGAAATGGGTCGCTAACAGCAAGGAGATATGCTGACGAAATTATTGTACCCCATGTTCAACCATTTGCCGAAAATTTCGGCAGTGGATTCACTTGCATGCAAAACAATGCCAAACCTCATACAGCTAACATTGTCACAGCTCTGTTGAGATATGCAAATATCCAATGTTCGGGGTGGCCTGCCAAAAGCCCTGATCTCAATCCTATTGAGCATATCTGGGATCACTTGGGCAACAAAATTAAAAAGGCACCGAGACCGCCAGTAATACTTGATGAGCACTCTAACATGCTAGTCCAAGAATGGGAACAGATACCACAAGAAAAGATCCGAAACTAAATCTCAAGCATGCCAAGAAGATTAGCAGCGTCTATTGCTGCAAGAGGAAGGCATACGCGCTATTAATAATGATACTTTTGTTAACTTATTACAAATTAGGATTTAAGTTCATGATAAAAACCAATGGCATTTTAGTTTAATTTTTGGCTTTTTTCTTTTTTGCCATAAAAGTAAATGTTGTTAATTTAAATAGCCCTTAAATCAACTAAACTCTAAGGAAACACATGAATTTATTTATTCGTTTCAATAAATTTCGTTATCTTTCTTCATTTTTATTTTGAATTTTTCTGGTGGCCTCTTAATTTTGTCCAGAAGTGTAATATTTGCATGTTTATGTAATTCTATAGGATCATTTATTATTGTTATATAAATAGCATTGACATATTTTTATTTGTTGACCACTGTTATTATTTTAATATTATTATCAATGTCAATAATAACCAATAGCACATATTTAATACTTTAAAAACAATTTGAAATATTCTTTATGTTAAAGTGCAATGCCTCATCAGTAAATCATAACTGTATACTACATAATTGCTAAAGGGAAAAAAGCTTCAGAGAATTATCTCGTTTCTTTGATAAATATGTAGATAACAATAAGAATAAATGATGCTGCCTGCCATACAGTCTCGCCCGTTTACATGATTTCCAGCTAAGCGACCACTACTTCACATTTAAATGTTAGTGCTTTGCATTATCCTAAACAGAAATGCTAAATTTTGTATATCTAGAACTGCACGAGTCGGGGACGAAAGTTTTAAGACGCAGTGAATTTGCATGCATATTTGTATCGTCCTTTTTGTTACTTTTCCGTTTTATAGAGAATATGCAACCTAACGTCCGTAGTTTCCATTCTCAACTTCCAACGCTGATTCGACTTAGGATATTAACGTTTATTTTCTCTTTTATGTATCTGGTAGTTTCATGGCTTGTAATTCGTTGTTTTATAAATACGGAGGAACTGTATTGCATGTAATGAAAAATACAGGAAATATTTTTATTATAATTTGTTGCAAGAATGGATAGGACTTTGCTAAATTAATAAATAATAAATAAAAACAAAATTAAGAAATAGTGGTTCATGAAGGTTCTTGAAGAGTCAGCCATAATCGTTAAAGTGGAACCATCTTAACTAAATACTAAACTTGGTAATGTAGCTTGCTGAGGTCGATAAAACGCAATTCAATATTAAGAAATAAGAACAGGATAGGATAGGATACGAAATTATATTGTTGGTTTTCTTAGAATATTAGAATTAAAGGATAGGATTAGAATAGTAAGTATGACGTATTTAACGGTACAACGATCAGGTATTTTTAATGAAGTAGTTATAGCCTAGGTAAAAGAATAAACCATCCCCGTAAATTGGAAATCAGTGTTGTTCTGTACGCTACGGTGTGTAGGCAGCGCGATTTTTAATCAGTGCTACTGATGATGACAACTTAGTTGTTGAAATACGTATTTAGCCATTTTTGTGCTTTAGTGTGGTGAAGGTGTTTTAGTGTTTTTGTGAAGAACAGGATCATAAATATAAGATATCACTCTGAGATCTATAAGACGCTCCGTGTTAAATCTAACCAGGAATACTAGCGTTTCTGTAAATGCGTCAACTTGTTAACGTATTCAATTTGTTAATGTATGACAAAAGGAAGAACAAACAGAGAAAAGCCCATCGCAGTTGGATACTTCAACGCAAAGCTCCCGTCAGTAAAGAATGACTCAGTTATCCTTAACATAAGACAGAAACCAATTTCCAAGCGAACGGGATGATCCTCTATTTTGGATCTTTTTTTTTTGGGGAACATCGAATATACAAGAAGAATTTCAAAAAGGAGAGAGAACGATAAGAAATCACTAAGCAATTACAGGTATCTTTTGTTTGAACTAACAAAGAAATCAAAAACTCCACTAAGGTAAACAAAAATGAGAAAAGATTGCTGAAAGTGAGGAGAGATTGCTGAAAGTACTCGAGGAAAATACAAGTGAAGAAGACCTGCTAAAGGCAGTGGACTTCTCACGGAAATTAAGGGAGACATGTAATAAGCAGGTATCGGCAGTCAGGGATACATTGCCCTGCAATATTGCTTTTGCAGAAGATGGATTTACTGATACTTGGTAAGTATCTTTATACTTACCAATTTATACAAAATACATCTTCTCCAGAAGCAGTATTGCAGGGCAATACAGATGTACTCTTGACTGCCTATCGCTAGTAATATGGTAAATAATAGAGCTTGACAAGCAGTTTATCAGAAAGAACAGACTATAAACCAGAGCGTGAAAAGAGACAAGTCAGAAGTAAATAGTGTCATATATGTGAATGGTTTAAATGAAACTCAAAAGAAGTTAAGAGGTCTCTGTACGGTTCAACAGCATATGCATTTACATGTAAATGAGCGCCAAAATATTTCATTATCCAAGGAAACTGAACAAAATGTATTGAAAGATTTCGAAAATATACATTATTAGGTACAATTCACCCGGAGCTTTTTTTAATATTCAGTTTCATTTAATGACAATTAGGTATCAAAATGAAGCGGTAATCAGTATAATCAATGTCCCATTTGAGTCTCCTTTTACCACCTTATAAATAATTCAAAACAAATTTGCTCCGGTCAGAGTATAGATTTATAAATGAACAACAAAAACATTTACATAGATGAATAAAAAATAATATGCCTACCCCGATTTTTTGGCGCTCCTAAAATGTGAATTTTGTCACTGTACAGTGGCGCCTTCTGCCGGGTAGTTGTACAATATGAAGAGAAATGAGATGGATATAGATGGTGCGTACTTCCTCTGTACAGATCGTCAGAAATTGTACCAGACTGGTAGACGCAAGTTCAAAAGAGTAATTTACGACCTACAAAAAATTACTCTAAAATGATCCGGTGTTCGGACAGTTATAAAAAGATTTCACGTAAACCAGAAATTGTTCGGAAAAGATATATTTTATTTTAAAAACTTTACTAGAATACTTTTCGTGTTATGGTAAATAAAAAATAGACAGAAATAGGATTTATTATTTTACAGATGTAGTTACATAATAATAATGAGTAAACATTAAACTTTAAATAATTTATATATAATAATAAAACAATGAAATTCTATTCAATACATGACGGTTGTTTTATGTAGTTGTAGATTTGTTCTAAAAATTTGTCTAATGCCTCAAAACCGTATCTCTTATAGGTATATCAAAGGATATTGCAAAAAAAAAAACGAAATTTAAAAGTGAGAAGTTACCCCCCATTTTTTCGAAAAGCTAAATTCTGACAGTCGTATCAGGTTGTTCTAGGTTTGTCCTAAATTGTTCCAACGTATTTCAAAAAAAAAAATGAGGTGTGGCCACCACACCACTTCCTTATACGCATGAAAGTGCTACTTCCGGTCTGAATTTTGAAATTTCATTTATACAAAAAATATTCCAAATCCAACTCTACTACTACTACTACTTTTGTACTCTTCACAAATATATATAGAATGCATAATTTACGACATATTTGATAAAAATCGTTATTCGGTAAGAGTAAAAGTGTTACTTCCGGTCCGAATTTTGAAATTTTTTTTACACAAGAGATATTTAAAAGTACGTTCTAAATACTTTTATACTGGTAATGTACCTGCCTAGAAAGCATGACTTGCGAGATATTCGCAAAAAACTGATTTTCGATAAGAGTAAAAGACCTACTTCCGGTCGGAATTTCGAAAAACTTTATTAATACAATTTTTCTCAAATTTAATTTTAAGTACATTTGAATTCTTTATAAATTTATTTAAACTTAGTAATTGACGAAATATTTGCAAAATTCGATTTTTTCACTGAAGTAAACTACTACTTCCGGTATGCCGATTTTGCTCAAAATCTAATCAATTCTCAAGAGGGAGATTATATTCGTAAATATAAAATTTGAAATTGATACCTATAGCCGTTTGACCGCTATTGTGGTCACACACACAGAGAGAGACAGACAGACACACACACACACACAGAGAGAGAGATGTTTTAAAAACAACTTTTTTGGTATCAGGGGACCTCAAAACGTGGACATCTGCAAAAATCTTGAGGTCGAAAATTTTCATCATCACAATACTTCCTTATACTACGTATAAGAAAGTAAAAGGAGAAATTGGCCAAGATAATAGGAAAAAATGAGGTGTGGCCACCACACGACTTTCTTATACGTATGAGCGTTTCAAATTATAGAATTTTAAGAATTTTTTTTACAAAAATTATTCAAAATCCTATTCTAAGTACTTCTATTCTCTTAATAAATCTCTATAGAATACATACTTTGCAAGATATTATCAAAAAAGTGCTCCTCGCTAAGAGTAAAAGTGCTACTTCCGGTCCGAATTTTGAAATTTCATATAAACAAAAAATATTGCAAATCCAGTTTTAAATACTTTTGTACTCTTGATAAATTTATATAGAATGCATAACTTACGACATATTTGCAAAAAATTGCTATTCGATAAGAGTAAAAGTGGTACTTCCGGTCTGAATCTTGAAATTTTTTTTATACAAAAGATGTTGAAATTTATGTTTTAAATATTTTTATACCCGTAACGTACTTGTCTAAAAAGCATGACTTGCGAAATATTCGCAAAAAACTGATTTTCGATAAGAGTAAAAGACCTACTTCCGGTAGGAATTTCGGAAAACTTTTTAGATAAAATTATTCTTAATTTTAATTCTAAGTGTATATGAATTCTTTATAAATTTGTTTAAACTTAGTAGTTGACGAAATATTGGCAAAATTTGTTTTTTTCGCTGAAGTAAACTGCTACTTCCGGTATACCGATTTTACTGAAAAACTAATCAGATCTCAAGAGGGAGATTATACACGTAAATACAAAATTTGGAATTGATATGTACAGCGGTTTGACCGCTATCGTGGTCACACACAGACACACACACACACACACAGAGACACACACAGAGACACACACACACACACACACAGACACACAGACACACAGACATTTTTTAAAAACCACTTTTTCGCTATCAGGGGACTTCAAAACGTGGACATCTGCAAAAATACTACGTATAAGAAAGTAAAAACGATTTTGCAAGGGGCGGAATGACTTGCATTTTCCGCACATTACAATGTAAGGTCATATAAATAAAATTAAAATCAAACAAAACCCGGTTATTTTATTTTATGAATAACCCTAACCACTTTTTCTTTACATGTTTTTCTTTCTGTGAAGATAATACGGTGTCGACATTTTTACGGCGTACGGCACAAAAATACAACTATATCGGGTAGACTCTGTCGCTCCTTTCGCTTTTTGCACGTCGACTTCGTAAAGGATTTGTCTATACGTCCTAACAAGCTGCACTATTTAGAAGAAAATGCGCTCTCTCTACGCACGATTCGCTCGAGCGTATAGATGCTTCTTAAGAAAGAACAAGAACCTGTTAAGAGAGAACACCGGAGACCACTGTGTGTAAGTACACGTAATGACATGTGATGCGATGGCTACAAAATTGTAATGAGAGACCTGATAGATTATCCACCCATAAGTGTCAAGTAGTGCATTATCTCTTACCAATCCATCAGCAAAAATTGTAAATGTACAATCGAGGGACTATTTATCAAAAACTTATAGATAGAGCTACAGAAGACAATGCATTAAATTAACAACTTGCTCTAAATAAATATGAATACACAATGGCGCCCAGAAGGCAGAATGGCCAGCAATTTGGAAAGAGCAAAACTGGTTTGATTGTAAAAAGCAGACAAGCTGTCAGATAATTTATTATTGTGGTCGTGAAGGGAAAATGTATAAACACCTAGTCTTCATAACACTGAAAGAAGAATTAAATCGCACATGAACACTGGTAGTTGCTGTAAACGAGGTAGTTGAATTGGTGAGAGAGGCGAAGAACTACACATGGAAATAGCAACAACTCTGTTCTGTCATAACTCATGAAGTCAAAAATTCTTTTAGCAACGCGTTTTGGTCATTTTATACAAGCTGAGAAGAGGAACATTGAAAAAAGTGTTAGCGTAGTTATCGGAGATGATCTGCAACTGGAATCAGAGAAGACTGAAACAACCCGGCTTATTAAGGAAAGAAAGATAGTTCTTCAAAGTCCAGCAAATATGGGTTACGCCAAGAAAAAGTATCAAATACTTGGAAGCATAGTTGGGCAGAAATTTGACCTTCTCAAAACATATCAAAAATCGAGGTGAAAAAATTATATAGCATTTGTTGAAAAAGAAAGTCCTAATGAGTGATATGAAATCTCAGACCATTTATGCAACGTATATGTGCCCCTAACTCGTCTAATAACAATAATAATAGATTTATTAATCCATTTAGTCTTGGTAAACAATGTTAGCGTACGTCATACCAAATAATAATAGTTAACACTAACATCACAACTAGTTATACACAAACGCTCATAAATAAAATTGTCAAACTCTTGAACCACTACAAAGATACGGTCGTTTGAAATCAGTTTCCAGTAATCGTTCCAATGTGACACTCGAACTATTCGATGCTGTAAAATACACATCCATGCAACAGCCCCTAAATTTCCTCGTATATATTTTTACTGTAGGCGTTTAATTTCTTTTCTGGCAAAAGATTGAAGAGTCAAGAACCTGCATTAATGGAAGATTTCTTATAATAGAAATGAGACAGTTTACACATTCTTATATCGTCTCCTTTGCGCGTCCCGTAATTGTCATATTTTCTAATTTCTGATAACGATCCCGATTTTTGTAAATGTTAGTCAAAATTTATAGATATATGTACGTATATTGATTAGACCGTTAGAACTTCATTTATGTAGAATAAATCTCTGCAGAGAGTTTCGGGTGATACATTAAAAATAATTCGAAGGATACGCTTTTGACTCTGCTTATTTCAGATTCTTGTACCCAAACCGTAATGTTAAATGAGATTGCAGAGCACACCAATGCATAATAAATTCCTAGACAGATCTGACATTGCAAATCTATCAAATTTATACTATTCAATATTACAAAATTAGCAATGAATATATGAGAAAGTAGCCTATAAAATATTAATGATTGATAAAACGAATTTTAAGTAATCTATTGTATACACTTTGAAAAAGATGTTAAGTACACCGAAACGTTGTTAGAAAAATGTATTAGTTTTAATTAAAACGAACCACAAACCCAAGAAATAAAACAAGTTTATATAAATTCCTAGTATAGATTCGGTCAACATACCTTTCAGGGAGACGATTACATAACAGCTTTTACTAAATTTCTCGCATATAAGATCTATTTGACTTCACTATGTCAGGTTACTATCTATAATTTCATCGGAGAATTTTGGTGATGAGGTGACTTCTAAAACATTCCCGTCAACATTAATATTTAAATATACCGGCGTTCTACAGATATTATGGTTTTTTGGGAAAGAAAAATGGGGAAAGTTGTCCGAAAAATTGTTAAATTCGGGAAAAACGGAAAGTGCTTTCTTTATATAGGATTTGTGTATGATTAGAACGATGGATATGCATAATTCTGTTTTTGGTTTATACGTTGTGATCCTCCAATAATGGGTGGAGGTTATGGCTTAAAATCGGAAACAAAATGCAAAAGGAAAAATCCCTTACCACAAAGTTTAAAAAGATATAAAAAATCTAAATACGTATTACGGCATCTAAGTTGCCATCTTCAGTGGACTGTAGAAAAACAGAAAAGAGTGCTAAACATAGTGTTTTTGTCTTCTTAGTTTTTGTGGTAATTGACTTTCCCTTTTGCATTTTGTTTCATGTTGTGGTACTGGAAAAGTTTTCAGAGAAAAAGAATTAGGGACAATTACAAATAAAGTCGGAAAATTCGGAAAAACTACAAAAATCATAATTTTTTTATTTTCTTGATTATAACTGACGATAGGAATTGTTCTTTTTTACTTTCTTATACATAGTATAATCAAGTATTGTGATGATGAAAATTTTCGACCTCGAGATTTTTGATGACTCACACACAGTTTGACCACGATAGTGGCCAAACGGCCACAAGTACCAACACCAAACTTTATATTTATGAGTATAATCTTCCTCTTGAGATCTGATAGAACTTTCAAATAAATCGGTAGATCGGAAGTAGTAGTTTACTTCTATAAAAAATCAAAAATTACCAATATCTCGTCAATTACTAAGTTTAGACAAATTTCTAAAAAATAAAAATATATTAAAAAGTGAATTTTGAGAAGATTTTATAAAAAAGATTTTCGAAATTCCTACCGGAAGTAGATCATTTTGTCTTATCGAAAAACGGTTTTTTGCAAATAACTCGCAAATTATGCATTCTATACAGATTATCTGAAATAGAAAAGTATTTAGAGCTCCAGTTGGAACAATTGTGGTATATAAAAGGTTCAGAATTTGGTCCGGCAGTAACACTTTTACTCAGAAGTTTATTTCATTAAGGGATACAGAATTTAAAGTTAATTTGGAAAAAACATCTAATCTATGTAATCGATTGGCTAGATTAACAATTTGACAATCCGCTGGCAAATCTTTATATACATAATTGTTGGTACGTTTATTAATGATCGTGTAACTTCTAAACCACTTGACAGATTGAGCTCATATTTACACACTATATTAGGTTTATCGAGACGTTGCACAGTGGTCTGAAACGCCCGAAAAACTGGTCAAAACTCGAAAAAGGTTCGGATTTGGCTGAAAATCAGTATGCTTTAGTTTTTTTACTTTCTTATTGTAGATTTGAGGTAAAAATGGTAAATTGCAAAATGGCGAGTCTTAAATTGCCAGTTTTATGTTCAAAAATACCATAAAATAATATAAAATTCGGCTTAATAAATTTTGTGTTGTTTCTCATTAAACTTTTTATAATTATACTTACGATAAAGACAATAACAATTATGATAACAATAGTAATAATAATAATAATAATGATAATAATTATGATTTTTTCTTGGTAATTGCACTTTAAATAATTCAAAGTGACTTCTTCTAAGTTACTATTTGGTTCGAATCGTGCGCATATTAAATCTCTTCAAGATTAATTAAAAATATGTAATTATGATGTGACATATACATGTGACGCGTCACATGTATAGGGCCGCGCAACCAAATACAAATAAATCAATTGCGAGGAGAATCGCAGAAAGTCGCACCTGAATTTTCGATTTTCTAGTTAGTTAGACATTCATCTGGGAAATGAATCAGCGCACAACGCGGAGTCTCGCGGAAATATAACTTTTTTGACAATTTCGGAAAATTTTTAATAACAAATTATAAAAAAATTGTTTAAAAAAAGTAAAGTGTCAAAACATTATACTAATCTTCAGGCGCATCCTCCATCTTCTTGTTGAAGATATTTGCACGTTCACGAATTTTTGTGTGCACTTCAAATGTTGTTTTTCTCGTTTATTGTTGAACGTTGCACGTAGCAAGTTTTAACAACCGCAACTTTCACACACAACTACACGTCCCGTAGGCGCGCCATCTATCTGTTATTCGAGAAATAGACGCACAGGCACCTCGTTGACCGACTACCACACAAGAAACTATTTGAAAAAAAAATGTTTTTTTAGGTTTTGACCAACTTTTTGGACGTTTCAGACCACTGTGCGTTGGTTCGTAGCTATGTTAGGATCCAATAACTAGGAATGCAGTTAAGTTATTAAGGAATTCTATATTTATGCACAAATATGACGCATATTTCCAATGTATTTTGGTTTAGCGCCAAAAAGAATCACAAAATTTGGATCCGATAGGTGGCGCTGTGATCGACTTTTTAATAAAGTTTATATTTATAATCTTTATATATACAATTGTTGGCACGTCTGTTAGTGATCCTGTAACTTGTGAACGGAGAGATTTTGTGATTTTTGCGCCACCTACGGGAAAGGGCAGAACAACTTCTGTCAGGTCAACTAGTATTTAATAAAATCATCATCAGCGAGTTTAACTTTTATCTTTAAACTGTTGGGATCTCTATCTGTAAACAGTACAGGTATCTTTCGCGCACATAAACATTCTACCACAGGATAAATGTTCTTATAAATCGGTGGTGTAAGTTAAAAGTAATAATGGGCCGGGAACTCTTCCCTGTGGTATTCCCAAGTTCATCTTGAGCTCCTCAGATCTATTCTCCGAAATCTTAACACTAATTCTTCTCATAGAGTATATTTCATTTTATACAAAGTTGCTTTTTATGTAGTCAAAAGCCATAATAATAATAATAATCAATAAGTTCTATAATTTTGCTTCTATTTTAGAATTAATAAACAATATCTACATATATTATATATATATATATCAAGCCAGGGATTTATAATTTGTATCTAGATAATAGAAACGTATTTTAATAAAAGTATGCCGATGAAACCACACGAACCTACGAGTACGTCCGAAGAAAATATTCGTTTTAGGAGTAAGTTTGGTAAAGATACAACAACTCAAATAATATAAAGAAATAATGAAGAACATTTAACGCTCGTATTTCTCATAACTTACAGACGAGGAGTCATTTAGTGCGGAACGACTACAGACACATCAACTGCTATTTCATACAACCACTTACGATCTCAAAGGTGTTTAATGAAGCAATGAAAGTAGCTTGTTAGTCATTAATATTAAGATGTAGCGCACTCCTAAGTAGTCAATTTGTTCTGACATCAGACAATATGTACTGCATAACAATACGGACATATATCAGCATATGCATAATTAAACTGTTATTGTTCTCGGCAGTGATTTAGTGGGTGGACTAATAAACATTTTATTATCACAACACATTCATCACGTTGTAATTTATGCGCATATTTATGGCTAGTAGATGGGTATTTGCACTTACAAATTTACATTTTGGTATTAACATGCAGTTATGCGCTGCACTGTTGATTTGTGCAAAGCAACGAAAATATATAGAATACTTTACTTTATTCTTTTTATGTTACTTAAGAATCACGCGGGGCTATGCAAAATAATAGTTAATTAAAATACTAACAAACTTGCTATGTGAAAGTATCATTTGTAAGAATAAATGATAATAATAATAATAATAATAAGTGTTTATTGATTATAAGTAAAAATATTGTCTAAATTAAATTACTTTATGGTAAGGCACTGTATTAAGGAACCGAGTTGAGTAATCAAAATTATAGTAACCACAATATTAAGATTGGTCCAACGATCTAAACCAACCTATCGGTGTCCAACTTTTCATTCGGGCTGCTGTCGGCTCAGAAGAAGATGGTCGGGGTCGAAACGGATGCTAAAATAAATTGGGCTCCATCATAAGTATAAAGCCCGTCGCAGTCAAACGGTTGTAAAGCCGTAGATTTAATGCTGGTAGTCAGGTGGATAAAGGGAATTGAATTGTAATAACAAAAATAAAAAAAATTCAGGAAAAGAAAATAGTAAGGAAAATTTAATAGCAATATACTATATAACATACACCACAGAGGTTATAACAGAGCAAAATGATTGATTAAAACAACAAATAAATGATATATTAAATCTGGAATGTTGCAAGTCAAAATTAAAGAAAAAGAATTGTGAAATTTTTTAATTGTAAAGATATTTAAAAATTATATTCAAAGAATATAGCAAAGTGGTGCACATTGAATCATTCTGTATGATTACAACTCATTTGCTAAATAATAAAAAGAGAAGTAACACAGATGACACCAATATATTATTATTATTAATATACAGGTTGCTCACTAGTGGGTCAAACTCCAATATAGGCGTTATTAAATAGTACTGAAGAAATTTATTTTATAAAAAGTGGCACAGTAACAAAAAACACACATTTTGAAAATAATTTGAATTATACAGGGTGATGCGTTAAAATGGCACACTTTCGATTTTTTTTAAGTGAAACACCCTGTATATTTTTCGTTTTTCCTTATCTACTTTAATTTGTGTTTTCATCTATATCTGAGGTTTTGGTTTTGGATGATACATTGTTGAGTTATTAATGAAAATTATAAAAAAAATGGTCGCGAGAATGTTTACCATAATAATTCTATGCGGTACTATTACGATTATCTAAGACAAAATTATTTAGTAAGTATGCAGCCAACCTACAAAATAATCAAACATTTATTTTATTATACAGGGTGTTTGTTATGATGAAATCAATTTAGCTATCGTCAAAGAGCGTTTACTGATTCTTTTCTAATAGACCACTCCATATATTATTCAATTTTTGGAATGATGTGTTAATTGCGCTTAATTTTTGTTAATAATGTCCTATACCCAAACCCAATAATTTCGGAGTTATTTTTAATTTTTCATTACAAACGGCTAAATTATTTGTTTTCGGTTCGATTTAGTATACTGGGTAAACGATTTGACAAACAAAAACAAATAAACGACTAAAAGTATCAAACTGTAATTTTGTCAGAAGCAATATTTATAATAAATTTTCAAAGTGACTCCCATTTTCAATAGAACACATTTGCAGCCTTGACAGAAAGGACCTATTTACGTGTTGCAACTTCTCAATGGAAACTGTTTCAAAAGCACGTATTATACGTTGCCTCATATCGTCTGCTGTAGTTGGAGGTGTCTGGTATTCAATATTTTTTATTTACCCCCATAGAAAAAAATCAAGTTTGGTCAAATCTTGCGATCTAGGCGGCCAACTAATTTTTTTTAATCTTGCTAACAGCGTGGCATATTAGTTTATGTTGATATTTTGGTCGAACTAGTAGAGGGCTCCTCAATTACTGATAACAAGACTTTCAATTTATCTTCGTCACTTGTCCTCTTTGTCCTTTCAAGTTTTTCATAACTCACATTTCCTGTTCTAATGAATATTTCCCTAAGTCTTTCCAAACTTGTAACTGGAGGTTGTCTTCTGTCAGTATATCTTTGCGCTTAAATTCGCTTGGTTAATGGACAATTCTTTTGGGCAGATCCCATAATGAAAATCATGTCAACGAGTTCGTTGCTTTCAAACTACATATTGACTTAACTAAAAACCGTAATAATAATATGTGGCAAACAACAAATATACAAGAAAAGTACGTACCTACCCACTAATCCAACCAATAAATAACACAATGACAATATTAAACGCAGAAACTTAAGAAATCACAATAAGATTTTAATTTTACAATAAGATTTTAATTTTTGACGTTTGTTGACGTTTATTTGCTTTTGTTTGTCAAATCGTTTACCCAGTACACTAAATTGAACCGAAAACAAATAATTTAGCAGTTTGTAATGAAAAATTAAAAATAACTCCGAAATTATTGGGTTTGGGTATAAAACATTATTAACAAAAATTAAGTGCAATTAACGCATCATTCCAAAAATTTAATAATATATGGGGTGTTCCATTTGAAAAAAATCAGTAAACGCTCTTTGACGATAGCCAAATTGATTGCATCGAAACAAACACCCTGTATAATAAAGTGAATATTTGATTATTTTGTAGGTTCAACACATCCCTTGGCTGAATACTTACTAAATAATTTTGTCTTAGATAATCGTAATACTACCGCATAGAATTATTATGGTAAACATTGTCGCGACCTTTTTTTTTTATAATTTTGTTAATAACTCAACAATGCGTCATCCAAAACCAAAACCCCAGATATCGATAAAAACACAAATTAAAGTAGATAAGGAAAAACAACTTCATTTAAAAAAAAAATTTCGCATGTGTGCCATTCTAACGCAACACCCTGTATAATTCAAATTATTTTCAAAATGTGTGTTTTTTGTTACTGTGCCACTTTTTATAAAATAAATTTCTTCAGTACTACTTAATAATAGAAGATTCTAGATACGAATTATCATGGTCAGAAGAAATTTTAGTATTTATATACAATATGATACATATGGTACATTGCAGTGATAGAAATTTAAAAATACATTTTAATTGGAAACTTCCACATTAATTGGTAAATATTTTGCCATTCATTATTTAGTATTAATTAAAAAAAAAGTATGTACACACATTTTTCAAAGCAACAGTAATCAATGAATGTTTAAAAACGTGATATGTTAAAGTTGTATATTAAACATTAATAATAAAGGTATTAATTTCATCCTAGTGTAAAAAAAATTCAATTTGTAATAAATATTGAATCTTCAACCCATGCATCATTTTTTTTCAAAATTTCTGGTAAAATTATATTAAACGTAATTTAGTATAAATAAACTGAAAAAGGTTATTGACAATGTAACGTTATTTAATGATGTTATATGAAAGAAATATATTAAATTACCATATCTAATCTATTCCCGTCTCGTAAATTAATTAATTATTTTCAATTGTAAAGCTTCAATAAAAAATCATAACAGTTATTACTGGCAAAGAAACATGATCACTTTTAATTATAGACGGCGATATAATATTTTCTCGTTGAGGCGATTAAATTGACTGTCCATTGACATTAATTATTCCCATAAAATTTAAATTGGCTCTAATTACAAACGCATTGCTACGCCAATTTGTTCTGTTTAGCAGCATCTTTGGTTACGTACATGGCATGCATAAACTATATTATAACAAATGTGTTTATGTAGAAATACATATGCATCAATTAATGCAGCTGGGCAGCATGTGTGATATTGGAAAGTAAAGAGAGTTATAAAGATCGCCTAGTACAATCGAAGAGCAAAACAGTTTATACGATATTAATGAGACAGATTCTAGATCGCCCTATAGAATTTTAACAATACCAGATATTTCAGTAAGATACATATTTATGTGCGGGTTTTACAGTGGAAATGATAAGTTAAGATATTGATTAATTATAAATGTATATTGACTGAACAAAAAATAAATATTAATTAAATGTGACTATACTTTAGTATTTAGAACTAAATTTTCAGTACCTTTTGTATAAAAAAAATTTCAAAATTCGGACCGGAAGTAACACTTTTACTCTTATCGAATAGCGATTTTTTTTGAATATCTTGCAAAGTATGCATTCTATAGACATTTATTAAGAGAATAGAAGTACTTAGGATAGAATTTTGAATAATTTTTTTATGGAAATATTCTTAAAATTCTATAATTTGAAACGGTGATACGTATAAGAAAGTAGTGTGGGGGCCACACCTTCTTTTTTTAATTGTCGAGGGTCTAAAAGTAGGTAACCTAGCAAACACAGAAATTGCAGCGAATCAATTCTCTTTTAACGCTACAGCTGGTGCAATGCTAGCAACTTTCAGCTACCATTGGCACACCTGTGGTTTAACGGTGTAGAATATATAATAGATATTTTTATTAATGCTTAAGTGTATCGCCAGTGTCGGGAAAACCGTACATTTTGCAAGCATTTTCATTAGTCGCGTGATATTCTATTATCATGTTGGGTTTCTTTGATTCGTCTTTAGCAACAGATGTATCTTCGTGGTGAGTAGACATTTTTTTTTGCGGTATGTAAGCTACCATGACTATTTGTTCGGATTACACAAATTCTGACGAGTAATCTGTTCTTCTGTTATTCAGTTCTTTTGGCGTATCTGGTTGGTTTTTCCGTACGCTTCCAAGAAGAGTAATATTTTTGACATTAATAATTCAGCTAAGAATGTAGACGTAAAGAAATTATCAGTTGCAGCACCGCGACCAATACCAAATAAAAGTGAAACTATACCACAAAGTATGTCAAAACCTTAGTTTTTCTGGTTTACCGCCAAGTTGCTTGCCGATGCAAACCTGCAGATTATGAAGGTAAGAAGTCACAAGATCTGCAGATGCCCAAATCTTGACACAGGACTTAGCAGGTTTCGAACTCATATATTGTGTGAAAAGCAACTAGTTGTTCATCTACTGTTACCGTCTCGTAGGGAACAGAGGCTTTCTTGCAATTAGTTACAAACGCATCCCATATTTCTCTAAATGCAGCTAATTTACCTGTTTTTCTTCTTTCTTGCGTCGTAGTTTTGTCGACAAATAGTAAGAATTTGATCATAATAAAACTCTGGACAAGGATGCTGTAAAAATATTGCACCGATTCATTGGTGCCCCACGTTTCTTTCACATTTTCTTTTCTGCAGCGATTTGTCAATGTTAAAATGCATCATGGGCATATCCTGTACAAAAATATAAATCTCAATTACTTGTGTGGTGTTTACGTTCGAGAATTGTGTGTGTTTATTATACTCATAAGAATGCAACGACTCTATTATGTATGAGCATATTCATCTTTATACATAGTATCCAAGTTGTTTATAAAATACAGCTGGGGAAATACGATATACATGAGCGATGTTATTTATCTATAGTTTAGTTGTATAGATACGCTTATATTGAATACACACATATTGGAGTTTACTATGACTTTCATTTTAATACCTATTCCCTATAGTCAAAGATATAAAAACAGATAGCAAAAAGCAGAAAAATAATATTTTGGGATATAATTTGAAAAACGCTAACTTGGTACCCCCGAAGGACCCCGCGTCGTATTTTAAGGGTTAATTTACAAAGATTCCTTTTTTTAATTATTGAGCATCCTCCGCTTACTAAAAAATATCATATATTATATATTATCATATTATTAGCATCTAGTGTTTATTTAACTGATTTTAGTATATGCTGACTGAGAGAAAGTTTTAAGTTTTAGTTGCAACAAATTATTGTTCAAATACTGTATAGGAACAATTAAATTATTTGCCCGTTATTTTGAATATTTTTAAATATTACAAAAAAAAATTGCAAATTTAACTCGTTTTACCTGGCCAGCTCATATTTTTAACCCAGGACGATCCAGGTCAAGATATATCAAAAAATAATTTTCGGGCATTAATTGGTACAATTAAGTAAAAGAAAGTTATTCTAATTGAAATAACATTTGTACTAGAAACCAAGATTTTGCATATATTAATACAAACACAGAGAACATATACAAAATAATATCAATTTTAATTAAAATAAACACATCAATAAAATAATTTCAGAGCTGATTTAAAACTGAAAGGTTAGTTGTTATTTATTTAAATATTTTCATTTTTACGAAAAAATATGTATGACACATCATTTGTTTTCCGACGCCCTTCAGTACTACATAAACACAAACAACTTAGGCCTTGATAGAAAACAAACTATGCTGAAATTTATATATACTGCATGACATGGAAACTGCAACACCAAGAAGGGGTGCGGATTTTTTGACCAAACTTGGTAGAAACGTATAACTAGTCAAAGGCAATAATTGATTAAAATTTCAAAGAAAAAAAACAAAAGACTAACACAATTTAACATAATTTTTATTAATAATGTGTTGAACCGCCCCTATTAGTGTCACACTCCCTCACTCTTCGTGGCATTGATTCGACTCGGTGGTCGATATCCTCTTGGGGTATGGTGTCCCAAGCAACCTGTAATTCATGCCGGAGAGCTATTAGTGTCTGCGGGGGATTGGCTAAATTCATAAGTTTTCGTCCCATAATGTCCCACACATGTTCTATTGGCGAGAGGTCGGGGGATTTGGGTGGCCATGGCAAGATATTGACATGAGCCTCTTCCAAGCGATTTATAGAAATTCTCGCTACGTGGGGAGGGGCATTATCCTGCTGGAAAGTGGGTCTTCGAGCGTTTGAAGATATGGTAGAATATGGGGTTCTACCACCTCATCAATGTAACGCTGGGCGTTCATGGTGGTTTGGATGAACACCAATTGAGACCTACTCCCATATGCTATAGCACCCCATACCATAACACCCACTGCTCGATGCACATGCCTTTCAACGGAAAACTGAATATCACGACGTTCCCCACGTCTTCGTCTGACCCTCATACGGCCATCATGCATCCCTAGACGAAATCGAGATTCATCACTGAATACCACCCTGTGCCACTCCACGTTCCAGTGCAGTCGCAATCTACACCACTCCAAACGTTGCTGTCGGTGTTGAGCCGTAAGTGGTAACACAAGATGTGGACGATAAGATTGTAAGCCGAAACCCCTAATTCGACGATAAACGGTTCGAAGGGTTACAGGACGACCAATATTACCTAATCACACGTCAGCAATTGATCTGGTACTGGAAAACCTGTCTCTTAGTGCCATTAAGCGAAGGCGGCGGTCCTGTATCTCATTAGTTCTTCTACGGCCTCCGGTTCCTCTTTGGCGTCTTTCCTGACCTTCCCTAGTCCATGATTGATAACAGCGCATAATGGTGGATTGGTTCCGGTTAAGGCGATTTGCAATTTCCCTGTATGAAAAACCACCTTCTCGTAAACCAACAATTCGACCTCTGTCGAATTCGCTTAATTGGCGATAATTTCCACGTTGCCGCACTCTAGGCATAATAAAACTCTTTAAACACGTTAAACAAAGGTATAATAAGACAAAACCGTTGAAATTAATTTCAAACAAACAATTAATACACCACACATTAATGTCAGCGAAAACTGAATGAAGTGTCAGATGTGTCATGACCACTTAATCTATCGCAACAAAATTTTAATCAATTATTGCTTTTGACTAGTTATACGTTTCTACCAAGTTTGGTCAAAAAATTCGCACCCATTCTTGGTGTTGCACTTTCCATGTCATGCAGCATATACATACAACGCCTATAATATTTTTAGAACAGCATCGGCAAACAATTTAAAAATGACGAGACATTATCATATCTAAGACAAACTATTAAATATGTTTTCAATCTTAGTTTAGTATATTATTTAATTATGTCTTTACAGAAAGGCAAATTTAACATTTTAGTTTATCTGGCACTCGCACAATAATATCTTTTAAATACCTTTTATATATTTTTCATCTTCTTTTCTTCTTTTTTCAGTGAAGAAGATCTTGCTGTTGTCGGTTTACTTAGTGGAAAACCTCATCCGATGAAAGAGACACCTGAAGCTTCTTTAACTGCTATTCGCACTTCACACTTTTAACACTTATTTGTCGGTCGATCTCTTGATATAAATAAAGAATCCATTATATTATTTATGAGATTCAAACAACACATTAATACGATATCGACCGCTATGTATGAGTCGACTTATTTATTAATTAGAGAACCTTCTATATGCTTGTAACGGTTTAATAGGACAGTCTTAATACGCTGTCGGCCGTTACTTTTAAAGGTTCCCTTTTCGACTTCTTTCTTTGATGTCCCTTTGGCGACTTGCCTACTTGGCGACTTTTGGTCGACTTCTTCTCTTGAAGTCTCGTTGTCAACTTATTCCTTTTATCGGGTTTCGCTCTCTCGGGAACCACATGCAAATCTCTCTTCACCCTTAACACTTATAGTAGTTATAATTCCATACGTCTATTAGAACATATGAGACGGCGACTTATACACAACTTCGGCGATAACACAAACACTTGGAGCCATGAGTCTTACAAACATTTCTTATCTAAATAGTACTTAACTTATCCATAGATATACATTTAGAATAAACAGTTTAAAGAAATTTATCGTTGGTTTCCAAGACATATGCTTTGGAATTAATTAATATTCCTATTTAAATTATATAAAAGCATTAAATTAGGCTGTACCGTTACAATACATTAGAGCGTCGATAATCCGGATTAATTGTGACCAGACCCTGTCCCGATTATGAAAATATTAGAAAAGAATAAGAAGCTGCTGTTTGATGCCTTAAACATAAAGAAAACCTGCTAAAACGTTAATACATAATTCAGTTTACTTGTTAGATAATTCGAGCAGATAAATAAAACCATAATTAATATGAACTTACAACTACATATATGTTATACATAGTTTTAAAATGAAAATTAAATAAATCAACAAAATTATTCCTAATAGTCAGTACATTTGTTACAAACCCGCCGAGTCTGTCGCATTATCCGGATTGTCGACGGTCCGGATTTTTGATGTCCGGATTATTGACGCACTACTGTACTTTTAAATGCTAAATGCAAAAGAAATTGATGTAGGTACTTATCTGAATTTTCTGCTTCAACTAAGTACGAAGACAAATTTTGATATATTGCTAAATTTATGCTACTTCATTTTTTATATTAAGTTTCTGCTTTTCCTTCAAAATTCCGAAATAATACTTTGGACGATGTAAACCTAAAACTTTTTATAAATTATTATTGCACCAGATTATATAAGTAACATACTAACGTCAGATCAACGAAACAATTAACTAATAGACAAAAAACTTTAATGTATATGGGAAAGTGCAACTCAAGTCATTCAATTTTAACAGATCATGAGTATAATAAAACAAGTTGAGCGTTCATCTTCTTTAAACCGTAACGCTATTATTAGCGTTTTTAACACGCAATTACAATGCCGTTGTTCTTCTTTTTTACACAGATCACCGAAACAAACAATTACGATTATATAACGCAAACTAAAGGAAAAAGTGGCAATTTAACGGCAGTAAAAAGTAATTGATCATTAACAATTATATATTACATTATACGGTCGGTTTAGTTTAGTTTAATACAATGAGTGAATGGATCATCGCTCCCTATCGTTAATTTAATGGGTACGTTCTTTAAATTGCAAGTTCGCCAATAGTAAAAAAATAATAAGTAAAGCGGAAATAATGTATATGCTTCCTTTACAGCTGTTGTCTTCAATCATTTAGAAAGCGAACGTTGATAACATCTATTTCCAATGGAACTAGGGAATATGTTATTGACTAACGGTCATGAAAATATAATCATATTTTAACAAAACTAATTTGTTAATATTAAATCGACCAATTATTTTTTTTAATTGGAAACATTTTGTTCAACGAACGTTTGGTACAGTAAGGAAATAATTATTGAGAAGTTACCTAATGAAATTTGAGTATTCAGTGCGATCCGTCAAAGACAAAACTCTTCACACATAACTTCAATTAATTAGTTTGTCGCCAATCAATTAATAAGGAAATTTGATTCGGCAGTAGAAAAAGTCCTGCCATAATATAGCCCTCATTGCACTACAGACAGTTTAGACAACGCTACTTAAAAGCTTGAAATATGGCACATTATTCATCACCAGTACTTATCTTTTTAATGAATGGGGTTGCTTCATAGCCGTGGTTATGAAGTCGGTATGTCTTATGATGCATTATCATTTTAATGGAAACAATATCTTTAAGGGTCGGTTTTTTTCAAAATGCCGGTCCGCGAAATCATTAATTAAATCACCGGTTAGCACAAATTTGCGTTTTTCCAACTCTAATCTTGATTAAGAAAGTTGTCAATCGAAGGAATTTTAACCGGTGTTCGGGTACCTGATAAAATATTAAACAGTGAGTTGGATTACTTACACAAGGTCATGTGCTCATATGTATTTGTTTACTGTATGAATGTATTTTTTAAAATTAATTTGGAATAATTATGTTTATCAACGATTCAGTGATAGTATTGCTTCTTCTATAAAAAAATGATCAGTCTAATGAAAAATAAAAATAACATACCTAATATTGAATATGTGTAATTTTGGGCTAGAAATTTGATTAATTGAAATTGTTTTTTTCTGGTGAGCACGATTCAGCGTTGAGACCTTTTTAATTTACTAAAATTCTGAAATTTATTCTGTGCCAATTTCAAGGTTTGCGTTGCCTTTTACCTCTTTGTAATTGCATTTAACAGTACCTTATTAAACAATATATTTTAGACTCACTTTATATATGTCATTAAAATATTAAACTATATTGAAAAATTACAAATGAAACTGAAAACCTGGAAGAAATTCTACAGAAGCTGATTTTCACGTTAAGAGCTTATTCAGGCACTTCTAATTCATTTTATCTGAATTGGGTTTGTATGAGTAGTGTACATGATTGGAAAGTTGACGTGCAGTTAAATTCTAGACTAATAATTATTACTGGCACTGTCAAGTTCACCCCGATTCCTCCAGAACATAACATTTTGTATGTTGAAATTGTGTAAATCAATTCGAAAACAAGGTTTTCTCAACCAACCTTCTTTGACTAAAGCAATTTGAACATGAAATTATTTTGAATTTATTGCTTTTAGTAACCAACCGATATATTGCCTTTCAGTAGAAGTATCGGGCTTTATTCATCCTACAGAAATTTGATACAAGCTAAATCGTCTCAGATATGGCATTGGAAATTGCAATATCTTATACCATTTTAATGCATTTAATAATTCAGCTTAAAATCCATATGCAGACTTTTGTTTTTCAACAAACTATTTCTACTTTTATTATTTGGTTACGTAATATATTTTACTAAAAAAAAAAAAAAACTTAACACTAATATTACTGAATTATAAAAATACTTACACTATATCTATGCGCAACTAATTTAACAAATTCATATTCATCAATTTTTCCTATATCTAAATCATGCAGCTTTTGTTGCACAAATAATTCTGCTTGACGCACAGCTTTTTTCTTAATTGGTGGATTATCATTTAAACTTTGAATTTTTATATAAACAGCAGTTTGAAATCGTAAAAGAGTGGCAAGAAAGACGTTAACGTTAGGATGAGTATGATAGAAATAATCTGAAAAATAAGAATGAAAAGATTCGTACGGATTAGTAGCATCAATGTAAATGGGAAGAATTTGAAGCCCATAGAGAAGGTGCAAATTTGGCATTTTCACTAATATAGTTGTCTACTAAGTAACATGCCAGCTTAGAAGAAGATGAAGGCATTTCTGCCATGAAATAGTTTACAAAACAGTACCCTACACGTTCTGGGTGAAGAAATGGTAAACCGAAAAGGTGTTGTAGCCATGGTGTTTGTCGATATACACTAGCCAGCTCTAAATTTTGTATTTTACGGTACCATGCTTGTGCTAAGCAACAACCCGATGTAGCACATCTCCACAGAATTCTTGCGTTTTTTAAAACCTTCCTATTTTTAAATTTGAAATCGTTTAACACCAGCATTTTCTGACCTCGTTGGCTGTATATAAAATCGACAACTAGAGCTTCCATTATACACGAGACACCAATGTAACAAGTTGTAGCAAACAAGTGCAATCGTTTTACAAGAGAATCAATTTATTGCAAATTTCAAAATATTTTACCCAAAGTTTCATGATAATAAAGATAATCCTATTAGTGGTTGCTAGTAGCTATTTAAGTGAAAGTGACGTGATCACCGGTTTCAAAGGGGTACCTTCAAAGTTACCTGACTTTCTTTGGTGACTAGTTGGCTAGTTTAAAAGGGTAGGGATTAAAAATAGTGACGATATCACCGGTGCCCATATTTTACATATTTTTGAAAACTGTTAATTTTATATGAATATATGTATTATATTGTATTTACTAGTAAAAAATAATATAAAAATTCAAAATGATTTCAAAACAGGTTATATACCACGGTTTTATACCATGGTTTCGTTCTACTAGAGCCTCATCAGATGATGAATATTACAATACATTTTGTATTCCATAAATTTTTTTCAATGTTACTCAACTTTGTTGCACTTTGTTATTTATTTCATAATAGAAACTTTAAATATGTGCTATTTTGATAGAAATTCTCATATGCAATATTCACAAAATAAATGCATAGTTTATATACTAAAACGATATTTTTAGTTATATAGAAAATAATCTTTAAAGAAATTAAATAAGAGCAAAAAGCAAAATGAACAAATTGAAATGTAGAAAATATTATTAGGAGAAAATATACTAATTTAGATCAAATGCACTAGTAAATATGTTGCCAACTTTGTACAATAAATCCTTAAACACTGTTTAGATAACCGTTGTATTTTTTCGCAATGAAAAACTTCGGTTAGAGATAATCAGTGATTAGGCTTAATTAATGATTACTTACTGAGTATTTTAAGTGGAATTGTAAAAACCGGCCTTACGACATTCATATTTATGATAATATATCAAATGATGCATTCGTGGACTGCGCAACGTATATGGAGAAATATTATCTCTTCTTGATAAATCATTAAACACATTTAGACTTACATTATATATGAACTTCTACTAACTAACAAATGACGACAAGTAACGATTTGTTAATGCTAAGTATCTAATAGAAATTCGTACGATGGGGAATATTCAATGATAGGCTATCAATCAGGGAGGCTATGGTGTTATATTTGTGACACCACACTTCAAAATAATTAATTCGAGGAAAGCCAGTCTTGGCTACAAGGACTAGATAATTTGCAACTGCACAGTTTACTGTTACGAACTCCATACCTACTGCGGTGCAAAATAATTTAACCAAAAATATACACTAGTCAAAAACTACCTTTAGGCTCTGAACTTGCTTTGGACTTATTGAGTGGTAACTGCATCTAAAACACATATATTATTTTTCGACAGTTACTTCATAAGTTACAATCTCTTGAAACGCCTTAGGAGTCTAGGTAATCAAGCGGTGAGAACAATAAGAGACAATCGTACAAAAGATACGAGCAAAAAAGTTCGCGGTTGTTTCAACTATAAATACGATAAAGATAATTCACTGATTTTAGTGAGATGGAAATACAACAATATCATCACTATGATGAGAAATTATAACAGTGCTTATGGACCTTCAAGTGTCAACTTTGGTCTCAGGAGTTGAAGGAAAAAATTGACGTTCTTGGATCTCACTTTTTTGCCATGTAATTCAGGAGTTGGTGGTGTTGACTTGTTAGACTGAGCTAAGATAAGATATAGTGGTGTCCTTTAGAATGTTGCAGTTGTCAACGCCTGGAGGTTACATATATTGGCTGCAGGTAAACAAAATTTGCTTAAGTTTATAAGAAGTATAAGACATTACTTAAGAGTCAAGTAAAAAGATAAAAATTCAGCGCTGTCGATTACTGGTCGTAAAACTACAACTTGGGCATTATCAAAAAAAAAAAAAAATTATAAGCAATTACAGTGCTGCAAGTGTCACAGCGAGCTATATGGGCCTGCAGAAAATGTAACACTTTCTTTAGAAGGGGAAAGTTTTATACAGTATCACAGTAAATATAATATGTATTTATATTAAATTATAAAATATAATGAATAGAGTATTAGTTTATAGACAGCACATTAACGTCTTTATAATCTCAGTGTATTCAAATGACTACACTTTTTGGTTTAGCTAAATTTTGTATATATTAGAAATATAAAAAAAAGAGTTTTAATAATATTTTTCTCACAAAAAAAAAAACATTTCGTGGTGTCTAATATACTTTACCTTGACACGTGCAAGATATGTAAACCTGCAGACTTAATGAATAATTAACTCATTTTCCTGCGAGAACTTGTAGAACTGGAAAATTGACTTAACAACTAATTATATCTATAGGTGTCCTCTCTGTAACTTTAATAAACCTATATAGTTGGTGTATAATTATTTAGTTAACAAGCTTCATTTTCAGCGACTCAATTATAGGTTGATTATATTTACTCCTTTTTATCATTTTTTTGTAACGAAGTAAGATACTGTGTCAGAAAAGTTCTAATTACTACTACTGTACGTATACTAATTGCTTGCCTGCAAGTTGCAGATGCATTTATTGTGTGATAAAACGACGACACCGAGAGTTTGTATGAGTTAGTACGAGAAAGCAATATACAAACTGTTCTTTTGGTCGAGTCTAGTGTTGGTAAAGATAGGGGGATAGGGGAGTATTTTCACTGAGGCTAGACTGACTCGCGTTTAATCAGCGCAACAAGGATAGCAGCTGTACTTGCGCATTTCATTTGAATTTCGTTAACGGTCGATGTCTTGTCGAATAGCACATTTTTAAGTCGCGTTTCGTCCATCTAATTTAAAAAAAATACGCACCAAAATTATTGAATTTTCGAATGATGTTACCCCCGGAAATGTTAAGAAATGTCCGTCGAAATTTTTATAATCATCTGGGTTACTACTGAGCTCAAGAGGGAGGTTATTTGAGCATTTAATAAATAATTAAGAAGTTGTAGAAATTATTTTTTCTTTAATAATTCCATTCTTAACTTCCAATTAAATTAATTTATTTTGCGTTTATACTTACTGAAACATTTTGTTTAGTTTCATACAAATTTATTGTTTACTTTCAGAATGTAATTTGTTCCCTTCCTATTTTATAATACTACGGAATTATTTACGTTTTATCTTAATAAGAGTTTTGCTATTGTTACGTTTTCGTTTTTTATATCAGCTGTATTTCTTATCATTGATATTTCAAGAAAAAAAATATTATTTTAAAGTTTTTACAATTGATGATTATTTCTTTTATTTACTTATACAATTTGGGAAGTTGTGATGAAATGCGTTACTAAAATTATTTAGTGCGATTATTTGATGCTTCAACAAGTCTCTACTTATAAATTATCTAGGTAGTGCTTTTTATTGTTTAAAATTATTTCGTAGCGATTTCTGTGGTGACGACTTTAAAGTAGCTCTAATGTTAGTAACAGAGGCTATCCCCCTTATTCTCTCACTTATAGTCGACCAGCTTGTCTAGTATATTCATCCGCTGGTAGATCGCGTGCACACTGTATATACAGAAATCCTATTGATTTTCTTGTAATCCATTAGGTGTGTATCTAATGTATATTAAAACAAAATTTAAGTCCTGCATCTATCAAATATTAAATTTTATAACATTATTTTAATATGTACTTTAAATATATTTTGTACTTGTAATATACATAACTGATTAATATTCATTATTTATTTATAAACAAGAGAAGTTAAGTTATATTACTTTATATCCCTTATAATTTTACGGTGAGCATATTATTATGCAAACATATTCATGAAGTAATTTGACTTTGCTAGTATCGAAAATGTTATTATATACTCGTGCTTAAAAGTTATATTATTTGTAAAGGTATAACAAAAGTTTTTAATTATAAAGTTTTGCGTAATAATAATAAATATTTGAAAGTTGATTCTAAGGACTACTAAAAAATACATTACAGAATTAGTATTAAATAAACAATTACACATTAGGAAATATTATTCAGTTTAACGTATCTATATACTTTCGCATTAATTTGCTGTATATTTTGCGATGTAAACTTTCATGCAGTCATTTGATTTTAAGTGAAGTAAATCTTTAGTTAAGTAATTAACCCAGATATGCCTGAATTTATGCTTTTTAGATTTTGTCAATGAAATTAAGAGATTAGATTCATTATACAACAATAAACATGAGAAAAATTGAAAAAAAAAATAGTTAAAGAGCTTTGCTGTAAACGTATGTCCTTTTAAAAGGACAGTAGGCATTAAAGTAGCCATAGGTAAATAAATTTATAAGACCGTTTTATAAAAAAAAAATTTTAATAACATGAACTATAATATGTAAAGTAGCAACACATTTTACACTTAAACGAAATTACACCTAATTTTTTTAATGAGAAAAAAATATTAGTCATATTTTCCATGATAACTTGGAAAGCATTCAACATGTAAAGCCACTTGACATTTGGCACATTTTTTCTGCACTTTTTTGTGGCAAATTCGGCATCTTGTCTGCTTCTCCTGGGATACTATGTAGTGATCTTTATTGTCTATTTTGGATTCTTGATGTTCCATACTGTTGGGTCTTCCTCTTTTTCTAGAGCTACCTTGGTGGCTTTCTAACATTCCTTCTGCTACACATCTTCTAAAGGCTAGGTGGTCTAATTTCCCTCCCAAATAACGATATAATTGCCAAGCATTCTGTTCTGCAACGTCAAGGCAATATGCGACAATCGGGAAATACCATTTCTTGCCACGGATACCAGTTCGATACAAACTAACATTCTGATCGCATCGATCTACCCCTCCCATGTACAAGTTGTATTTAGAAATGACATTTGGTTGTTCCACTTGAACTCGTTTTTTTTCTTTTTGAGAATACCTGGCGACTTGATGTACAGGTTCAACCGAGTGGCAATTGGAAGCAACATTGATACAACTATTGTCATTCCACTTTACAATTACTACGGACGTCTCATCAGTTGTTCGATAGTCCATGAATCCTCTTTGCTTCTTCTTAGCGTCTGACTTAGAAATAAGTGGGCATTTGGACATTCGGTTTTCCCGGATAGTGCCAGTTGCTTTTATTCCTCTCCTTTTTAACTCGTGCAGCAGAGGTACCGTAGTGAAAAAATTATCGAAAAAGACTTGATAGGGAATATCTCCAATACTTTGTAAAATGTCGCAATATTGTAAGATAACAGAAGGACCTAAACCAAACAACTTATACTTAGGTTCAATAACTGAGTTCTTTCCTTGATAAGGCTCCATCCACATACAGTATCCTTGACTTGTCGGTCCCATCCAGATTTTAAAACCGTGGCGAATAGGATTACCTTTTATGAATTGCTTCAGACCGTGTCGACCAAAATATGGAATCATTGATTCGTCAACACTGTGTGTCTCAAAGTGTGGAGCGTACATTTGAAATTTTTTGTTAAGTTTAGAAGAAAGTGGCCGTACTTTGGCAAATCGGTCATTATTATCTAATTCATCATTGTCTACACAGTGCAAGTTTTGCATTATATATTCAAATCTATCTCTAGATAATGCCCCTGCTACTAGATCGTTGTGGCTGTCTTTTCGTTGTTCCCAGTACATTCGGCGACGAGGCATGGATACATAGCCACTTAAAAGCAAAATTCAAAAAAATGAATACATTTCATCTGTGGTGATATTTCCCCAATAATTTTTTTTCTGGGCATATTCGTTACTAAAACGTACAAATATTTGGATGATCTCGGCGTCAAAAAATGAATAAAAAATCTGCTTTGGTGTTAGTAAGGGTTTGCAACCATACTTCAAAGGCCACTCTATATTTTCTACATCGAGATCTTTGTTTTTCCAGTTAAAAGTTTTTTTGGATGCCTGATAATAATGAAGAGGAATATCGTCTTCTGTATCCCACTCACTTGCAACAACGTAGCCGTTCTCATTGTTTTCGTCCGGATTGTCATTCACATTATTATTAGAATAATCTAAATCCTCTTGAAAATTATCAGTTGGATTAAAAATTTCAACTTCTGCCGTGAGTTGCGAAGCGGGCAAATTGTTTACAGTCATAGAGTCTTCATCTCCCGAATCCTCATCTGTTAGGTCACCAGTTGCATTAGTCGGAGGCATTAATGCTATATTGATTTCACCATCCACACTGACATGATTAACAACATTATCGTCATCTTCCAAATAATGAAGAAGTTCATTTAACGTCAACCCACTAGAAAAATGAAAAAAAGTTGTAGATATGCCTACTGTCCTTTTAAAAGGACACCAAGATTTAACAAGTTTTTGTGCTAACAACAGGCAATTCATTTTTATTGTAAAGATATAGTCGTATTACTGAATCTTATTTGAAGCGATTTCAAGGAAAATTCATGACAATTTCCTTATATTACTTACCCAGTATGCCTCAAATCAATAGGATGCGCCATTGTCTCCACAATCACACTTTTTTAAGGGCTTCCAAACTGTTAATTGTGGATAAACACTACCACTATTGCCGCCAAACGAAACTTTTACGTTTCTGTGACATAAACCTGTGCTGACCTCTATGTTTCAGTACTTAAAATGACGCTTTGGGTAGATAAAACAGGAACTGACAAACCGTCCTTTTAAAAGGACAGTAGGCATATCTGGGTTAAGTTAATTACTTCAAATTTGATTGTAATAATAAAGACAGATTATTATAAAAGTAATTCGTATTGAAATAGTTGACTAGAAATGACATTTGAAAAAAACTTAATATTCCATATATAACATTTAATAAAACTAAATATATAAGCAACGGATTATATGCAATTAGGAGCAGTTTATAGAAGCAATATCATTAGTGGAATGCGTTAATAAATAAAACAACAGGAACGGGAGGACGTTGTAAACAATGATTAAGCATTAATTTCTTTCTTGGCCGCGACATATACGGGCAACGTAGTTAATTACATTGTATTTAGAAAAAGAGAATAAACAGGATATGAAGTTCGGGCCTCTTGCACAGACGGTTACAGGAAAAGAAAATTATTAATGTGAACACCCTCTCGTATAAAGGCATCGTTCCGGTGATGACAGGTACAAATTAGGGGGGCCATTTTGTTTAACAACTGACTGATTAATTGGGCATGAGATAGGTGGGTGTTTCTTCACTAAGCATGCTTATAAATTTAATCGATTTACTTTTCATCGCATTTAAATGTAATTTATTATGCCACGGGGTACGTACTGTCTTTTCGGTAAGCGCTTCTAATAAGTGAAACATTATTGTACTAATAGCTGATGATGTTGTTAAGTATATAGATGATATAAAGAAATTATATATAAATATATTAATACAAAGAGTCTTGTAGACATGTTTATCTAACTTGAAGGGTCATCCTAATTTTTTATTATTTTACTACAGCCATGGACAAAATTGTCAAATGTTTTTTAATATATTAATAATAATTACGACTCTATTTGTCACAGAACACAACATGATATCAACTTTCTAAGTTACAAATTACAATTTTTATATATTAATAAGTAATATAAAATATCAAATATTATGTTCCCTTCAATTTGAGAAAGAAACATATATGCTATATACGAGGTGCATTCAAGTTCTAAGGCCCCCAATTCTTTTTCTCCAGACTGGAAAGAAATAGAAATATGTGCATTGTTTTAAAATGAGCGTGCGTTCGTTGTCAATACGTCACAGAGATGGCAGCACTGTACGACAAGTCGAATTGTAGCGGCAGCGTCGAGAATGAGAACTGATTTAGATACTTAAAATGGCTACGTTTTCCTTACTTGAACAGCGTGCAATCATTCGTTTTCTGAATTTGCGTGGTGTGACACCAATTGAAATTCATCGACAGTTGCAGGAGACATGTGGTGATGGAGTTATGGATGTGTCAAAAGTGCGTTCGTGGGTGCGACAGTTTAATGAAGGCAGAACATCGTGTGACAACAAACCGAAACAACCTCGGGCTCGCACAAGCCGGTCTGACGACATGATCGAGAATGTACAGAGGCTTGTTTTGGAGGATCGCCGAATGACTGTTGAACAGATCGCCTCCAGTGTTAGCATTTCCGTGGGTTCTGTGCACACAATCCAGCATGATGACCTGAAAATGCGAAAAGTGTCCTCCAGGTGGGTGCCACGAATGCTGACGGACGACCCCAAGGGAGCTCGTGTGGCATGTTGCCAAGCAATGTTGACGCGCAACGAAGGCATGAATGGGACTTTCTTTTCGTCGATTGTGACAATGTATGAGACGTGGATGCCATATTTGAATCCAGAAACAAAGCACCAGTCAGCTCAATGGAAGCACACAGATTCACCGCCACCAAAAAAATTTCGGGTAACCGCCAGTGCTGAAAAAATGATGGTGTCCGTGTTCTGGGACAGCGAGGGCGTAATCCTTACCCATTGCGTTCCAAAGGGCACTACGGTGACAGGTGCATCCAACGAAAATGTTTTGAAGAACAAGTTCCTTCCTGCACTGCAGCAAAAACGTCCGGGAAAGGCTGCGCGTGTGCTGTTTCACCAAGACAACGCACCCGCACATCGGGCTAACGTTACGCAACAGTTTTTTCATGAAAACAACTTTGAAGTGATTTCTCATGCTCCCTACTCACCTGACCTGGCTCCTAGTGACTTTTGGCTGTTTCCAACAATGAAAGACACTGTCCGTGGCCGCACATTCATCAGCCGTGCTGCTATTGCTTCAGCGATTTTCCAGTGGTCAAAACAGGCTCCTAAAGAAGCCTTCGCCGCGGCCATGGAATCATGGCGTCGACGTTGTGAAAAATGTGTACGTCTGCAGGGAGATTACGTCGAGAAGTAACACCAGTTTCATAGCTTTCGGGTGAGTAGTTAGTTAGAAAAAAAATCGGAGGCCTTAGAACTTGAATGCACCTCGTACAGTGCGCAACCAAGTTTCAAAATGTCAAAATGTCAATCAAAGTATTGCCCAATATATACATGCTCTTTCGTCAACAATGCACAACAGTCCAACTCAAAAACTGGCGAATAGGAAAAACAGCTCCCTCCAACCAGACCTGTGACCATCATAGCAAAGGCATCAAAATACAATAGGGTACTCGTCTTACAATTCACTCTAATCCATTCCTCGTTTATCATGCATTCATAACAGAAGCGGACTAACTACCCATGCGCGACAGCTCCGACAAATTGTTAGAGAATACCATAATATACGTATCATCAGCAAATTGCTCTACTTTACTAGCGGTAGGGCTCAGAGGAGGGTCATTAACGTAAAGTTAAACAAGAGAGGTCCCAGCACGGAATCTTGTAGAAGACCCTGGGCTATTGTTACTGGATTCGAGAAGAACTCATTTTGCTATCTGTCATCGCAACAAGTTGACTTCTTCCATGTCAATACGAATTAACAAATTATAGTGCCGGGACCCGAATTTCATAAAAATCATTCAGGACAGGTCAAAAGATCGCTTAATTAATGATGATTTCAGGTATTATACTGAAAACCGAAAACCCAAAGCAAGGATACCGGTATATATTTGTTAAAATCATGCCTGTTGCCCTTTTTCTAAGCAGCAACAGCTTTCGTCCTTTTTAACATTTAAGGAAACAAACTCGTCGTAAACGATTCATTTATCAAAAAGGTAAATGGATCTGCTATGTCAATGACGACATGCTACAAAATATTACACGGCGCATCATCAGGGCTACAGGATGATTCTTTGTGTGAGGTTATTATGACATCAGACACTTCCCCACAACAAGTTGGATTCAAAAAAAATTTATTACTATATGAAATAGGAAGAGTTTTACTGTCAAAAGTCTGTAACTCTTGACAAATCGTATCATTTCTGCTGAAGAAATGAATATGATAACACACTCAGCTTATTAGTTTGTTGACCATGAATTTCAATGTGTAGGTATACCTCGAAACAGAATTACTTTCTCAGCGAACTACGTGCCAAGCACGTCACTTTTTAAAAATAATTGAAAATTACCGCAATAAACTTATATATGTTATTTATATAATACGTAGTTAAATTGTACACTTCGAATTATTACGGGCACAGTAAAATCTACTCCACTTACTTGGCTCAACGTCCTGTCTAACATTTATCCTCATCATTTAAGAGGAAAATTGGCTTTAAAATGGTGTTGGGATAAATATCAAAATTTTCCTAATTTATATTTAATTACTCAAGATCTTCAGAACTTACCATCTTATAGATTGAAATCACGTAGTCCAATTTGGAAAGAAGATTTCCTAAATCAACCATTTTCGATTAATGACATCTGGAAATCTATTTGGTTAGAATGTGAAGTGTTTAATAAACAATTTATAGATGATCCTTTGATTGAAGTTCTTGGCTTTACAAAACCAAGAAAAATTTGGTGTAAGTTGAATCGACTGAGGACGGGTCATGAAAGGTGCAATAATATGTTATTCAAGTTGAATGTGATTGCGAGTCCAGCGTGTGATTGCGGAGCTCAGATTTAAACAGTTAAACATATTGTTGAAGAATGTCCTCTAGCTAAGTTTGAATTTGGATACACAGATTTACATAATTTAACTCTACATGCTGTTGCTTGGATCTTAACAACTAAACGCCTTTAGTTTTGTGGCACTGTGATGCAGGTTTTTTAGTCTGCAGGTTTTTTTCTACATCCTAGACCAAATGGTGCAATGTTTTAAAGGATCCCTGCAGTTATGGCCCTTTAAAATTTATTCCTACTTTTGTTATATAATTTATATATGTTTTTTTTTGTACCTGTCATGTAGTTTTATATATTTAGCTTTCAAATACTTTGGACGTTTATATAAATGACGTGTGATCTCGTGTGCATTTGGTCATTTAATATCATTATATAATTTAACACTTCTAGCGAATGAAGTTATTCCTAATTCCATATAGAAAATTTTGAAATTAAGCAAGTAAGAGACTTAAAATAATTTGCAATACCCTTATGGATGAAAGCGAGAAATATGTTCAGCTCCAAACTGTTCCATGAAAAACATTTTTCGTTTGTTTTGAGGCAAGAGTGACTGCTCGAAATTATTACAAATTTGTGAAGAATATGTAATTACAACATCGATCGCCTAGCTTTTGGAAATATTTTTAATATACAAAATAAAAGGATGCCCGCAGACATTCCAAAATTATTGATACCAATTTCTGTGACAACTGACAAACGTCAGCAGAAATGTCGCTGCAAGAATAGAAAACTTCTTCTGAAAAGAACATAGAAGAGTAATGCATGAAGAGATATGAACAGGCTTGAACTTATTACTTCTTTGCTTATTCTTTAATTATAGAGTATCGGCATCAAGAAATGAGAACTGGGGATAATGTGAGATTTCGGGGGCTGCAAGTAAATTCGCAATTGAACTGGGAAAAACATGTTGATTACTTGGTGGGAATATATCGTCTTTTAACTACGCATTAAGAGTAATAACAACGTCAGGTCTTTCTGCGTATTATGTTTATGTTGAGCAAAAGTTGTGATATGGTATAGTGTATTTGGAGGTATCTGCGGATATTCATCCTTCAGAAATTAAGCATAAGGAAATTTTTGAAATAAGAAGAACCTGATTCTTGCAGAGAGGTTTTTAAAGAAAAAAGATTCTCACATTGCCGTACCTGTCCGTGATGGATTGTGCTCTGTTTGTGAAAGAAAATTATGAATTATTGAAACATCAAAATCTTCACCACTGTTATGGAATAATAATACTCAAATAGTAAAAATATATAATCATTAACATTATGATTCAAAAAACGAAGAAAGAAAGAGGAAAAGTTTTAAACCATTCTAATTAACTGTACATTTTTACAAAGTGAAAAGTTAAATTCTAGTGTGTATATGGCCATTACTTCATTACTTTTATTACTTGACGTATTCAAAACAACAACGCCCGGCTCATCAGTTCGTTGCCCATCAATTTCAGAGACATTTCTACTGACAGACATCAGCAGAATGGCAAAATTCCTCTGAAAAGAACGTAGAAGAGTAATGCATGAAGAGATATGAACAGGTTTCAACTTATTTGTTTACTCCTATTAAAACTAACAACTAAAATTAAAAATTCAGATTTACAAATAATTTACAAATATTATTCTGGTACAGGATTATCAATTTTATTAGTCGTTAGGCTGGAATTTAAATCACATCCAATCCATGAGACAACGCTTTCGCAAAAACTATTATTGAATATCAATTAAATACAATCCTGGAGATTGAATGAAGAATGTTGCAGATTGCTTCTTCGTGGATATCGAACTTTTTCATACTACCGCCTTGTGCATTCTGAATTAGGAAATGATATAAATGACTGTTACAAAAAAAAACGTTTTTTACTATGAGGAAGTAATGTGATGATGAAAATTTTCGACCTCGAGATTTTTGCAGATGTCCATGTTTTGAAGTCCTCTGATACCGAAAAAGTGTTTTTTAAAAAATGTCTCTCTCTCTCTGTGTGTGTATGTCAGTGTGTTTGTGTTGTGTGTTTCATTTTCAAATTTTGTATTTACGAGTATAATCTCCCTCTTGAGATCTGATTAGATTGTTAGTAAAATCGACATACCGCAAGTATTAGTTTACTTCAGTGACAAAATCGAATTTTGCCAATAGTTCGTCAACTACCAAGTTTAAAGAAATTTATAAAGAATTCATATGTACTCAAAATTAAATTTGAGAACTATTTTATTAAAGAAGTTTTTCGAAATTGCTACCGGAAGTAGGTCTTTTATTCTTATCGAAACTCAGTTTTTTGCAAATATTTGGCAAGTCATGCTTTTTAGACAGGTACCTTACGAGTATAAAAGTATTTAGAACTTAATTTTTAATATATTTTGTATAAAAAAGAATTCAAAATTCGGACCTGAACTAATACTTTTACTCTTATGGAATAGCAATATTTTGCTAAATGTCGTAAATTGAGTATTCTATAATATATTTATCAAGAGTACAATAGTATTTAGAGTTGGATTTGGAATATTTTTTGTATCAATGAAGTTTCAAAATTCGTACCGGAAGTAACACTTTTACTCTTAGCGAGTAGTACTTTCTTTCGAATATCTCGCAAAGTATACATTCTATAGAGCTTTATTAAGACAATGGAAGTATTTATAATAGGATTTTGAATAATTTTTATATAAAAAAATTCTTAAAATTCTATAATTTGAAACTCTCATACGTATAAGAAAGTCGTGTGGAGGCCACACTTAATTATTTCAATAAAAATTACTTTGATTTAAGTTATGATTTCTATTCTGATACTATTCAAATAATTTAAATTATTCCAGCCATCATCAATTAATAAAACAGAGAAATATTTGAAAATACACTTCAGTACTATATCTTCTAAACATCATCCAAACTATATGAAAATGAAATAACGGATGAAATACATTTACAAGTTTTTTCGTCAAATAGTTATGTCAAAAACACATTTTATTATTCTGCTGCTGTTAAATGTGCGATCACATCGGATTTCTTTCCCATTTGCTCACGGTAATCCTCGTTTTCCCCTTTCGATAATGTGATTAAGAGACGAAGTACTAGATTTAAATTTTTTTCAAGCAATTGAATTTGAAATATCCCCAAAACGAACCCTATTGAACAGAGATAACTTTTTGGGCTGTACGTTAACGTCTGACGTCCGTGCGTGTAATTCGAGTCGTTTTTTCTCTACCTTCACGGCAATAAAACATCTTGCAGTGGCGGCACACACCCTGAGTCATTTTACACATAAATCAGAAAGTATATCGCTAATTTAATTGGAAATTAATTTAGTGTCGGATCGCATGTTGCGGAAAATATTTCTAATTTGAAATTGCCAATTAATTCTTGCAGTTCTATTATAAAAACGCACGCAATAAGTTTTGCACTATTAAATTAGTTGGTATGCTGCATATCCTTCGTACTACTGAAATCCTCTTCTCGCCTATTCGCAATGAATTCTTAACTTGGAAATTACGCAAATTGTGTTTTAAACGCAATTAGTAGGTGTTGTCTGAACAGGTGTGATATGTTTTAAAATTAAGATGAAACAACAGCAAATAGAGTTATCTGAAATATTTTTTAGGCATATTCTTAATTAAAAATTTGTTAATAAATTTATTTGAACTCCAATGCCACCCTACCTAGATCCCACAAACCGCCGAAATGTTACTGTTTACTATTAGTAGATCCTTCCATCTCTGAAATATATCTATTAAAAATTAATTTTTCATAGGATTTGGTTTTTTCAGGTCTCAAAACATATTCAACTCGTGATACGATTTGTTTTTTATTGTGTACTTAGTGATGGACAACCCGTAATCGATTCACACATTACAGGATTCCCGATAAATTGAAATATTTTTTTTTTATTTTAGTTTCAATAAATTTCATGATCCAGCTTTTAAGTAGAGTTTTCTTGAAATTATTTATTACTTATTTATTGATTGAAATTTTGACCTAATTGTTTATTGACATATTAAATAACTATATGAATCACATATTGCTAAAACAATACAAGTCACTTTTTGGCCAAATTGAGTTTCCACATATTTTCTGTTATATTGCTGTTCTGCGTTGTTTGGTGCTAAAAGAACTCAAGTGAGCATATCGCTTATGTTAGAAACTTACACAAGAAATAGTTTGTGTAGCGCTAAAACAACTCAAGTGACTGACTTAGGTTGTTTCTACATTATACAGCGCCAAAACAATAATAACATAACCTTAAAATTAAACGAGATTTAGTAGTTGCTGTACCTAAGTGAGTAATTGTTATTAATATTGTTAATTTGTATAAACTGGTTATTGTTATTACCACATAGCTCCTCAGAAACGCAAAAGAAGAGTTCGCAACGACCCAGTTTATAAACGAAATGTAATTCGAACATCTAGAGTCAAAGGATTAGAATACAAGAACTACAAAAACAAAACGGTACCTGCCATAACTCCAAATCTTAACATGAATCTTTGCTTGTAAGTTTTTTGTAATTAACTTCTTCATTGCGGTATAATTTTTCAATATTACTTTATTTTAGCTGTGCTATGAAATGTTCAGTTAAAATAAATGTCGACATGAGAGAACGTATTTTCAAAAGTTTTTATAGCTTGCCTAACAAAGACTCACAAGATCTTTATCTTCAGAGTACAGTAACGGTTGTGAATGTTAAACAGGAAAGAAAACGTAATCCTGAAGGAAAAAAAAGGGACGTATCATATGAGTACTCTATACAAGTCGATGGCAAAAAGATTAAAGTTTGTCAAGGGGCATTGTTGAATATACACACCGATCTTATTGCTGAAAGAATGAAGAGGATTAAACTACTATTAAGAAACAATCAAACACCTACTGACAAGAGAGGGAAACATTCTAAAGGAAATGCTGTATCAGCCGATGTTATAAATTTGATCAGAAATCACATTTCTTTATATCCTGTAAAGGAATCGCATTATTCAGGAAGAGAATTCCAAAACCTTGATGCCAAACTAAATGTAAAGATATTGCATGAAATATTTTGTACAAAATATCCCGATACAAAAGTCAATTTTATTTAAAATTCTTTCACGATAATTTTAATTTGCACTTTGGACGACCCCAGGTAGATACTTGCAATAAGTGCGAAGAATTGAGTTTAAAAATGAGAAGTACTTATCTACGGGATGCAGCCAAAAAGGCCGCCGTTGCTGAAAAAATGGTTCACGAACGCCGTGCAAAGAAATTCTATAAAGTCATTCAAATTGCCACTAAAGAGTGCAGCAATCTCATTCGATTTTATGCAAAATTTGCAGTTGCCTCTACTTCCAGTGCAAGACTTGTTCTACCTAACACAGTTAAGCGTCTCGGTATTTGGTATTCATAATCTAAAAACCAACGAAGCTTTCTTTTACGTATTGTCGCGAATCAACACTCTGTATAGTAGTAGAATTATTACAGCGGTAACCTGATTCCTGATTTACCTAGCGCTGAGTCGATACATCCTGTCTGTCCGTTTGATGAGTTCAACGGAAGTTGATCGAACGGAAGGAATGTACAGATTCAGCGGGGTAATGACGGACTTGGCGTTACCGAGGTAATAAAAGAGAATATTCCCAACAGAATAATAAATTCATAAGTGATCTTCCGATAGGAGGATCACTTGTGATCCTTTCGCAGTACGTCTTATTTTTGTCATCAAGTGGTTATTACTGTTTAATAAATAAGCGTGTTACAAGTAGTGTTTTATTGAGACAGTTCCATCTCCTCGCCTCCTTAAGAGAAGCAACGCTAGCCGAGAATTAAGGTAGGTACCTTTTGCATTTGTTATTTATTATATACTTATAAGCGAGTGCTCGCCCCCAGAGCAAAACCCCCCGTCACGGGTATAGACCTGAGATAATAACGTTAAAGCCCACCGTGACATTGTGGTGAAGGCGCGTTAATATCCTCACCGTGACATAGAAAATGTTGACAATAAGGGTCCAAATGAGGTAGCATCATTCTTAATGGACTACATTAAAAATTATGTACCAAATGAAAATAAAGAACTGCCGCTCTTTTCGGATAACTGCCCTGGGCAGAACAAAATTCATTGCATTGTCAGATTATGTATACCTTTAGCAGAAACGGGTCGGTTTAAAAAGGTGCAGCAATTTTACCCAATTAGAGAACATTCGTTTCTACCCTGTGATAGGGATTTTGGTATGATTAAAAGAAAACTACGGAGATTTGACCGAGTTTATAATTTACATACCTACATAGAAATTATTCTACAAGCAAGGTCACAGAACAAGTTTACAGTAAAAGAAGTTCAAAATGACGAAATTCTAGATTTTACAGCTTGGTGGCCAGCGAACTACAAAAAAGAAAGCATCTCCATGGAAACACAAACATTTCCGAGAAACGATCGGACGACATTGTCCATTTCAAAATTACATCATTTCGTGCATTTACATTCAAAACATGGTTGCGTGAAAGCTTCCGAGTTGATTGATGGAATGTTATGGCATTCATTTTCATTAAGAAATCCCAGCAGGACAGACAATGTAAGAATCCAGTGGCCAGAAGTGAGGGCGTATAGCGAAAACGTTCCAATACTGGAAAGCAAAGTTCAACATCTTAAAACATTACTGCAATCGATAGATGAAGAACATAAACCCTTTTATGAGTCTATAATCAACTCTAACAAGACCAGAACCCATAAAAAAAATCCTTCCACCTCAGCAGAGTAAATAAGAAATCTTTCTCGTGTGTTAGCAAAGCTGAATTTTTTCATATATATTGCAGAAAGACCATAAGTCAGAATTTTCAATTTTTTTTCGAAAGTTACTTTTAAGTTTAACAACATATTTTGTGTTCTATAGTGTAAACAAATATGATATTAAGGATGTTCGCTAATAACACCTCTAGTTTTTTTGTTTTAGTAAAATTAAAACTTTTTTTTCGTCTCCTGAAAACTTGCATAAAGTGACTTATGATGTTTTAGGAATATGTGATTCATATATAATAAAATATCAGTACATACTTGGTTTAACTACAAAAAACTATTATTTTATCGAATTTTATAGAATTTTAGCGCCATCTTGTATGTTGTTGTTTTATTACTACTGATGATTTTGCCATCTATGGGCCAACACTCGTATGATACTACCTGTCACTTAGTCAGTGACAGGTAGTGTCATACGAGTGTTGACATTAAAGGCTTTGTGTTGTATACATTATATCGTAACTATGAAATAGAATTATTATTACCAATTCTTCTATTTTTTGGTAAAGGTTTCTTTTATTATTTCTTTATCTCATTAATTTAACAATCAAAAATACTCAGCATTGTTGACGCAGGTTCTAGTAAACGACCACGTTCTTTTATTTTCCAAAAAGACTGAGAAGAAGAATATTGATTTGTGGAAGTAAAAGGAAATAGTGTACGTCTTCTCTGCAATCGCACTGTAACTACTAAAAAATATAATATTGAAGGACATCTAAATTAGAACATGACATCTTGTGCCCGTTGTATGTGATATGGATGCAAGAGTTCCTTGTTCAATATCTTCCAAACTGTGGGCTGACTTATGTTTAAGGCAGAGGCAATTTTTCTGGTGCTTATAGTAGAAAGTTCATCAATTCCATTTAGAATCATTTCTTCCAATTGTGGAGTGCTAACTGGACGTAGATGCCCGCTTCCAGGCCTATGTTTTTTAAAGTTATCCATTTCACGTTGGTGAAGACGGGCAAGTATCAAGTGATGCGGGATGACACTGTTCGGGATTCGTTCTTCATAAAGATGTCTAGCTGCATGTGAATGACCATTGGCAAGAACGTAAACAAAGTGCACATCGCACAACTCAGAATTTGTGTAATTCATTGTTAATAACTTAACATCTTTTATTTTATATTATAATATTGTTTCTTGCTTTATATATGAATGTTTTTCTTTATTTTTATGTGTTATTATATTTTTGTAATGTATGTTTTATTTTTCAACTTTTAAAATATATTGTCAGCATACTGATGCGGAGCTGGCTTCGGGCGTATACAGTCTCATCGGCCGAGTTTATTGTCTACCGGCCGGGCTACATGACTATACACCGACGGCGATGCAACACCTCCTATATATACGTACGGACGGCAGTGTCTGGCATGTGCGTATATATAGGGACTACAACTACTATATAAAGCACAGCTGACTCGTCCGCCATTTTGGAGATAATTTTAAGGCGGTAAATATGTATGCTAATAGCAAATGTTGAATAGAACTTCGAATAATTGACTTTATCAAGCCGGTTTAGGACGTGAAATAATGTAGGTATAATTTTTTACAATAGTCGTATATTTAAGAAATACCCAGAATATATAATAATAACTAAAAATAAGTACGTAATATGACTGACATTTATCTCCAAAATGGCCGAGGAGTCAGCTGTCCTAAATATAGTAGCTATAATAGGGACCATTAGCTTCTCGAGCGATTCACATGTATATATGCTGTAATCTTATGTTCGATGCAAGAGCGGCCCCGGCATATCGGCGCACACCGAAAATAAATGTGTATTTGAACTGATATTTGAGTTTTATTTTACGGTACTTTCAAACTAGGAAGTTTTCTTAACATTCATATTAGAGAACTTTGACAATACCTTGACAAAACTTTGACACAATAATTTTGAAACGACAAATATTTTTCCTTCAAAACGGATGTTTTTGCAGAAACAGGTATGTCATTAAATCTTGTAGTTACACTATAGCAAAATTTTAAATTTACTTTTAAACATACTATAACTTTAAAACTGTGCCTTTTAAGACATACAGTCATATGAACTTTTATGATCGTAATAACCCTAGGAATCAGCCTAATAATTTGTCGCATATATTTAGAATGACCCTGTATAGTATATTTTTACGAAACAGTTCATGCATATTATAAAACCATAAAATGAAGTAAATTTAAATAGGAATCCGTCAATTAAGCGTCAAGAAGACATATGATTTACACCAATTAAAGAAGAAGCTTTAAGAAAGTTCAAGAATAACAATGAAATCTGCACGTTTATGTTGTAAATTTCTAGACATATTATTTATTAATAACTGTGAAACATAATTCTAACAATGTGGCACATATCCTAAATGCCTCATCTTGAATCTTTCGTTATACATATTATATAGTAGGTGTACTACTCGAAAACTATGTTTATGTAGTAATATTGTAGTGCTAATTATCACATTTTTATCTTTAGTTCCTTTTCATGTTATTACTTACTTTATGCATAATTTATTATATTTTGAACGATATAAAAGCTAACAAACAATATTCTGATTCGTATATAATCATATAATTACTTCACTGTTAAACGTTTAAAACCAAAATATATTTAAATTATCTCAAAATATTTGTCAATAAACACAATAAATGTTTATGGGTTGTATTTTGATTCTGTATGTGGTCCGAAAAGTCCGGCAAATCACATATTAAACCTCTATTTCGCAGATGACTGCGAGCGTAAATTCCTTTGGCCAAGATCAAAAGTTCAATAGCATGCTCCATTTTCGTTAACGACATTGCGGCCGAATTGGTATCTTCCTAGAAATTGCTTTGAGAACAATTTTATTTACAATCATTCCGTTTCTGATCGACAAAAACGACACTTGATTGAATAATGTTAAACAATTCTTATTATGCAACTGGCGAAAATAAAATCAAGTAATGAATAAATAATTGTGTACTATCAATATTTCACATACCTACATGTGACGGAATATATTTTAACTCCTAATATAGATTTTGGAAAGAACACAAATTATGCATATTCTATTTGTTCCTAGAATTGCAAAACTAGCAATTGACTGATAATTAAGCTAAAGCTGTTGTACTATTTCTATTTAATTTTATTTACTTCACTTAAGTTTTTCAATATCAAGAATATTTTTAACTCAGACCTATATAATATGTTGTAGTGGATTATAAGCTTTATGGTAAAATTTACGAAATTTTAGACGTAAGTATCTAATTTTTCGTCGGCTTATCAGATTCTTCAGAAGAGCACATGCTACCTGCGAAAGGCTGTGAAGAATGTTTAAAATTAAACAAATTCATTTCATATACATATTTTATGAATATAGAAAATCTGAAATAACTAGATAAAATCTAACAATTATCAGTTGGAGAAAAAAGTATATTACATTTTTAAAGGGATTTTCTGATGGGTAATTCTATACAAATATCACCCCCCCCCCCCACCATATCTCGCATATCGATAGAGTTACCGAAAAAAGGACTGCACATCTTGTATCTTCACAACTTACTCTGCAAGTTCTAAATCTCAGAATTGATGAAATTGATTGGTATTAATTGTAGAAAACAGAATTTCAATTTAATTAAAAATAAAGAAGTTAGGGCAACGGAATTCTTCCGAATCAAAAACTTTTTCTATTACGATAATTTTGGAAGACACCAAATGGATGTACTTCTTGTTGTACTAGTACTAGTGGAACAGCGAAGGCTTCTAGAAATCATGAAAAGTTTATCGGCGTCCTGTCTGTTCACACAATGCAGTCTTCTTTGCAAAAAATTTATTTTCACATATTATTTTTCTAAAAGTGATATCAGCAAATCTGAATGTATTGAGATTAGTCTCACTTTCAATTAATGCAACAGGTGGGTATATACGCCTCTTAAGAAAGAATAAACAAAATTACGGCTCATTCGAATTCATACCAATTATATTGAAACGCTGAAAATGCAATATTTACTTGGACGTGTGAGGTTAGTTCCCCCTTTTTCCATAATTAAAATTCAGAAGATCGTTCCAGGCTGTTCGAATTGTTCAAAAAATTGTTACAAAAAATCTCAAAAAAAAATTGGTTGAGGTAATCGGAAAAGACGAGTTCTTTCAACTCCTTTTTTCCAGATCGAAATTCTGACGATTTTTCTAGGTTGCTTTTTTAGAAAACTTAGAGCAACCTAAACCAACCGTCGGAATTTCAATTTTCGAAAAAGATTGGCTGGCAAACAATTATTTCTCAACATTTTTTGACCGATTATGATCTCTTTTTGAAATACTTTGGAACAATTTAGGAGCAAATCTAGGACAATTTGAAGAATTTAGATCTTCGGAAAGAGGGGGGCGAACTTCTTATTTATGGATATAATTTTTTTCCCAAGTTGATATATCTGGACCTGAGTGTTAAAAAGGTCAATCTCCACTTTCATCGATTTTGAGATATCTCCAACACTAAAATTCCCGAGTTTATTTCTGTCGAAATAAAAAAGGCCAATCTCCTGTTGCTAAGGATACATGATATACCATTTTAAGTGTAGGGCTTATATCCAAAACCGTTAAGAACTTAAATGGCCAATGTTCAACTGACATGGAGATTGTCCCTTCTCATGCAATAATTAGCAACAACTGCAACAAAATAATGAATGGAGATTGGCACCTTAATTAAACCTAACCTTAAAATTTGTGTACCACATGACATTCGGTGCCGTTTTTGACTTTTTATTAAACTGTGTTTTGAAAGAACCAAAAGACTTCTATCTCTACTTAATTGTGGTGAGAATAAAACTCAAGGTAAGTTACAATAATAAAGAAAAGTAGTAGCTATAATATTTTGGTATTACTTAGTGTTATGAATATTTCATTATCTTGTACTTATTTATTTAGATTCTCAGTCTGCTTCAACTTCTGTAATAATCCAAGGAAAAGTTAACTACATATTTTTTTTAGAATGTTGAAGAAGAGGTCGGCGACGACGTAGAAGTTTCAGACGATAATGACATTGACTATGTGCCAAATGCAATACTTAAAAATCTTCTACATTTAGTTAAAAAAGATTAGTTATTTGTGAAAAAAGACGAAAAAATAATGGTGTTTGTTCTCAGGATGGTAGGGTTAAGCATGGAATGCAACCTAAAATAAGTGAATTGATTAAGGATAATATTCGTCAACATATCAAGTGCTTTCCCTGCTATACTAGTAATTATTCCCCCGAAAAACGTCGAAAAAATATTTAAGTTCTGGCTTGTCGATTTCGCAAATATTTAGGCTCCATTGCTTATATTGCGAAATTTATAATTTAGATAAAATGAAGGAATTTCTATATGGGATAATATTTAACGAAGAAATTAATTAACCTTTCACCACCCGGCCAATGACACCTCTGCAAAATGTGACCAATATAATCTAACAATTAAATAGATTGACAGCTGTACTAATCCAACAGAGGAATAAAATAAAGAAAAGAAGAAGACACAATTAAAAAAAAAACAGAACACTTAGATTTGGCCGAAAAAGCATATAAATATAAGGCTGAGGACAAACAGAATAGCAAAGTAGATCCTAGTTTTGTAACAATCTCTTTCGCTTTGTAAAAATGTCTCCCAACACCATATTTAAGAAACGGCGTATCTTTTTACAAAGACAGCTATGGACCTATAATCTAACAGCATACAAAACAGATACAGATAGCAATGAGACAACCTGCATTTTGTGGAACGAAACGATATGGGGTCGTGGCGGGTAAAGAGGTGCTTCCAGCATAAGAAAATTTATATTGTTCTTGGATTCAAAGAAAATTCAAACTTTGAATTTTTACAGCGATTCTTGTTCAGGTCAAAATAGAAATATTTACATGGCCATAATGTTTTGTTACATTTCAAAGGAACTGCCACCAACCGGTACACTTGCAAAAATAAACCATAAGTTTATGGAACCAGTCACACTTACATGAAGGCTGACACGATTCATGCCGCTATTGAACAAGCCAAGAGGAAGACAACAATGGATATAGAAGTTCCACATGATTGGATTAATTTTATTAAAACATCTATGTATAGAAAAGAGCCTATGAGCGTGATTGAGATGTCTCAAAATGAGTTTATAAATTATGAGACTTACCTTAAATCTTCTCTAGTCCATAGAAAAAAAGATGATGAAGGAAACTCAATCCCATGGCTTAAAATTAAGTGGATGAAATTTCAGAAAGATCAAGAACTTCAGTTTTCTTATAAAACAGACTTGGGGAATATAAAAATAATTGATTTATGAAGAGGATCGTTAAGAACTCGACAAAACCACAGTGGTTTTCAATTGAAACCTCTGCAGAATCAACCATTCCCGATAGCTGATTTAAAATATAATACTTTACGAGACCTTTTGCCTTGTGTTAGTGATTACAACAAGCTATTTTATAAAAACCTTCAACGTTCGTCTACTATGAATCCTGAAGATTTCACTGCTTCAGACAATGAATTTTAAAGTTTTGTTAATTGTAAAAATGTCTGGAATGTTCCCAAACTTTCTTTTACGGTTTATAATAATATAGAATTAAGTTTCGTTTATTTTTTCTACTAAATTTTATAATTACTTCAAATAAATTTAAAAGTTTACCTATTAAATACAGATAGTTTTGTAATTTTTTTAGTTATTCTTTTATACTATATCATAAAAAACTAAAAAGTGGGTACTATTTCCCATAACAATAATTAATAAAAGGGCCAATCTCCATCTAAATCATAAAATACCTTTTTTTTTTAAATCAACAACATAATTTAAAAATAATATACATTATTTTGAAGTGTTTTGTCGACAATAATTATTCACTCACTTAAAATTATAGTCTCATTGCTTTTAAATGTTGCGCAATTAATATCTCAGAACACTGTAAATGGACAACCGTCAAAATTTTAATTTATGTAAAAACTTCTGACTTCATACTTTTGGCTGTCGTTTTTCCCCATTTCTTTTCTGATTTTGATATTATCTTTGAAATACTTTGGAACAATTAAGAACAAACCTAAAGCAACCTGGAACAACAGTCAAATTTTCGATTTTCGAAAAAAGGGGGCTAACCTAATACACCCCTATTACTTGCGTTGTCGCATTACTTCCTAGAACTCGGAACCGGTTTTTAAATGCAATTGCAAAGTGTTATACAATATTTGTATGTATTTGTATCAGTTCTACACCTAAAGGTAATTGGACATAATTGATTAAATAAAAATAAAATAAAAATGTAATGATTTTTATTAATTTATCAAAATTGCAGCGAACTTATATTTAGAAGTAAATATTGGCTGTGCAAATATTCTTAGTCATGTATCTACACATATCGTACATGCGCATACATTAAAACAAACATCGTGCGTTTCACTATTACCCGCCTGGCTGCATTAATTTTAATATTTACATGGTGGTACTGTTCAGTCACGTTGCATTTTCTCTTTCTATTAAGCTATCATCAAATTGTGCATTCCACCCGAGGCGCAAATCCAATCCACGAAACGGTAAAGGTTCACTCGAACGAATTGTATTTGTAATAATAATGGGAGGTCAGGCCGGGGTTAACTAAATACGATCTGACAGAGATGTCCATAATTTATTCAGTCGGTCTCAGCGCGCTGTTTCACGTCCATGCAATATGGAAACTTTTAATTAGGTCTCCAACCTGACCAATTTATTTTTCTGATTACGCACGAACACACGTTCCAGAAATATTTGATGATATTTGGCCGGTTTTATCCCGAAGTATATATACGCTCGAGTGTATATATCCCCTATACGTGTATACATATCGCGCACCAAACCCAAAAGTCGACAAATTTCTTGCGTCGAAAGCTTTTAATTGGGCCACTCTAGTATAATTAAGCGCCTGCTTGCCGTTACGTCCTGCGTTACTTTAACCAGAGAAAAAAGAGAAGAGCAGAACCAACTCAAATTTTATATGTAGTAGATCTTTTATAACTCTTTGTTGTGGCCGGGAAGGCGAAAAAGTGAGAAGAACCCTCTCGCTTTTATTACACTGCAGTGCTAAATGTACACGCCTTATATATGCTGGAGTCATTTTATACTTAAATAGTATTTCTGAAAAATGCGCAACGGCAATTAAAGCTTGCCAGGGAGGTGTTTACTTAACCTATTTTTTTTTAATTTTGAAAATCAATGAATACTATTGCCGAGCTTAAAATATCATTGCGTGTACATAATTTTCTTGGCATTATAAATTATAATATCAGAAACAATTTGTTTGAAGCCATAATGTAATAAAAAGCGCCAAAATCATTACCGAATACACTCAAGGGTGACCAATATTTTGGGAGCAAGGGCGCAATTAAAAATTTTAATGAACATTGCAGGCGCAACAGTATGTAAGTAGTAGTAGTATATTTTTTTCTAATAAAATTTACAATAATCGTCAATATATAATAAAACATTCAAATAATGGGTCAAATAATACATCAATTATCAATGATTTGTTCAACATAATGAAATTCAAAAGAAAACAAATCATAAAATAATTACTTCAAATATGCTAAATTATATCCCAATTTACATTAAAATTTCTCTTGTTTTATCAACGATAATTAAAGCTGAAACTTAAAAATTCTTCTGAGGTGTAAAAGGCCTCTCTCATAAGAATTTTCTTAACAGACTGGTAAAACTTCCTTTCGTTGAGGCTTCTTATAGATTCCGGCAGATGGTTGTAGAATCTAATGCCGTAGCAATTTGTTCCTGTTTTGGCCCTCTCCAGGTTCTGCGTTCGTAGCACTATGTTGTTCTGGTTTCTTGTTGGGTAGGTATGGATATCAGAGTACCACTGAAAGTTGTTTTGGGATCCATTGACGTAAAGAAGACAGGAGAGTATGTATATTGAGGGTAAGGTTAATATTTGGTGTTGTTTAAAAATATCTCTACAGCTGTCTCTGTATCCAGCCCCGGTCAGCGCTCTTACTGCCTCTTTAAGCTGTAAGAATAGCTTCAAGGCCGCCCCAGACGAACCCCACATCAGTATCCCATACGACGCTCTGGAGTGGAAGTGAGCATAATACACAGTTCTTGCAGCATGGTAATTCGATACCCGCTTGGTTCTTCGTATGAGATATATGGCTGATGCTAAACGATTGTGCAGTACTTGTACATGGGAATCCCATTTAAGTTTGTTGTTTATTTCTATTCCCAGGAACCTAACTGTTTGGGTACAAGTGTTTGATTTTGTTGATATTTTCAGATGATTGGTTTTACCCTTGTTAATTTTTAAGTTATTGCTGCCAAACCATTCTTGCGTTTCTGCCATGGCGTTTTCTGTTTTTTCTCATACCTCATCCGTGGTCTTTGCTGAAGTCAGTATCGAGGTATCGTCTGCGAACTGATTAACCCTTCCCGCCCCGACGTTGTGACATCATATAATGACATCATATAATATATGCTTATTGTTAAAGCTACCGGTATATACAAGGTATATCCTATGTTGTTATTGTGAGAGATAGAAATAGTAGTGAATGCCATAAGCCAACAATTGTCAGTTTTTAAGTTTAGATAGTTTTCAAGACTATATTCATGAAGGTAATTCATATCGTGCTACAAATGCGATAGAAACTGGAATACATCTTCGAACATAATTTTAAATTATTAAAAGACTGGAACATTATCAATAAATATAAAAAATATAAGTGGTCCGAGCACGGAGCCCTGCGGAATCCCGTTAGTTGACTGGTGTAAAGTTGATTTAAACACTGTATTATGAACAAAATTACTGCTGTCTATAAGATAGGACGAAAAAAGATTGTTCCCAATCAGATCCAACTTTTTTTACAATAATCTTTAGATTAACTCCATATTTTTTTCATTCAAATTTTTTTTTGTCTGTGTAGTCTACTTAATTATGAAAAAAAGCAGTATTGATTAGAAGTGACATAACACTCGTACAAAACTATAAAATAAAAATAAGCCATTCAGTACTGCCCAAATCTGGAAAAAGGCAGTAACCAACAAAAAATTGAAAATTTACTTTTTGATCTTTTTGGATTGATAGGGTAATTTTGCATCTATTTTCAACATAAAAAAGCAGTAAATGTAACCAGAAATAGATAAAAAATGCATAAAACACTTACTGCCAATATCAAATTTCCTAATAATACAATAAATAAAAGCAGCATAAATAAAATCGTATTTGCATATTAATATGGCAGTAAGTATATTTTACAATGAAAAAAAGCAGCAATTATCTAACCAGGTTTAGTTATTCCTTTTTTACATTCTATTTGATTATTAACCAGAAGAAGAAATTCAATGGAAATAAGCAGTAACCATAAACTAGACAGTAGTTACTGCTTTTATACGTCAAAACCGTCGTAGATGCTGCTTTTTACTTTCTTATACGTAGTATAAGGAAGTATTGTGATGATGAAAATTTTTGACCTCGAGATTTTTGCAGATGTCCACGTTTCGAGGTCCCCTGATACCAAAAAAGTGGTTTTTAAAAAATGTCTGTGTGTCTGTGTGTCTGTGTGTGTGTGTGTGTGTGTGTGTGTGTGTGTGTGTGTGTGTGTGTGTGTGTGTGTGTGTGTCTGTGTGTGACCACGATAGCGGTCAAACCGCTGCAGATATCAATTCCAAATTTTGTATTTACGTGTATAATCTGCCTCTTGAGAACTGATTAGATTTTCAGCAAAATCGGCAGACCGGAAGTAGTAGTTTACTTCAGTGAAAAAATCGAAATTTGCAAATATTTCGTCAATTACTAAGTTTAAACAAATTTATAAAGAATTCATATGTACTTAGAATTAAGTTTGAAACAAATTTTCTTAAAAAAGTTTTTTGAAATTCCAACCGGAAGTAGATCTTTTACTCTTATCGAAAATCAGTTTTTTGCGAATATTTCGCAAGTCATGCTTTTAAGACAAGTACGTTACGAGTATAAAAGTATTTAGAACATAATTTTCAATATCTTTTATATAAAAAAAATTTCAAAATTCAGACCGGAAGTACCACTTTTACTCTTATCGAATAGCGATTTTTTTGCAAATATGTCGTAAATTATGCATTCTATGTATATTTATGAAGAGTACAAAAGTATTTAGAGTTGGATTTGGAATATTTTTTGTATAAATGAAATTTCAAAATTCGGACCGCAAGTAACACTTTCATACGTATAAGAAAGTCGTGTGGTGGCCACACCTCATTTTTTACAATGCAGCTGTCCGTTTTTGAAACACGCCAGACATCGACACCAGCGCAATCTTGTTAGTTACTCTTAATTTGTCAATTCGACGGTTTATTTAAATTTTAACGTTCATTGACGGTTAACTATCGGTACGTTTCGTGGTCGATTTGTGTAGAAATTGAGTGATAATGAAGTGATCGACTGTCCATCTGCAGAGGAACTTGATAAGAATAGGAATAAACGAAATATTAAAAGAAGAAAAGCAACACTAATCGGAAAGAAAAAGCTATGATCAAAGCCAGAACAAAACATTTCATTAGAGAACCATGTATAGATACATGTTCTACAAGATGCAAGAGCTTAATATCTGAAGAACAACGACGGGTAATTCATGAAAAATACTCGTCACTTTCATGGATGCAACAAAGAAGTTTCATTTTGAATTCCTGTTCTGGCATGTCTGTGAAAAGAAGAACCACGAAAACTGATTCTCAAAGAAATGCTACTTTTATATTCCGATTAAAAGGAAATAATGGAAAGTTAACTGATGTGTGTAAAACATTTTACTTAACGACACTGGGCTATCACAAGAAAAATGACAAAGTAGTCTTCAATGTTTTACATAAATCAGCGCCTGGTGCAATTATTCCGGAATCTCTTGGAAGAGGAAAAGCACCAAACCCTAAAAAGATTGATAAGCAAGCAATAATGACACATGTAAATAGCTTCCATCCAAACATATCTCACTACAGGCGTGAACACGCCCCACGAGTAAGGTATTTACCAAGCAACATTTCGGTCGCTTTCATGCATAAAGACTTCGTTGAAAAATTTCCCTAACATAATTGCTCCTACGAAGCATATCGAAAAATTATTTTTCAGGAGAACATCAGTTTTACGAAGCTCGGGCATGAAGAATGCGAGACTTGAGAGGTTATGCATCTACATAATCCTGATCATGGAAAAGAAAACCTTAACCCGGATTGCGATCAATATCAGAAATGGAAAAAACATATAGACAGAGCAAACATTGCAAGATCTTTGTACAGAAAACATGCAGAAACAACATTCGATCCAAAAACTGTCTGTGTGTCTGCAATCTAAAAAAAATTATTATGTTGCCTCATATGGAAAATTTCAAAAAAGTGCTGTTTACCCCAAGAATTATAGCCTACAATAAAACCTTCGTTCCAGTAGGAGGAAATACAATAAAGAGAACATCACTCCCTTTAGCAGCATTATGGCATGAAGCAATCAGAGGTAGAGGACAAGAGGAATTCATAAGCACATTTAATGCTTTTTTCTTTTTGCAAAACAGAGATGCGGAAAATTTTATATTTTGGCTGGACAACTGCGCGGCGCAAAATAAAAACTGGGCCTTCATCTCTTTTTTGGTTTACATAGTTAATTCTGCAAAAGTAGCAGCTAAATCTGGTCAGGTCATACTTTTATGTCGGCGGACTCTGTGCATCATCAAATAGAGTTATCCTTACGTCGTCAGAAGAAAACTTTCGATTTCAATGATTTTGTGACTGCAGCGCAAAAGCGAACAGCGGAAAGATGACAACAAAAATTATTAACCCTAGTGATTTCTATACTTTCCAAGACTTCTCGGTAACAAGTAAGAGAAACGGCAAGGGAAGCACGAAAGTATTTCTCTCAGATATTGTTTACTTAAAAACCGTACGAGGGATCTTTTCAGCTGGAATATAAGACAGGTTTTTTGGACGAACAGACAAAGCAACTGGACTTTTTGAAAAATCATGTTTTAAAGAACAAAGCTTTTCCTGAACCAACCTGCTACGTACAACCCCGCGGAATAGCAGAAGATAGAAAATCGACCATTATAAAAAACCTTCTCGAATTAATGGAAGACAATAGAAAATATTTTTGGTTGAACCTGCTAGTTAGAGATTAATCTTGTTTCACATAATTGTGATTTTTGATTTATTATATTCTTAAATAAATTTTTCCATTAAAAATTATATTGCGATTTTTTTCTGATATTGTTTTGCGCTGCTTTCCAATATAAACAAGCAGTATCTTCCAATCAAAGAGTTAAAAAGCAGTAGGTGCCACTTACTGCCATCTGACTACCTTCTGCATCATAGAATATGAATATAAAAAGGCAGTATCTGCTTTTACTTAGAAAAAATAAATAATTTGCAAGTAATTTTCACGGATTACATATTTTTAAATGTTTTTACTACTAATAATAAATAGTACAACAAGTTATGCTTTTGAAATTCGTCAAATCACAGCTCAAAAGTATTTGCAACTTTTCCACCATTTCATAATTTTTTAGATACTGCTTTTCTCCATAGTTGGGCAGAGTACCTCTCAGTTTTTATTTTTTTATTAAGCCATGCACTTTTAAAAGTAATATCTTTCGACAATATTTACGAAAATTCAAATGAAATAAAAATAATTTTTAGAGTCAAACTAATATTGAAAATGAACTTATTTGTGCTTTTTAATGTAACATATAAAATATTTTATTTTTTATTTATTTTTACAGGGTGTACTATGATGGCATTTCGAATTACACAAAATTATTTTTTTTTTACAGTGGCACCTATTTGTAGCAGTTTTTGCTAGAGGTGCATCTTATAAAACCTTGACCTGTCCCAACTGAATATTTGGTAACTGTAGTCCTTACATGACTTTCTTGGAGAAATGTTTGAGTACAAAGGTCGAATTCAGTTCTGTAATAAACAAATATTTTATTTTGACCAAATTACATAACATACTTAATAAATGCTATATGGAAACTCTTCCAAATATAAAATCAATAATCATCGAAATCAGTTCAGATTTGACAGTGAAATAGAGTAACATGGTCATTAAAAAGAATTTCTTTTTTCGAAGTAATTTAAGAAGAAGTAAATATTAAATCGCCTAACAACCCGCAATAAAGTGTATTCTATACTTAGATCCAATTTTGTACAGGCCATCATAGTTTATTTCCAGAACGACGCCACTAACATTCCTTAGGTCGCCCCTTCCTCTGTCTACATCAACAATCGGCACAGTCACATTATTTTGTCAGAAGCAGATTTCATTTTCTTAGCCTGTTTCTGAAGATTTTCAGCAACTGTTTGTCTTACCTTTTGGATATCATCACCAATTTTAGAAGTTTCGGTATCATTACTATTACTAATATCTTCTGTCTGTCCATAGGTTAAACCAGTTTCAATACATTTTCGAAGGTCATCTTCATCTTGAATATCCTTCATTATTTATGGTAGTAGTGATGACGTTGAAAGACCTGGGGTTCAACTCCAACCATAGCTTTGTACGGCGATTATTTTATGCCCGAATGATAGGCTCTGCTTTTCATAAATTGTACATACCTCAAGCCTTCTGACAATTACTTCAATTGATTATCTTTTAGCCAACAAGATATCATATTCTCGACGTCTTGCTTGGATCTCTACACGAAGCCCTGTGATTTTTAGTGCACTAGTTTAAATTCCGGCCAAAAGCTCGTCATTTCACATATAATATGATTGACGAATTCTCTCCTTTGTAATTGTTCAACTTGAACACTAGACGATGGCACATCCATAATAACAATATAAGAATAATACAAAACTTTAAAACTACGTTCAAAAAATCAATTAATACTGCTTCCCGAATTGCACGTACCCAAGTCACAAAGGGATTGCCCGTAATGAGTGAATAGACAAACAAAGCATGATAGGAGGAGAATTCCCGCGTTAACTGGTCCCAGCGTGTTCTTTTTGTCATATGCAACGATTCAATCAGTTCGGCCTAAGTGAAACTAGTTAAGCCTAAAGTATCTAGGCCAAACTAGTTTATCCTAGGCTAAACTAGTATATTCTGACACGCGTAGGATAAACCGGTTTGACCTAGGACAAACTAGTTGGGCCTGAAATGTCCGGTAACATATATACATACCACAGGAATATGTGTGACCAGTTTTTTTCAAATTCCATGAGATTATGCTTAACTAATATTATCGTCAATATTAGTAGTTTTCTAGTTCAAGTGCGAAACCAATCTTGAGCTTAACTTCTTATGCTGTTCACTATATTGCAAAAATGAGTTAGAGTTTTATGTTATAATACATGAATTATGGAGCAACAACGTGTTCTAGTTCATTTAATATTAATTAATTTCATTTAATAATTTGGTTCGGCCCTTGACTGAGAGACAGAATGATAATTTGGCCCCTGATACAGAAAAGGTTGCCCATATCTGATATAAAATTTCTGATATTCGTCAATATGTTAAAATAACAAGTTCTGCGAATAACTGCTTAATATCACTAGCATATACGTTTGAGATAACTAGTTTATGGCATTTCTTCAAGTAACTGTCGAACACAAAGCGAACAAGTCATTTGGCATGCAAACCCGACGTAATCTAGTTGTTTCTCTCAATGTGTACGTGTTTTGATAATCAAGTACCGTGAATATCGACATCTCAATATTCTGCGCGTATTGCAGCGTGTTCAATCTTTTCTAATATACAATTAATGGATATAAAATAACAGCTAATGTATGAATTATTCAATTTCGTTGATAGGCAGCGTGACAAATCTTACACAAACACATTTTTACTAAAAATGATGTAATTTTTTCGCACATGATTAAGTTTAGAAAAGGAACCGCTTGCGGCAAGGTTTCTAAAGAACCAGTACGCAAAACGTCTTTTAGAATAGTTATTTTATAGTATTTTTCCGTTTTGGGTTTTAAATATTTAAAAAGGCAGTAGACATGTTCAATTTGAAAATTATATGAATTTAGTTTTTTATGTTAAGAACTATACTGTTATACCTTGCTAGAATTGACAAAAAGTCTACTTAACACGATACTGAGGCTTTAAATATGTATCTTCTTTAAATACTTAACATAATTTATTTAAATCTCCGGCTTTTACTTTAATAATCAATTGAATTATACTCAGTCAGTTTTTAAAATATTTAAAAATGACCATGAATGAATATCAAGACTTTTAATCTCATAAATTTGGGTTCTTAAATTGTAAAAGTTCAAAGAGTTAGAAGTAGACATATTAGCAATTACGGAAACGAAGAAAAAGGCACAGGGAATGATTAAGATGGACAATGGTCACACTTTATTATACAGTGGTGTAGGAAAAGAAAGAAGAGCAGCTGCAGGAGTAGGATGCATTTTACACAAAAAATTAGAAAACCAAATTCATAGCTGGAAGGCATGGTCAGAAAGAATATTACTAATAGAGATGAAGGAGAGGAACATAATGAAAACAATAATAGTAGTATACGGACCAAATGAAGACGATACAGCAGATAACAAAAATAAGTTTTGGGAAGAATTGACAGTGGTGGTAGAAGATGCGAAAGAAATAATTTTTGTAATGGGAGACTTCAACAGTAGAGTTGGTATAAGAGACGATGAATACACTGAAGTATTAGGGACAAACGGAGAGACGGTTAGAAATAACAATGGAAGAAGAATGCTTGACTTTTGCATGATACACAACTTGGTAATAACTAATAGTCTTTTCCAACACAAAAATATACACACACATACCAGGGAAGTTAAGAACAGGGGAGAGAAGTCCATAATTGATTATATATTAGTTGACAAAAAGAATAGAAGAATCGTGTCTGATACAAAAGTAAGAGGAGGACCGGAAATAGGGAGCGATCACTTTGTCGTTATATCAAAAATAAAGGAAAAAGTTCAAAATAAAGAAAAGAAATATATATACAAACAGAAAGAAAACCAAAAAGAATTACTTAAAACATACAAGCTAAGAAGTAAAGATATCGCTGAAAGTTACCAGAAAAGGATAACTGGAAGAGTAGAAAATGTAGAAATGAATAGAAGTATTGAAGAAATTTGGAATACGTTCAAAGAAATTATAATAACTACAACTAAAGAGATATGTGGAGTAAGCAAGAAGAAAAACAAAAGAAAAATAAAGTGGTGGACAAATGAAATAAGGTATCAAGTAAAGTCAAAAAAAAAGGCATGGAAAATATATTTAGCAGAACAAACAGCGGAAAAATACAATATATACAAAGAAGAAAGAAAAAAAGTAAAACAGTTAGTGGCAGAAGCAAAAAAAGAGACATGGCAAGAATTTGGTGAAAAGATGGAAAAAAATAGTAAAGAAAACCAAAAACTATTTTATAGCGTTTTGAAGTCAGTAAGGAATGAAGAAATGTCTCAATTTACACACCATAATAATATACAAAATAAGAAGGGAGATATATTAAGCGATAAAAAAAGTCATAGAAAGATGGAAAAATACTTCCAAGAATTGCTAAACGAAGGAGTGGAAAATGAGAATACCGATGAATAACAAACAATAGAAGAAGAAGAGACGGAAGAAATAATTACCATGGACGAATTGGAAGAAGCAATACATAAACAGAGAGATGGGAAAGCACCAGGCTGCGACAAGATTACGGCAGAAATGATTAAAAATATAGGACAAAAACGAAGAGAAGTAATGTTGAAAATATATAACAGAATATGGAGAGAAGAGGAGATACCAAACGATTGGAGGAAGTCATTAATAGTACCAATATACAAGAATAAAGGAAACAAAAAAGAATGCAATAACTACAGAGGAATAACCCTTTTAAACACTGCAATGAAGATTCTTGAGCAAATAATAGATAAAAGACTATGAGCAAAACTCGAAAATACGCTACACGAATCACAAAGTGGGTTTAGAAAACAAAGGAGCACACAAGACCAAATATTTTCCGTGAAGCAAATAATACAAAAAGCCTATAGAAAGCAGAAGAAAGTATTTTTAGCATTTATAGATCTAGAAAAAGCATTCGATAAGGTACCAAGAGAAAGACTGTGGAATATATTAAAAGAGAGAGGGGCCAATGGAAAAAGGAAGACGATTAATACAGAAAATATATGATAATAACACCAACGCTATAATAGCTAATAATTTAGAATCAGAAACCTTCAGAACAAAGGAGGGACTCCGCCAAGCAGGAAGCCTGAGCCCAATGCTGTTTATAGTTTATATGGACGACATTATCAAAAGGTGTACAAAAGAAAGTAAAAAGATCAGAGTTTGACACATTAAAGCTAGTCGAAGTTTCACAGGGGGCATTCGCAGACGACATAGTAATTACAGCTGACAGTGAGGAAGATCTACAACGGAATTTAATAATATGGAATACGACACTAAATAACAGTGGAATGATGATGAATAAGAATAAAACCAAAGTAATGGTAGTGGGAGATGAAGAGATAGATATGAAAATCGAAATAGAAGGAATTGAAATAGAAGAAGTGAGAACGTTCCAGTACTTGGGAGTGAGAATTGATGGAAAAGGGACCCAGGACGCCGAGATTAACCAACGAATAGAAAAAGCAACAAAGCTGTATCATAGTGTGAGGAATAAGTTCATTAACAAAAAAGAGATATCCCGCGAAACAAAATTAAAAGTATATAAGGCAATATACCGACCGATATTAGTATATGGATGCGAATCCTGGATATTAAATACAAGACAAAAAAGGAAAATACAAGCAGTAGAAATGAAATATTTAAGAAGAGTCAGAGGAGTTACAAAGATGGAAAGAATAAGAAATTCGGAAATAAGAAAAGATCTAAATATACAGTCAGTGTTGGAACATATTGAACAAGGACAGTTGGGATGGTGGGGACATCTATATAGAATGGAAAATACGAGACAGGCAAGAAGGATATGGGAAGCAAGAATAATGAGAAATAAAAGAAGAGGAAGGCCAAGGACGACATGGAATGATGTCATAGCACAGATTTTGAGGAGGAAAGGCAAAACTTGGACAGAGGCGAAGAGCATGACGAAGAATAGAAATGAATGGAAAAGATTCATAAAAAGTTAGAAGAGGATAAACGCCCCACACCATTAATATGGTAGAGGGGATTATTAGATTATATATATATAAATTGTAAAAGTTACGTTAATCTTTCTTTAACGGAAATTTAATACATATGAAACGTCCTTTTAATGGTATGTTTATTAAGCAATGTGAATAGCACTTAAATAAAAATGTGATATGTAGTGTACATTTCAATCTAAATTTACACAAAATATTATTCCCTTTTCTTTATAAATAAAGTCCATTTTGGCGGTAGCAGTAGAGCTTGGCACCCGGTACAATTTTTGTCTATTGTGTGTGACATTTAGAGGTAATAATAAATACAGAAATAATCACGAAATATTTTCGCCATACTATTAAATATAATCATCTGCTTTAAAGCATGTGTTTTTAGTTATTCCCTGCATTGAAAAATAAAATGTTAGAAATCAATATTAGATGCACATTTGTATTTTAAATAAAGAATCTCAAACACCATTTGTTACATATTCATTATCTATGTGTCAATAATAAGATATATCAGCTTTGCTAAATTTAAAACCACCCTCTATTCCTCTATTCCTATAATACCCGATCTCGCTGTGGTGTGCCCAAAAGTGGATCGGCCTATATCCCTCTATTGTATAAAACTTTGAAAGTTAAAAATGTTTAGGATTTTTAGAGCAACGGTATAGTAAAAATAAATTTGCGTCCTTAAATTTTTGAAAAAAATATATGTATATTTGGTTATATATTGTGCAGTTTGGGATTGAAAGTTGTTTTATTTATAAGAACACATAAAGAAAATGATTAATTAACATTTGTCTTACTAATTAGTGTGAAGCAAGTAGAAACGTTTCTGTCGGGCTCAAAACGCAAGTGGAAATTGCTTTTCTCACACTTTACTTTTGTTAGTTTCTGGCATTTGGCATTTCTACATCTGCCACACTTTGAATCATATTCAGGCCAGTGATCTACTTTATCGTTCCTGCAATCAGCATTTGCGCGGCCTGTAGATTTTGATTGTTTATAGGATGTCGTCGTTCCATTCACAGATTGTCTTCCTCGCTTGCTTTGTTTTCCAGTCCAACATAATGATTCTGCGATATCAAGTTTGAAATCATACAGCGACATTTGTCTCTTTTTCGATACTCCAGTGTCATCTGTATAAGCACGTCTGGACAACAGCCATGCAACAACAACACAAATATCTAACAAGTGGTAAAAAATGGGCATGTAATACTTTTTGGATCTTAATTTTATTTTATAGAGTGCCAAGAGAGAGTCAATCAATATGATACTGGGACACTTTAATTGTATCTGCTGCTTCGTTTGTCGGTGAAAACGTTTTACCGATGTTTTTGGATAAGCACATATAAAGGTACTCAACAAGTATACTAATCTATTATAAATCCATTTGACCAATCTGAGTGTTACATCTTGGCAACTTGTCATTCTCTCAGCGTATGAGCCTCGACCAGTTTTTTTTCAATGTTGTATCAGAAGGCATTCCATTATTTGGTACTCGATTTGTTCGAATCGTACAGCTAAGCTGTAAGTACCTTTTGTGCAAGTTCTATTTGTAGATTCGGCCTGCAAGATCAGTTGTCATAGAATAGTAAAAAAAATTACAATTCTCTGGTATACAATTAGCTAATTCACTAATTTTTGGGAAATATCATGATTACTCCACTGATCCTGTGTATACATCAAAGTCATACACGATTCCACTTGCACCTGCTAAGCAAAAAAATTATAACCCCATTTCTTTGGCTTTTTGGGGTTATATTGTTTCAATCCAGAATGACCTTTGAAAGGTACAATTTGTTCGTCCACTGACAAATGTTGTTCTAGTCAAATATTCTTTAGCTTGCTTCTAACGCTTTCTATGATCTTCCTAATTTTGAAGAGACGATCAGAAGAGGGAGCAACTGGAATCTGAGAATTGTCAGCAAAGTGGATGTTTTTTTTATTTGCTCCCAATGTCTAAGAGGCATTAGAGTAGATACTTGTGAAACTCCACATTTGCTGTTCCAGTATCTCCGAGTTCCTGGAACAGTAATTAGGGACATGTAGAATGTCATGCCAATGAACTATTCTAATTCTTCAACTTCCACGTGGAAATTTGAACCAACATCTTTTTGGGTGGCATATAAATTATTCTGTGGAACAATATGTCTGAAAAGGTCCTTATCAAATAGTTTTCTGAAGTACTCCACAGGTGAAAGAACCAAAGATTCAGAAGGTAGCTGACTGCTCCAAGCTGGTACATTGCAAGATATTCCGTTAGTATTTGTCCAGCCTAAGGGAATATTACCTCTGGATGTTGATGGTTACGGTATTGCTACCTGCACTCCAGCAGTAGAAGTCGAATCATGATGTACAAGTGCAGCTTGAAATCTCAAGTTGAGAGGCATCTCGTCCTCATCAGAAGGTAGTTTTGGTAGCTAGCACATCATCTCCGTCATCCTCATCATCTGATGTGTCTATCAAAATTTTGTTTCGATAAAAGAAACTCAAGATAGTACTAAAAAAAATTGTAGGTTACCTGATTTTGCGCTGGGCAAGTACGTTTCGTCGGTGACACTATCATCATCATCTTCACTCTCCTAGGGAGATATCGCCACAACCACTTCCTTGCGTTTTCCATAAAATAGCTTAGGATCCATGATTATGGAGACGAAATTTTATATTTATCCGAATGCACAATGTATAACTGAAAATACCTACCAAATTCACCTGTTTATTTGAACAAAATTAAAAATGTGATAATTTCAGCCATCAAAAATATACCAAATATACAGATGAAACAATACCCTGTATTTTTATAAACAATTTCCACCGCACACACAGTAAACAAAGGAACACGTGTTTGTTGAAGTTATCTGCGCCACTGCAAAATAGAACGCCTTTGCAGAATCATCCCCTCCTATGATTGGTCCATCCCCAAGACTTCAAACACACTCCTCGCCACATATGCCGATGACACTGCCATCTTATCTTCTTCTATAAACCCCAAACAAAGCCCTCAGAGATCTTCAAGACGCCGTTAATAAAATAACTGCTTGGTGCCACAACAGGCGAATAGCCATCAATGGCGAAAAATCACAGGCCATAGTCTTCCGACGGAAAATCAAACCAATAACTGGTAATCTATACATAAACCACGAGCAAGTCCCATGGACTCCACAGGTCAAATACCTCGGTGTTACACTTGACCGCAGACTTAGTTATTCAAACCACTTACGAAATGTCTGCAAAAAGACCGGAATAGCCAGAGGAAGACTATGGCCTCTCCTGGGAGCAGCCAGCACATTAGCCAGCAAGCTGAAACTCCGCATATACACGCAAATATTAAGACCGATGATGTTGTACGCCGCCCAAATCTGGCTGAATGCCGCCCCGACAGACATCCAAGCAATTCAGCGTTTCTTCGAAACAACCAGATCCATAGAGAAACAAACACACCAACAATTGAAACTCATATCAGAAAATTCATGTCAGATTTCTACCATAGGATAGATGAAAACACAAACATCTCCCTCACCCCGGAGATGAAATACGATCCACAGGATTACCTCCCGCACAAACGGCCCCGGCTCGCTCTCATACAATAAATCCTCTAAAGAGTACATAACCAATTCTTCAAAGTAAAGATGAAGCCAAATCAGATTATTAGTAAAAGGCCTAAGGCCTAACTAGAAAACACATTAAGAAGAAGAAGAAGCTGTGATTGGTCCGATGCAGCGACTTGCGATTTTGCAGGTGAGGAGCCAGTTAGAATACATTTATATCCAAATATACAATGTGAATGTGCACGTAGTTTCCTATTAAAAGCTACAGGATTTTCTTTAAAAATATGTGTATTGAAGTATACAATGTACAATATAGGGATATAATATTAAACACAAGAAAAAGAAAATTATTGGGTAAATTCCGCTGTAGAGCAACCGTAGACACGTGTTTCTGACTCATTGGTCGTCATCGGTACGGTGTAGCCAAGGAATAAGGTGGGATAACCTTGGAGATGTATGCTATACGGAAGACCATCAGGAGACAGACCACCATTTGTAGCTTCAGTTAGAAGATCCCCAGTTTTGAGGACAACAACTAACGTCGCCACGAGGAGGACAATGTCAACCTGCGTCCTCAAAACTAGGGATCTTCTAACTGAAGCTACAAATGGTGGTCTGTCTCCTGATGGTCTTCCGTATAGCATACATCTCCAAGGTTATCCCACCTTAATCCTTGGCTACATCGTACCGATGACGACCAATGAGTCAGAAACACGTGTCTACGGTTGCTCTACAGCGGATTTTACTCAATAATTTTCTTTTTCTTGTATTTCATGTATCCGCGATATTCCTTTTATAATATGAAACAATAATAATTAATTTCTTCACCTGACGGTTAGTGTTTTATGTTAAGCACTTGTAAAATCATATAAATTAAAGCTAAGCAGTAACTTTTTTTACAATAGCCTTCACAAAAGCATAGATGTAATATTACAATAACTATGAAAGCGTTTCGAATTGGGTTATAATTTTTACTATATATTTTTTATGATCCGAACGTTTCGATATTGCGAAATCATTGCATTATATCCGAGCTACGATAAAGGAACGTGCGTTATTATGAAATATATAAGAAACATACACTCTCTGTAAGGATAGTATTCCGCACACGTCCTTAGTCCCACCCTGTATGCATACAATACGGCCACCTCTATCGAACCCGACAATCCCATAAGCCTACTTCTCACACACTTTGAAAGAAAGATATTTTCGCCAGAAAATAGCGCCCCGAAAACATTATACCAAGTAAATCCCTACTCCAGTTTTACAGATTGACTTCAAAGAAAGGTTCCTGGTTGCCGGAGAACACAATAATCTAATAAAGATATACTTACATTGATGTTTTTTCTGTTCTATATAATTATGTATTACTACTAGGCAATATTAAATATCGTATATATCAAGACACTAGCAGTTTATAATAATAAAGCTATCCAAATAATACAATAATAACAAAGATTTCTGCTAAAAATAATCAATGCATTTTTGATATCTATATATGTTCTATTCGAAACCGTCATTTTGAATTTAGTGATGATAAATTTCCTTTAATTTATCCCTATTTAGGTACAATTTTCTTGTTACCCCAATTCATACTAAAATCATATATCTAAGCTCATGTTTTTAGAAAAATTCATTACAAAATCATGCTTGTTAACTGAGAAGCAACTTATTAAAGTATCCGAGGTCGGGCGTTTAATTACGTGAAGTCATATTTATTTTACCGACAACAATTTATAAGTATTAAAGACCAGCATAATGAAACACGCGAGAGTTTCAATCATCGTCAAAAAATGTTTCGCAAGGTATCCCTCATGGATCGATATTGGGGCCAAAGTTATTTTTGATTTACTGATGATAACTCTTGCGCAATAAGTAACGCGGATTCGGCAAATTTGTCACACCGTGGAAATGATATTAATACCTCTATAAGTAGATGGTGCAAAAGTAATCAGTTAGAATTAAATATTCATTAAACAGCTACCGTAATGTTCAACAATAGTGAAAATGAAAGCATATATTTCACTTTAAATGGCAAATCTGTACCAAACTTACATAATTTTAAAATTCTTGGTATGAATTTTGATAATAACATGTCATGGGAGGGACGATTTGGTTAAAAAACTTAATACCGCGTTCTTTGCAATTCGTAATTTGCGCAATAATGTAAACGGAGCTCTGAAAACTTATAATTTTGGACGTAGAATTAAATATTGTATCCTGATTTGGGGATCATCTACTAAATCGATTCGTGTGTTTAGGGCGCAAAAATAGTTAGAGTCATGCTCAGGATACCGGCAAACACACCGTGTCGCCCAATGTTTCGAATGTTTTAAACATCCTTCCTCTGCAAGCTGAGCTCGGAGTGTGGGCTCGACAAAATGTAGGAAACCTAGATAAAAACTCCACATTCAATAAGAACATGATTACTAGAGGAGCATACCTCGGCATAGAACTGCTTTCTTTGAAAGCTCCTCAATACCCAGCTATAAACAAGTATAATAAGTTGCCAATGAATATAAAAGAACACACTAACTTAAATAAATACAAGCACGCTCTGAGAGATTTTATAATTAATAAATGCTTTTATTCGTATGAAGAATTTCTTAGTACAAAACAGTTATGTTAGTGGTCTTATATTAGGTGCTTAAATTCAGACTTGTTGTACTCTTGTGTTATTGTTAACACTTGCGTCAAACCTATACTTTTCGTATTTTATGTGTTTTTAGTTTTTGGTTAAATTGACAATTATGACATCATTTTTTGTGATAAATGGCAATAAAGTATTCTCAAGCCTCACTATACCAAGTTGGCAAAATTATCTCTCCTCAAGGTATCTGTTTTGGGACATCTTCTCTCAGGGTAACGCTGTTGGTAAACCCTTTCAGCTAATACATAATTTTTTTGACATACCTTCTGTACAAAAAGAGCGTATTCAAATAATATGTCAAAATTATATAAAAAGAAGTAGTAAGTAGAAGTAGTAAGCATTTGAAAAATGAACCGATACACAGGTGTTCCATTTGAAAAAATTACTTTTAGACAAAAATGTGTCATCTAAGTTTAATCTAGTTTTCTGCAAATTCTATTAGTACTTGCAAAAATATCAAATATGTTTGCATGTGGACCCTTTATTATGAACAATGCTACCAACGACTGTGTTCATCTAATACGTCGTGTTCGAGAAATATAATTTTTATAAATATAATAATATAAATGGTAATAATTCGAAAATCTTAAAGTTTAGTTCTATGCTATCTTTTTTTCACTAAGGATTATACGGGAAATACAAAAATGTAATAATATTTAGAGTGTTCCATTTATAAACTATAAGTATGGTCAGCCACAAACTTATGGAACACTCTGTATAATACAAAATAATTTTAAAACATGCTCCTAATGAGTGGCTATCTTAGCAAAAGAAAAAAAAACGTTTTGAAATATCTATTCTTATAAAGTCACAATTTGCGTTCCCCGCGGAGATCATTCACGATGTATATACAGGGTTACTGCTAAATAGGTACCAGGCTGCGAATTTCAAGAATACGTATAAATATCTAACTGTTAATCAAAAAAGAAATTTATTTGTAACTCATCAAAAATGTCTAATTTTTTAGGACCAAAATGTAGTTAAAGTCGGCCCATAACTTTGTTTATCCTATACGTATTTACGTAAATCCGACTAGTAATTCTAGTTTAAGGTTCTTCCAACAACAAAAAATCGATGAAATGCAAATAGTTACAACCTTTGTTAGAAATGAATGCCATTGAAAAGATTTTCTATGGCGATGTTTTTTTTTTTGTGAATAGCCCGCTTTTATGTGGAAAAGATCGACAAGCTCAGTGCATAACCATATTTTTTTTAATTAAACTTAAAATTGCTCTATATGAAAATTATTATGTTTGTAAATTAAGTGCGACAGGACTCGAGAAAAGAAAAATCAGTTTCTCGTCACTGCGTGCACATTGGACCGCGATTTTTTTTGTACGGGCATTACTCATATTTTTCTTTCACCCCCTTTTTTTAATGACGCTATTTAAAACTAACCCTGTATAAAAGAACGAAAGTTGTGTGGTGATCACACATAATTTTTTTATATTAATTCTGTATGACATAACAAAACTTTAATTAAATCAACCACAGATTCCTATGCGATTAAGAAATGGTATGGTTCTTTTAACTTGACGTCATTGTAGATGAAATTCAAATTTGCATTCTTTGTAGTTCCATTATAAAATGTACAGCGACACTCTTCAATTTGTATGCAAGTCGCGTATGATATACCAAGAGCTTTAGACTTATCGTCATTTTCTTCTACGACAGAATACAAATAATGCACATTCTTGGAAACTAGATTCGAGACGCGGATCATTTTATTTGGTTAAATATAAACAGAGTGTCAGTATGTGCGAAAACGAATCGCAAATCTGGAATTGATATTTATTTCGAACAAGGACTGAATAAGAAAAGAAGGAGTATCGGTAAATTTTCATTTGAGATGCGCGGTGATCGATTGTCGTTTCTAACTATCCGTAGAATTTCACAATAAATTGCCTAAGAGTTTTTTACTTATTGGAGACAACTTTCAAATACGCTTCTCGCTAATCGAGAATCAGAAAGAATCTTCCAGAAAGACGCATTTGATTGTTTTGTTTTAGTTAGTGATTTTTTTCTTCATATAACAATCAGTTCTATCAACAAACAAGAAACGCAAGTCAATACTCAGAAATTTGTAATATATTTTTCTTTTGGAAACACGGGAAACTTAATCAAAAAGTTTTCTAATATAAACATACCGAGTATTTATTTCCAACAAGTCAAGTTGGGCGGAATCCAGCAAAAGGCCCCATCATTATGAGCGTATAGCCCAAAATCAATTAAACGCTTTCTGATACTAATTTGAATTGTGTTCAATGTAAATTACTTTTTTTCTGATGCAATTCAAGTAAAACTTCGAAACACAAGAACTTTTGTCATATCTAAAATCAATAAATAATAAAATACAGTTTATAGACAGATAGATAGAAATAGAACAAAATAAAAACTAAACTTTTTAGATTTAACCATAGAAAGAGAGAGAAAAAAAGCTAGCATTCAGTATCTACAGAAACCCCACGTATCTACACAGCTACTATCAATGACGCACAGTCTAATTCAAGTTGGAAAATAAAAATGGCACTGTTTGATAGTTCATAAGCAGACTCCTGAGAACTCCTTTAAACAAAGATTACTTTAATCAACAACTACCCATAATAAAAACCATTTCAAAAGCCAACTGATACAAAAAAAATTTGTAGATAGCATCCTCAAAAATAAACAAAAGATACTGATGAGAACCTACGAGGTAGGCTCCATAAATTCTCGGCCTGATATATAAAAAAGAATCTTCGAACAATATAAGAATTTTTATTTTTCAATGTAATCTCCCATAACTTCTATACATTTATTACAACGATTAATTAACAATTCGATACCCTTGTAAAAATAATCTGAAGCTTTTTCGTCAAAATGTTCTATAACTCACTGTCGTCCTTAATAATATTGTTTTTGGTGCTTATGAGTGACCATTGTACCTTTATGATGTCTATGGCTGTGTCTACAGGTATGTTTGTAAATAGACTTATTACATCAAAGACACAAAAACATAATTTCAGATATCTTGAGGTTATTTATGGATTGTGCAAATTCATATTGCTGTGACTCTTACAAATTGCATGCATCCTAGTGCTAGGCCTTATGCTAGAATAAGATACAACAAATTTTCTGCTAGATAGTAGGTTAGGCAATTTTACATTTAACTAGCTCAGTTTAGAATGATTAAAGAAAATGTCCTCTCAGGGGCAGAAAATATAAATAAATTCTCCAATCAATTTGAATGCTCTTTAATTATCACCAGGTCAGGTAAAGAAAATAAAATGCAAAATAAATCTTATCATCTAATTTATTAAAAATAAATATTAAAGAATGAGAAATTTTAAATTACACAAATATATATATATATATATTTACAAACAAAAAATTTAATATTTCAAAACATCATCTAAAACTACACATATCATAATCAACAAGTCAATATAATAAAGAAATTAAAATAAATGAAAGCATAACGTCGAGAAAATTTTATATTTTAAATATAAACGTGATTATCATGATTTATATTTGTCATAGATACATGTAAACAATCAACATCTTTAATAAAATAAAATGATCGCATATGATGAATTGTACTGGAATATGAATAACTCCATGCTATGAATTAAACAACTACTTAATTCATCGCACACATCCCTGATCTATTACCCAACACGTTAATATCAAACACACAAGTACTATAAATTATACTTGATATACATACAAGAAAATATATATATTAAAATAAAACTTTACTTCCTTTTAAGATTCCAATACAAAACACCACTCAAAAAAAATTGGTACAACACTATACACACATTTATAACAAACATTATCAAATCACCTTAGTTCTTCGTACATCACTTCAAACTCATCCATTATATAAATATCGATCACTGTTCGATTATTCTGTATATACATAAAACAAAATTATTAACCACAAATCCTCTAATCTGGTAAATAAAAATAGTAAAGAAAATCTTTATAAAAAAAAAGTTATTACGCTATTCAACTTAATCATTACAGTCACTAAAATGTTTTATCATAATGCATGGTGTAGTAACCCTACATATAAAACAAAACATTCTAGAAAATAAAAAAAAATAAATTCAAAGTTCTAATTAAATAAAATTGTTCCATACATAAATAATTATTTCTAAAATAATTACATGTCTCAATGTAAATTAAACTCCAAATTAAAACGATATCGAATTCATAAAATTATTCTGAGTTCCATCTCAGTTAGAAATTCTATAAGTACAGTAAAATTATTACGGAAAATATTACAAGTTTTAATTTTTGTTGAAACTTTTACAAGTATCGAAAAATCTCTTTGAAAATATTCTAAGTTCAAATTCAAGAATAAACTTTTAAGTTAATATAACATTTAAGAGGAAGAAGAGGTTTCCACCTTCTCCTTTTTTCCTCTTTTGAGTGCGGTTTACACCAAGCAACTCTGCCGTTTTCTCGACGGTCCCGGTCTTATATAGATATTTCTCTTCACAAAAACGTCCGGTTCAGTTCGGTATGATACGTTTCCACCTCCAGAAATACATAGCTGCAGTGCTGCACCACTCAGGAAATCAGCACATTAACAATCTTTGAAAAAGGTAAACAAACATGTAAATATCAACTTGTTTACACGTTCATGACTCATCTAATGCATCTAGCGAAAAATATTGTTTTCGCCGGCCACACTATCGATCTCTCCCGGTACCAGTATTCTTCGTGCGGGAAAACACTTTCTCGTTATACTTCACGTAACATTTTATACTTATTTTAATATTATGACTTTTATAAAATTTATACTAACATTCTTTTATTATTTTACTTAAATAAAAAGTAAATTTTGGCAAATTATTGACATAATGGATATTTATATACACATCATAATAAAAATAAATAAAGTAACAATTAATTAAAATAAATCTTGAAGTGATCTTGATTATATCTATTTATAATCTACCACCAAACTCAAGGTCACTGCAATATGTATCCCTGATCCTGTATTTGTTATATGTACTGAAAGATTTGTCCAAAATGTCTGCAATATATTTTGCTAAGTATTTTGTGTGGCTTTCCACACTGCTCATCACTGGTCTTAGTGGGTTATTTTCTTTATGGACTTTTGGTATACTATATATTCTGTATGTTTGAGAATTATTTTTTATAAGACTTTTGTGGGTTTGTTCTTTCCTTCTCACCAGTAATAGCAGAGATAGCTATGAACACTATCATTAAATTTGTAACAAAAGGCTTGGATTACAATCTAGAATTCATTTGGCAATATGTAGACGATATACTTTGTTGCATTCCAAACACCAAGATAGACACCACACTAGAACTGTTTAATACATATAATGTGAATCTCAGGTTTACAGTCGAGGTAGAAACAGATAAATCCATCCCATTTTTAGATACCTACAAATGAAAATAACACCGTCAAACACAAGTGGTATAGAAAACCATATAATTCAAATAGACTCTTAAATTTTCACTCCAACTGTCCCAAGAAATATAAAATAAACTTAATCAAATCATTGAAAAATAGAATTACAAAAATTACTCACACCGATTACCTACAACAAGATTTGCACATATTAAAAAACATACTAGATAATAGATATCCGAAATCTCTGGTGAATAAAATTTTATTTTCAAGCTCCACACTTATTTAATTAATTAAAACTCTATTTCAAAAAACATGTTCTATTGCGTACACAACAGCTTTCTCAAATGTAAAACTACATACCACACTAAACGACAATATACCAGCAGAAATGAACAACAACGTTGTTTATGCTATCCCATGCGAATGCAATACATATTATTTTGGACAGACAAGGCAAAGGTTAAAGAACAAAATAACCCAACATAAGAGTGATAGCAGAATTAAACCGCAATCATGTACGTTAGCTAATCACATAGCAACAACACACCATACAGCAGACTATACTAAGGCTAAAATTATATTTAAAGAACAAAATTACATTCGAAGAATGTTCTTAGAAACCCTCACAATTAGAGCCTCAGCCCAAAATTTAATTCAAAAATGTTCAGTAACATATACGACATACATTTTTCACACTTACGGCGTTTAACAACACACAAATTGACCTAGTATCGTATTTGGAATATGAAACTTTGTACATGGTCTAAAAATAATAAAATATTTATACGAGAGATGCATGCTTTATAAAAATAAACGATAAAAATTCAACAAGGAACGAAACAAAAACTTTAACAAATATGTGAGACACAGAAACTATATATGTACTTACACAAAACATTTACTATACAAAAATTTTAAATTAAAGATACTTGATATTTCAAGAAAATTTGTATCTAATTCTGCATGTATGTAATTAGTGAAGCTACTTTTATAATTGTGTGAACCATAAGAATGTATTTTGTGTTGTCTTTTTTTTACTGCATTTTTGCGAACAATTTTAATGATTTGTACTGGAAGACACTTACAAGAATACAAAGTTTTCAATTAGTAAATATACGTAATGAATAGCGAATATAAGTACTCAAAAAATTTTATTTTATATAAAAAAAATTGTTTTCTAACATGTATAAACATATTCTGTATACGTTTTTTTGAATACACAGGTCTGATGAAGGTTTAAAAGTAAGAAACCGAAACGTCACAAAGCTAAAATAAAGTTTTTTATTTGAATATCCTACGAACCCTAATTATGTCATCCAAGACAGTAATTACTTATTTCTTGTTAATCAAGAATTACTAAATAGTGTAATACACCGTCAGTTAAAAACTGAAATTCTTTTAAATTACGGTTCAATATTTCGCCATTTATTTATGGCATCGTCAGGAGCTATCACTTAAAAAAGGCAATACATATAACTAATATAACAAGTCAACAATCATAATCACTATAAACCTACAACATAAAACATTAACATGGAAACACTTCGTCAGACATATAAGGTTTGTCGGTAAAAACCAACGTTAGAACGTACACTCACAAACTGTTTGTCATGACTAAATAAAATAAAATTATTATTTCAAACTAAAATATTAACAGATAAAATAAACATGTGTATAGAAATAGCCTTTTTTTGTTATTTCTTTAAAATTATATTTCTTTTAAATTTTCTTATATTGGATGTAACAAACCAAAATTATAATTAATAGATAAATAACTGTATACAAAGGTGTACGAAGTAGTAAAAAACTCAAACATCTATTTATTTATAATTTGAAAAATGTTGCAATAAATACTGCTTAATTTGTTGGTATCGGATTTGAAGTTAATCGCATCCTTATGTCTGTTAATGTGGACTATTTCCAAAAATAATCGTTTCTTATAATGCGTTTTGACGTCCAAAATAGTTGCATCATCATAGTTGAAACCATGGTCCAAGTTTTGAGATTGTATCGCTAGGGCACTAACGTTTGCCGAGCATATATCCATTACCGTGTCTGCGCATAAAATACTTGGCTTCATTATTTGTACGTAGTTATTATTATTATAGGAATTGGCATTATATTAACTATATTCATCCTTTTAGTAAAAAAATTAATGTAATTCTTGGAATCTAATAAAACTTGTGAAATAAAGTCGAGTTTGATTTGACGGATTGACAGTGGTAGTTTGATTACTTAACTAGAACATTTAAAAATATATAATGTTTCACCAAGAACCTGTTGCAGAAACAATTAGAAGTATAGTCTATACTATTCTAATAAAGGCAAATTCACTATTACATATGAAAGCATTTAGTACAATTACACAAAAGTAATTCCTACGATAATCAGAAACATACAATGGATCATTATCCCTTGTATATTGATTTTACTCCTCGCTAATGTCCGTAAATTACATACTAAAATATTACTAAAACTTGTAATTCCCGTATGAGATTTAATACAACGTCGATTATAAATCAAGACATGTTCACATTGAATTTAATACACTTGGAAATCGAATCATTACCGACGTCGATCTCGAAAATTCTCCATGGCTATTTAATTAAAATAAAGTAGACCATTAAAACTTAATTGTAGATGTGCTCCGATAACCCTATGTTTATATGATAATTATTGTTTGATGTGAGCAGAATTTCAATTTGTAATTTTTCATTAACCTCACAATGTAACACAATGACTTTTATAATTATATTCTTGATTAAAATCTGACTGTGCTAATCATAATACTTGCAAGTAAATAATTATTACTTTATTAATATTCTTTAACAAACGGATGTATTTAGTAATAGACAAGCTGTGATTTTCTATTGTTAGATAAATAATTATACCTTTTGTAATGGCATCTTTGTTAGCTACTGTTACAGTCTATCACTGCAATATTTAATAAAATATTATATTGTAGCTTTATTAAAAGCTAAGTCAATACAATAACATTGTTGAAAGAATATTAAATTAAAAATGCTATTTAATATTTTAATATTTGTTATAGTTGATTAACAAAAGTTATTAATTTGAATACATTTGCTAAAATATGGGAACGTAGATTAGGTTTGACTACCATATTGTTGTGGGGTGAAAGCAGTGATGTAAAATTACCGTAATTTATATTTTTGGTAAATTACCGTTGTAAATTACTGCTTTTTTTACCAAGATTTATTCTTGCGTAATTTACCATTTTCTTGAGTAAATTGCCATGGTAATTTACCACACTTTTTTATTGTTTAAATAAAACCCCTACAACAAGTAATGTCTTATACCGTAAGCGTCAAATTTTAATTTCGGTTTGCACTTCTATCATATGCAGAAGATGATATTGTTGTGGGGTGAAAGCAGTGATGTAAAATTACCGTAATTTATATTTTTGGTAAATTACCATTGTAAATTACTGCTTTTTTTTACCAAGATTTATTCTTGCGTAATTTACCATTTTCTTGAGTAAATTGCCATGGTAATTTACCACACTTTTTTATTGTTTAAATAAAACCCCTACAACAAGTAATGTCTTATACCGTAAGCGTCAAATTTTAATTTCGGTTTGCACTTCTATCATATGCAGAAGATGATCTTATCATGTACAGCGATGCCTGCTTGCTAACAGTGGAGGGAGAGCAACGGAGTGGCGGGCGACCCCCACGCCTTACAAATATCCAGTGTGGCAGCCTCGCTTATGTCTATCTTTAGTTTAATTCGTCGCGCTCTTTTCCTCTTACCAATTTCCTATCAGAAATTAAAATATGTCGACCTCGGTATATTTAATTAAAGAAAAAAAAATAAAGAGTACAATATTAACATATTTTAATATTAAACAATATTCTGAATATAAAACAAAACATTGATTTTTCATTATTACCATTATTATTTAACTAACTATTCCCGATCACTCTTAGTCTCAGAATTTTCAATTCGAATCAGAACATTCCAACTCTTCTGTTGGCAGTTCTTTCAGTGGCGGATTTTCTTTGAGGTTTAAATTTAAATTCCCATATACCAACTTAACAGCTTTCATTAGTTAATCTATTTCGTTTTTTATTGTGTATAATACTAAACATTGAAAAACTTCTCTCCTTCGCACATGTTAATTAAGTATGTAGTAATTCCGAAGTTGGTAGAACTCTTGACGATTTATAAGTATCCTTCAACTGACATTATATCAGGATAATCTTACGATATTTACGTTATGATTAAGACAAATATGTCTTGGTTTAAAATGGTATTGAAGGTTTAATGGTATTATTGTACAAGTATTTGTTTTAAAGTGTCGTTACTGGAGTGACAACAACGTTACAAGCACAACATGAGACTATTCGTCAGACTTTGTGATTTCAAAATGTATTTAATTCGTTTATCGAGAGAAAAGTTTCTGAACACTTGCAAGATATTAAGCTTTAACTTTACAATAATTACATATGAGTTCAAAGTTATGCGAGTATTTTATTTATTAATGTATGTAGGTACTTGAAGAGCAAATATACAATCAATGTCGATTGGATTTGTACTTGGGGATAGTAGTTAGTTACTGCCTGCGTTCTGGCTGGCATCCTCAGATTTAAATGCAACGTTTCGGTGCGATCTCAACGATGATATTTCGTAAAGTATCTACTTGGTCGAGTATGGCTTCGTAAAGTGTGAATCTGGACCCTCTCAGCAGGTATCTTGACTATTGTGTTCTAAACCGTTTGGATAGCTCGAAGAAAATTCTTGCTTAATAGGTCCAACTTTTTTTTTAGGTAGGCACAATTCTCTTGAGATTATTAATTTTTCCCCTTTTAAAATTCGGCGGAAATTTCAAACATGTGATTTACTTTTCGTAATAAATAGCTCGCTCGCTTTATTAGTTATGTGTGGGAATCATCTGATTGTCGGTAATAGATTATTTTAAATTTTTTCTATGTTAATATATGACACCTTGTAAGTGTTTGAAAACGGCAGCACAGATGAGAGGTATTATTTGGCGGCGCTACAGGTACCTTATTGCGTTATAGGTTAGAACTACTTACAGTAATTGATTGTCATTTCTTATTGGTCTCTTTTGTAATTGCTATGGCGATCTCTTAAATATTATCTTTAAATAGTTGTCTGTAGTCAGTTTAGTTTTGGCAAGTGACTGTATAAACTAGGTTCGTGCTTACTGAATTCTCAAAAAAATACGGACTTGCAACTTAGTTAAAACCTGGGTCCATGCTATTATTTTCTTTGTTATATATCTAAACTAATTAAATTTTTTATATTTGTTTTTCATGCCAGTTGCACATCTTTGTTTTTAAAATAAAATACTAGAGGGTTACTTTGTGACATATATAACAATATGTTATAAATTTGTTATCTTTTAAAGAAAATTTTGTATTTTACCTATTCCACACATGTAGCATTTTTCAATAAAGAGAAATTGAATACTGCAGTTGATAGACAGATATCAGAGCTATTCGTCACATTAGAATCATATGAATAGATACAAAAGTAGATTAAAACAAAACGCTATAGAACTGACAATATGCTGTTGTCTGTGCAACCTGGTGCATTGTTTTTCATATATATGTATATAGGGTCAATACCCCATGTATAATATAAAGTGAGTATGTATGTAGAAGCATATGTCTAGACATTGTAAACAGAAAACATTTTTCCTTCAGACAACACCTTCATAACTGTATTGTGAAAAGTAAGAATAGTACGTGTTAAAATTGCCTGTAACAGTATATTGTTCAGATATCCTATTCTGACACACGAAACGTTCACAGAAGTATATTTAACGCTCGCATATATTACATAGGCGAGTTTTATAATCAAAATATCTGTTCTACGATCATAACTATGAAGAAACTTCATACGAAGGGAATTGAGCGTATTCTACGTAGGAGTGGGACATTGTACTTCTAACAAGGGTATATCATTCGCGAGAAGCATCGTTCCGAACTGTATCTTTTCATACTAATGATCTCTAAAACGACTGTTTGACAGTGTATTAGGTATAATCACTGTCTAATAATTCCCAATGCGAGCACCGGTTATATAACGTAGTTACACTTACTAATTGATGTAACTTTCAATTACCGCCGAATAATTACTATAATGGCGATTGATGGTGTTCCGAATGCTTAACGTGTTCATATTCACGAATGTTTATTACATAATGATGGGAGTTTAAAGAGTGAATAATTACTGATGCATTTTATATGAAATGCATTAAAGCGAAAACCCTATTGTAATTCTGAATAGAATGAGTCTCTACGATTGTGTTTATGTTCTAATGATGTTTGTATGATGTAGAATACTAATTTCGAAAAATAATTATAATTAATAGAGTTAGGTACTGTTGTTTTTTAAGGTTTAATAAACTTGACGTTTATTTGGCTGTAATGGTGAATTAATTATGGCAAATCCTCGTTTACGTTTATTAGCAGATATATTCCTTGACAATTTGGAAAGTAGAAATTTTGAGAAGAATATATTAACTAAGAAACCTCGGAGTAAAAGTGTTAATTCCGGTCCGAATTATGAATTTTTTTATACAGAAATTAACCCAAATCCAGCTCATACTTTTATTCCCTTAATAACATAAAACTGCTGTTCCATAAGAGTAAAAGTGTCCAAATTTCGAAATTTTTTATATATAAGAATTGTTCCAACTCTAACTCTACCAAATACTTTTGGATTACTAAATCTGTATATATTGCAAAATTTGCCAGATATTTGCAAGAAACTGCTATTTGATAAGAGTGCAAGTATTACTTCCGGCACTATAATTTTTAATTAAAACGGAGAACTGAAATGGCGTAACAAAAGTAAAATTTCACCTATTTTACTTATCCAGTCGGGAAAAAATTAGCACACAACCACTCGACAGCTAGTCACTAATTTTTTTTACAAACCCCTTAATTAATAACCTATAACTGACTCAACCAAAATAACTTTCATCCTGCCTGCAACTTCCCTTCCGCTCTTAGCATTGCCAAATAGATAACAATGTCGCCGCTTTACTCAATAGAGACGGTCGTGGGGCTAGCAAATATCGGACAGACGATGGGCTAAATAAGGGGCCACCCCCTTGATTAATATGAAGGGCTCCTGACTGAACAGCTAATCAAGAGTTACTCACATAAGGAACGGAAATAGACAATTCAACAAATTTTAGTAAAGTTAATTCAAGACAAGATATCTAAACTAATACGTTAACCACCAGCTAAAGATATGTGAAATAGTAAAAATGAAATAAAGTTGAAAACATTTAAAAGTATGAAATGTGAGGTTCATAAGTGTCATAAGTGTTTCACTAATTTCCAAAATTTAATCTTCCTCTTTTTGGAAGAAACAGCTCTTCACAGCTACTCTGCAGAAGAAATGTCTGCAAAAACGTCGGTTTTTTAAATTACATACCGTGGAAATAGCACAAAATATATAAAATTATGGTATTTGTGTATCCACATACTTCTATAGAAGTAGTTGCATCTGTAGGTATCTATATATTAATAAGTGACGAAAAAACTTTGTACCCTGTTTTAAGCATATTGCGCGCACGGAGGAGTGTGAGATTTGGCATAATTAAAGTTCATATGGAAAACAAATGCAGAAATATAAAATGTATGTATAATATGTGTTGTAAATACATTAAATTAATTAAATAAAAAGGTCGCATTTCGACCTCAGGGCGTCCACTAATTGATATATATTAGCAATTAGTTGTTTAGCCAAAAAAGGTTTAAAAATATAATAAAATTATTAGTAGTATTGAGAACGCCTGTGCAGTGGAAGATAGGCTACACAAAATTTAATTTGGGTTAACCCTAATGATTCTAACAACTCTTAACATGTTGGAATTCAGCTGACGTAGGAGATCCCTTAAGTCGCACAAAAATTATACATGGTTTTTAACAGCAGCAAAAGACTCATTAGATGCTAGGGTTGCACCTTGAATAAGCACAGCAATGTGCAAATTATCAATATAGAATTATTATTGATAATTTTAATTTTTCAAGTAAATTCGAGGTACACAAACGGTGTATCCTAGATAGTTAAATACAACGTGCATAAAACAAACACTAAAATTTAAACCAGTACAGTATACTTCTGTCTATTATTATGCATTAACAGTTAAAGAAAATTTAAGGTTATCCGAAGAATATTACACACAAAATTAAGAAATGAAATTACCAAATAAAATAACACTCGATATAGTGAGACATCGTATCCAACTTGCACTATTGTTTAAGAAATAACCCCGATTTTAAATCCTAATTTAATAATGCTATGCTTATAAATAAGCATTCATTAAAGTTAAATTTGACACTAATTTAATTGTTTTTATTACACATTAAAGAAAAATTTAAATTTATTTAATTCGGCCTCATAAAAACAACACCCACAACTAACAATTAAAACCTTGCCGATCACTACCATGATGAGCGAAAAGGTCGTTTTTTAATTGGGTACTTATTCTTACAAATTCTTGCAGATGCAACAAAACCTACTTTTCTTCTATAGACTTATATATGTCATCTGAATATTTAAATTGAAACAGTATTGAAAAGATAAATTAAATACTTCAGTTTCAGAGAAGAGATACTTATCATATTATTAAAATTTTAGATAAACTGACTTTAAATCATCGAAAATATTACTTACTTTATTGTTTACTATTTCGTATGTATTTTAGAAGCATCACTAAACTTTAAGTGAAGTACATTATTTGAAATTCTCCGTTTACTGTAAACGTGTTTCGCCATAATCATATATACACAAGCCGTATGCTTAAATGATAACATAAAAATCGATGTTGCGTTAACACATTACCGCTTAAAGGCAGTTCTAAAAGCATAGTCACTAAGAGACTCCTAGGTATAACTACAATATTTTTATAAATTCCATATATTCCACAAACCAAAACGTCTTCAGTGCTCTTTTTTGTTATGATATTTAATAAATAATTATGAAAGTAAAGAAACAAACAGTTAACTTTCAAATAATAAGTTGTAACTACTTTATGTACACCAAAATACCATATTTAATTGAGACATCTCAGTATTTTAAAATTTCTTAGAACTTGGCTAACTGCATCTTGTATTAGTTTCATTTTAAATTGGTTGCAAGAATATTTTACTTGGGATATTTAACTGATTAATAGCCTTTCATTATAATTTAGGCTATTTTTAAATAAAAATAAAATAATCAATTCTAAAAAAAACTAAATTAAGAACTTATCAAGCAAATCATTTGTTAACAGAAGTACTTCAGTTACTGTGATAGTTTTCTTATGTCTAAACCAGCGGTTCTCAATCCGTGGGGGGCGCCCCCCGTGGGTAGGGAGTGATAAAACTAAATGGGGTCACGAGTATATAGAGAAACAATTAGAAAAATATTATTAAAAAATTTATTTAATTTACTGAAAAAAAAACAATCGAAAACATTCTGACAATACAAAAAATAAAATACACGTTCACACTGATATAATACACTTATTTAAATAGGATTGTATCAGTAGGTACTGCACAATGTATTTAATAATTAATTTATCAATATTAAATTAAAAACAAGATTAATAATTTTTAGTGACTCACTGAGGTCTGTCTTGCAGAGCAACATTTTTCGAAAGAAGGTTTAATATTACAAATTGACACTCACATGTGCTTGTACGTACACTTCGGAGTTTTCCCGACATTGTACAAGCACCATCAGTGGGTATTCCTAATCAATTTTTTCCCTCTATATTTGCGTTGTTTATAAAATCATTTAAGATAGCAAACAATGCAAGTGCTGTTGCTTTGAGTTCTATTAGTTTGCGCAATAATAGTTTTTCTACTGATGAGATACCATCACAAAATCGAAAATAGGCTATTAAATAAGCATCTTCATTACTATGCACTTATTCATTTTGAATATGGATAGGTAGAATTGATAGTATAGTGAAGATCTCTAGTCAGGTGCGCTTTCCTCCGCGCACCTGACTTGAGATCGGGAATTCGTAGGTTCGCATCTCACCCGTGAGTAAGTCTTTAAATTAAAAAATGTAATGAAATAATTATAAAATTATAATAATAATCTTTTGTATGTATTTTAACAAAGATTAAAGATAACTTACATTATATGTAACATCCGTCAGCTTCCATTGTAAATAATGTCCATTTTCTTTTTTAACATTCTCTCTTAACAATGCAAATGCTTTTATTCTTGCTCTTTGTATATTTACGTAATTTCGTATTCTTTTAGATGTCTATTAATTTGACATAGTTTAGGAATTTTAACTTGTGTAGATCATATTTTCATGCGTAAAAATTGACAGTGTAGTATGAAATTATCATGTCAGAGTGTAGGTTTTCTAAAGTTTTTCTTTACTCCTTAGGTGAATGCGGCTAAGTACTAACTTAACACCGTTCCAAATATGCTGTAATTTGTATTCAGATATTGGGAAATGTTGAGATATGACTTATAATTCCTATTATTAATTATTGATTGTTAACATTGAACATTTTGTGTATAATTCCAATTGTCAAACAATAAACATCTATCTATATATATTTACTTTCCCAGGGTACGAATTCATTTGCAAATAAATTAGTATGTTGAAAGTAATATTTATAATCTTAATTAGTTAAGTAGATTGGTAGGACATTTATTTTGTAATGAGTATTGCTTTTGTCTTTCAAAGGAGACTTAAAATTATGAAATAGAACAGTACAGCCGCATTAATATCGTGAACAGAGAAAATTAATGCCCGGGGATAATGTAGTAATTCGCCACAGAGCAGTTAGAAATATGCACCTATGCGTACAACATATGTATATGCCTAATGCGAAGTAATGAAATCATACACTGGATGTACATTAAAAATAACTGGCGCCCGAGTCATATCACAATTAATCTTAATTACGTAAGCCAAATATATGACCGCGTTCATATACACAAATAATTTGCACGTGTTTGCTACTCGTACGCAATATGTTACATGCATAATGTCAATTAAATTGTATAAGCGTCTGTAATATAATGATACTGAAGATTAAATATGTAGCTAATTTAGAATACATTATGTTGTAGATGCTTTGTTAAAATATACATGTTCGATTTAAAACTTTTTTAAGTTGTACAATATCAAACACCAATCATTCTCTTATTTTTGATTCTCCGTTTCTGTCTTTTAATTAAGCGGGGTAAGGACTTATATATAGTTCATCATCTAGACAGATTTAGTGGGATCCACGACCGACTCCACTAGAGTTAAGCGGCGACAGAGCTATCTATATTTAAAACCAGGTGCGGTGGAAAATTTCAGGTAAAATGTCGAGTATTTTGACTACGGCAAGGTAATAGAGAGGTTCAAATGCTGAATTCTTTCAAGGTGTAACTTTGAATAGAGAGCTTATTAAAACAAGACGTGCTGAGTTTTAGTTGCGATGTTCTTGCTGGCTTAAGTTTTAATATTCTTGTTCCGCCATGCTAGCATCTCCACTACAAAAATCGTAGTGATGCATTATCGGAAGACGTAATTTCAATATTGTTCGCTACTAAAGATTATTTACATGCTACTTTACAAAAAAACCTAGTTGGTTGCAGTGAGATTTTGAAATCTAGTCTTCCCTTTGTTTGCCTACATGAAATGTGATGAGGTAGAAAAAATAAAAGTAAACATTTTATATAATTTGCCTCATAAAACATCGTGAATGTCTTTGACAATTTACTACTAAAACTTGCAGTTCTGTAATTGAGAAGATATATTATGGAGGAGCATTGTATAATAAACAAGTAAAATAAACTATTTTTAACACCACCAACCAACAATTAAAAACACACAATAATAATTAATAGTACACAAATAATACAGTAATGACTATTTACAATTCAATAGGTTTATTATTTACGATTTATACAGGCTGATACGTTTTTGGTCCTTGCAATGGGGATGTCGTTTATTATTGGATATAGGGTATTGGTTTAAATTTGGTGAAAATGTTAAATTTTATGTTTGTTATGTCCGTAAAGAAAATGGAACTGAGATAAATGACGATCGTGTTTTACAAAAGAAAACGCAAAAACACTATTTTATTCTTTTACCTGTAGCACCTACATTTAGCCGTGTAGATAAAAAATAAAAACACAGCCTTATGGCCACTTTTAAACCTCTATCCAATATTGTACTCGAAATGTTTATGTGACGTTTCGTTTCTTTCTGGCCATCATCAACTATATAATTTCTAATAGGCGCCATATTGGATTTACACACCTTCAGAAAGATTTTTTTTTTCTAATTTCTAATGTACTACATTTTGACAAATGTTTTTGATATTATGCTTTAAATAACAGAATAAATTTTAAAATTAAATTAAGTACACATAAAATTTCAATCCGTATTTTTTATTCTTCCAAACGAAATTCAACAGTAGCAAGTACAAGACATTTGCAATTTTATTCAGGACGACAACAGCCTCATCGTACCATTTTTCTAGATAGAAATTTGGATTTAAGACGTGTTTTTGCACGCCTTACATGATCTATCATTTTATAAGGACTGGTTATATGGTTAGTTTTGCAGACGACACGTCGATCTTGGTGTTTTCTGTGACGTAGGATAATATTGCAATTAACGATAGATGCAGCTATAAGCGAAATGAACAAAAGGGGTGATCTCAACAACCTGATGCTCAATATGAACAAAACAACAGTTACACATTTCCAAAGCCGGAAAAGAATCGATAATCTCGGGGTTACTACTAAGTTTCTGGCGGTATTTCTGCAACCTGATCTGTCATGGGAACGGCATGTGGAAGTCGTGGTTGGTATACTCAGTAGTACATATTACGCCATTTTGAAACATAAAATGTCTTTGTATTCTCAGTAGTTAATAGAGATATTTTATGCCATCGCGTATTTGCATCTAAGTTACAAGGTAATATTGTGGAGCAATTCGTCGCGAGCTAATGTGAATCGCATATTTATTGCTCAGAAAGGACTTGTGCGGCTGATATATGGTTTGTAGACACGGATTCGTGTCGCCCACCACAAAATGTTAACATTTCGATCTGTGTTTGTGTATAAGTGAGCCGTCTTTGCTTTCACATATAAAGGCAAATTTAAGAAATAGTTACTTTCAATGTTATCCAACAAGAACAAAAGATAAGTTTAATGTATTGGTATATAAATCGCCGGCCTTTTATATATCTCCCGTGTATTGTTGTCTGTCTGTATATAATGGTCTTTCACAACAAATATGGGAGAGCAGTAATATAAGGATATTTAAAAATAAGGGTGAAAAATCTATTGTTTGACATATTGCTGTGACCTTCAAATTAAATAAAAATATGAATGTTAAGAATTAGCTTAGTTGTTAAAAAAAGAATATTAATTTTTATTTTAAAACGTTTATTTTTAAGTTTTAAGCATTAGACAAGACAGGTAACACTAGGGTATAATGGGTTGCCTATATTTAAAGGTAAACTCATATCAAAACAAATATAATTTTATTAGTATATTCTTAAATTCAATAAGTACTAAAAATTAAGTATAAAACAAACACAAAATAAATCTATGCAATCGATATTTTTGTAGAAAAGACAAGCGTGAGATATGGTTTGAATACACAGAAACACAACGTAATTTTTCACAAGGCGTTAGGATAGTTTTAAATATCTTGAATAATGGACAATTATTTAAAAACAAAAAGGTACTCAAAGTTAACAACAGAGAAATAGTTATGTTGAAAGATGGAAAGGTAAAGAGAATAAATAATTTGAATGCCATTAAATTATATGAGCAAGATCAGATTAGGTATGCTCGAGACGAGAATACAATATTGAATACGTAAATGTAAATTCAGACATGCATAATAGTGCCAATTCATGAGAAAGTTATTATAATCATACTTAAAAATATAGCAAATACCTTTAACTTATATCTATGAATAGTAAAATCGATATATTCGATAGCAATGTTCTGTATAATAACTGTACGAATACAAAAATACATTTATAAGTTTTTATACGCATAACGCAAGGGCTTCAATAGACTATGGAAATGGTCATGTGTGGTTTAAAAACGTACAAAAGAAAAATGCAGTGTCAATGTTGTTTGCAGCGTTCTGCAAATTAATATACTACCAGAAGAGGAGGCATGGATGGAATTTGGAGACAATGTGACGGAAGCGACTGGTCTTTGTAGTGCAGGCTCCGTGAAGAAAATTGCAGTTGTGTATAACGTGTTCCCAATACTACCTAATCGGGGTATTCCTAAAAGAAAATTAAGGATAATGTTAGCAAATGGGAAAAGACAATACATAACAAATGATGAAAAAGGAAATACGTTTAAATACAAGTACAATGAGGGACTATATTAAGAAGAAAAAGAAAAAAGGAATATACCTACCGTAGATGAAACATAGCAAGTTCGAAAAAGACTTTTAGTGCTGACATTTTTGTGTATGAACTGTCAAAGATAAGGTGTGCGTATTGGGTAGATGCGGTAACTTGAACAAAATGAACAAGAGGGATTTTACTATGAGTATTTCAAGAAATCGATGCCAACTTAAAATTTAATTTAAGAAGAGAAGCGCTGTGAATAGTCGATAGTCAATTGTCTTCATATATAATCGGAAAACAAGAATCGACTTGTCGGAGATGAAATTTGTATTTTGAGCTTGGAAGACGTAAAATTTTCTAACAAGATAAAATGTTTGATATAGCAAAAGTGAGGGTAGGGTTGATACACTACTTTTCGACTCAGATTAATTTATTTATATTAAGATTTACAATTCAATTCTTAGTTTAGCTTGTATTCTTGAATAATTTCCCTTCAATTAATTTTGTTTATTGCTGTTTACTTTAAAATGGAGGATATGAATAAGGCAGAATTTGAAAAGATATATGATGAAATAAAGTAAGTTAATAAATTGATTCAATTTTGGAAATAATTAGTGGTGCTGTGCGTTTCTAAAAGTACTATGTGAAAATATTTGCTTTTAGTAAGACGTTGAGCATTATTATTTAGATAAATATTATCCTGTTTAGTAATAATAATTTATTTGTTTCTAATAGTAATGAAAGGGTAGTTAATGGTGTTGGATGCGTTGAGAGTACTATGTGCAATTATTTGCTTTCAGTAAATCATTAGGGATCATTAATTATTATTATTATACTTTATCATTTTGATTTAAAATTTCAAACCATATAAATACGAATAAAAAGGGAATGTTTTTGGTGGGCATGTAATAAGACTCTAGGCGGTATTATGTGCGAATTTTTGCAGCTAGTGATTAGTACTCGTATAAGTCAATTTCCGAGCATTCACGATTGCAAAGTTCTAGATTACCAAGGCACTATGTGAAAATGTATGCTTTTGGTAAAATAGAATCAGCTACATATTAACAAATTACTTATCGAGATACAAGGTTTTTCTTGTTTTTAAAAGAACAGGATAATTATTTTATGACGATCATTATAGATATAGGGTAAAGAGTACAGTCATTGGCACCTTAAGCTGTTTTGATAAGTATTTTAAATGGTATTGGATAAATTTCAAACTTGTAAAAAAGGAATAATATGTAAAATAATAGTTTATTTTATGCTTAATTTAATGACAATTGTATTTGTTGTTAAATTTTTAAAAGTAAATTTTTACATATTTTTTTAAGTAAAAATGCAAAAAAATATAGTAATTGGCATACGTAACACATTCATTAGCACATCTATCCACAGTGATTGGCACTCTTAATTTTTATTTGAATACTCTTTAAGAACTTTAAAATATCTGTTATACTCCTTTCATTTGCGTCTGGTCCACTTTTAAACAAAAATTAAATGTTATCTTCTTTTTTATTGCCATTATACTGGTAATACTGTTTGTCTTCTTTGATATTGTCATTAGCTTGATAATAATACTGTTCGCGTCTTTAGTTTGATAATACTGTTTTTCTTGTTTAGTGTTGTCATCAACTTGATTATATTGATAATATTCATCCCCTATTTCTAGATCTATTTTATCTAATTGTACTTCGCTTTCCTTTATATTGACAAAGTCTATAACAGTAATGTCAGTCTTTGTGTCACGTTCAGAATTTTTGGAATTAACATCAAAAACTAATTCAGTTCACAATTATTTTCAGGTACATATTTCTTAAAAATAATATCCAATTCATTAATACTCCACTTTTCTGGGGATAATATAGCAGAAAGATTCTCACAAGTTTCATGAAATTTGGTTACAAGTTGTTTCATTATCAACGATTGATCTTTACTTCCAGATATGTAATTTCCATCAAATGCATTCGTGACTGCTTGATTCTCAACAATATCTTTAAACTTTTTATAACAAAATTATCGTTAGGTTCACCAGCCTTTTCAATTCTGACTTTTCCAAGACACTGTAAAATCTAATGCGTTGCAATTCCAAGGCTGCAAACCACAAGCTCGAAATCCATTTTTCAGTGTTTCTTTTTTAATTGAATGAAGAGCGCTTTCAAAAATTTCGGCAAAGTTTTCTCTCGTTAGCGCTTCAGTCAAGTGGTTCCGACGCCAGTTAGGGACACATTTTTGCCAAGCAGATTTTAATGGTTTGAAAGCAACTACGTCGGCTGGCTGAAGAAGACGCGTAGAGTTTGGATAAAGAGCAATTAGTACTATTTGAAGTTCTGTGCACAGTTTGCTTAAATTGTACGTCAAATGTGTTGAGTGTCCATCTACAAACAAAATCACTTGGAAATCGACATTATTTTTTACTAAATATGGATGAAAAATATTAGCAATATATTTGTAAAAAAGTTCAGCCTTCATCCATCCATTATCACTCCGCCCAATTCCCCAATCCTGTGGCACAGATTTTAAAATTCTGTCAGGCAATCTTTTGTAGGGATAGATTATCATGGGCGGTATTATTAATCCCGATGATGAAAAACAAAGCATGACTGTTAGAGTAGATTTTGCTTGTCCCTGATCTACCTCATAAACATTACGTGCGCCGCGCGGGGTTAATACTTTTTTTTGTTTTAGGACACAACTGAAAATTTGTTTCATCTCCATTAAAAACACGATTAGAATTTTTGAGTATAGCAAAAAGATCTTTGAAATATGTTTCAATCTTCTCAAACCACGACTTGATATCCCTTTCGCTAATAATGGAACTAGCTGCTGTTACTGCTTCAGATGTTCTAGATGTCAGTTGCGAATGTCTTTTTAAAAATGCTTTGTACCAGCCATCTCCCGGTAAATTATTTTTAAAAGGCGTTTGGCGAGGAGTCTTATCTAGAAAATCTTTCACTGATACTAATACGTCGTCCTTACGTCTGGGAAATCCCTTTTCATGACAAGTAACAATCCAATTAACAAGTACATCCTCTTCAATTTTAGTTAAATACGGAGTAGGCCCATCTTCAATTTTTTGAAATTTTTCACTTAGACGAAATTGCAGTGTTGCCCGAGGAACGCCGTATGTATAATAAGGCATTTTTTTGCTCCACCCATGTTCTCTTATTGCAGTTAGAGCATTTTGAACATTTTCCTCGTTGTAACTTTTATTATATTTTGAACCTTTGACAACTTTGGGCATATTAAATGTAGAAAAAAGAGACTTTTAAAAATACCTACGCTGCAGTTAAAATTTTATCGAAATAATTCTTATTTAGGTTACCTAACTACGCACTAAGTCAGTAAAATAAGTTTTTTGAACAATTTTTTAGATAAACGATTAATGGAAAGGTATTTATACCTAGGTAGGTAAACGTTTAAATTTCCCGCTAAAAATATAGTTATTGACACAAAAATTGTATAGTTATTAGCACATGCCAATGACTGTTTTGACATGTTTAACACCAAGCCAGTGATTGGCACCAAGATGCCAATCACTGATTTGAATCGTTTTTACTAATATAGTAATTGGCATGTCAAAATAAAAGTATTTACAGTAATTTACAGCAAGTAAAGCGGTTGTTACACTAAATTAACATCTTTAAAATAAATTAAAACTTACCACAGCGTTTTCGGACTCAAAATAAAGTAGTTTTTCACTAACACCAACCACAAGTACCTTAGTGTACTTGTTTATATAAGCTCATCTGCGCGGCTATTCAGATATGCATTATATTGACAGAAGTCTCACTAGATCTGCTACAAACCTAAGAAAACGAATTTTTGACACAACATAGAAGAGATTCTATATTTTAAGAAAAGAAAAATTAAAATTCCCTGGCTATAACAGATTTCTTATTAAATATAAAAAATTGATAAGTGTGCCAATCACTGTCAGAGTGCCAACGACTATACCCTTTACCCTATAAGCTTTACACAAACATTATAACCCAAAGATGGGTAGAAATGTTTTTCGTTTCATTACTTATAAAATAAAAATTGCTATAGATACAGTATAGCAATGCTATTTATGATTAATGTTTTAATAAAAATATAAATATGATTTTTATGTAAAATTTAAACTTTTCTTTTAATTTGTAACCTTATCCCAAACAAAACTGAATAAGAGGTATACCAGAAAACGAAGAAGCTAAAATCACTGCAAGAACTCATAAGAAATTTTAAAATATTATGCTGATCAGGAACTAGCTTATGATTAATTTTATCATAAAAATTATCATTTATTTAAATTATTCAAATTATTGAGGCTACAGCAATATGTTTATATGACTATAGTCAATTTTTGTAATGCTTATCTTTTTTTTTGTATTATTTATTGTTTTTACAGTATGTGCTGAATTGTATGTAATGTATTTTTGTACTCTATGTCGTAACCGATATCACTATATGATCGAATTGTTTAAATAAATTTATTATTATTTTTATTATTTATATTATATTCATTTTGCTTCTTTATAATCCTCAGAACATGCTTTCTTGATACGGTGTGATTGCTAATTAGAGTAAAGCCATAAATTAACTGACTACATATGTTCATTATAATCGTGCATGTAATATAATAGCGCCATATTTAAATCGTATATAATTCCTGATTTTTTGGGACGCCGTCACAACTGTTTTTCTTCTAAATACGATAGAACGTGTACTTTGATTTTGTCATTAAGCATCTGGCGATAAACCAGTAAGTATAAAATATCAATTGTAATTTTACACACGATGCATATGCTGGTAATCACACTGCGCCGTACTTTTTGCACCTGCAATGGCATATGTAAATTGCCATTTGTGTTATTTCAACACGCACCTGTTAAATTTGATAGTGTTACATGTATATCTAATTCAAGTAATGATTTATGTAAATAATTTTAAGAAATGATAAATTTGCTGTTATGATACATTTTGCCTTGTTTATTCATTCAGAACTAATAGTTTTTTCTATTCTTTATTGCAGTAATAATTTGGATGCAATCGCGTCATTTATTTCCTCTAAGTAAACTCTAAATACCACATATGTAATTTAAACTAATTTTGAACATGTGATTAACAACGTTTTACTATTTGATTAATTTTTTACACTGTGCATTAAAAAAATGTAAAACACTAAGTTTCATGTACATCATTATTTCTTGTAATCGACTGTAAGTTTGTATGGTATTTATTTGTAATTATAGTGGCATTCACCCTATAATAATGCTATTAATTTTAATTAATTCAACTAGCAAAAAAATTAGAGAGAGACGGGGCGAAATAGTACCGCTTACTTGGAATACCAGCAAAGCTTTTCAGTACTGGTGCAAGAGATAATATTTTCTCGCACTACACAACACTGGATGAATTAAAACTGAGAATACAAGACGAAATTCGTGGTATCGCAGCCGAGATATTGCAGCAACCAATCGGGAACCTCAACAGCAAATTGGAAGAATGCACACATACTAAGGATGCCATTTACATAACGTAATTTTCAGACATTGATAATTTGGATTACTGTTTCTTAAATGATAAGTTGTAGCGGTTCAATTGATGGCAATAAAAAAAAAATTATGAATTTTTCTTTTTTATTGTGTTTTTCTAAAATTCCGTTTTTCTGAGTTACCTTGTAAATTCAGTACTTGCCATAATTGAGATCCTATCTTCTTCCTTCTTTTATTATAAGTAATTTGCAACAATTAGTTTCACTGGTTAGTAAAATAGAGCTATATTAATCACTTCGTTGAGGTAGTAAGCAGTCACGCCTAGTCTTTTGTCTGAGAACCAAATATTTTTCTTTCTCTCGTCAATAATTTGTGTGGCGACGATATTTTGAAACATGTATTATGTTGTCATCGTTTCATCTTTCAATGGGAGCATTCAAATTCAGATCCACCAAAGAAGTTTTAAGCACAACCTTCCGCAGGCAAGGTGATTTTGGCTTTTTTGTTAACCATGTTGGATCCTTCCTAATATAATTTAATTAAGATTTCTTATACAGAAAACGTTGTAACAAGATTAGAAGAAAACGGTCAATAAAACTTGCACTTGTTGTTATTTTGCACCACGACAATATTCGGATTCCGTTCGCTACTAACGAAGAAAGAAAACGAAAATTTGTAACAAAAGAACTGGCGAATTTTAGAGCATCCACCTTATAGCCCAAATTTAACCGCCTTTTGAAGCAGAAGTATCAATTGCTGTAACAGAAGTCTTCAATTACCAGTCACAAGAAATCTAAGAGCAGTGGATGTGCAGGTAAGTGAAAAATTGCGATATATGTTTTAATTGTAGTAATAATTACTTGTAGATCTAGTTCTTAAGATTATCAACTGAACAAAATGCAAGATATGAAATTAAAAATATAGAGGTAAGAAACTGTATATTTTGCAATGCTAAAGCTAGGGATGATTCGGGATCTGTAGGGAGTAACGGGAAGTAATTGACATGCTTAACTAAGACTTAGGACACATTCCAAAGTTAGCAGGAAAGTTCTGAGATTTATATCCTTGTATAATAGGACAAGTTTTTAAATAGAATTAATATTATTGGTAACTTCTTATGCCATCCCGTTTTTCTAAATATATAACATTCCATCTATAAAGCGTCTCAACCTTAGTATCTAGTATGTGTCTTATGCAGACAAGACAACATAGTTGTCTGTTCGACAATGACAGGTTAGGTTGGTAACTCATTATAATGACACAATTTAAATACTTGTTTAGGATATTCTTCTAAAATAAAATTTACCAAATGAAAATTAAATTATAGGAGTCATAAAATTTAGTGGAAAAAAACAAAATTATTGCAAAAATGCATGTTCATCAAAAGCAACTTTTTTGAAGATAATTACTTTATTTACTGTAGTAGGTACATATTATGTGCTAAGCACACTTATTTAATAGAAATTTATTTTAATTTTTGTACTCAATAAAATTACTATAAGTAGATATACATATTTATTACATAAAGATAATATAATTACAAGAAGCAGTAAAATGTATTTTTTGATAATAATAATAATATTTGAGCCAATAATAATATTAAAATCAATAACAGAGTGAAAGAGAATGTACACGAAATTATATGAAGCTGATATGAAACACAACCACAAAGAGTAATCGTTTAAAGAGTTACTTAAGGCTTCGTCAGATGAAGATGAAGATCCCAGGTTGATAATAAATTCTTCAACGTTATCTTGCAGTCCAACTACTTATCCACATATCACTCTCAATTTTATTAACACTAGTAATTAGCTCTGACATATCTTTAGCTTTAAAAGTTGAATTGTCCATCTTAACTTAATTTTAACTTGTGTCCATACCATTTCAATAGGGTTTAAATCGCAATGATATGGTAGCAAACGTATAATCTGACAGCTTTTGCAATGAAATCGAGCTTGTATTTTTCGTATTGAGATTTAACTTTAGTGACAGTGAATAATAAATCCCGCTTTAGCATACCATTTTCGATCGATATTGTTTTTCATCCCGTCATTCAATAATTTCATCCTTTTTTCATGTCGTATTTGGAAATTTTTCCGCTTTTCTACTATGGTATGATGTATTGTCAAGTACAATTACTGAATTTTTAGGTATATTAGGAAGCAACAAATTCACTTGCGCTACATGCATAAACCAGAGACAATCGTGGTCAAGAACCACTAGAGACTTAAACCCGTGCTTAATCTTTCAGAAAATGCATGTCGAAAAGATTTAATTGTGGTATCACAAAACACCTTACTTGCTGCATGTCCTATGCTTACCCAAGATTCATCAGTATATACTAATTACCTACCTGGCAAAAAAGAAATTTCTATATTCATATAAACGAAGTATCAGCAAATAATAAATGTAAACAAACACACATAAATAATCTTTACCTTCTTCTCGAAATCGTTTGATATCTCGCAAATACTTGTGTCTCCATCATATAATATCATCGCGATCAAACAGAATACTTTTCCTTTTAATTTTTGAAATTCGAAATCCATATCATGTAAAAATATAAGCAACGTTGCTCGTTTTCTTCATATGTACATAAATGGGGAATTTAGTTGCACACCTTTCCTTTACCTTTTAAGCTTTACTGGTCTTGTTTTTTATATATGCTTCGATCTGTATACTTTACGGCCTTGCTAGTTTCATAAACTGCAACAGTGACAGTCATACCATTTTCAAAAAAGTAATGAAATATGTACGTTATTTATCATATACTTTTCTTTCCGGCTAAAGGTTTTACCTTTATGTCGTTTTGCTGCCGATTCCAGCACCAGCGGCACTGTGTACTCTGTAAGAAATGCTTTTATTCATGGTTTATAATTATACATATTTAAATGCTCACTTACTACTACTAAACTTGAATTGAACAATATCAGAAAACTTCAATTAAACAAACGAAACGAAACAAAGCACGCAACGAATTTGACACTTGACAGGAAGGTTATGTTGTGATACTTATACCATAGATAAATGAATTGAAGAAAAATACTATGGAGACGCTGTAAAGCATCTTTGCTGTTCTCTCAAAACGGGAGCATTGGGCGGGGCTAAGTGTGGCACCAATATGGCTGCCTCACCTAGTCCGAACTACTCAAAATTATAATCTGTCATCCCACACCTGTCAGGCCTATACTAACCTATGAAATGTTATTCCAGACGATTTCTTCTTATCAACGCCGTCTCTGCTGTTGCAGCTACGTAGCGCACAAGAAACCATAATGTCTTTTAATATTTAACTTATTATATAACTCTAATACACGATGCACTTAACAAACACTCCACTTTTTACCAACACTACCTGTTTGACGTAAGTGTAGTATCAATATGGCGGACCTGTACCCGGTTTGATCACGTGACGTCGTGTCCCTACCTATTCTTTCTCAATGGATAAAGGAGAGGGTATAGATGGCCTACTCTCCCATTAAAAGTTGAACCAAACATCAGCACCATCTGTAATTCCCTCCCGGGTACTTTTGTTAGAATTCATCATAGGAATCTGTAGAGAATGATAACTCTGTAATGAGCGGGAACTTTGAAATTTCTTGGTTGCAAATTATTAAAGTATGAGATTCATGTGGAAATAAGCATCAATATTTTTTGGCGTCATATTTGCTTGAACATTAACATGTGTCTGCAATATTAAACGTCAAAATATTTGATGCTAATTTTACATGAAAAACAATTTAGTGATAGTGAAGTATCGTAAAATCTTTTCTGTATCTAAGTGCTATTGGTGGAACAGATTAAAACAAATGTATATTCATCTAAAAGTATTATATATTTAGTAAATCATATACAAAAAATAACATTATACCTTATAAATGCAATGTATTTAATATGATTAAGAAACTGTTACATTTTTTAATACTATAAATAACACTTACAAATACATGACACATAATGAATTTTTGGTCTTTTACTGGGACTTGCTTGTGAGGTAGACGGTAACCCCTGTTACTGCACTACCCCTGACTTATACTATAAAAAATCGAACTGACAACATTGCCTTGGAATAAAGAAAACAGCTATTACAAATTGCTTACGGTAATAAAAGAGGTATATATCCCATAAGAGACTGGATTGAATACTAAAGTTTAGCACCTCTATATATATATAAGTATATGTATTAATAAATACATTACCTACTGCTATCCAATTAAACAACGTAATAACAAGTCACTTATCCAAACATCTTTTGACAAGTTTGCATTAGACGTAATAGCAATCAGACAAGAAGCTACTAACGTATTCCCTAAAACACCCATAGCCGAGTAAACTTGTTAGAAGAGTTCGTCTGTAAATTCTGGTAATGTTATTGCACTTCCAACTGAAGCTCCTTCCAAGTCGATACATTTTAGAAAAGAATTCATAAAGATAAAATTTTATTCGCCTGTTGTAATGGTGGCACAGAATGTTAGCCGATCGAAAACCACTCTCTCTCTGGTCCGATCGAATATCAAAGATTAAGGGAGACAGATGGAAAGTGGTAGTTGGGAGTACAGAAGCGAACAGGGTTCACAGACGTACGGTCCACGTGACTTGAATGTCTTATCTCACAAGCGAACTGAGTTGCAAACGAACCAACATCGGCACCGCAAACACGAGCCCCCCAAGTTTCACACTTGGTAAGCTCTCGAAATAGTAACACAATATCTAGATAAGAAGTTATTTTGTTGTTATGGACTAAGCTACGTCCTAGTCATATTACAGAGGAAAAGATGCAATTAGACAGGATCAATACAACGATGGCGTAGTTATTAATTAATTGAACAAATCGTAATAAAATATACTTATAATTCTACAAATAAAATAAATAATAAAATTTGAAATTTTCGATTGTTACGAAAATATTCATTAAAATTCGCTAATAATATTAGGCTTTTAATTTAAATTTAATACAAACGGTTTTATAAAAGTAGTTAATTATAATAATTTTAAAGTATTTGATAAAGATTTTGATGAAAGCAGAATGCATACACTATTCATGTAAATCTATTAGAAGATCCTGATTTATCATGGACGACTTTAATTTCACCATACAAATAATAATTGCTTATGTGTCAAATGATGACAAGGCAAAGAAAAATAATACCACCGAAGTGTATGTTAGTTAAATATGACAAATTAAAAAAAAAATACTTTTTTATTAATTAATTATTTATAATCAATATAGCCTCTATGTCATGATAGAATTGTTTGAGTAAAAGAGGGATATTACTTTCTCGTCTGTGTTAGCTTGTGATCTTTGCCATGAAATGGAAATTCTGATGTTTGTTTCAGATTGCTAAGTAACGAAACCAAAAAATTTGAAACAAAACCCTATTTTTGGAAAGTCGTATCTTTGACAAACAATGTAATTTATTCTGTGTTTGTCCTAAATATAGCTTTCAAATTTCAGAACAGTATTCCTTATAGATCAAATGCTACCTCAAAAGAAAAGATATCGGAAAACGTCAAGTCAGATTATAGATCTTTTAACATAAGTCGAAATGTTGGTTTCTTGTCTAGTTGTTTTAAATATTGTTTAATATTGATTACAAGAAAAATTCGAAATTTGAATGGTTGTTTCAAATTGTTCTAATTATAGCAAACATTGTTCTGGAATTACAGACGACATAAATTGATTCCAACAACAAAAAATGAGGTGTGGCCACCACACGACTTTCTTATACGTATGAGCGTTTCAAATTATAGAATTTTAAGAATTTTTTTTACAAAAATAATTCATAATCCTATTCTAAGTACTTCTATTCTCTTAATAAATCTCTATAGAATGCACACTTTGTAAGATATTATCAAAAAAATGCTCCTCGCTAGGAGTAAAAGTGATACTTCCGGTCCGAATTTTGAAATTTCATATATACAAAAACTATTGCAAATCCAGTTCTAAATACTTTTGTATTCTTGATAAATTTATATATAATGCATAACTTGCGACATATCTGCAAAAAATCGCTATTCGATAAGAGTAAAAGTGGTACTTCCGGTCTGAATTTTGAATTTTTCTTTTTTCAAAAGATATTGAAAATTATGTTATAAATACTTTTATACCCGTAACGTACTTGTCTAAAAACCATGACTTGCGAAATATTCGCAAAAAACTGATTTTCGATAAAAGTAAAAGACCTACTTCCGGTAGGAATTTCGAAAAACTTTTTAAATAAAATTATTCTCAATTTTAATTATAAGTATATATGAATTCTTTATAAATTTGTTTAAACTTGGTAGTTGACGAAATATTGGCAAAATTCGATTTTTTCACTGAAGTAAACTACTACTTCCGGTCGGCCGATTTTGCTGAAAATCTAATCGGTTCTCAAGAGGGTGATTATACTACTAAATGCAAAACTTGGAATAGATACCTACAGCGGTTTGAGCGCTATCGTGGTCACACACACACACACAGACAGACACACAGACACACAGACATTTTTTGGTATCAGGGGACTTCAAAACGTGGACATCTGCAAAAATCTCGAGGTCGAAAATTTTCATCATCACAATACTTCCTTATACTACGTATAAGAAAGTAAAAGTGTTAAGTTAGCTTTCCTCTTTTTTTGAAAATTGATTCTTTTTGGTGATTGACCTAGGTTGTTCCTGTTTTCTTCTGTATAGTTTCCATGTGTCTCTAAAAAAACAATATTTTTTTAATTTCAAATAATTTTTAAAATTCGTATTTGTCAGCGTAGAAATATCTAAAATGAGTTTTCTGCTTTGCACTGAGTAATTAAATAATTAGGTAAATTTTAATTAGAAAAATTTCTTACTTTTAAACAAAATTTATCTAGTTAATTACTCAGTGCAAAGCAAAAACATCATATTAGGCAGTTATACGCTGAGAAAAACGAATTTTAGAAATTGATTAAAATGGTAAAAAACATTTGTCCGCACTGTCGACAAAAATATATAATTACATTTGTTTCTTGAGATGTTTCAAGACGATTAAGAAGACCCGAAGTCACGCCCAGGTAGCGTAGTGGTAGCACACGTGACTATCAATTGGGAAGAGTGGGTTCACGGCTCACCCTGTGTAAGCTTTTCTTATTAAAATTTACCTAATTAATTACTCAGTTCAAAACAGAAAAATCATATTAGATCTTCCGGAATATTTGAAAAAATAGTTTCCTTTTTTCGAAAATCGTATTCATAACAAACGCTCCAGGTTGTTCTAAATATTGTACAAAAACTTTCGACGAAACAAAACCTAAATCACTTGCTAAAATTGGAAAAGCAGTTTTTTGTTAGTCCCTATATTTTTTTCCAAAATCGGAATACTAGAATATTCATTTTGGTGATTGAAAGAAACAATGCCCTTGTAAGAAATTAGCTAAAATATATTTATCTATATATCTTACTTACTGCATATTGAAAACGAAAGTTATTTTGTTGCATACCAATGTTCTTACATCTCTAAATATATATTACATCAAATCTGTATTTTTTTTGGTAGGTGGAAATCCTTTATGGACACCATGTCTTGCTGCTTATGTCTATCACAACATGGTAGTGTGGGACTCCAGCCTAAAACGGACCGTCTGCCCACAAAAACCACCCTATTCCCCCTAGCGCATTACATGGAACCATCATATATTGATATCTATATCACGAAATTGCTGAGTAGTCAGTTACCCTGGTCTTGTATCTCTACTGCCCGTTCTGCCGTTTTCTTTCCTCTTCTTCCTTTGGGTTCATAAGAGCCTTAATAATCTGATGTATTAGAGACTTCTGCTTTTTGCATTCCTACCTGTTTCTTTTCCTTTTCCTTCATAGATATATTTCTTCTCCTGGGGCGTCATTAAATCTATCGGCGGAATCCCCGTAATGACCTGAAAAGCTACAGTTGGTGTGGTCCTGTATGCCGCAGCGACTCAGATCTGTATTAGTATCTATAATTATACCAATATTGCTACTACAATCAAATAAACAGAAAACTGCAAACAATCAGGTACTTAATAAGTTATATCCAACACAATAAACATCGTTACAATACAATACAATACACGGGTATATTATTTCGTAAGCAACTGTCTATATCATATCTCGATAATCAACTTCCAAGTAACCTTACATAACTAACTGACGTAATGACCTAACGTAATAGTATATTAATAGTATATTACTAATGATGTTCCTGCTATAGTTCCGATAATAGATACCCTTGTCACAAAACTTTTGAACTTACTCATAAATACCGACACTTCCATCATATATCTTTGCAATTATATACCCATGTGTTAATCTACATATGGAAATTTAAATGTAATTTTCATAATCATATACAATTTTTGTTTTTTTTTTGTTTGTCCTGTTATTGGATTGATTATCCGTTGGGCAATAAATAAATTATTATTATTATTATAAATTATTATTATTATTATAATCATCATGTAAATATATTTGTATATTAAGGTGCAAATTTAGAACAGTCAGTGTATACTTTAACCTTATTTAATCCACAACAATTATTATATAACACATTATTGCATATTCAATTATTCCGCTAGTCTCTCAATGTAAATAAACCATCTTGTTGGATAGGCTGCCTATACGCACAGAATGTAATAGGAATTTTCTTTTAATTTGTTTCTTTAGTAATTTCTTACTAATCCAATTTAAAATACACTAAAAATAACACGTGCATTTTCTTCCATACTATTTATACATACATTTTACATGTAATATTGGTGTTATTTGTTCATAAATTGATATTTCTGTAATTCGTAGATTTTATGTGCCAGGTGATCTTTTCCTACACGTTGATTCCCAGCCAGATTACCAGGCTTGTGTAATAAGAGCACTGCGTATATTATGCAATACAGCTGTTTTAACGAAAGCCATACTCATAATACCAGAGGTAGATTATGAGTCATGTGTCTTGATGGCAGCGTGATTTGAGTATTCCACCTGATAGCTGCACGTAGGGCTTAGACCTTAGCATTAAGAACTTCTTTTATTGGTATTCCTTTAGAACTATTTTGTACGTGTTCAATTTTAGTCGTTTATTTTTGAATATCCAATAGAGGAAGGAGAAAGTCGATGAGCACGGCTCTGTAGCGCTCGCCGTCTATAGTAGCTGTCTGTACTTGGTATAAGAACAACTGCAAGTCTTTCACCAAAATTCTCTGTAAAGATCACCAATTGATGCCCTATTGCGTGGCACGTCATGTAGTCGATACTCCGACGTCCTCTGCGATAACTTCAGCCACAACCGCGATATTCGGGGCCGGCCAGACCTGGCACCATCTCGTGTTGTCACATACTCTTCGAGGCAAACGGCTAAACGCCGTAGTGTTGGCCTAGTTGGTGTAGGACTACCGGAAAATCTGCGCCGAAATTCACTCTGCGCCAAGAGCACCGACGAATTATTCCGCAATAAAATCAAAACAATTATTCCGCGGAGTATAGCGATTCATGTTTCGTTGACGTGTATTTCGTACATGTCTACTTCACAAATGTCAAAGCAGAATTGACATTTACCGCCATTTACAAAAATTATAGCACCTACCGATAGGGTGACGACTTTTGCGCCACCTAGTAGAAGTATTAATTATCAAAATTAATAATGGTATTACATTTCCTAAATTTTAAACCTACGTCAACTTAACCCTTATTCCTAAATTTCTTTCTAATGACTAAAACTGACTATAATTGAAATATTTTAATGCATTCTTCTTAAGTTAAATAGGCTCGTAAAGTAACTTCAGCGTCTCGTTTAGTTTTATTTGAAGAACAAACTGGGCGCTTCTTGTTTCTTTTATTTTTATCTCGGATGCAAACACGAACGCTTTCTGATTAAATAGATTAATAAAACTTTTATCTGATGAACAGAACCTGGTCGGTCTCTTTGTATCTTTTTCAGGTCAAGCGATTTAATTGACAATTAAAACGCCAACCCGCACTCCTCAGCTAACCCTACCCTGATATTTAATTTGCTTATAAAAATACAGGTAGCGCCCGTGCCGTTTCGGTGTATACCGTTTAAAATTCCCCAGTGCGTATTTAAATTACACAGAAACTTAATACTGGAAGAAAACGAAGAGAGAAACACGAAATCTGTCATTGAAATCACCTGTCGCACATGTTGTGAGCATTTTTTTTTTATAAAAGAAAAACGCGCATACTTAGCGAATAACCACAAAAGGCTGTTGCATGGCCATATGGCAACTACGAATATCGTAAATAACAGTGATTTTACAAGCATAATGTGAAATACACTGCATGTGCACTAAAGAAAGAGTTGTTTATTGAAGCTTTGTTCCCTATAAAGTATACTAAAATTACTAAAAATACTAATTTTAATATTACAAATTTAGTATATTTTAATAACCACAAATGAAATGTTATAAAAGCATACATTCACAAATTGAATTTATAGAAGATCCTGAACAAGTTGCGCAGGTTTTCAATAGGTATTTTGTTGAGTCTCTACGTGAAATTGTGCGTATTGCTGTTAATAATGATCAGCTTAAAGGTGGTGTTCATGTTGCCCGTAGTAGGTGTGCTTACCTCTTAATGAGTTTTGAAATGAAGAAATTGTTCAACAAATTGAAAAATACACCACCTACAGGTGTGGATGAAGTGCCGAGCAATTTAATTAAAAATATTTCAGAATTTCTAATTAGGCCTCTGATGTTTTTGGTAAATTTATCTTGTGAGAGGGGAGAATTTCCTAAAAAATTAAAAACTGCTTGTGTTCTGCCATTATACAAAAGAGGCTCTAGATTGGATATGACCAATTATCGTCCTCTTGCGATATCTCTCAGTTTCTCTAAAGTTTTTGAATATGCTATGTTGGATAGATTACTTGGTACGGACTTAGTGGTGTTGTTGCGCAGTGGCTCTATCTGCGTGATAGATTTCAATTGGTAAGAAGAAGACATAAGGTTGATAGATGTATTAGAAATATCAAATCTTCTACCTTGCTTCTTGAGAGGGGAGTGCCTGAGGGCAGTGTTTTGGGCCAAGTTCTTTTTTTGATTTTCATTAATAATGTAGTCAAAATAACATTGTATGCTGATGATACTAGTGCTGTCGCGTGGACTTCAAATATTTCTGAAACTGAACGACAGTCAAATATACTTTTTTGGGATGTTCATTGTCGGGATATTATAAGTAGATTAAATGCTAGTTGCTATCAGATTCGTAATTTGAAAACTATAATTGACTTTGATTCCTTGCCATCGATTTATTTTGATTGTTGTATGGTATTACTGTTTGGGAAACATCGTCTGCTGCTAATAATGTATTTCTGGTACAAAAATAAATTATCCGCTGTATGGCCCGAATTAGTTCCCGACAATCTTGTAGGTCTTATTTTAAGCAATGGAATATTCTGCCCATGCCCTGCTATTCATATATACGAACTTTTAGATTATATACCTACATAAAAATAAGCATGAGTTTCGACGTAATAATGCCATTCATTCTTATGACACTCGTACATGTCTAAATTTTTACATACCTAAGTACTCATTTAATTTGTCTGGACATTCTCCTCAGGTTTTGGATTTAAGAGTTTTAAATGCCTTGCTTCAGAAATTTCAAATTATAATAAATGAGCTTGTGTTTAAGCGTTGTGTTGGGGCACTCTTGACAGAAAGCTGTATTTATTCTATTGATGATTGTTTTGATTTGTGTAGTGAACAACCAGTTGTATAACTTAATAATTTTTAATTTGTTATCTTTTTGTTTGTATTTGTTGTAAGTTTGTTTTTGTTGTTTTTTTATACTTGTTGTGAAGGATTGTAATTATGACAATGTCGATATTCTTCTTTGGAATTGTATGGCACGCAGTATATTATGCAATGAGCATTCAATGATAGCTATTAAGACACGAGAATGAAAATTACAATACGAGCCGAAGGCAAGTATTGTATTGAATACGAGTGTCTGAATAGCCATTAAATGCGACAGCCTCTAGTAATTAATTACACAAACATTCGACACTTGTTAGGGTTCAAGCGTAATGCCTTCAATTTTCCATATTTTGTAAAAAGGGCATTAAATTTAACTGAAAAATTCTTTTCTTCTAGACGATCCGTATATCTGTTCTGTAACTGATTATTATTTTCCTGCGACAGCGAGTTTCAATTGTCTTGTGGGTGGGCCTTATCCCTCTCGGTTTCCCTCCCAATGCAATGCAATATTCTGTTTGTGCCCATCTTTTTTATCTTACTAAGTCTTGAACTTCCCATGCCACATTTCTGACTCGATCCCAAAGAGTTTTGCCTGCTATTGCCTTCAGAGTCTTCATTTCGAATGATAGCATTGTCCTTTTTGTTTTACTGGTGTCTGCGTTGGCTTTGATGTCGTAGGTCACTACTGGTCTCACACATGTTTTATAAATGCCGACTGTGTTTGTTCTTCCATATTACATCGTTTGGACATCCAGAAATTGCTGTCACTTTATTAACCTGGGTTGTATGATCATTTGCCAGATTCTTTTGACTGAATATGTTTACTCTTAGGTATTTAATCTGAATGACCTGTTCTATGGGTTTATCTTGAATTACGAGTTTGTATCTTACCGGTTCTTTAGCGAAGGTTAGGCATTTTGTTTTTTCGACTGATATAGTCATATTAAGCTTTTGTGCCATTTTATAGAAGGCGAGTAATTGTATTTGTAAATCGTTTTCTGTCTCGGCCACGATAGCAGCGTCGCCTGCATAACAGATCATACTTATGATACTGTTACCAACTCTGTATCCCCTTTTTAATTCGGTTACGTCTTTTATTATCATATCCAACAACAGATTGAACTAGAAGACGCTAAAGCTGTCGCCTTGTCTAATGCCTCCAGGCGTCGGTATTTTTGTAGAGGTTTCATTCCATATTTGTATCTTTGTTGTATTATTCTTATTCAAATCTTGAATTATCTTGATAGTTTCGGGCGGTGTCTGGAGTCTTCCAGATTACATCTTTTAATCGTAGTCTGTCGAACGCCTTTGTTAAATCTATAAATCTATAAATCAATTCTTCTTCTTTTTCAAACATGTATTAGTTATCTGTCATATAAATTAGGTTGAAGCGTAAAGTGTCTTCAGTGTCGTTTGTGTCCTTCTGTCATAGACTCGTCAATTTATACTTGTCAAAATTTGTTTGAATGCCTCCTTTCTCCTTTTGGTGTTCAGTACCAAATAGGTCATCTTATCCTCCTTTTATTTTCCTTGCTTGTTGACCATGACTCCCCACAGTATTAACAGCAGGTGGTTTCCTTTTCAGCGCTATCGTCATAAAATGTTGGAGCTTGCTGCACAGTTTTGATTACTCTTTCTTTTGTTTCTGTGTTTTTTTGCTTGATTTCACAAACAAAATTATTCATATTATTCCTTCTTATAAGAAAAAATTCGAATATTGTAGAAAATAAAACACCGCAATAAAAATTAAATTAAATAATTCTAGAATAAAAAGATTACTACAATAATCCGTTTTGTGATAAATAGTTGTTTTATATTGAATTAAAAATCGTTATGGAATACCGTACATATTAATTAATTGAAATTACCAACATACTGCTCTGAGATAATTTAATGTGGACTATTTCGGCAAATACAAAAGGCTTGAGCTGAAGTGAAACATAACTTTGGCATTAGATACATCATATTGTCTTAATTAAAGCAGTAACGGTAGAGTACTAATCATTTTATACTAGGAATTCACAAATATCTAAATATTAATTGATAGGTTGACGTGAAAACACTCACCACAACAATCACGTCCGACGGAAAGATTCCAACGCAGACCGCAAGTTTATTTATTAAATCAATCTAAATCAATCAGCTCACATGGAATATGATTTAAAATTTTAATTCAATCTTGGTTGGCATTTGACACCCCAGAAAACCTCGTTTATATGCAGACGTGTTTTGATTACTGTGGAATAAATTACTAGGAATTTTTCGCTCGCACAATGGAACCAAATGACTTCTATTTCTTGACAGCGTGCATATGAATTGTTTATTAACATTCCCGTTTTTATCGTAGTGTAATTTATTACTTTATTAGAGATAGACAAGTCGGAGATTATACCTACGATGTTGTGATTGACAATGGAACAAACTAGCGGTGTTAAAAGTGTCTATGAGTTGTGTTGAAATTAAAATGGATATACAAGGAATTTGTTTCTGCAAGAATATGTGTGTATATAATTTAATATTTATTTTATGTGAAAACTTAAGTTAGAAACTAAACATGTCTTAATTTTATATCATTCAAAATTGATTTTTTTATCCTTCTGTAGTGAATTGGATTGAAAAATGACACAACAATATCTGCATTTAACCCAGATATGCCCACTGTCCCTTTAAAAGAACGTTATGGGGTGCCCCTTTTGATGAATATAAAACTTAAGCGTTGTAATTATATATGTCGCCTTGCGCTGAAACATACAAGCCCAAATGTATCTCCTATCGCTGCGCGATATAAGGCTGTCACATAACTTCGATTTACATCGACGAATTTGGTTCTGGTAACCTCAAAATATTGATTCTTGTGTAACGCCATCTAGTAGTATTCAAAAGATATAATTTCTGATTTTTTATTGAAATAAACTTTAAAATATCACTTTAACCATAAACTCTACAATAGGTAATTAATATTAATGATTTTAAAATAATTAAAATCGGTAGTATAATTTGCACCTTCTTTATGTGGTCTAAAGAATCACAACTAAATGACCTTGTTATGACAAAATAAGTTTGTTGTACAGTGTACTCAAATATTACAATAAACTGATAAAGATGCATATACAATGATTATTAGAAGATATATAGAATATTTCTAAATAACATGGGTTAAAAGGCTAACATTTAGTAAACTGATTTTTCTGTGTATTTCGGTACATATTTGATGTACTTTTGTCCATTTTGGCACTATTACAATTTGCTGCTAATTTAGTTACTTACCTATACCAAATCCGTTGGTATTTCTTCGCACACATCCCGTGAGAAAACGGGATTTATAATTTTCTCTTTATACTCGACGTAACTTTCAAAATATATTATAGTAAATATGTAGCACACATTAAAAGAAACGACTGAATATATGTAGTGTTAGAAAGATTTAAGTAGAAAAGAATATGGAATAGACAGTTTATTGTGCTTTGGATAGATGGCGCCACATAAAGATCAATATTTTGAGGTTACCAGAATCAGAAAAATCACGTTATGTGATGGCCTTTTATCGCGCAGCAATAGCACATACATTTGAACAGTATTTTGACAGTTTGCAATAAAAAAGTAATTATTGTGAAAGGTTAAAGTGCAGGGAAAAATCACCATATTTTATCCATATGATTTTAGACATGTGGGGTAAGTATTTTATAACAATTTGTCAATAAATTTTTTCATTGTGAAAAAAACAAGTTTTTTTATATCTAAAGAAGAGGAGTACTTAGTTTTTAATACAATAAATATTTTTATTCTGCGCTGCATTTAGCTGCTACTTATATAGTGGGCACACTAGATCAACAACTACTTCATTCTTTCGAAGAGGAAGATGAGGAAACTTTAACTCCAACGTAGAAATAGTCGTAATGCTTGTTGATGATGTCACGGCTGACGACTCCGAGGTCGAGGATATTGTAAATATCAACAATTTACCTAAGGCTCAATTGCTAGCAGGAGCTGAATTCTTTTCAAAAGATAGGTACTGTTACTAGCAATGATGTGGACAATTGAGATGAAGAACGAGTCAAATGCAAATTTAAAATATAAGAAAAATACATGTAAATGGAAAAAAGTTGATATAAAAACTCAGTTCGTAGAGGAATGGCTAAATCTCGCTTCAACTGCGTCTGTAGATACTTCGGTTGATACTTCCGATCCATTACTTTTATCTGAATTGTTTTTTGAGAAAGATGTAAATAATGTGTTCTTGTCATATTATAATATTTATACTGCTTCAAAAATAGAAACAAGGACGTCACTTTCTAAGGAAATAAAACCTTTTATAATAAGCGGTTATGCAAATTACCTAGATGCAGCATGTTTTGGCAGAATCCACGGGACGTCCACAATGATTTAGTATCGAATGCAATGTCAAGGAAGAGATTTGCATATTAATTATCGAGTATTCATTGTTGTGGTAATGACAATTTAAGTAATGTAGATCGTTATTAAAGTCAGATCTCTTTTCAACAGACTTCTTGATAGGTTTTCTAAGTTTGTACCAATGTATTAACACCATTCGGTAGATGAAGCCGCGGTTCCATACTTTAGATACCATAACTGCAACCAATTTCTAAGGGAAAACCCACTGGGGTACAGTTACAAGTGTTGGGTCGGCATCTTGCCTTTCAAATATGTGTTTTGGTTTGAACCATATGGATGTGCAAAATTAAAAACAAAAAAGGTTTATAAAATTCTTGACTTGGAGCCTTCCGTAATTCTCAAATACCTTGATGTTTTAACCAATCATAAGCAACTTCCATAACATTTATATTGATAATTTCTTTCACAACATTATCTTTGATAGATATTCTTACTAGTCGGGGAATAAAAACAACTACCACAATAAGTAAGAATCGAATTAACGGTTGTCCATTAGAGTTTTGGTACAAATTCGAAGAAAAACCGCGTATTATAACATGATTACAAAACAACGGAAAATAACTCAACAATTATTGTAAAATGGAGCAAAAAATTACCTTGTACACATGACACCCAATTTTCACGCCGTCGAACCATTACACTGAGTTTTACGTTACACTAAAAGAAAAAAGGGCATCATGATAGATTAACTTTTAGAAAGAACATTGCTCCAGAGTTTATTGAAAGTAATGGCAAGAAGAATATTCCATAAATATCAAAATCATCACCGTCTCCATTTCAAAATGCTACTCAAGATTTGACAGTATCGATCATTTAGTAACTCAACAAACTAAGCAAATCATATGTAGAGTGTGCCATAAAGAAAGTATATACGAAGTGACAATGTGCAACAAGCTTTACATATGAAGTGCTTTGTCGAATATCACAAGAGGACAACATTTTTGTTTATATTTTCGCACTTTTTAATTTGTCATTTTTAATTCAATAAATTAATAAACAAAATAAAATTAAAAATAGGACTTTATTGTTGTTTATTTTTCCACTGTCTTTTTAAAAGGAGACCTCTTTGTGACTATTACTAAAAAGCAAGATTTTTTTGAATATTTTGTATGTCATCAGTGAACCTAGACTAATACAGTACTGTTTAAAAAAATATATATTTTAGAAAAAAAAAGTGTTCGCTAATCTAGGTTAAGGTGAAATTCAGAAAATGTCTTCCGGATGTAATACTAATTCCTCTAGGTAGGAAACCTCCCAATTAGAAATCTATGAAGAGGCGCTTATCGGAAAGAATGGACTCCTTAGAGCTATACAAAAGAAACTATTATCCCTTTTCAACGCCTCCACATCGCTCGTTAGAATAACAAGACCTCTTCATTCAAAGCGGATTATATATTTAAACAAATATTGAGCCCGTATTGTAATACGACGGCAACTCTGAAGGTACAGCGAAATTGAATTCTTTCGCACAAAAGTCAGATTATTTCTTTTTATTAAATTTCCAAATCTACTTGTCAATCTGCAGCAGCTGTCGTCAACACGGTAAAAGTCGACTTATTAAGTTGCTACAAAACGTTCAATGCATTGATTTCTTAATACAATATTCCAAGTAAATTTCGTTTACTTACAAAACGAAAAATGGTAGGAAGGTACCACCATTGCACGAAATATAAAATCAGTGTTGATCCCTCGTGTCTCTGGAAGATAACATCTGTCCTTTTAAAAGATAATTTATACTTATATGAACCCTAAAATCCATATCATTTATATTGGCTTTAAATATGTTTGTTTTTTCGAAGAAGGTTTTTTTAAAGAAGGTTATTTGCCGCAGCAGGTGCTGCAAATAACCCAACGCAATTTCTAATACACTTACAATAGCCTAAACGGGGATACTTTTTTTCTCTTTATAGATTATTATCTTCGAACTAGAAAATGAAACCACTTTAGTACGTATCAATATCAATATATAAATCATGTGGAAAATTAAAATATAATCTGATATAAAAGGTGTGTTTAAGATATATTTGTAAATTGTACATTTTAATTTGTTATTTATTTTTTACTAACTTCCTTTTATGGACACTTATTTTAGGCCATTCCTTGAATGTATTACGTAAATATCTGACAATTTTTGCGACATATAAAGCTACCAAACATACAGGAATACGTGACATTAGAAGTGAGAAAGTCCTTTCTCGATTTTATTAATTTTATTAAATTGATAAACTTACTTTTTTTTTAATAAAAATAGCCTTCGATTCTATACGATGTCAAGTAACATAGTATATAAATTATACAAGGACACGAAGCACCCTTCTCAATTTACCACTGTGTTGCATCGAGACGGGTTCTGTCCATTTCAGGATTATGATATTAAGTTTTCTGATTAATTGATTAAAATCTTCAGAAATTGGCATATGACAGCTCCACTGGGGGAGATTCTCAGATATCGGCCTTTTATATTTTCCAGTTCGCCAAACTCGGTTATCTAACATTCAGTTGATATTCTTTACACACATATGCACTTATATGTAGAACTCAGAAATTTCACAATGAGTGAACAATATTGATGTTAATTACATTACATATATTAATGTAGGAATAAGCAATTTTAAACGATACAAAAATTTTTGTGTAACTTCGTAAAGATCTGAAGTTGTACAATATAATATTATTAATGTACAGCTGTAAATTGTAAAAAATATAGATATACATTTCATAAACAACTTCTAGTAGACGTGCTGTAGTATTACATTCACTCATGTGAAAATTTGGGGATATGGTGTACATGTAGGAACTACCCCGAGAACCATCAACCCTATTCTTAATTTTGATATCCATATCTATCGACTATATTAATTTATTAGAAGATATCAATTCAGATTTTAACTCGTATTGTCTATATTGTTATTAACATCCTTATAAATAAAATCAAAATATAATTTGAAAAATTTCTATTAACATAGCTTTCCACGTTCAGCATTTTTCAAGTACATAGCTTTATGGCGTGAAATGAAGATGATGTTTATACTTATCGCTTGTTTCAAATCATTCCTTTCAACTAAGAAGGAAGATATATCACTCAATTCACTTTTCCTTTATGAGTTTAGAGTTTAATGATAATAATAATAATAATATACTTATTCTAATAAGTTAGAAAGTTAAAATCGATAGGCCAACAGGCATACAATCATATAATACAAATACAGGGCCCGGCAGAATAATCTCCCACATTATGCACCGCCACTATCGTGCTGTCATTATCGAAACATTTTTGAAAAATGAATCTGTGATTACAACGCAATGAACTTTTCGTACTCACTTCGCACTGGGTAGACATGCTCCGGTTCCAGATCGCAAAACTATACTGCTTTGGGTTTCGAATTTTAGAGCCATAGGTTCAGCCTTAAAAAGAAAACCAACCGGTAGACCCAGAAGTGTTCGGACACCTGCAAATGTTGCAGCTATTGGAGAAGCTCTGGAACGATCTCCTACTCGTTCAGCTGCTAAACATACCGCTGCTTTGCGTTTATCAGATCGTTCGCTGCGAAAATTTTACACGCAGACCTACACTTCCACCCATACAAAACGATGATCGCACAAGAGCTGAGTGAACGTGACCGGGAAAATCGTAGTGCATGTTGCAACGATATTCTTCAAAACATCCCACAAAATGGGCTTTTAATAACCAGTGACGAAGCCCATTTCCATTTATCCGGCTGTGTGAACAAGCAAAATTTTCGTTACTGGGCACGAGAAAATCCGCAGCAGCTCTATGAAAGGCCACTTCACAGCCCACACGTTACTGTTTGGCGTTTGGGGTCCCTATTTTTTTGAAGAGGGAGGCGTTACGGTTACCGTAACCGCCGATCGGTATATCAACATGCTACGTAATTTTTTGGACCCAAGACTTAGAGAACTTAACCATGCGAATGTGTGGTTCCAACAGGATGGAGCTACGGCTCATACGGCTAGAAGGTCCATGAACGTTTTAAGGGAGATGTTTCCAGGACACGTAATCTCATTACGTGGAGACGTTGGGTGGCCTGCGCGTTCACCCGATCTTGCCCCATGCGACTTTTTCCTTTGGGGCTACCTGAAAGCGAAGGTCTTTGAACACCATCCCCGAACAATTGATGAATTAAAAGCAGCAAAACGTCAAGAAATTGCAGGAATATCGCCTCAAATGACTGCTCGAGTAATGGAAACGTTCAAAAATCACCTTCGAATGTATATCGAAAACAATGATTGCCACTTGAAGTCTGTAATTTTCAAAACTTAATGAAAACAAATGGCAAACTATACATTTCCATTTAATAAAAAAAAAATTTAAACAACATTTACAATGGCATTTTTATTAACGATTAAAATGTGGGAGGTTATTTTGCCGGACCCTGTATATAAACATCGACAATGAATGCAATTATGCAATTCAATTTAAGAATTTGCAGATGGCCCAGCTCTTTATCGATGGCTCTCCTTAAAATTATAGGTGCGATAAAGGAGTACTTGCTGGTCCAGTGATCAGCAACAGATACATAATAGTTTCTGAAAAATGTAGACTCATTCTTTTTTAAACCAAATCAAGACCTCCAGCATTGATGACATACCAATAACTCACCTTACAGCACGTTTGGGCACCGCGAATACCTTCCCAAAATGGGGCGAGGAACCCCAGAAAGCCAACCCGTACCTTAATGTAGATACCACATTCACAAATCAAAAGATTTTCATTGATTCAAATCTCACAACACCCTTCAATTTTCCAGTACAGTACTGCCGTCCATACTCTGCTCTCAATCTGCCGGCAATGCGACCAACAGCCGAGAGAAGTATCGATGACCATTCCCAAGGACCTCAACTGACGTCGCTCAGGTAAGATCGCCTCTGAAACAGAACATAAAGACTAAAGGGCACGCCAGACTTGAATTCTAAAATATTAGACTTGTAACGGTTTTGAAGTAGACCCAACCCGTCGCGTCACACCATCCACCCAGTCCATCAGCAGTAAACGTCATTGCCAAAGAGATGTCATGAAATATACGCTGAGAGATAATGCAGCATGTATCGTCCACATACTTGGAAACCGTACAATGTTTCGTGGATTCACACAAATCATTCACATATATCATAAAGAGAGTTGGCCAGAGGATGGAACCCTGAGGCACTCGACTAGTCTATGAACTGAATGACCCCAAAAACTTATCAACCTACGCACATTCAACGTTCGCATAGTCAGAAAAGATTTAATTAAATAAGTCGTAGGTAACGCCTCGAATAGCCAAAGCATGTAATCTATCCAATAAGACCGATTGATCCTGATGAATGTCGAAGGCTTTACTGGAATCAAAGGAAATACTTCCAACCTTCATTTTATTGTCTAGTTGTCCATAGATATAGTTTAAACTACGATTTAAAGCATTTTGGTTGGACAAAGCAGGAATAAATCCAAACTGTGAAGAAGAAATCAGATTGTTATTGGCCAAATACTTACTGTTGAATATTCTACAAATCGTGTCTCTTTAATTTTCGGTACTGTTAGGATAAAGGTGACTCTCTTAACCATCGTGCTTCTTTAAACTCACTTGTTAATAGTTTATAGTCGCCTTCCAATAGAAGTGTAGATCTATTATTCGTACCTACATATCGATCATTTAAACTTGCTTGAAAATCTTCTTGAATATACGGTAGGCGCCATAAATTCTCGGCCTGATATACAAAAAAAGAAACTAGTAACCATATAAGAATTTTTATTTTTCAATGTAATCTCCCCTAACTTTTATACATTTATTACAACGATTAATTAATAATTCGATACCCTTGGAAAAATAATCTGAAGTTTTTCCGTCAAAATACTCTATAACAGCTGCTTGCAACTCACTATCGTCCTTAAAACTACGTCCCCTATGGTCTCTTTTTTTAAATTAGAAAACAAAAAAGATCGTCATAAGGAGACATATCCCGACTATACGGTGGATGTTCTAATTACTGAAAGCCGCATTCGCGGATGTCAGCTTGTGAAGCAGTATGGACGGGAGCATTGTCGTACAATAACCTAAAATTAAGTTATTATATTCTTACACATGGCAAACATAAGGTATTTATTCTCATATTTATAAATTTATAGTACATTTATTGCGTTTTTTGGTTTAAATACAAACAATTCCGAACTGCCAATATGAATGTCGATGTGGTTCCAATAGATGCCGTTTGAATCTTGCTTAAGATGTCGCTCAAAATATTGTCAAATAGATGGCGCCACAATTTTTTAGGAAGAATTTTAGATTTTAGATTTTTTTCTAAATGTCCCAAAGTGCCAGTGTTTTTTTCAATTTTTACAGTCCCCTCAACCGGGAAAACGTATTTCGCAGTCGAGCTACACATGCGCCAATGTCAGTTTACAGGCGGTGAGTACAAAATAGTTATTTACGAACCAAGTGCGTGAAATCATATTTCGCGAATGAGTGACCAGTTTAAAGCGCGAGCCGAAAGGCGAGCGCTTTATGGACACGAATTCGCGAAATGTTTCACGCACGAAGTTTGTACAATATTTTTTGTACGAGAACTATAATAATAATACATATTGTTAAATACGTTATCGTTTATGACACACTACTAATCTCTTGATATTAATTAAAGAAATTTGAGTTGGCAGTATTGATTATTTGAAGTGACATTTAATTTAAAATTATCAAATTCAAAAATTCCATACAAAATAAAAACCTCACCAACAACATGAATTCTGATAATGAAATGCAATGTACACCGCCTGAAATTCGCGAAGCTGCCAATATTGCAGTGGATAATTTATTACCCATAAAATCAGAAAACGTATACAAAAACACTTATACTAAATTCGTAACTTGGTCTAGATCTAAAAATATACAAAAATACTCCGAAAATTGTTTATTAGTTTATTTTCAAAATTTACAATCAAATAAATCATAATGATCCCCTTATTCTATGTTAAAATCATGCTTAATAATATATGATAATACGGATATATCTAAATATGCAAAAGTCATAGCGTATTTAAAACAGATAACGAAACAACATCAGCCTAAAAAATCAGCAGTATTAACCGAAGAACAATTTACTAAATTTATTGTTGAAGCAGCAAATTCTTTGTTCCTACTAATGAAGGTAAAGTCATTTCCGTATATTTAAATTCCATACAACACTATATGTATTTATAGGCTGTATTAATATTGGGTATTTCTGGAGCGTGTCGACGTGAAGAACTTTGAAAAATGTCATTGCGAGACATAGAATTTAAATCGAATTTAATTATCGTAACAATTCCATAAACTAAAACAGGTAACAGCCGTACATTTGCAATCATTAATCCCGAATGGATTGCATTAATTCGGCAATATGCAAATTTAAGACCGGACAGGCAGCAACGATTCTTTTTAACTTATCGCAATGGCAAGTGTGCTTGTTCACCTGTTGGTCTTAATACAATTGGCAAAATTCCAATGCGAATAGCTGAGTACCTTCAGCTTGATAGCGCAAGTAACTTCACAGGTCACTGTTTCCGAAGGAGTTCAGCGACATTGTTGGCAAACCAAGGAGGTGACTTGCTTTTAATTAAAAGGCATGGTGGATGGAAATCATCTACGGTTGCAGAAGGATATATCGAAAATTCTCTGCATAGTAGAATGTAATTGGCTAAAACAATGACCCCGTTAGAGATATCGACTCCGCCTGCAACTTGTTCGACAATTCAAACAAACCAGTTAATCCCTGGGGTATCAATCTCTGGTTGTCAAAATTGCCCAATCAAAATTTTTAATAATTGTTCCGTTTCAATTTCTGAAAAGAATGAATAATGGTAATTTATATAATATTTGTTGCTGTTCTGACATTGAATTACATACCTTCCAAATATAACAATTTCTATTTCATTTCCTTTTATTTTCATAGAAAAACAACGAACTGGGTAGCATATCATTAAGGTTTGGGATTTATGATTTTAAAATGTCACTAAATTAATCAAGTTCTAGGAAGTACCAACTTTACTTTTACGCACTCGTGTTTAAAGTGACTTTTTACGCACGCAAATCGAATCGTGAAATGACAGGTTTTGATAAGCGAGTACAAAAATATATTTTAAGGGTTTTGAATCCGTGAGCTACAAACTGTATCACAATGCAGATCATTGTACAAATCTTTTAACATTTTAGGTTATATACAAATAACAGATGCTACATGTGATTTCTGCATTGCCATTTGTCTGTCAATTATAATTTTTTTTTTTATTTAGGAAAGAAAGTTACTCTAATGTGTCATCTTCTGTAGAAGAAAGAAATTGTTTACATTGATATAGGGCCTACAATAATTAACAATATAATATATTCCTAACTCTAGAGTTGCGTTTTTTGCAATTACCTTCTATATTACCATAAAAACTCAACGGCAGTACAAGTATACCAATCGTCTAAATTTAGAAGTCAAACGTTGACACTTTGTAATATCTCAAATTTATATATCTATATGTACCTAGTATATTAGTGGGGACTTAAGCGATTTTAGGGTGTTGTATGAAACTATTTTATGATAAATAAATTTTATTCCTAAGTGTGTCTAAATATGATTATTGTCCCTCTCTTCAACTGTGAAATTAAGTGTCGGTAATTTAGAATTGCTAGGTCTCATCAAACATACACTTTGACATAATACCGAGTATTCCCTCCCAATTAAATATTAATGTTACTTGAATATTGTTATTAATATTTGAACATGCAATTTATTACATCAATAAAATCTTTGATGGAATATTTGTTTGTACGAAACTGACTTTACTAAATGCATCGGAAAATTTCCTTCTCTCGGAAGATCAAGTAGGGTGATGATGGTCATTCATTTGCCTTGTCTGGTTTTGATGAATAGTTTTGCGGGGATGTTCCTTTCCCTACATCGACCGTTTCCATTTACTTGATTTACTTTTTTTTTCTTGTGTGCCCGTAAGACCCAGCGCACATAAAACTTATTTATTGGTATTTTGACATGTGTCGTGCACTCAGAATATTGCGCATCGCCCTTCTCCGAGCGGATAGACCTAATTTAAATATGAATACAGAAACATATTTCACTTAAGATACACAATGGTGTTGCTGTGAAAATAAATATTTAAAAACTGCATACCTCTATACCTGCCTACTATGGGCAGTAAATTTAAAAAATTTACATTTTTACATTATCTCCGTTGGTTTATTTTTTTCCAGACCAGAGAAACATGTAATTACATTTGCGTCGACATTAAATTATGTGTACTAACTTGCCTCTTGAGATGTGTTTCAACGAAAAAGTCGGGCGAATATGAGAATACTGTAAATAATAATAATGATAGTCACCTCTGTGTGATTTTTAAAAAGCATTTTATTGTAATGTGTATGTCTACGTATAAACTTCGAAGGAAATAGTTGCCAAGAATATTTCTTAGAGCCGGTGCACAATGTTCAAAATGAACGAATTTGTGATCGAAGTTAATCACGCTGTAAAAGTAGGTTAAAAATTTAATCTGAATATATATAAACAATGAATAACGACTCATACAACCACTTTCAACCCCTTAGAGGATGAAATAAGTCCTTTAAGATGGCACAATATCAACGATAGTTACTTCCTGTGATAATTAGCACATAAGTATTTGTTTATTAATAAATAACTACTAATATTTAGTTATAAAGAGCTAGAGGTGCTGTTGTAAGGAGTTGTTTTATTGCATGTACATATTATAGAAACTCTTTCTGACATACATTTAGCCAAGACAAGACACAGACGAAACAAATATAAGACTAATCATCCTTGTCTTCACTTGCGTCTTCCCTATACATTTTGTTTTGGTCCCTATACTCGTACTTCTTAAGTTCAAGTTCGTCTTCGTCTGTAAGGTCAACCAGCAGAAACGCGTTCTAGCATAACTTTTTTAATTACTTACATAATAATCTTTCATTTCATGAAAAAATCACGGACTAGCAAGTATTAGCCATAAACGTTAACCATCCGTAAAAATTCATTTATACATAGCTGTTATGGGATTGTGGGCAGCCGATGTTACCTGGAAATAAAAACAGCTTCCTAGAAAGTAATGACGCCATTTGAATCCTTAAAGAAAGTACAAATATTAATGACAGTATGACACTTAATGATATAACTTAAGACAGACGTTTTACATTCCATGGAAAACCTTTATCAATAAAATTTTTGATCTCGCGGTATATACTAATTTAGGTCAAATACACTAGCAAAAATGTTGCCTATTTTCTAAAATAAATTCTCAAACATGGTTTAGAAAAACGGTGTATTTCTTCGAATTAAAAAACGTTGGTTGGTTAATCAATGATTAGTTAACCGAGTATTTTAATCGAAGTTGGAAAAAAACGACCCTTAGCTATTAAGGCCTATATCCATTCTACCCAACTTTGCAAAGGTTTTTGAAAACGTAATTTATTCCTGCATAGCTTTCAATGCAAAATCTTTAATTTCTGAATGTCAACATAGTTTCATTCGTTGACGGTCCACAGTTACGAACCTACTCACTATAACTCAGGCTGTCTCTCATGAACTGGATGCAATAGCCAATTAGACGTGATCTACACTGACTTCAGTCGCGCGCTTGACACGATAGATCATGGTATCCTTCTGAAAAAGCACGCAGCAATTGGATTCAGCCCGTCCCTGCTCAAACTTCTGCATTCATATTTGACAAATAGGCGCAATTCTGACTTTTACAATGGATTCAGGTCATTTGAGTTTACTCCCTCATCCGGTGTGCCACAGGGCTCTAACTTAGGACCTCTGTTATTTACTCTATATACCAACGATTTGCTTAAATCAATGACATGCAATGTACTCGCATATGCGGATGATATAAAGATCTACTGCTCTATACGAACTTGGAACGATGTACTTCGTCTTCAAGAAAACTTAAAATCGTATATCCACTTGGTGTTCCAACTTCAATTTGGAACTAAATGTAAGTAAATGTTGTTATATGTCTTACTCACGCAAAAATAATAATATACCTACCATCTACTTATTCTATTGAGGACAACCAGGTTAGGCGGGTGGACAGCATAAAGGACCTTGGCATGTTCTTTGACACGCATTTGAGCTTCTCCGGTCATATATATTTCATTTGCAATTCAGCTTCAAAGGCTTTGGGCTTTGTTTTGAGCAGTTGTAAGTTTTTTAAAAATCCACTGCTTCTGAAGGCTTTGTATTTCAGTTTTCTCGTCAGTGAGCTAGAATATGCATCACAAATATGGTCACCTCAGTACATATATCTACAACTAGCATACTTATCTTTTAAGGATACGGGAATTTATCCGGAACGTGGCATCGATTACAATCTCTTAGTGCACGCACATGACCTCCAGTCACTGCTTGATGATGAGAGTTTCATGGTGCACGCTTCATATGGAAGCTATATAATGGAACAATAGATTGCCCACATCTCTTATCATGCTTAAAAATTTTTCATTCCCAGGATTTTCTCTCGCTCCTCCTCTACGTTTTGGTTGCCCTTTTCGAGGACTAATCTTCTTCGGGGATCGCCACTGGTCACCATGTGTCGTGCTGCAAACTTATATTATGAAGGTATATTTTTTGTTTCTAATTCAGCAAGTGCATAATTCTTCAGTTTTATATATAAATATACATATATAGTTATAAATTATTTTTATTAAAAATGAGAATATGATTAATTTGTTATTTATTAATGTACGTTACTTCTTTGTCCTAAAATTGGTTTGATACTGTTGGACTAAATGGATTATTATTAAGTCAATTAGAATTGCTGCAAGTGTTTTTTTTTTAAATTTTCATACTAGTCATTACATTGAAATACAATTTACTATACTGATTAATACTTAATTTTTAATTACAAATTTTGACACTAAACCACCTTTACTAAAATTATTTTAAACTCAGATTATAGAATGACATCAACTGAAATCTTGTAACATATAGTTTTGTAAGAAAATAATAAAAAAAAACAATTTATAGTGATACTGCTTAATTTTCAATTACAAATTCCGTTACACATCCGTCTTGTCTAAGATGTATTAACAACAATGCCTAAAAAATTATGACAAATCATACTGTGCCGGTGGTCGAATCTAACAAAGCATCTCTCTGTTACAGTAGAAATAAACACAGTACCGTCTTGAATGTTAGATAATACGAAGCCGACTGCATCGCATCGTTATAAATATTTGTTATTAGAATCATACAAGCTTTTCTTCAAGGCAGGAAAGAATGGAATATCAAAGCAAAGTCTCGGCCGGTCCATTGACAAAACAAGTGAATGCTACTACATACTCGTGTAATATATGATGTCCAACTGAGAGATATATGCTATCAGACGTGGAGCACATATTGTAGGCAGCCACTTTGTAATAAATTATGGTTGGTGTGGGCGCTTTCTCTCTGTACGGGTATATATGTGTACATATGTACAAGTTCGTACACTCGTAAAATTTTCTTCAATCGTCTTGGGTGCTGGTCGAACACGTCTGCAATTATTTAGGAATATTAAGCAAATTATCGTTCTAGAGAATAAATTTCATTTTATTAGTCGATTTACCGCATTCGAAATTGCTTTCGAGAACGGAATGGGGTTTGAATTTATCGAACGAGTGGTGATATTTTCTCATGACAGCTTCTGCAAATTTTATATTTTTTTACAGAATATAACGAAGGTGTGTTCAAATAAATTATTTACAATGGTACTAAACGATTTTATATTTTTAGTCACTGAAAAATTTTTGCTGAAAAATAGGGTTTTCGGTAAAGTCCACACGCAACATGTGGTTGCATAGAAGGAATTTATTTATAGTGAACTGTACTGATTCCCAAATTTTATTATTATATTTATAGAAATGTTCAAACATAATATACTAGTGAGATAAAAAAATATTTATTTTAGGATTGTTGGTGTAAAATATACACTTTGGTAAATACAATATTTTAGTAGAGCATCACCACACAAAACAAACATGATAATGATGTAACAATACCAACGTCTTTTAATCAGTATTTTTTGGACAGTTTCATAAGGAAAAAACAAAAAAAAAATCATATAATTGATTTTCTTGTAAACGGAAATACATTTGCTTTATATTCACTAGAGGTAATTAGTTCACTGAATGGTGCTCGTGCTGCTGATAAAGACCAAATACCCGTTGCCGGTCTTATGGGTTGCTTTTGAAAATCAATTAAGAATTCTTTTGGCAACAACTGAAAATCCACGCGTCAGTACCAATGAAAAAAGTCATTTGCTGGACATTAGCCAAACCATCGTTGCAATGATCTTATAATGATATAAATATAATCCGTAATAAATACATTTAAATATTAAATTACACACACATCACTTTAAAGCTCGAAGAGCCCGTTGTATTTTCTAACATATCGATTTATGATTTCGGAAGCATGTTCAAAAACGCATAAAAGTGAATTTGAACATTTTTAATTTTTATCTACTTTAATGTTCATATTTATTGTTATTTTATAATTTTTGTTCCACCAATTACTCATCTATTCACGTAACAGCTCCTGTTTCTTCACCTACTAAAATCATGTTATTAATTTGTTTGGTTTTAAAAATTGTTTATCGTGCCATATTCTACATATTTTTTGAATTATATTACTGGTATAGAGTGTATTGTAAATAGCATACGTCCAATTTGTTTATCATTACCCCAATACATACAAGAATCATATCTCTAAGCTCATTTTTATAAATTCATTATAAAATCAGCCTTCTCAACTGAGAAGTTAATAAATTGTCAATTTCACGGAAAATATCGTGACTCACTATACCGTATTCAAATAAAAAACATAAAGTGGGCAAAATATAAATATAAAAACGACAATAGATGGTCAATTTAAAATAATAACGTCTTACATGTTTTTGGTGCGAAATTTAGTCGGTAATTCAAAAATGTGTCATCTAACTTTAAACCAGTTTTCAGCAAATTCAATTAGTAATTGCAAAAAAATTAAATATGTTTATATTAGGACCTTTTATTTTGAACAACGCGACCAAGAAATTTTTTCGAGAAATATAATTTTATAAAACCACTGAATTTTTCAAGAAAATAGTAATTAGTCGAAAACCTTAAATTTTAGGCCTATACTATCTTTTTGACTAAGAGTTATACGACGAATTCAAGAATGTAATAACATAGAGGCTGTTCCATTTAAAAATATATCACTATAGTAGAGGGAAAAAATGAGGTGTGGCCACCACACGACTTTCTTATACGTATGAAAGTGTTACTTACGGTCCGAATTTTGAAATTTCATGTACACAAAAAATATTCCAAATCCAACTCTAAATACTTTTGTACTCTTCATAAATGTATATGGAATGCATAATTTACGACATATTTGCAAAAAATCATTATTCGGTAAGAGTAAAAGTGATACTTCCGGTCCGAATTTTGAAATTTTTTTTATATAAAAGATATTGGAAATTAAGTTCTAAATACTTATGAATTCTCTATAAATTAGTCTAAACTTAGTAATTGACGAAATATTTGCAAATTTCGATTTTTTCACTGAAGTAAACTACTACTTCCGGTCTGCCGATTTTGCTCAAAATCTAATCATTTCTCAAGAAGGACATTATATTCGTAAATACAAAATTTGGAATTGATATCTCCAGCGGATTGACCGCTATCGTGGTCACACACACACACACACACACACACAGACAGACACACAGAAATTTTTTTAAAAACCACTTTTTCGGTATCAGGGGATTTCAAGACGTGGACATCTGCAAAAATCTCGAGGTCGAAAATTTTCATCATCACAATACTTCCTTATACTACGTATAAGAAAGTAAAAATAATCTAAAAAATTCCTAACGTGTTTCTCATTGTGATTTCTTTCTTTGCATACCACCTGCCTTGTTCAAGCAACCTATGTGGGAGCATGCATTCCCACAATATCTTGAAACAGACTATACGTTAGTATTAGGGAGTAAGAAAATCAGTTTGATTCTGAAAAGGTTAATCAACTTTGATTTCCACATGTCTATTTATAAATGCAATTTTGTTTAAGAATAAATACAGTATGACAATTAAATATATATATATATATATTAAAAATAATAATAAATTCAGTTTGAAATACATTCGAAAGGTAAATAAAATAAAACGTACTGAAAGTAAAATAAAAGAAATATTCGAAACACAACTACAGGAGGGGGATTTATCCTTTTATGTATTTTTATTTACACATAAGGGTAGTTTATATCTGTATTCAGTTTAAATGAATATTATTATGAAATAAATTGTAGGAATAATTATCAAATAATTAAGAACTTGTTTATTTTCAAAGTGTTTCCTAAATATTCCTATAAATTAAATTAAATCTTTTTATAATAACTCAAATAAAACCAGAATGTCTACAGTACTAATTGTTCAGTTTTCAGGTGAAACGTAGTTTTATTATCTTGTTACTGAAAGAAGTTTTATATAACTCTAATATTTTGATGACAATCTGGAAAATACCAAACAGTTAAATAACGTCTTTATTACTGCCAACTTACGTTTAACAATTCTTGTAATATAATTGTCAAGTAAATCATAATACGTCAGTAATAGTACTATTTAAATATTAGAGCAATATAATTTGACTTGTAATTTACAACGCACAACAGCGACCACAGAAATCGTAAATATCACACCGGATTCGTTTTCAATAAACCACAAGGTTAACAGTCTGTCTATTGTGGAAACTTCTAAACGGAGGCATATAGACGAGTTCATAAGGTTTTATTGAACGGAACACCAAATTCACACAATTAGATTCGAGTCAATTGTCATCCTGGCAGTAACCGCAATAAATATATATTTATACATAGCAATAAAGCAATAAAATTCCGATCTGTATGTCGAAAGAAGATGTCAGCTCATAAATCTGCATTAGAAAGTGGTATACCGAAACAATGGGTGCCGAATTTTGCCTAGTCACTGGTCGCCTTGTAAAAATATTATTTTTTTACGTCAATTTTGGCATCTGTCTTTCCTTTTTCGTTCGAGATGAGAGGCTCTCGAAAACTGGTAAAATCGAGGGGGGTTAGTTTTGTTATCGTTTCTGGCGGTTTTCGACCTTTCAGAATTGGTTGTTTTCGCAGTTGGACGCCTAACTGACGTTCCAAGAAGTAATAGGTTTATAGTAATGCGGTTGACGTACTAGTTAAAATTTTACTTTCGAAAATGACAAGTGATTACCAGGTCTATCTTCCAGGTAGACGAATTAAAAAAGCAGGGATATACACTTTCAATGTATGCCACTTACAATAGCAATTTTAATTTATATAAATATTAAAAAGCTGTTTATCTTCAGACGTCTTCATCAAAACCGAATAATTGGAAATTAAATGTCTTTTGAAAACTCGAGAATAGAATAAGCATACTTGCCTGTTATTTTTTTTAAGAATTTGTAAACTATTTGTAAAATTCAATTATTATTGTTAGTCGTATTTTTTTATTAACTTACTGCCTTATATACAACAGCCTCGCTTTTATTGCTTTTTATAGGCCTACAAAATTATAAAACTTTTTTACTGTTTGGGGATGTATTTATATTTTTCCACTGATGGGATCCTATGATCAAAATAAAATGTTCAAATATTGAGGCTGTCCCAGAAAAAATAGACGGAGTAGCAGAAATCGGAAGCTAGATTGTGTAAAAACGTACCCTCAAAATATCAAGTTTTTATTCGTGAGCAGACGGCAGAAAAAAAATAATAAAGAATTCAATTGGCCTTACGCCGACCCTGGACTAAATATCCAGCTGCTTCACTTTCACAATCGGTCCTTTTGAGGACCACCATATTACTTGTGTTAAAAAAAGGAGGAGGAATAGATACTTCATAATAAATATCAAACCATTAATTACTTTAATTTTACACCTGCTAGAAAAAAATAATTACATTCTTGATATTTAGGTACTATAATTTATTGAATATTCTAAAATAATAATAATCAGCTGTTTCCTACTACAAACACATTAAAGAGCAACAACCTTCCTATTATAAAAATAAAAACAATATTTTATTGTCTGCAATAAAGTGCGTCGAATATCTGGGTCAACAACCGACTACATAGCTGACGCATCGGGCAAAAAATGTTTTATATGAATGAGTACGATTTAACGTTTTTTCCCAGTTTTATACAAATAAAAGCGTATTTTTCTATGAATGCGTGTTCGTTTCTATTTACAAATGAGCATTCTTATGTCTATTTATAAACATACATTCTGTGCCAGGTCCGTAATGTAATTTTTTTATCTAAAAAACAACATAGAAAATTAAATTTTTAATTTCTTCGTTATTGCGGTATATTTGGGCCTGTTTCTGTTCGGACTTTACATACCTGCTACTCTGTCTTTTTATTTCTGGGACAGCCTGTATACACAGGTTGTGTATTAAAAAACGCCCCATCCCGTAACTTCTTTATTAATTATCCGATTTCAATAAATAAAAGCAGTATGAAAATGGCTTTACAAACTCTATAACTGCCCTTAACCCAAATTTTTTCAACGCTGCCGTGAATACGTAACGATGGTCAACTATTTTTTTTTAAATGGATACCTATAGTTTTTTTCCTTTAGTCTGGTAGAAAAAAATTTTCTGAATCCAGTAATGTTCATTTAGTTATCATTTGGTTGATATTAACTTGAAAAAAAGTAATGTATCTGCAACCTTTTTCTGTTTACTATGAAATTTTCGAGTGTGCCGTGAAAAAAAATCGCAACACAAATGCAACAAGTATGAGAGTTTTGTTTTTATTATAAACCGACACTAAATTCTAACTTTTCATTCAATAAATGTACTTGTCCTGCTAAAGTTGCCGGTTGATGTGGCACCAACATTCAAAATATGTTCAAACAGTTGAATCAAGATAGTCTAAAAATCAACGAACTCAAGTGGAAAAATATGCAATCACTTTTAGAGTTTTTCCCTCCGAACTATCATGAATTATAATATGTAATAATATTCAGCATGATAATATTCAGCATAAAAAAAAGAAAACCCTAGCAAATACGGCTAGTAAGAATATGCAGAAAAAGACTAAGATCTTTAAGGATACTGACAATCACGAAGAGGAAGAACAAGAACCAGCAGTTGAAAACGAAGACTTCGGAGATGAAGAGACTGAAGATTACGATTGCATCTTGTATTCTGATTATGAATAATGATTGCGTCTTTTATGTGTATTACCTTAGAAAAATGTTTATTTTATGAATACATTTTTTCGGCGTAAAATACTTACTGAATATATTTAGCAAACGTCAACAGGAATGCCCCCCTAAAACACGAATTGTTGACTTTACAGCCGAAGCTGCAGGTATTTGCTCTGCAAGTGTTTTTAATATTTTGCGGGAACACAATGCACAAGACGTGAAACCTCCAAAGACGTATACGAGAGCACGCGCGATCTGTCCTGGATAATATTGATGATGATATGCGTAATATTATTAGACGTATAGTACACACATTTCCTATAAAAATTAGGTGTCAACAGTAGATAAAATTTTATTCAAAGTAAATGAAGATGAGAGCTTGCCAAGCCTCAAACGTACAACATTGTTGAAGTTGTTGAAAGAAATTAACTTCTCTTTCAAAAAAAAAGTTCGTAATAGATTTTTAAAGGAAAAATGTGAAATTGTACATAGAGACGACGCTACCTTTTTCACCTAAAAGAATGTAAAGGTACAACTCCAAAGTTGGGAGACATAATGTAAAGAAACCCCTATACAGGGTGTAGATAAAGTCTGGAACAAAATTAATATTTCTGTTATCTTCGGTTTGATGGAAAAACTCTGAAACAGGTCGATTTTGTTTTTATCTCGTGCACTTTATAACATCGTGAATTTAATTCTGTCGTCATCTGGTTGCGCGCGGGCGTGACGTCATTAGTTTTTTCAAATGGTAACCCGCCACATTTGTTACCCCTTGTCGTTAGGTATTCCATTGTGCATGCAACGGTATAAAAAGTTTGGTACCTTACATAACAATTTTTGGGAGAAAAATGCTTTCGAATTTCAAAAAATTAAAATTTTATTTCTAATGAAAAACTAATCAAAAATTATTTTAAAAAATCAGATAAATCATAATCCGAGGTTTATCTTGGATTGTCGTCAAACAAGACACCAAAAAAATGTCAACGGAAGTGTTCAAATTGTCCGCCATTGGCCATTTGACATTGGCCGAGACGGACGTACACGCTTTCTACGACACGTCATATTGACAGTTCATTACTTGGTGTTTGAACTTATCCATTCACAATACTTGCTCCATTGGTAGTGTTGAACGTGCATTGCGAAAATGGCGAATTTGAGCGAAAAAGAGCGGATTCAAATTCTCATTATTGTTGGCTGTGGTGATAAAATACGTAGCCATGAAGAAGCCTGTCAGTTTTTCAATGCAGAAAATCCAAACCGCGCACCGATTTCGCGGTCAACGGTGAGCAAAATAGTCGCAAAATTTGCTGAAACTGGTAGTGTAAAAGACAGGGCTCGTCAAGGTCGACCAAGAATTGAGGAAGATAGAAGGGTCAATATTCTCTTGGAACTTCAGGACAACTCCCACACTTCAACAAGGAACATTGCCAGGGATCATGCAGTCGATTTTACCACAGTAGCCAAATTGCTGAAGAAGGAAAAACTTCATCCGTACAAAATCAATCGGGTTCAGGAACTGAATGAAGATGACTTCGACCGCCGACTCGAGTTCTGTGAACAAATCATGCTACGGTGCGATGAGAATCCCGGATTTGTCGACAATGTGGTTTTTAGTGACGAAGCAACTTTTACCTTGAACGGTGAAGTGAATCGCCACAATTGTAGGTACAGGTCGGGCGAAAATCCTCGATGGGTTCGAGAGGAGCACACCCAACATCGGCAAAAAGTTAATGTATGGGCGGGAATAGTGGGAGATCGCATTGTGGGGCCTTTCTTTCTGGACAGAAATTTAAACGCTGAAACATACTTACATTTCCTAAGATTTACGCTAGTGCCAACATTGGTAGAATTATTTCCGGATGAAAACACCCCCGACAAGCCTCACCCCAGAATCTGGTTTCAACAAGATGGAGCACCTCCACATTTTGGCTGGCGTGTTCGGAGTTACCTCGACGAAATTTTCCCCGGGAGATGGATCGGACGAAGGGCAACAATTGAATGGCCTGCCCGTTCGCCAGATCTCACACCACTTGATTTTTTTCTATGGGGTCATGTGAAATCAAAGGTGTACACCAATAAGCCAAATAACTTGGATGATCTGAAACATCGTATCCGCGAGGAAATGCGAAATATTGGTGCAGAGACAATACGACGTGCCGTAGAAAGCGTGTACGTCCGTCTCGGCCAGTGTCAAATGGCCAATGGCGGACAATTTGAACACTTCCGTTGACATTTTCTTAGTGTCTTGTTTGACGACAATCCAAGATAAACCTCGGATTATAATTTATCTGATTTTTTAAAATAATTTTTGATTAGTTTTTCATTAGAAATAAAATTTTAATTTTTTTAAATTCGAAAGCATTTTTCTCCCAAATATTGTTATGTAAGGTACCAAACTTTTAATACCGTTGCATGCACAATGGAATACCTAACGAGAAGGGGTAATAAATGCGGCGGGTTACCATTTGAAGAAACTAATGACGTCACGCCCGCGCTCAACCAGATGACGACAGAATTAAATTCACGATGTTATAAAGTGCACGGGATAAAAACAAAATCGACCTGTTTCAGGGTTTTTCTATCAAACCGAAGATAACAGAAATATTAATTCTGTTCCAGACTTTATCTACACCCTGTATCTAAATTAAGATATTTAATTTAAAATTAAAATTTTGAAATAAAATGTAAAATTATTTGTTTTGCCAGCTAAACTCAGATTATCTCAGAGCGATTCGAGTTTTTACAAATGATCAAGTAAAAAGTTTCCTGAACATTAATAAAAAAAAATTCCATTTAAAATTTTAATAGTTCTTATATTGAAAATCATTGACTCTTGTATATATATTTTTACAAACAACAAAAGAAACGATATCTATTTAAAAGACAATTCCAATAATTTTTTTTTTTTTACAAATAATAAACTGACACAAATATTTATGTAGATTATTTGCAATATTAAAACGTAAACAATAAAGCCCAGAATTTATTACATACAGTGTACATACAATATTGTATGTGTTTATACACATATCGACACTTGCGAAACATATCAAGTTACTTTATACTTATATTTTATAGACGATATTTATTTAACAACTCTCTGTTTGAAATTTATTTTTGCAATCTTTCATTCTTTATTATAAAACAAATACATTCATCAAACAATAATCATTTAAATAATACCTTATTTCAACTCTTCTTATTCAGCTTCTTTTTTATATTGTTCTTAGCGGGAACTTCGGACTGTTCATTATCAGCGAAATCTTCTTTATTTGTACGTTGTCTTCAACGGAATTATCTGCTTGTTCTGCCAAGCGAAGAGCAATATTTATTTTGACAATATAACAGTTTGCACATTTACTGCTTATGTGCAACTTTGAACACTATTTTATTACTTTTTTACAAATAACCACGATTCTTCTGACCGTGGCCGATTATCTCAGTAGTCGATTATTTATTTAAGTTATATTAACAATGACTCTTATGAGTAGTCTATTGTTGGAAGTTAGCCCTTTCACAACATTTAACGTATCTCGCCTTTGACTCTCTTTCTTGAACGCGTATTTCCCTTTTATATCAGAATGTCTGGGGTTCCCCGCTTTCTACAAAGTTCGGGTGTTTCCATTCACATTCACACGCACGTACATGTTCTTTTAGCTGTGGTAATGTTTATTACTATCAGAGTGTTTATCACGTTAATATAAACTTTTAGCGTCACATTTCTTAGTAATAAATACATACTAAACCTATGACTAATTACGGCTTAATATTACAATAATGCATTCATTGATTTCAAATACTTCTTTTTTAAAATATCAATAAAAACACTTAATTAATTTCTTTAAAATAATGAAAATGTAAAATTAATATATGAAAATGGGCTGTACCATTACAGTGCCCCCCTTTACTTTTCGAAATAGCAAATAGGCAACGTTTGGTATTGCATAAAAGTAAAAAAATAAGCTTAATTAAATTCTTAAAAACAATAAAAACTATAAAATTAATAAAAAGAAATGGGCTGTACAAGAATTTATGGAGCAAATTAGAAAAATTTATTACCTAGATGAAACAGGGGTCAATGAAGGCCATACTGTGCAAAAAATATGAGTGGATGAAACGGTAACAAATCCAAGTCCAGCATTATTACAAGGGCTCTCGAGGGGTCTTAAAATTCAACTAGAAAGGGAACATGATTGATTGTTCTTCATATTGGTACAGAAGATGGATTTGTTGAAAACGGCTTATTGTTGTTCGAGTTAAAAGGACTACTGATTACCGCCAAGAAATGAATGCAAATATCTTTGAGGAGTGGTTTGAAAAAGTATTGCCAACTTTAGAAGAAAAATGTGTTGTGGTGTTAGGTAATGCTTCTTATCACAGTAGAAAAATTGAAAAAGTGCAAGCTACAGCCACAGGGAAAGGTGATATTCAGTTTTGGTTAAAAGAGAAATTTATATCCTTTAAAAAAGGTATGGTCAAAGATGAACTTTCACATTTAGTTAAGGTGCACAAAGAAAACCTCAATAAATATACGATTGATGAACTTGCAAAAACGTATAATAGAACAGTGCTAAGACTACCACCATATCATTGCAAATTGAACCCTATTGAATTAATATGGGCTCAAGTTAAAGGAGGAATTTCAAGGAAGAACACAAATTAAAGAAAGTCAAAGAGCTGTTAGACACATCGTTGAACAATGTTCAAAAAGTTTGAATGCCATCAAACATGTTAAAGAAATAGAGAAGTATATGTGGGAGTTGGAAGTGATTGTTGAAAATCTATAAGATAGTTTCATATTCATTTGGATAATTCTGAAAGTAATAAGAGTGATATTCAGAAATAATTTTAGTTGTCAGCACGGAAAAAGTATGAGAACATTCATAGTTTAGCTTTTTCTTTTATATATTTTTTAAAAATAAGGTATATTGTGTATGCATTTTATTTATATATGTTTACTATGTACAATATTTAAACATGTATACCATTCTTTATAAATTCGCAATAAAATAACTACCTATGCTCTATTTCAATTTGTACTTTATATTATATACACATGTGAATAACGTCTTTAATTTATTTGTTTCATTTTTAAATACTTATATGGGTTATGTTTGAGATTTTCATGTTTTAGTTATCTAAAAGAACAAAACACATGCATTTTTTGTAAATTTAAATTGGTTCAGTATTTTATATAAACTATTAAATTGTTGTTTTCCAAAAATTTAAACAAGTAATCAAAAGATTTTATAATTTTTATTATTAATATAAGTACTCTATTGTAAATTGAGCTGTACGCATGTTAGAGTCATGGACATCTCGTCATTACTGTATAAGTTCAGTGAATGAAGTATAGTAATGTTTTTTTTTCAACACCGAGGTGCGAAAGTTTAAAAAAAAACATTTAAATATAACACAATACAATAAAAATCTCTAACTTATTACTAGAATTTGAAAACATTCTTCAACTTTGGGGGAAAATATCTCAAGATGTTGGAAATTGCACTTATACCCCTTTTATTTCAGGTCCCACAATTGCTTTTCGAGGTATAATCCTTAAAAAATATAGCCAAACTACAATTCGCCCAACATTGATTTTTATGCAAACGAGCCACATTAAAAAGCATTAAATAATTCTATTACGTCTGAACTCTTTATCAAATAATACTCCTGTGTACAATCATTTATAGCAACAAATAATATATTAATAAAACAAACACATTAATTAATTATTAACATATTTAATTAAGATATCTCAAATAACCTTGTTAATTATAATAACGACTTGTTCGAGTTACAAAGTCAATACGTTTTTTTTATCGCATCAATGCAGTTTAAATTACGAGACCCGAATAAGCAAGCGATGTTTAATGTCATCAAGTCACCGATTATCTATACGAACAGAAATCCAAGTGGTTTCTGTTCGTCATATAAACTTTGTTGGATAAGATATCCGCTTGTTTAACAAGTTCTATACACTCAGATGAACGGTATCTAAACTCAGCCATAATTAACAGGTATTCGCACTCGGATATCTTCAACAGTCCGTTCTTGTCGGCTAATCTCCTCGTTTATTGTAGCAGCATCCCGCACAATGAAACACTACGTATGGTCTAGTTGACGTGTATAATAGCGCCTCCAGTTGGGCAACTTTAAACGGTATGCGACCGGATCCGAAAAGAAATATAAATTGTTAAGATAACATTACAAGTATATTTTTAGATTATTCCGAAATCCTATTAGTATTGTACGTCCTCTTTCAGATAAGATGAATGATACTAACACCTGTCTTTACGACGAGCGAGTAGTGGGGACTATTAATTCTTTGGATTTAAAATACAGACGATACGAAGTTTGTATTAAGTATTTACTGTACACTCCGTGGATATACGAGGGACTTCTATTATGTACAAATATAGATACCCAGACGAATGATTATTTTTGTAATTGTCTATGTGTTTTAGATAATTACTTATCCTCAAGAAAACTACTTGCATGTGCAAGGATTTGAATTATATGACTTCAATATTGTTTGAGTATTATACCTATTATTTAGGAGTAATGTTGTACGAGGTGTTACATTAAGCGTATCTGAAATTTAAAATTGAATAAAAAACAGTTGTGTGATATGCATAACACAAGGGCTTCAAATACAATGGAAATGGTCATGTGTGGTTTTAAAAACCTGCAAAAGAAAAATACAGTGTTAATGTTGTTAATAGCATTCTGAAAATCGACGTATTACTTGAGAAAATATGATTGAAAAGTCCGAAAGAATGTGAGACAGACCACCGATCTTTGCAGTGCGAGCCTGATAAGAAAGATCTCCGTCGTAGGCAACGCTTTTCGTGTGCCATCAGAACGAAGGATTTCTAAAAAGAAAATTAGAATGAATGTTAGTACACCATAAGAAGAAATATACAACAAATGATGAAAAAGTAATGCATTCATATACAAGTACAATGAGGGACTATACTAAGAAGAAAGAAAAGATATACCTACCGAAGACGAAACATAACAAGTTTGTGAAAAACTTTTAATAACAAACAATCATATAAGCGAAAAACAAGAATCGACTTGTTGAAGATTAAGTTTGTATTTCGAGCTAGAAAGACGTAAAATTTTCTAAAAAAAAAGAATAAATCTTTGGGATAGCGAGGGTGAGAGTAGGGTCGATACACTACTTTTCAACTCACGATTAGTTTATTTGTATTAAGATTTAGAGTTTAATTTTAATGTAGTTTTCCTCTTTAAATAATTTTCATTAAATTATTTTTTTTTGTATTACTAATTTTTAAGATGGAGGATATGAATAAGGCAGAACTTGATAACATATATGACGAAATAAAGTAAGTTATGAAATAAATGATTCAATTTGGGGATAATTAATGGTGTTAGACGTGTTGAAAGTACTATGTAAAATATTTCCTTTTAGTAAAATGTTGAGCATTATTAATTAGATGAATATTATCTTGTTTAGTAATAATTATTCATTTTTTTTAAGTAATGAAAGGATAGTTAATGGTGTTGGACGTGCTGGGAGTACTATGTGAGAATATTTGCTTTCAGTAAATCATTAGGCATCATTAATTATTATATTGTCATTTTAATTTAATATTTCAAACAAATAAGTACGAATAAATGGGGATGTTTTTGGTGGGCAGGTGCTAAGCCGCTAGAGGTACAATGTGAGAATGTTTGTAGCTAGCGATTAGTATAGGCCAGTTTCAGAGCATTCACGTTGCAAAGTTCTAGATTACCAAGGCACTATGTGAAAATGTATGTTTTCGTGAAATAGAATCAGCATCGTATTAATAAATTCCTTATCAGAAATCAATAATTTTCTTTTATTTAAAAGAACAGGATAATGGTATTGAATTTTCTTTCCGCAATAAAGGCTTATCCGTCATATCTCACACACAAATCTGTTTATTCAATTTTAAATTTCAAACACGCTTAGTGAAAAGCTCCTTACTTCACGAAGTAAGCAGCAGATGACGTACCCTATTAATTATTTGATTGCAATCAAAACACTGTAATTTAATATAATAACACTGGTCTACAAAATTTAATTTTTTTTTGTCACACGAAAACTTATATTAAATTTTGAATCTATTTTGGCCACAAAACAATAATATATCAATGAAAAAAATTGACACATCAGGTTTCTTTGTGACATCAAAACATGTATTTTCATGAAAAGTACAAAAATCACCTACACCTAAACAAATTATTACTTAATGTACAATAAATAGTTATAATTTTCGTGAGTGTTTGGCTTCTGGCAGGTCCCTTTTCAGTCTCCAACAGTAATCTGCTAGCATCCTGGACTCCATTTCCCTTGATAACGCTTCTCTATTAATGATATGTCCTGATGAAATATCTCGCCTTGTTCGTCACTCACAGCACCCAAGTTTTCGGGAAAGAAATCCAGATGAGAATACAGCATATGTATTTTCAAGCACATGTTACAACCCAAAGCTTTGTATGAGGTTATAAGTTCATTAATTAAATGTTTGAAATTTTCCGATCTATGGTTTCCTAGAAAATTGTGGACGACATTCACAAAACATTTCCAGGCCAATTATTCTTGATCATTCAGTTTTTCTTCAAAGTTCTTATCCTTCATTAGTTCCCGTATTTGTGGACCAACTAATATTCCCTCTTTAATTTTTGCCTCGCTGAGTTTAGGGAATTTCTCTTTCAGGTATGCAAATCCACTACCATCTTTATGCATAGCTTTTACAAAATTTTTCATCAGGCCGAGTTTTATATATGTATATATATTGGCAGACATTCCTTTTTTGTCTTTATTTCCTTCTTCTAGCAGTTTGTCGCCCACAGTTAGTCGAATAAGATAGTTATAAAGTCGCCTAAATTAACTTATTCAAACAAAAACACGTCAATGAGGTCAGAAATGAACATATAGCTGTCACGAAAAAACTGGATGCGACTGTAACAAAATAATATATTTTTTTAATGACTGTACACTAACACAAACAAAACTCATCACAATGTTCATGTGACAAAAACAGTGTTTACCAGTGAATCAGAGCATGTTAGTAAATCGCCTATACAATGCTCAATTTAATAAAAAGTTCTATTTATTATTCGGTATTGATTTTTCATTTGCTTCAAGTAGACTCTATTAATCGAGAAACACGATGTAAAGCGCATTATGTACATTTATAAAAGATGTTCAAGAACTATTCTCGAATTAGAAACTACACACGCAAACTAAAATAATGATAAGAATTTCGTTGATTAATTGAAATTTAACTTTTATGACTTCCACAAAAACCATTGTATTGTACTTACGGTATTCATTTCAATGTTCTTAAGCAATGAATGACCGTTAGTTTTATCTATTGATATAAGCAGCAAAAGCTTTTAATTTCATTATCGTTATTTGACAGCGATCGTATAATTTAATGTTACTAGCATGTGGTGAAAAGTAGGTTCGCTTGTTTAATATGATATTTAAAATAAGATAGATGTAAAGCTTGTTGCTACTTTCATTATTTTTATTGATCCCTCTGACAATGCTTGAGCAACGTCTGTTTAGTTTCATTTCGAATGTAGGTTGCTTAACCATGTCGTCTCTCATTACCATTGATATACTTGGAATCGTAGATTCACACTATCATTAACATGTTAGTCATTGTGTGCAAAATAAAACTTTCATATCATGCGATAAAAGAAAGCCTACCGAAGTTTATTATTAGGAAAATAATAATAACAGCATTGACGAAGAGAGAGCCGTATGCGGGAACACGATTGCAAGTGTATAAAACTTAAGGCACAAAAGATGACTGATACGTAGTCGTGGTCTACACAGTGATTGCAGGTTGAGGCAACAAGCCTTTAATAATACACAATGCACAATGTCAATATCATTATCCAATCAGAGATGTCTCTGCAGACAACATAATTATAAACCGTCTGTAATTTATATCGTATTAGTCAGCTAAGCCAGTTTTTCATCTATTCTTCCGTTCGGGTGTTCTGGTCAGTCGGTAATTATTGCTGCTAACTGATAATTTAATAAGAATTCCGAGTGTACTCGTTACTGTTGCTGGCGTTCGTTGTCTAATAAGACAAGACCTTTCTTATAATTCACTGTAGCATGTGGAATATATAGTCGTACGTACATACATGTGAATATAGCAAGTGGAGTTTCTCATATTAATGAAAGCTAATATAAATGCAATGGAATAATTTTTTTATCAAAGAAAGTTTTACATATATATATGTATACGTGTAGATAAAATTCTTGGTATTTAGGCCTTTTTGGAACGAAATACAATAAAATACTAGGTTAACGTTTCGGCATAGTTAATATAAATGTCTTCATCAGAATACTGAAATTATAAGTATAAGTTACAAATAATGCTTCAAAATTAATACAATACAAGATTACTTACGTTAAAAATAGGTATAAGAGCTAAAATTGTGTAAATAAAATGCTTCTTTTAAAATTAAGACTTGACATACATCAAAATATAATTATAAATGTTAGCATATGATTTCTAGATTAACAATTTAAAATTGTTGACATATTCTAATAATATTGTCATTACAAAAATTTTACAATGCAAGTATCAAATACGCATTAAACGAACTGATTTTTGAAAATATAGAGGGGAAATATTTATTTATGTAAGTAATGAAAAATAAATTTTTGAAAGTGCATTAATTTCACTTCGGTTATTCACACAAACTGATTCATTTTTCTTAATTTGGATGAGTTCTAATGAGTCTAATATTGATCGAGATTTATTGTTAATTTCAATATTTAGAATTTTAGAAAACTTCATCATAGAGTAAACAAGCCGAAGAATAGAAGAATATTTTTCTTACAATGTAAGCATAATGATTTAGAACGAGTTTTTCTAAATCTTTTAATTACTGATACTTCTTATAATATTAACCAATTAGAAAGATTAATTACCAAAGAAAAAAGTAACATCCCAAATTTCTATAATTGTAATTTGAAAAAAAATTTTATGAACGTTTTCTATGTAAAAACGAACTGAATTTTGAAAAAATTAAGAGGAAACAACGTAAAAAAATAGAGAATTTAAAACAGAAACCAAAAAAGAATACAATTTGAGTCTCAATAATTATAATTGGTTAGTTAATTTATCTAACACTACAATTGATTCAGAAATTAAACAAGTATTAAATTTAGGTCCAAAATTCTCAATTCCATATAACAAGAATTCAGATATTCCAATTCCTAATATTATTGCTAATATTGAATCTAATATAGATCATTTGGATGAACCTAGTAAAACCAGTATTAGAACTAAAACTTGTAATTTTATTACAACTTTAAAAATTCAAATTCTGTAACAAAATCCAATACTTTTGTTAGTAAACATAGTATTAATAAAACGAAAACTTTTATCAAAGAAAACAAGCAAATTACAATATTAAAGGCTGATAAAACTAACACAACTATTATAATGACCACTAATGATTATGAAAATAAAATGGAAACTATATTAAATGATAAAAGAACTTATACACAAATTAAAAACAATCCAACAACTATATTCCAAAAACTTAATAATGATCTAATTAATAAATGGGAACAAAAAAATCTTATTTCTTCTACAATTTCAAAATCTCTCAAAATACATAATGCATATCCTCCTAAAATTTATGGTTTACCAAAATTACATAAAAAAGACATTCCCTTAAAACCAATTGTCTCATGCATTCAATATCCTTTTCACAAATTATCAAAATATTTAGCTAACTGCTATTATATAAAAAAATCATTCAGTTTTAAAGAATTTATCGATAAAGTAGATTTAAACAAAGATCACAGATTAGTTTCTCTTGATGTTACTTCAACGTACACAAATATTCCTATTGATTTAGCTAAAGACATTATTAAGAAACATTAGTGTAAATTAAAGGAATTCACTTATTTAGATCTTAATTCTTTCTTAGAAGGTTTAGATATTTCATTAACTTCAACATTCTTCCAATATAAAGATAAGTACTATAAACAAATATATGGATTTGCTATGGGTGCTCCAATATCAAGTGTTGTAGCACAATTAGTAATGGAAGATCTTGAAGAAACAATTATTTCAAAAATTAATTTTGAAATTCCATTTTATAAAAGATAAGTTGATGACTGTCTTCTAGCAATACCTGAAAACAAAATAGATGTAATAGATACATTCTTTAATAGTTATCATAAAAAAAATCAATTTACAAAAGAAATAGAAATTGATAATAAAATCAACTTTTTAGATATGACTTCAATAAGAAAAGACAATAAAATTTTAACTAGTTGGTATTCTAAACCAACATCTTCAGGTAGATTAATGAATTTTAAATCATGTCAACCATTATCTTTTAAAAAAAAGTGTTATCATAAGTCTTACTGATAGGGCAATTAAGTTAACAAGCCCAAATTTTAGAAAAGAAGTTTTAGAAAACATTACCATAACTTTAACAAATAATAATTATCCAATAAATGTAATTAAAAATATCATTAAAAAAAGAACTTATAAATTTTACAACCAACAACAAAACAACAATCAAAATTTAAATAATAGTCAAATTAAATATTTATCTATCCCATATGTACCAAAATTATCAGAACAATTAACTAAAATGTTTAGTAAATTTAATATTAAAGTAGCACATAAAAATTATAATTATTTAAAGTTTATCAATACTAATATTAAATCTAATACTCCTTTTTTAAAGAAAACCCACACTGTTTATAGTATTCCTTGTAATAATTGTAACAAAATTTACATTGGACAAAAACTTATTTGATACTTGCATTGTAAAATTTTTGTAATGATAATATTATTAGAATATGTCAACAATTTTAAATTGTTAATCTAGAAATCATATGCTAACATTTATAATTATATTTTGATGTATGTCAAGTCTTAATTTTAAAAGAAGCATTTTATTTATACAATTTTAGCTGTTATACCTATTTTTAACGTAAGTATTCTTGACTTGTATTAATTTTGAACATTATTTGTAACTTATACTTATAATTTCAGTATTCTGATGAAGACATTTATATTAAATATGTCGAAACGTTAACCTATTATTTTGTTATATGTCGTTCCAAAAAGGCCTAAATACCAAGAATTTTATCTACACGAATACATATAATAAAGGCCAAGAAGTATAAAGTATTATTCATGCAATACTTATTTAAATATATACAGGGTTAGTAAAAAGTCCCGGAACGGTCGAATAACTTTGTTATTTGAAAATTATGATTTCTGAAATTTGGTATGGGGGTATAGTTAATATAAATGCATTTTATGCAATACAGTTAATATTTTTTTCACTTCCGGTTTAATCGGCAATACGACCAACTTTTTTTTTTTAAATGGAACGCCCAGATTTTTTTAACACTCTTGAATGCAAAATAAAAAACTACGTTCAGGAAGTATTAAGATGTTTATTTTTATTCACAAGAAAACAGTTAAAAAATTAAAAAAGTGTCCTAATACAGAAAAATCAAGATACCTGTCTATTCAGGTTGCGATTACAATAATTGTTCAAAATGTTCTCCATTTACAATTTGACAAAAATGTAAACGGTCAGTAAAATTTCTTATTGAATTTTGTATTTGTTCTGGAGTGATGAGATTGGCTTCTTGAACTATTCTCTCTTCCAATTGTTCAAGATTATGGGGACGATTTTTGTACACTTGACATTTCAAGTGACCCCAAAAGAAAAAATCTAATGGCGAGAGATCTGGCGAACGTGCTGGCCATTCGATTGCTCCTCTACGTCCGATCCAGCGTCCCGGAAAATTTTCATTCAAATAATCGCGGACATTATGGGCAAAATGGGGGGGAGCTCCATCTAGTTGAAACCAAAAATGTGCATTAGGGTGATCACCTATGTTTGCATTTGGAAAGAGGGCCGCAAGTGCTGGAACAACCGCATTTCGCAATAAATTTAAGTAGACGTTGCCAGTTAAATTTCCTCTTATAAAAATGGTCCTATGATGTTGTTTCCAACAAGACCAGCCCAGACATTCACCTTTTGAGGACGCTGTGTATGGACTTTTTCAATCCAATGCGGATTTTCAATTGAACAGTAGCGACAATTATGTCTGTTCACAGTGCCGTTGAGACAAAACGTTGCCTCATCTGAAAAAATGATGTGATCTAAAACATTAGGCTGCTGCGCGATCAATTCCGTCATTGTTTCGGAAAATTGTAGTCTACGATCTGGATCATCTTCAGTTAACTCATGGACGGGATACATTTTATAGGCTTTCATTCTTGCTGATTTAAGAATATTATGAGCAGATGTTTGAGAGATCTCATGAATTTGACCTAATTCTGTTGTGGACACGTGATGATTTTCTTCCACTGTAAGTAACACATTCAAACTAGTTTCTTCATCTGTTGCTGTTAATGGACGTCCCCTTCTAGGAAAATCCTTCACCTGACGAAAGACTTCAAACTTTTGAATTGTTCGGCATACCGTACTTTTACTAATGTGACGATCCGGATAAACAGTATTAAACAAAATACGAACCTCTTCAAAAGAACGTTGACGATCACCGTACCCACGCATCATTAATATCTCAATTCGTTCTGATTCAGTAAGTTTTACTGCCATTTTCAAATGTGTCAATGTCTAAAATAAGCAAATTTATAGCGATGCAACAGTTAAAACGCTTTTAAAATTGTTAAATGTGACGGCAAAAAGAATGCAAACACTAAACAACAACGTTTTGCAAATGTACCTTGATTTTTCTGTATTAGGACACTTTTTTAATTTTTTAAATGTTTTCTTGTGAATAAAAATAAACATCTTAATACTTCCTGAACGTAGTTTTTTATTTTGCATTCAAAAGTGTTAAGAAAATCTGGGCGTTCCATTTAAAAAAAAAAAGTTGGACGTATTGCCGATTAAACCGGAAGTGAAAAAAATATTATCTGTATTGCATAAAATGCATTTATATTAACTATACCCCCATACCAAATTTCAGAAATCATAATTTTCAAATAACAAAGTTATTCGACCGTTCCGGAACTTTTTACTAACGCTGTATATGTATATATATTATACTAGCCGTTGTATTTTAAATAGAGTATTAGCTAGTTAATTACTACTTTATTTATTTTAACTAGCATGATTTTAAATTTACAATGGTTTAAACTAAATTTCAAATATAATTCTCAGTTGTACAATATTTCTTTTACCTCACTGTATTTTAAAATTATCATGAATATGATTCTTACCTACATTCATAGTATTTAAAAGAATTACGTGGGAAAAATTATGAATATACGTATTAAATTTGGTTATGTTTATTTTTTTTTGGCATAAATATACTTACAATGTTATTATTATTTAAATTTATTTATGAGACTCCATGAAGCAATTTCAGGGTGTTAGAGTTCTTATAGTATAGAAGATTATCTTCGTATAAAAGAAAAACAGTGTTAAATAATAAATAAAAAATATATTGAAGTAGGAACATGAACTTATAAAAATTAAGGTTAAAATCAAACAATTTATATAATAAACTAAACTGCTAGTGTAATGTTACTATGGAATTGTTGCTATCCAGCAATAATGGGACCAACTAAACATGAACGGTATGTATATAATTTGTTTTTAAGTAAATAAAAATCTGCGTTTAGAAAAAAAATCAACAATAATCTAAAAATTCTTTTATATCTTATGTATGGAAAACTTTAATACTCAACTTTAAATATATGATGAGCTGGTAATCTTCGCTGACGACACTTCTATGCTCGTGGTCTCTCGTGATGAAGACTCTCTTTTTGCCAAGGTGAGTCGGATTTTGACGGCATTCAGTGAGTGGTGTTACGCGAATAACTTGTTACTGAATACGAGTAAATCGGCCTGTGTTAAGTTTTATAAACGCAGAGTTGTGGGGACAGACGGGTTTGTTTTTCCGAATGGTGATGTGTTGCGTATGGTTGACAATATAAAACTCTTGGGGGTTCATATTGATGGACAGTTAACTTGGAGTAATCATATCGATTGTGTCTGTGCAAAGATTAACAGCGCTTACTATGCCATTTTAAAATTAAAATCTAGCCTCCATCATGACTCCATAGTGAGTGTGTACTATGCTCTGGTATATTCGGCTCTCTCTTATAATACTGTTCTGTGGGGTAATTCCTCTGGGGCTAGGCGTGTTTTTATTCAACAGAAACGAATATTACGCTTAATTTTTAACCTAAAGTCTGATGACTCTTGCAGACCGGTTTTTGTGGGGGAGGGTTTCTTGACTGTGCCGGGTGTGTATATTTACCAATGTGCACGGTATGCAAGAGATAACTTGGGTAGGTATTGCTGTGGTGGTCATGAATACCCGACGCGGCAAGCCCATTTGTTGCGTGCTGACCGGCATAGGACTGCTTGCTTTGAGAAGTCACCAACATATGCCGCTAAGGTCATATATAACAAGTTGCCATCGGAGGTGAAGGGCACGCATAATGCTCATCAGTTTAAAACGGCATTGAAAACATTTCTACTGCGACAATGTTATTATAGTGTCAATGAATATTTGCAGGAATAAAGTGATTTGTCACATTTATGTTTGATTTGTAACTGTTTGTTTTATATATGTATTTTTGTGACGCTCATATACACTGTAATGTGTCTGATATGAATTAAATTTATTATTATTATTATTATTATTATTAACTTGTGATGACGGTTAGCATAGAATAACTCTTACAATTAAAGTACATTTTTAAGATTAAGTTATTTAGATAATTGTATTGCAATTATAATTTTTTCTAATTTCTGATTCTTTTAAAATCAACGTTAATAAAATTTTAAGTACTTAACTCGAGTTTTAATACTTCGTGGAATTGTTTTAGCGGACTATATCTTCGAAATTGTATCTGGGATCTTCTATACCCTGATGATCCTCTTCGTCCTGGATACTGTGTTGGTACGAAATTCCTCCAATTGAGCTGCTTATTCCTCGAGCCTTACGTTGTACTTCTTCTTAATTCAGGTATAATTTAATTTAGCACATTTATTCACAATTATTTAGTTTGGATTGTTTACTTGTAGATCAAGAGATACAGTTTAATCGACGGGAACTTTATAATGATACATTTCTTCACTATTTTAGTATGATGTTATTGTTGAAATCGTGATAAAAAGATCTGCACTCACAGGTATTAATATATTTCTTTTAATAATAAAATTTAACTTAATTTCTGAGAGCGTTCTTTTAAGCGTCTCTTACTTCTGAAAAATTCTTTAATAATCCCATTTGTTTTTCCTTTTCTTGCCCACTAATGGATAAGTTGATTTAATTTTATAAATTTGACTTTTATAATAAGTTGTCTAACTTTCAGTAAATAATAAAAATTGTTTTCTAATATTGTTTATATGTTGTTATTATTCAATTTTCCCTTAATTCTTGGGAATTTATTAGCTTCTGATTTTTTTTTATAATTTCAAAGACATTTAAATCTCTTACTTAATATTGAATAATTCTATAGTAATTTGTGCATCTCAAGTTGCCTAGTTTCGAGTTACTATAAAATTAAATATATGAATAATGTACTATCTTTTCTTATACACATGAATTTAGTATATAAATATCGTTATAATATATATATAGAAATATAGATTTTTACTGTTTATAAAACAGAATTTGTTTTAAGAATAAAACACAATTTCTCCTTGTAACGTTTCGGCCCTTTATTTGGTCCTTCCTCAGACATTTAGACTGTGTTTCTTATTATGACATTTGGTTAATACTGTAAAAACAAATTAATCTACGAAAAGGCAAAACAATTACATTTTAAAACAATAAATAATTTTAAAATTTTTCTTTAAAGGAACATTCAATTTCTGTCTGTGCCATGTCAGATATAGGCACTCTTTAGTTACATACTCAACTGAGAAAATTATCCATTTATATCTCCACTAACCAAAGCTAATGTAGAAAATTCCCCGAAAGGGATAAGGAAAAGGTGAATATAGTTAAGCGAAAAGACCCCGAGTATGAAAAAGTAGTGTACAAGCACGAATAGGTGTGTATGTACAAGTGTTATTTTCATCAGCACATTAAGAAGAGGATTTAACTGCTGAATTGTACTATAGTCATAACTTTGTCTTTGCAGCTAACATAACGGGGAATAATTAAACTGAGTCTGATCAGTTTAATTATTCCCCGTTGTTACAATGCTATAGTTTATAAAATACTTCCACTCATATCCCATACTTTTGTGACACTATATATTATGTTGTAATAATTTTGTACATTCAGTTACTCATCACCTGATGAAGCCAAAGTTTGGCGAAACGATATTGTAGTGATATTATTAAATAATTTTTGAAACCAAGTTTACGTATTTTATTTATTCAGTTAAATATGGAGTTTCAACAGGTATCAGCCTCATCAGTTAACTATTAAATAGTTGTATATTAATTTTTAAAAGAAAATTGCTATTACTTTCATTTTAAAGTTATAATAGCTTAAAGTTTATATAAAGTTAGGAACTTGCATTGGACATATTAGTGAGTACCTATAGTTTGAGAAGCGTTCCATGATATTTGAGTATATAACATTTTCATAAGTCCATATTTTAGTTTCGAATAGTAAATACGATTGTTTAATTTTCTACGTATAGAACCCCATTATATTCATATATTCACATTTCAGCTAATGATCGAAGCATGAGTTGTATTCTCATATGAAGATGTAGCTCTATGATAATGTACACGTTATTGCTGTAAGCAAAACATTGGAGTAATTAGAGATTCTGGCGTAGGTTACGTGTTCAGACTGTTCAGTAAGTTCGATGATGTGTGAATTTTGCCTATATTGTTTCAGAGTACCTAGACAATATCTTTTTACTTTTAATGTATGGTGTACGTATGGTAATACCACACGGAGAAATAACAATATTTTATCATATGGAAACAATAATTTTGCTTAACTGTAGTGCATGTTACATGAATCGTATTCGAAATGTATGTCTCTCTAGCGTTGTTACTGTAACATCCTGTAACATGAATATTAAATTTCAATATTTCTCTTACGTTTGTGTTAACAACATTAATTTTTTGTTGTTAATACGGAGCAACATAATTATTATAGCACGTAATTATTATTATTATCACTACATATATTACTTAATTATATAATTTTTCAGTATAACTCATTTATTTTAATAAGTCAAATTAGATGATCACATTCGAAAAAAACATCCAGAACAAGGAGCATGACAATTTGACAGATAAATAAAAATGTAATTAATTCAAATCTTGTCATCCGCTGTTAAGAAAACTTCCTATTTTGAAGGACTCTTTTGTGAAATAAAATACAAATTGCGTTTAACAGATTCTACGCTAAGCCAATGCGAGTAAATATTCACCTTTGAAGAAAATATTTCTGATATATTTGTTCATTCTATAATGAGAGTACAGTAAACTCCAAATTATATATGGCGAGCGGTTTGGATGCGCTGTAGTCGTTTTTAAAAACGCGTACGCCCACTTACTTTAGTACTAGTCAGACTATTGGTGTATACTGTACATCATTTTAAAGACAAAACGCTGTGTCAAAATATCAAAAACAGACAGCGGATACCGGTGAGTGATGTCTAGCTGAGGGGACACGGCAATTGCCGAAGTGCCCACCGATGTAATTTTGGGAGTTATAACATGAAATCAGAAAACGGATAATTGGTCAATGATATTTAGTGTGCAGTGTCGATGTTTTTACTTTAATTTATGATGTAATGAAAAGTTGTTGTAAATGATTTTTACAATTAGCTTTACAGCAGATGCAGTATTCTAATGCTAAGTTTTCGAAATTTAGCTACTAGCTATTTTATTAAAAATGTTTTTTTTATCATACTATGGTTTGCCAAGTGAGCCTTATTCTGAAGACTCCGACTTAGATCCAGATTTTTTTCCATCTGAGAGCTCAAACTCGGACAACGATTCTACTGATAATGATTGTGAAATACCTATTATAAAAGAAATAAAATTTAAGTCAACATCACCTATAGAAAATAAAAGTATGTCGGGACCTTACCACATATATCATGATGAACGTATAGTGAAAAGAACAGAAAGCGAATATAAATAAATAAGACCTGAACTTGAGGAAGAAGTTGATCGCGTACAGGTGGTAGAATATCCTGAAATTTCCATTAAAAGCACTTCATCTCAGAACAAAAGTTTGACCGAACCCATCACTTTTTGATCTAACACAATCAGTCTGGGGTTATCCCGAAGGAAATCATCAGCAGCTTGTTGAAGATTCTAAAACTGGAATACAAAAAAAGTAGCCTGCTGCTCCATTGGGTCACCATCCGATTGACAATTATTTTGCTTTTGTTGATTTTGACATAATTGATGTAATACTTGATCAAGTGAACCTCTATGCCACACAACTTGTTACGAAAAATTACAAAATTTCTTACTAATCTCATCTGGCATTCTAAGTAAATCGATATTATACTTGACGTAAATTGCAGCTATATATGCATATGAACATAAGGAAAAGTCAGTTTTGAGTTCTCAGTAAATAAAGGCTTGCATGATCCTTTCACATTATATCGAAAAATCAAATGCACTAGTACCTTCACCTGACTCATAACCCTTGCACATATCAAGCCATTGGACGACATCACCGAATAAATCAACGTTAATCAGGCAGATGCAACTCAAATTATATTTCAGCTACAGCAGAGCAAAATGTTATTTATTAATGTTCTTGCAGGCTGTCTCTACTTGTACCTCAAACTTTGTCGTACTGTCAACAAATCTTCCACGAAATGTGACTATTTCAGCAAAATGCACGTAAACTGTTTTGTGGCATTTTAAAACTAATCAGTTTTTATTACACTAAATGGAAAATTCCACTTAGTTCGTCTGAAAAATCGACATTCACAGCAATGGTCTTCTCGTCAGCATACATTGTTACATGAAACAACAAGTTTTTCGAAAATAATAAAAAAAATCAAAGGCCCGAGGATAGAACCCTGAGGCACACTCAAGTTAGATAGCCGTGGTTTGGATATTATTCCAAATATGGTCACTTTCCTATGGCGTTATGTCAAAGACGGAATTATCCATTTAGGCAATGGATACCTAATGCCCATGGCGCTCAATTTATCTCTGATAATATCAATTTCCAGTCTCTCAAACGCCTAAGGTAGGTCAAAAAAGATTCTAGCGACATACCGCTCCTCGTCTAGCCGATCATGAATGCACTGCATAACTGAAGGAGAAGCTCTACATCAACAAATTACAGACTTTAAAGGAACTGAAAGAGAGCATTCGATCAAAATCTTCAAAAATTACGCCAGTCATAATGCGAATAGTGATGAAAATGTAATCAAAAGAACCCCCGCTTGCGTTAATTCTAATGGTGGATACTTAAATGTTATCTATACCACATCTGATATAAAAAAAACGTTAATTAAACTATAATTTGTAATATTTTTTTATGATCAATTACTTCGTTTAGAACGTATAAATTTGAAAGGTGCTTTCTACACAGGTCGTATTGTATTGGTAAAATGCTTTGTATCGATCGGTATTATTTTCGTGAATAAGGGTACATTTTTAAAATATCTGCAGAAATTGACATAAAACAATGATGATTGTCATTTTTAAATCTGTATATTACAAAATAATTAAAAAACACTTTTTCTGGTGATAAGTTTTGCCAGAATCTATTGTATATTCTATAACACAATGAAAGCTCGCACATATGATGGTAGCTACTCGCATTTTGTACAATAGGTCCTTAAAAAAATGCAAGCCCCTAAAAACAAGACAAGTATTAATCCACGAACTCATTACTAACCTTGATGTAGCTTGACCTGGCAAAAGCAAAGACGAAGGATGTTCGTAAGTGTTTTCCTTCTGGGTACGAATTATGAAAAAAAATTGTCCGAACAACAGTTGTTTAATAACACGAAAAGTATACCTTAATGTACATTTACAAACCAGTTAATGAGTTTATAACAACCTCTGTACTACCTCGTACTAAGAAAAATAGGCAGCACAATGTATATTTTTGCAATTTCTAAATATAAACTTAAACCACAAGATCCGTAAGTATATCCGTACATATGTATGAGGAAGGTTCAGAAACTTAGTTACACCTCCTGTCTATGAAGCAAGCGTACGTTTGCTTGAAAATATGTTTTTACTGAACAAAAAGAATGGACATTATGGATATAAATGTTATTAGATTGAGAAAGATAACAAAGAGGTTTTATGTAATATGCTAATGTGCAATACCAAAATTGTTAATGTTGTACCCAACTTATGTTTGTCCATTTATAGAAATGACGAAATTCTAGTTATTAAAATGCTAAAATACAAATACCTATTAATTTGCTTTAATAAATTCATCATTTCCATACTATTATAGCTTTGTAATTATGTGATTTTTAAAAAGTAATATGTAAAATTTCTTAGTATGTATTTTTCGGCATCATGACTTGCTCACGTGATCAATACATGTTTGTTGTCTGAAACCACAATACACATACACTAATAATTAAAATCAGATAATCATTAATTGGATCAATACGTATGCGACACAAAGTGTCGAAATAGAATTAAATGTCATGTGCATAGAAATATTGAGTGTCGGGGTTCAATAGGAGCTTTGACTCAAGATGTGGACGCCGCGGTTTGTTGATTTTAGTTACCTATATGCTCCCTGGCCTAATTTGCTCTGTAATAATGAGAATATTAATAATAGTAGTAACTTTATTTGTCCAACGTTTTAGATTTAAAGGACAACGGTATTCTGTGTACGTACATACGAGTATACCTTAAAATAGTATTATTTAATTAGCCATTGGTATTGAAAATTTTTTCATAGTAGCGGAGATCCATCTAGTAAGTTCATAAGCAAGAAGGGACTTAGAAATGTGGAAGAGGAATGAGAGGATATTCTGGGAGCGAGAAAGTTTAGAGAAGAAGGTAGATCTGAGCGGTTCATCCATCCATTGCATAGCATTCTTATAAACCGCGCTTCATGAATATTGCGTCGGTATATCATAGGCTGTAGGCGATGTGTCTGCAAGAGCAAAACGTAGTCAACATCTCGCAGAGGGGTATGTCCCGATGTTTTTGAAGAAGAAATACTTCAGAAAACGCTGCCGATTTTTTTCAATCGAGAGCTGCAAGTAAATATACTGCGGGGAACAAACATGTGAAACATACTCCATCTTGCTGATCACAAAACTAATATACAGCCTCCTCAAAACTAATGGGTTACTCAAGAACCTACATGAACGCATAATAGAACTCGAAGATCTTGAGGCCTGTGCACAAACATGATTTATATGGTTGTAAAGTCCTAATCTGCGAAAAGGACACCGAGATCCCGGAAAGTGTCTAACCTTTTCACCAGAGCACCACCTATGAGGTAAGTAGAATTATGATGGTCTACTTTAGGTGTAAACAACATAAAACAACATTTACTTATATCTAAATGCAATTTGTACCTGGAACAACACTTTGACAAGGTAGTATAACTTGTTGAAGGTAGGAAACATTACAGAATTTATAGGATTATACGTTTTAAGGTCATCGGTGTACGCAAGCATAGGACACGTCAAGGAACCATGCAAATCGTTTAGAAGTAAATTGAAAAGTAGTGATCCTAGATTGGATCCTTGCGGGACAACCTAAGAAAAAATATAATTACATATATTTGTCAAATAGTCCATGATCTATCTTATCTAAGCCCCGGTTAAAATCCGTATAAACTATAAACCACATCAGCTAGACCCTTGATTGTCCAGCTCATGAGAGATCATGAAGTCAGAGATTAACAGGTTAGTAGTTGTTGATCGACGGCGCTTGAAACCGTGTTGATGTGGAGTAATTAATTATTTAGTATCACTGAATAAATTACGTTTTCAAATACTTTGGTAAAGTTGTGGAGACTAGGTATTGGTCGATAATTTCCTATCCTGGTCTTATCACGTTCCTTGAATATTGGACGAATTCTTGCACGGCGCCATCGACAAGGAAAGTTCGCACTTTTGATGGAGAGATTTATTATCAAGGTCAACGGTTTCGCTAAGGCAGATCATGCATCACCAATTAGTAGACTAAGGCTTAAATCATGACCTGCAACAAGCTCATCAGTAAAAGCTGACATTGTGCTAATTAGCTAGTCCTCATCAACACTTGACAGAAATAGGTGTAAGATTGAAAAAAAAATTAAATACTGCGTATTTGTTTAAATTACCTTTGTTATATATCTCCCTTTTCGAAGACTCTGGAATAATTGAACGTAATTTTCGGTTGAGTCTTTAAAACTGACAGTTTTCCATACACAGTTCAAACCCAATTGTTTATATTTACTATTTATATATAAGTAATAATAGAACAGTGTTAGAAAACAATAAACTATTAACCTTTAACGCATAAATTATTTCATTTTTTAAAATAAAGCAACAGACCCTTTACTTGTTAGTTTGACAAAAAAATATATTAAGTAATTTAATTGGATCAGTATAACTTACGTATATGCGGCTAACAATTATGTAAATTGCAGGATATCCAGACATAGACTACACAAACATCCTTTACGTCTGTAAGTTTGTATTATTAAGGGCAAGATCAATAAAAATAAATTTAAAAGAAGATAAATCCATGTATTACCGGGGACTGTGGTCTATCAATAAGTAGTCTTAATAAGCGGTTATCAAATTTTATAGTCCGTATCATAAAATAAAATAATGTTTGCCTGCAGTTAGCTGAAGATAAATGATTACCACTTGAGGGATTAAATTATGTTCACAATTTACGAGAATAATTCGAAACTTGGACGATGACCGGCTTTCACTTTGATCTATTGAATAGAATGTATCAATTACTTTCTTAAATTATGTATTTATTAAATAAGAAGTACGCGTTTACGGACGTGACACTTAAACTAAATGAAAAGGAATCTAATATAATCTGTAGTAAAGAAAAGTATTTCCATTGAAAGTACCTTTTATTTTTTTTTAACTCTTGAATAAGTTCTCTTTTTGTTTTGTTTGGAACCAGTACATTAGACGGCTATATATCGTAAACTTCTTACCTATTTTTACTAAAGGCGGCTTTACGTCAAGTTGATGGGATGTAGTAATAGTTCGTTAAAATTAACGGCTAATGTTGAGCAACGCGTACACAGTACGGTATATACCGTAGTCGACAAATTTTAATTTCTGATATGAAAGTAGAAAGAGGAAAAAAGCACGACGAAATAAAGTAAGGATAAATATATAGGGAGGCTGCCAAGTACACTCGGCAAACGTTTCCTATGAAATGTGAGGATCCCCCGGCACTGCGTTGCTTCTCCCACCACTGTTAGCAAGCAGGCATCGCAAGGTCATCTTCTGCATGGGATAGAAGTATAAACAGAAATTAAAATTTGTCGACTACGATATATAAGAGGTCAGCTTTTTATATTATCATTCAGACGAAGGAAAAGTGTTTGCAGAGTAGTCATATTTGGTTCTTCAACATTTGATTTGTTAAAAATCACAGATTTATTTGAACGTTTCTCCAGCGAGTCCATACCTTTAAAAATTTTGCTGATGTCATCAAAAAATGTATCCACCACTTTATCATGCGTTCATCCAAAGAGACACTGTGTTCGTTCACGTCCATTTTAGTTTAGGAGTTAATAGTTAGTCGATGCCACACGTGAGCTATAAAGTTGATGCTCGATCGCTAAAAAGTCGCAGTCGTCTGTGGCTTCATGGACATGGTGAGCTTTGTGAACTATGCAACTGTCATGATTATATTGCTATAATATTTTTATTATTGTAGGGCCTTCTTTTTATATCTTCTGATTTTTTTCTTACAGACTTCTCTTGCTATTCTAGAACACTTTTTCAAGATTAGCATTAGTAAGATTTCTTCCATATCCCAAAACACCATAGCCATCAGCTTCTCTGATGAATTCTACATTTTAATCTTTTGTAAATAGGAGAGTTCGAGAAAGTCGCTCTTTTAGTCGTCAGTTAGACGAAAGTGCAGACATAGTGAAAATTTTTCATCTCCGCTGTGTTACGTAAGATACGAACGTGAATCGGCTATTTTGGAAGATTTACTATTCATGTTCTCCATGATACATACTACATCTGAAAAAGTGTTTAACAAGGTGAATGAATTCATTACATCCTATGAAATTGATTGGTTAAAATTCATAAGAATTAGTACTGACGGAGTGCGCGCAATGTCCGGAAAATGTACTGGACGTGTATTCGAAATATCAACCCATCCTTAAGCTGGTATCATTGCTGTATTTATATTGAAGCCATGGTTGTCACAAAAATACCGGACACATTGAAAGAAACTTGAATGAAGCTGTAAGAATTGTTAATTTTATCAAGACTAGATCACTAAATTCAAGACTTTTTGAACAGTTATGCAAGGTTATGGACAGTGAGCATCATAAATTGCTGTTGCACACAAAAGTTTTGTCTCGATTTTTTGGGGTAGATTACTAAATTCGTCATAAGTTGACGTTGAAATTTAAAATCAACAAAAATATCTTGCATCAAAAATCTCCTATTTTTCAACTATTCACATATCTACTCTCTCTGACATCTTGTAGTTTTTCAATTATGGTTTACACCACAGCACATAAAACTCACATGATTGAAGCGTATTTTAGAACAGGTGTGCAAATGGTAGGTATTTGGGAATACAGTAAGCGTTTATGTTTGGATAATTTTCGTGAACACTTCCCAAATTTCGTAGCAGTAGGGTAAGATTTTAATATGTGCCTCGTACATAGTGATGGTGTATTTCGCGAAACTGGATCTGTTACTCATAATAAAGGTGCTGGTAAGCCAACTATTCGTACATAAGAATTGATTATTAAACATGTATTGTAATTTGTTTATTAATTTTTAATAACATGTTATTCAAACATGTAAATCATTTTCAATAAACCTACCAGGAAAGAATAGAACAGGAGAGATAATAAACTGGTGGGGGAATGGGTATTATTTAGATGGGAGTTACCACTTTAAGGCAGGTCAGTTATGGCAATATTGACCAATCATAATTCATAAAATGAGTATTTTGAATAACTTGTCACATATCCGGTATGTTTGATTATGTGTTCAGTGGCGTAACATATACAGGGTGTTTAAAAAAGATGCGGCAATATTAAAGGGGTTGATTGTCCTGGTCATTTTATACAAAAAAGTTTATAATAAACATGGTCCGCAAATGCTTCGTTACCGATCTACAGCGTGTTGAACTTTAATTAAAAGAAACAGTAAAAATTAGATTTCTCCAAGACGACATTAAAGATTATAATGAAATTTTAGGCGTGTTATTTTTCAAGAAAAAAATAGGACGCCGCTGATTTCTCTAAAAATAAAAATATGTTTCTATTCTTTGTTTAATTGTGAAGAAAATAGCTCTCTTAACTTTCTATCATACGACGTACTGTTTTTTAGTAAAAAAAACACATTTTAGTGCATGTACATTTATTACACAATTTTTTTTTTAAATAACAAGGGTTTTATTTAAGGGCAAAAACAAATATTTTACCATACCAACAATTTTAGCAAGCAAAAATTACAATAACTGTGCAAAGTGACCACCTCGAGCTCGGATGCAAGAATCCAATCTACAACGCGTTCATGCATTACTTCCTGCTGATTTTCCTCCTCGCATTGCATTCTGTCAATGGCTTTTGCAGAAAATGGTTCAAATCCCTCAATTCCTGATGTTGATTCTGTTCACCGATGAAGCGCATTTTTCAAGAAATGCAATACGCAATTTCCATAATAACCATGTATGGTGTGACGAAAATCCACATGAAATTGTTGAAAATCGTTTTCAACATCAGTTTTCTTTGAACGTTTGGCTTGGGATTGTGGGTGACTGCCTAATTGGACCGGTATTTTTACCAAGGAGACTAACCGGAGAGGTGTATCGCAACTTTGTGGAAAACACGCTCCCTGGATTTCTGGAGGACGTACCATTAGCAAATTAGCAATTAGAGATGCAATGTGGTATATGCACGATGGCGCACCAGCCCACTTTAGTCAAGTAACTCGTGATTTCTTAACACAAGCATACGGAAAGTGCTGGATTGGCCGAGGTGGACCACACTTATGGCCTGCACGATCCCCGGACTTAAATCCCCTGGATTTTTTCCTGTGGGGCCATTTGAAGTCATTGGTCTAAGCTACTCCATTGGAAAACGTAGAAGACTTTAGAAATCGAATCATTGCTGGGTGCAACTCAATTGAAACCGATCCTGTTGTTTTTGAGAGAGTTCGCCAGTCTATGAGGAGAAGATTGGATTCTTGCATACGAGCTCGATGTGGTCACTTTGCACAGTTATTGTAATTTTTGCTTGCTAAAATTGTTGGTATGGTAAAATATTTGTTTTTGCCCTTAAATAAAACCCTTGTTATTTAAAAAAAAAATTCTGCACCATATGGAAAAAAATTTACTCTTTTAATTTTTAAAATTATTTTTTTGTAGTTTGTTTTTGCATAATTAGAAACCAAAAACTAACCTAAAATATTTAACATATCGCATTTGCTTCAATGCGTAAATGTCATTTAAAAATTGCCAACGTCCAAACGTGCCAGTATTTGTCAAAATATAAGAAGATGCCATAAGAAAAAGTAGTTTGTACGTTCGCGGACATCCTAAATCCAAAGTTTCGTACAAAAATTTTAATTTTAATTTTTTTTCATAATTTTGTAAAAAAACGCCTGTATATTTTTTAAGTGTATTTTTCTCTCGAATTCTGATAAAAACCTATGTTACCATGTAATAAACAAAAAAAAAACAATTTGTATTTCAGAATAAGGTATATTTTTTTTAAATAAATGATTTCGTTAAGAAAAGTGGAGGACATTCTTGGACTATTTTCATATTTTCGTATGTACCATTAAAAATAAATTAAAAAACATAATGGTCAAAAAAGCTAGAAAATAACCTTTTAAAAATGAGAAAAAAAAGTAATTTTATTTCAACTAACAAAGTTAATTTCAAAAAAAACCAATTCTAATTCTTAAAATTAAATAAATTCACAAGTAAGCGTAGTCAACAATTCCAATTTTACAAAAATACCGTTACTATACAGTTAAACTAAATGAATAAAAAAATGTTAACAATACTACATTTCTGTATGTCTCCCTTCTCTTGCAATACATTTGATGATCCTTCTAGAGAACTCTCTTGTAATGTTTACAAAATATGTGGCCGGAATTTCTAGGCAAACGTCTCGTATTGTGTTTTCTAGATGTTCAATGTTTCGAAATGGTCGCTTGCTGTACACTTTCTATTTTAGATACCCCCACAAGGAAAAATCTAACGGAGTTAGGTCAGGGGATCTCCCTGGCCATGGATACGCTGAATATCTGCCAATCCATTTGGCCCCAAATAATTGATTTAAATAACTCCTCACCGCCAGTGTACTATGTATAGATGCGCCGTCTTGCTGAAACCATAGGACAGATCTCTCTTCCAATACCATATCATCAATTAAATCGGTTATTTCGGTCATGAGAAAGTTCAAGTACCTTTGCGAATTTAAATTTTCGTGGAAAAAATAGGGTCCAATCAATCTACCATAAAAAATACCACACCAAACATTTGTTTTAAAAGAATATTGGTCCCTGCATTCGATGATAAAGTTAGGGTTTTCATCAGCCCACCATCTGCAGTTCTGCGAACTCACCGTTCCATTGGAAGAGAACGTTGCTTCGTCCGAGAACATGATTTCTTTGGGGAAACGACGGTTTTCTTCGAGCTCTCCTTGAAACCACATACAAAAATCAAATCTTGCGTTAAAATCTCGTTCTTTTAGTATATGGACATATTTTGGCTTAAATGGACGGTACTTATGTTTCTTTAAAATTTTTCTCACTGTAGTCTCTTTTGCCCTAGTTCTGTTGGAAATAGCAGCAATTGATGTAGTTTTATGCTCTACTACATCTAATAATACATGTTCTTCATGCTGCTGAACTTGCCAGTTTACATGTGGCTTCTTAAAATCATTTAGAACTGAACCGGATGACTTGAACTTATCTACAATACGACCAACAGTAGAGTGCGAAACGAATTTGTTAGGGTGTCTTTGATTAAAAATATTTGCCGTATCCCTGTTGGTTCCATTTTCTCCGTGAATTAAAATGATTTCTATTTTTTCTTCCATGGATAACATTTTAAAACAAATCTATTAGAGAAATACACAAAACTGACATTTATTTAGTTGTTTATGTCTAGAATTTGCAATTATTTTCTAGGCCTACTTGTGAATTTATCGAAGTTTAAGAATAAGCTTGTTATTTCCTGCTTTAGAGATACTAAAGGAAATTTTGCTTAAAACAAACAAGGCTAGGTACATAACATGTTCTAATCTTACAACTAGTGTTATTTTCTAGGTTTTTTGACCATTATGTTTGAAAAATAAACATTTTTAATATACGAAAATATGAAAATAGTCCAAGAATGTCCTCCACTTTTCTTAACGAAATCTTTTATTGAAAAAAAATATACCTTATTCTGAAATACAAATTGTTTTTTTTTGTTTATTACATGGTAACATAGGTTTTTATCAGAATTCAAGAGAAAAATACACATAAAAAATATACAGGCTTTTTTTACAAAATTATGAAAAAAAATTAAAATTAAAATTTTTGTACGAAACTTTGGATTTATGATGTACGCGAAAGTACAAACAACTTTTTCTTATGGCATATTCTTATATTTTGACAAATAATGGCACGTTTGGACGTTGGTAATTTTTAAATGACATTTATGCATTGAAGCAAATGCGATATGTTAAATATTTTAGGTTAGTTTTTGGTTTCTAATTATGCAAAAACAAACTACAAAAAAATAATTTTAAAAATTGAAAGAGTAAATTTTTTTTCCATATGGTGCAGACTTTTCCGCGGGCACTGTATATAACTCTCGTTTTTTTATGCAATTGGATAGATGTGGCTTTTACTTGATGAAGATCAATTTAACTCAACGTAAAATAAAACAACAAATTTGTTTAAATCTTCACTATATTTACAAATATGTAAAGGCTGTGACGCGTTTCGCTAACACTGTAGCTTTGTCAAACAGCGATGGTATACTGATTACTTTACAAGTGAAATACGTGTATTATTTATTTATTTATGCAATTATAACGTTGGCCATCCTCGAATGGGTCTTGAACAAATTTCCACCAAATGTTAAGTAATTCACTACAAACATCTGTAAAATTTCAAAACTTTTGTAATTATTTTTTTTATTTGCCCAAAATGAGTCTAATTTGACTGAGAAAATAGCAATAACTTATAACGGTTTACCCGCAGACATAGGTAATAATTTATTTGCTTGAGCAACCTACTAAGTACATAGACATGAGCTCGGAAACTTTTAATTTATAGCGGTTCGGCTGTATTAAATGCTTTCTTCAAACAAATTAACGCAATCGCAATAAAGTCTGTACAAACAAACGAATTAAAGTTTTTAAACGAGTCGTGTATTTACCTGTTGCGTCTGAAGTTATCCACCTCAAAATAACGAACCGTGTTCTCACTCGAAAGGAATATTTAAATTTTTTGATTAGATCTCTGACCTGGCGTTTTTCGATGCATTAAGAAAAGAGCCATCCAGCATCAAGGAGTTATAATTTAAAAATCAATAAATATTAATCAGTTGTGTGGCTGTCAATCAGGATCTTTATTGGACGAATAAAAAACAATTAATCGATTCACGAATGTCGTAGACAAAGAGATAAAAGGCGAAGTAAAACTTCTTAAGTATGTTAATTATAAACACAACGCCTCTCTGCGCTCTTAAGAACTTTTTTTATTCTGTATGATAAACATACTACCGCAATGTTTCATGTCCATTATGAATTTATCAGGTTAATTAATTTGTCTACAAAAGACCTATTAACTTTTTCTTTCTTGTTGAAGGCTCTGATAAATAGTTGCTTTGTATAGATATACACTAACATTAGTTGGCAGACATTGTGAAGATAAAAACAAATTTCCGAAAGCTTCTGACTCTTTGATTTTAATAACTGAGAATCAGCAAAGCAGATACACTTCCTTCAAATCCAGGCCCCATAAGCAGAACATATTTGTAATGAGAGTTATCAAAGCAATTTAAAGTGATTCTGTTCATAGAGATATGTTCGAAAATGTACACAAAATTATATATTTATAGAATGCTATGTATATTTGTCTTACTATCCTAGGAAGATCAAAAAGTTTTAAAAACAGGCAGATTTCTGGGTAATCTAGATATGTGTTATTTTGTTTTGATTTAGGTTTTATAACGAAGTAGTTATAAAACTCATATTGCTTCATATCAGTTCAATACAATGTGACATAATTTGCTTTTCACGAGTACACTAGGATCTTCGTCTTCTTCTTTACTGGGCATTTTTAGATAGATTAATTGGGGAATCTTTTATATTAAGGCAAGTCTTGGGCGTTTGTGAGGCAGATAATCCTGCGGATCATAATTTAGAGCTGTGGAGAGCGAGGTGTTTTCGTGATCTTCATTTTTTAGGTAGAATTCTTTGGTGAGATTGTTCATGAAAGTGGATATGTCATCAATATTAGCTTCGTTGTGGAGTTGGTTGTTCCTTATAAACCATGAGGCGCGAAAAGCCATCCGTAGCGAGATATTTTGGAATATTTGCAATTGTTTAATGACTGAAGGGGCAGCGAAAAGTCAAATATGACAGGCATAATTTATCATTGGTCTTAAAATTTGGGTATATATTTTAGGAGATAAGGTGCTAGCTGCTCCCAGCAGTGGCCGTAAGGCACCTCTTGCCTGCTTGGCTTTTTTGCAAGTTAGTTTGACATGGTGAGAGTAGTCGATCCAGATGAACGCCTAGGTATTTAATATTTGGGAGCCAGGGTATTTCGGTGTGGTTTATGTAAATATTGCCGATGATTGGTTTTGTTTTCCTACGGAAGATTATTGCTTGTGATTTGTCACCATTTATGGCTATTCGCCAAGTGTGGCACCAAGCGATGATTTTGTTGACTGCATCCTGAAGGTTTTGGATTGCTATTGTGGGGTTGATGGAGGAAGAAACAATTATTGTGCCATCTGCGTATGTGGCTAAAGTTGTTTTATTGGTTTTAGGGATGTCTGCAGTAAATATAGCGTAGAGATGGGGTGATAAAGTGGAGCCTTGTGGGACCCCTGCAGTGAGGGTTTTAACGGCACAGTGTGAGTTTTTTGAATTTTATGGAAAAAGTTCTGCATTGGAGGTATGAGTGTATTATTCTAATGAGATAATTTGGATAGTTCTTGGAGTACATTTTGTAGAGTACTGCCTGGTGCCACACTCGGTCAAAGGCTTTTAAAATATCTAGTAAGATAGGGGCTGTTGTGTTGTTTTTGTAAAATGAATCGTTTATGGTTTCAGTAACTCTGGCTAGCTGAGTAATGGTGGAGTGCTTTTTCCTAAAGCCGTGCTGCTCGTCGGGTATGATGTTGTTTAGGTCAGTGAATTCTATGATTTTGGAGAGAATGACTTTATCTGCTATTTTGCTGATCGCAGAAAGAAGGCTTATCGGTCGATAGTTAGAGGGAATAGAATGGTTTTTTGAAGGCTTAGGTAACATGATAACAGTGGCATGTTTCCAGACTCTTGGATATGATTGTAATTTGAATATAGAGTCAATTATAGTTAGAAGAAAGATAATTGCCTTGAACGGAAGATTTTTAATCATTTGATTGGAAATGTTATCTGGGCCTGGTTTTAGTGTTTTTGATTATGATGTTTAGCTCCGCTGGAGTGATGAATTCGGTTGTTGTATTTTTGGGCCACTAGGATCAGACGAACAACTTTATTATGTGTTTTTAGCGTTGATACCGTCAAATGGGGCAATATCGGACAGTAGAGTAAGATGGGGAAAAAATATTGCTTCGTTTTTAATTTGGCGGTCTTCTTATAAACAATAATTTTCTATTTATCTGATGGGGAAATTTATTCAGTTATGTTACAGTTCGCGGAGTCATCGGCTAAAAACTTGAGAGTGTTTCGTTTTGTCTACAGCGACTGTTATTATCAATCGATGAATAGCTATAAAATTTGAAGCCCCAAGATTTTCAGCTGGCGCGGTTGGTACTGATCAGTTAACATAGTTTTATACTACTACATTAAAAGCTTATAGTTATAGTGTTAACTTCTCGAAAGCCATGTTCGAAAAAAATATTTATATCAGTTCTTCCTAAGTTCTATTTCTGTATCATCTAGTGCCCAGATTTGGTCAAGCACCTTCATTATAGATCTCTTTTCAATAAGTGAACTCTTACTGGCTTGAAATATCTTAAGGTTGACTTTACCTCACGTCCTGACGGACTGCCCAATTTTCTGTTTAGGTATTGAGATGTATTCTCATGTCCCGTTGTTCACGTTTTTAACCTTTCTCTTTGGACATCTACTTTTCCAGAAATATAGAAAATAAGCAAAGTAAATCCTGTTATTCAGAAGGTTAGTACTCATGACATTTCAAACTACAGGCCAATTAGTATATTGCCAAACAATTCCAAGGTATTCGAACATTCACTCTACACTAAGTTTTATGCATATATTCGAGCATACATTTCCACATAATAACGTGGGTTTATACCGAGCAGATCAACAGTCTCCATCTCAACCGAAATAACACAGTTTATTAGTTATCAACTCTCGTGAGCATGTTGATATTCTATGGAAGTGTGATCCTATTGATTACACAATAATACTTTTAAAGCTGAGTTCGCAAGGCCTTACCTTACCTATCATTATTCTGATAGTCTTGATACCTTGACAATCGTTCCAGTTATGAATACTACAATTGATTCTATTTTAACACTTTCACAGCTTTTTCAGGCGTTCTGCATGGTGTAAACCTTGGACAATTCTTCTTCAACGCTTACATTAATGATCTACTGTTTATTCTCAACTTCTGTCTTCTAGTTTATCCTGCTAATTTAAGATTTCTACAAGGACTTTGTCAGTTTACAATTGTGCAGTCTTACTGAGGGATCAAAGTATTTTCAACCATCAGAGTTAGTAAGTGTGCAGTAGTTGTGTATACTAAAAACGAGATATTAATATTTTGCTACATATTACATCAAACTCCTGTCCTTGGGGAAAATAGAGATTTCTGAGTTATATTTGATCCATATGTGCTGTTTACTGTTATTATCTATTTTATTTGCAACTACTCCTCACATACACTCAGCTTCGTTGCCATAGATCTATTTTTGTAAACACAATGTGCTTGATTTTATTTTTGATAACAGTTTGGCATTAAGGGAGCATCTTTAAGTGAATAACTGCACTAAATACAGGTTAATTCAACCAATCTTCTTCATATTTCCAGACCATATTTATATCGTCAATGAGCGTAAAGTAGGCTAACAAAACATTCGATAGGTGGCGCTGAAATCAAATTTCTAACAAATTATATATTTACGGCCCAACATGACTCATATTCACAATATATGTTGGTTTAGTGACAAAAAATCACAAAATCTGGACACGATAGGCGGCACTATGGTCGGATTATTAATAAATGTCATATTTATAAACAGAATGATGCCTATCCTGCAATCGTACTATCGACCTCTGCTGTCCAGACTTTCTTATACTGGGATTTTAACCAAATCCAACTCACCGCGCCACCTACCGGAAAGGGCAGAACAATGTCTATCGGGCCAGCTAGTTGTTAATAAATGTTTCATTAAAATATTGCCTTATTTTATAAAATAATAAGCACAAAACACAAATTTCAAATATTTCGTGGACAAGCACATTAATGGTGCAACTTTTCTAGAGTAAGAAGAGTTGATGTTAACTGCGATATTAAGATACAGCTTTAAAGGTGAGATGTCTAGTAAGAAAGAATAAAATATTTCAATGTGTACTAAACGGACTTCTTCGATTCTATTCATCCTCTTAAATTCAATTCAATCATCTTGCTCGCTGTTGATGTGAGCTTAATTAATAAATGTTAGACAAAGTTCAATATAGAATATTGATTTTGAATTTTCTCAGACTTAGTGATGCCATACCGTGAACGAAATTAATGAAGCGGAAGTACGATGCAAGTGTTGCTAAAGCATACGTTCATTCTGTACTTTTCTAAGACACGCATATCTAAATACATATATATATATATATATATGTATTGTTTTAAGATATTACAGATATACAGTAATTTGGAGATAATTAATTTGTAATAATGAGATTAGAATATGGCTTTAAGTAAAAAGCATTATTTTTGTAGTAGAGTTTCCGATCCTTGACTAAAAAGTCGATCATATGAATGGATTCGAATCATCGAAAAACATTGTTTTTATATTAGACACGTTTATAAAATGGTTCTCGTGCAAGATCTGTAACTTGATTACATAGTTCAGCTTACAATATGGAATATTATCAAAATATGTAGGTACATTTAAAAATGTTTTTTTATTACTTAAATTAAATATTAGATAGTATTCCCATTTTCAGAAAACTAATCGCGTAAGTCGTTTTCCACTTAACCTATTTATCTTGTAGGTTAGAATGCTACGAGATAATAATCGTTCGTCCGAAGGAACTGCAGTCTCCACTACGCATAGTGCAAGTAGCGATAGTTTACTTAATTTATCATAATGTGCTTGCTTCACACGCAGAATCCAAAATTTATTGGAAACAGGTTTTCCAAATCTGAAACTATCTCTAACCTATAACGTTTGAAATCTTGTGGCATTTCTCCTCTATCAGTAAGTTCAACATCTTGATAATGCTCTGTTATTAATTTCATGTAAAATTTCCAGATATTGTGCCTATTTTTTAGTACCCAGATCGATGTATTTGTTTAAAACAAAAAATATTTTTAAAAATATAGTTTTTAAACCGGGGATCTAAAAAAGTCTGCAGCTAAAATAAGTAATTGGAATTTCGAAAATAGTGTGACAGTGACACCAACGCTAGCGGTCACTTGTCAATATATAAGGGCGAAATTTAAATTTATTAGTTACCAATGAATGGCATGCCGATACCATTGATTGATGATCATAATCTGGATTACTAATATTGTCCTTTGATGGCAAAGCAATGACAACATTGTTAATTATGTTCGACATTGCCCTAGCACATTACCATGGTTATAAGTATATTCTACAGCGTTATACCAATTGTGGCATTAACAAAAATCCGTTGATTAATTCGTTGCTCTTTGTTTGTTTGCTGGGTATAAATTAAATGTATAATTGTTGAGGAAAATAGGGGAAGGGCTTATGCCTTTCATGCCAGTCATGACATAAGGGACGGAGATATGGTTACCTATAAAAAAAATTAAACGAAAATGACATATTGGATGCTGCGGCGTAAATATGTACGACCACGTTAGAAGTGAAGACATCCGAGATAGATAGATTGGAAGTCAAAGATGCTTTAAATAAGAGGCAGCTGAGATGGTACGGCACTTGCGTAGAATGAAGGAAGGAAGAATGCCACGGAAGAGACGGAATTGGATTCCAGCATAAAGGAATAATGGAGGAAGATGTCGAAAGAAATAGCGAAACAAAATACAAAATTAAATGACAAAGAGACGTGTGCAAGAGAACGACAGGAACAACAAGAATAAATGGCGACAAGCATATATATTTGTTGTACAAGAGATATAAGATTTTCTTCATAAATTATCATAACAAGGAACAAATTGCTAAAAGTCTTTTTGTAGGTGTCTATTGTATAATGCACAACCGACTTTATCTTTTTAAATCCAATGATAAAATTAGCATATTTGAATGATTATAAGTATGTTATAGAAAGATTTTAATTTGTAAATAATACATTTCTACATTTTGAAAGCAAGTGCTAAATCAGGACTACTTACATTGAACTATTGAAATATTATTTCAAAAAACTTTTTTAATAAAGTTTTCCAAATTCACTTTTAGGTACCTTGATATTCTTTAAAACTTTGTCTAAACTTAGTAGTTGGTGAAATAACGGTATTTTTTTCTATACATTAACGTATTCTATCGCCCCAAATCTTTTAATTTCTTTAGAAATTAATGATGTAACGGCAATCCCAATTTCAATAACTCAAGTCTAGTGTGTGGGCAAAGCAAAGCAACTATATATCTCTGCCGGAGAAATCTGAAATAATTTTCGTTATATTAAAGGCATTATCTACCACCAGTACCATCACTTCCACAGGTGTTATATTCTATTCGTGACACGCATCTTTTATGACACAACCCAAAGATTCTATATTATGGCTTTCATCTAAAGGCAGCTAGCTCAATTCCTGTCACACGTATGATTTTTCTTTTAATTTTATTGACAACTCTTCATATTTATCATCAATGAGATTGATTACCGTTATTCTGGATGGTAAAGGGTAATGTGGAGCAACTATTTCTATTAATTTTTTAAAACCTTCTTTTTTTTTGCAATATATATTGTACTTTTACTTTAATCGTTCCATGCACACTGGCCTTTCTTGACAATAAGACGGTATTGTTATGCTTAATTTAAATATTCTTCAAAAACATTAAGCTCATTTATTTGTATATAGCATGCCCCTGCAGTTTGCACAATGCTAATTACTATGAGGCGGACGTCTCCGGTTTAAACTACGACAGAGTTACAATGGAGCAAGGAAATAATGTAAACAACACACATTTACTGAATAGCATTATTCACGCATTATTCATATGCTGAACTGCAACATCTGTTATTGACTCGCATGTTGACGGGAAAATGATACAAAAAAAGTCCACTTAACTCGTAAATATCCTATTTTCATCGGCGTAGATTTAGGAACGTCAGAGGTTTTTAAAATTTATTATATTTACCTTATATTTGGCATGATAAATAAAGTTATATATGTGTATACCTATTCATAATTACGTTAGTTTCGTATTTTCATTGTTTTGACTGTTAATTACGTATTTCGTAATTTATGTAATAGTTCCTGCTAATCCCGTTTCATTGAATCGACTTCTCCCAATTATCTAGACGAAAGTGTGCACTGGATTTCGTTTAGATTCTTCATACTTTTTCAGATATGATATGGAAGAACGTCGAAAAATACATCGTGAAACAATGGCGAATTGGATTGAGGGACATACTGATTGTATGTCCATTGTCAGTGATTCCGATGTTTATTGCAAAGTCTGTAAAATATCGTTACAGAATGCCCAAAAATCGCACGTACAACGTCACTTAGCATCGCTAAAACATACACGGAAATTGGACTCGTTGAAAGCTAACAATTTTAACGAAGAACTCTGTGAAGCTTTAATGGCGGCTAATATCCCATTAAAGAAACTTGGCAATCCCACTTTCAAAACATTTCTTCAAAAATATACTGGTCGAAATATTCCTGATGAATTATGTGTCTAAGTGCTTCACGAATATAGTAGAATTCATTTGAAGACACCTTTCAAATCAGCACCTATGGATAAGTGCCGATGAAACTGTCGATATATTAGGACGCTGTGTGGTAAACGCTGTAGCTGGTGTACTACATCCAACTATTCCATACAACGCATATGTAATAGCATCTAAAATTATAAATACAGTGGATGGGGAAGCAATTGCTAAAACCATTGACGAGAAACAAAATGCTTCATTCGGACGACAGGTACAGGGAAAAAATTCCTTTATTTGTTAGTGACAGTGCCGCATATATGTTAAAAACAGGCAGACTATTAAAGGAAACATATCCTTATATGCTGCATATTACTTGTGTAGCACATGCTCTCCACAGAATCTGTGAATATATCAGAGACAACTATCCGGAAGTTGATAGACTTGTATCCGCTTTTAAAAAAAGTTTTCAGAAAAGAACCATCGAGAGTGGCCCTTTACAGGGAAAAACTTCCATCTTTGTCACTGCCACCCTCGCCAGTAATAACTGGGAAACATGGCTGGAAGCTACTAGTTTTTATGCAGAGAATTTCGATAGTTTACAAAATTTCGTTACATGTTTAAATGACGATGCTAGAAGTTTTTTTTGAGTGTAAGTTAATATGTAAATTTAAAAATCAGTTGTTATTCCTTCAGGAACACTTTGGAAACTTGCCTAAACTAATCACATATTTTGAAAATCGAAATCTCAAACTAAAAGATGGATTAACCACATTAGATGTGGCTATTAATAATTTCAAAAGTATACGAAGTGACTTCGGATGTGGCCCTCGACAAGAGTTAGACGCAATTTTTAATAGAAATCCAGATTTAATAACATTGCGGCAATTGTGTATGGGGACAACGACACAAAGTCAAACTTTAAAATACGCTGAAATAAAAGAATATTTCCAGTACGTTTTCTACCTACAAGGATGTACTTCATTCAAAGAAAACAAGTCTTACAGAAGAGAAAATGAACTAATAATAAGGTATTTTGTATTTTATAGATCACCAGCCACTTGTTATCCAATTATATAAATAAAATTAAAACCTCTTCAAAATTAGAAAATTTTAATAGTGCGCCCATGGGTGATGAGTCATCGGCCGCTCGTGTCCGGCCCCTAATAATTACTTATAACCATACTTGTAACAATGACAATTATATGGAAAATCTGAAATATGTCAATGACAAATTTGAATTACAAATTAATAATTTCCTTAAAACGCTAATTTAACTTTGAAAAGTGGAAGTAGATATTGATGTCTATAGAATAAGATCATGTCAATGAATTTTGATCGCACATAATTTGTAAGAAATATTAACGCAGCTAAGAACTGATGTTGAACTATCTGTAAAAAGTCAAGAAATTTGCAATATTGATGTTTTTCATTATTTTTGGGTCATTGAATTTTATTACAAATTTTTGGACATCTGTTATTATCATCTATTTGTAGAAGGTCCTAAATTTTCTTCGACATCTGCAACACTTTCCTGTTTTCATATATTATCTAAAGCACTTAAATTTTATTTGTTTTATTTATCATTTTCGTTGGCTATCAAAACTTAAAATTACTGGTACATCTAAAATTTAGTTAAGTAGTTTAGTGCCACAAATATTCCGTTAAAATAAAATGAAAACTACCGAGTTAAACTTTCAAAAGTAAATTCCCTCTATTATGCGTCTGGTCTACGCTACTGTGTTCTCCAGTAAAGAATTTTACTTAATTTAACAATGTGGGATCGAGATTTTTGTATGGGGAGGAATTCGGAATGCAGTTAATTAATTGTGGTGTCTTGAGATATTTGCCTCAAGACTTGTTTCTGAACAATAATTACTCCGTTGTGTTCCACGGGTATTTTATATATAAGAAATAATATTGGTGTTTGTAATATAATATAGAATATATAAAAGAATAAAATAAATAAATTTCGAGTTCATTAGGTATATGATATAGGTTAACTGAAATAAATACTCAGAAAATATACTAACTTTGTTTAATATTTATTCCCGAAGTAATAAGCATTTGTAGTAGACATTCTCTATTTTCACTTCAAACTTGTTACTTACATATATTTGTGTGTCCTCTAACTTGGTATGAATATATTTCAGTGTTAAATTTTAATTTTATCTTTATTATTGGTTGGTATTTTTCATTTTGTGTGTTCGCAATGATGTTCTTATTTGTATTAGCTCATTAATATTTAACGCCCTGATCAAGTATATTACCTAGGCTGTTCATTTAATTCGTATATTAGTTTTAGGATTATATTTTCTTGTCACTCTAGTTTGTTTATGTTTCTTTTATTATTTTTTAGCCCACATATCAGCAATATACGTCATGTGTGACATTATAACATGAAAGTGGAATACTGTATTCCTGTGGTCATGTTTTGTGGTATCATATTTTTAATTTTTAATATTACAACTATTTTTTTTATTAAGTTTTGCACATGTATAATATAGTATAGTGTATCGCTCTTATTTGGAGAAAAAAATATATTATTATTAATCAAAATCTACCTATGCTAAAAAGATGTTCTATGGTATAGAGATTAAGAAAAAAAATAATAAAATAATAAGGTGTGGCCACCACACGACTTTCTTATACGTATGAGAGTTTCAAATTATAGAATTTTAAGAATTTCTTTATATGAAAATTATTCAAAATCCTATTATAAATACTTCTATTCTCTTAATAAATCTCTATAGAATGCATACTTTGCGTGATATTCGCAAGAAAGTACTACTCGCTAAGAGTAAAAGTGTTACTTCCGGTCCGAATTTTAAAATTTCATTTATATTATTTGCAAAAAATCGCTATTCGGTAAGAGTAAAAGTGTTAGTTCCGATCCGAATTATGAATTTTTTTTTTATACAAAACGTATTGAAAATTAAGTTCTAAATGCTTTTATACTCGTAACCTACCTGTCTAAAAAGCATGACTTGCAAAATATTTGCAAAAAACGGATTCTTGACAAGAGTAAAAGGCCTACTTCCGGTAGGAATTTCGACAAACTTTTTTAATGAAATTTAATTCTATGTACATATGAATTCTTTATAATTTATTTAAACTTAGTAGTTGCAAAAAAGTTAGGAGAGATCTGTAAACGAGCGTCAATCCCAATAATAGACCACTACGGCATTTTGAGAAAAAATACATTCACACCACGACAAATATCGCGGTCTACTTAAATCTTACAAAGCAAAAAAAGACGTTGAACATTATCTCAAGCAGATTGAATCGTTCCGAAAGAAAGAATGTGCTCTATTTCAAATCGACTTGTATTTGTAAATCATTTGAAAGTTGCTGCTGTAAGAAAGAACGTAAAGTACCTACGAACGAGAGAGAATATCTATTGGACCACAGGACTGAATGAAACAAAAATGGTAATTGGATCAATAGGTCGGAAAGTCACTTTCACAAGAGCGATACGACAAAGATATAAAACACTGACTGGTGTTTCTTGGAGTTCAATAGATTTGAATAATGAATATAAACTGAAGCGGCGTATGTGCAAGCATCTTGACCTATCTGCACTATCAGCTATCGTTGTAAGCTGAACCCAAAACGCTGAGGACATCACAGTCACACTTGAAGTAACGAAATTTTTAGCTATAGCTAGCACATTGGACCGATTTGGTATTTTTGACAAAGCATAAGTGCTGCCATCGTCTCGGATACGCTTCAGGATGTGGGCATTATATCAGAAAGCAATGTTTTGAATCTTGTTATGCAATATACTGTTCGTTTTCTAGGTGCTCCACTGCCAGGTTTACGATTTATTGCCCCTGTTTCACCAAATTTAATAACACAAACTTGAATATATTTTTGCAGTTATGCGTAAGTAACTGACAGATTTAGGGAACCATTTTCTAATTCTTGGCCAGTTCCATAGTACCTTTTAATAATAAATATTTTATATTGTAACTCTAACATTATAATAACATAACTTAAAAAATATAGGCGTCTATAGTGTGAATTTAAGTATGACAACTGTCAGAATTTGAGGTTTTCAAAAGTTCAGCATGTACACCAACATTGCTTACTTAATTACTTAAAAAACAGCCTACCTTAATGATGTAAAGGAACCCTTATAATGCCCTACGTTGTTGAGTCATAATGAAGTAGAACAACTAAATTTATTAATAACCGCTCCAAAATTATGCCATTTATACTTTAATATCCTTAAATATAAAATAAAATAAAATAATTCAATCGTTTTACCTGACTAGCTCATTTTCTCGATCCAGGTTAAGAGATACGCAAATGATAGTGTTATTACAGCATCGACAAACAATTTAAAGATGCCTTGACATTATTATATCTAATACAATTTATTAAATATGTTTTTATTCTTAGATTATTATATTAATTTATTACGTCCAACCATTAAGACAAATTTTAATATTTAAATTTATCTAGCACTCACGTAAAGTAATAACTGTTTCTAAATACCTTCTTAGATTTTTCTTCTTTCTTAAAATAAAGAGGATATTCTTATTGTCGATGTGCCCTGTGGGATCCTCCCTCGACGATAGATACGCTTGTAGTTTCCACAAACTGCTATTCGCACAAAAATGACTTTTTATTGGAAGATATTGTTAAACAATTTTAACACTTCGTTAGAGGTCTATTTTTGTAAGACGATTCTAACAATAATTTTATATTTTATCGACCGCTATGTGTGGGTCGACTTACTTTTTGATTAGAGAATCTTATTACTTTGCGCTAAAACCGCTATATCAACATCGGTGACCGATCTCTTCGAAGGCCCTCCGTTGACTTCCTTCTTAATTAGAGTCTTGTTGTTAACTTTTTTCATTCAAGTCTCGGGGTTTCCCCTATTTTCTAGAACGCCCATGCATCTTAGTTATAGTTTTCACACAATAATGTCACGTTTAACTCGCGATAACATAAACACAGCGCCACGAATCTTATACTTAATACAACCATTCGGTGCCATAATTCTTACAAACATTAGCTTATCAAACTAGCGTTTAATTTATACATAGATAAACATTTAGGGAAAATAGTTCCAAGGAATATATCTTTTCGTTTATAACACATAACTTCAAAAATACAATTCATATACATATTTGAAATCTATAAAATTCATTAAAAATAATAAATTATGCCTTACCGTTACAATGAAGTAAGATTTTGAAGTCTGGGTACTGTAACAACTTGTCCCGTTGTAAGGCACATTAATAAAGTCTGTGTTATTAAGTTAAAAAATTCGTATAATCATCTTCTTGGTTTTTTGTTAGAGGTAAATTTAATTTAATACCTTGAGTTAAATGTATACTATTTTATGTATACCCATATATGTAGACTTTTTCCTGAGTTAATAAATTGGAAGAAGAAAAAATTCTCTAAAATATGACAATTTGTTGTAAAATTAAATAGGGCATGTATTCAAGGAATAGCCTATTTTTATGTTTTACCCTACATTTAATTTATATTCTATAATTACAGATACTACCTATCATTAATTAGAATATGGACGGATATGTATCTTGTTCACATTCACATATTTTAGCATAATATTATTGTTACATTACAAATGTTTAAATTTCGATGTACTTCAAATATTTGCACACTTAAAATAATACAAATTACTGAATAAAATTAACCTTCCTTGTGAGTTTTATTTTCGGATTCCTAAACAAATACTTCGAAACGCATTAAACGACTACCTCAACTAATACTTTCCTTTAGCACTTATCCGATAAACAACAGGGCAAACACTTGGCTTTTGCAGCTGTCCCGTGTAAACAAAAGGGGCTGCATCGAGAAAAAATTTCTACAATTCTAATTACATCTACCTACCGCTTTCTGTTTTTCCATCGTTTTAGATGAAATCCCTCTCTTTGCCGGGAATAATTTAAAACCATGCCCGAGAGACATTACCTACATTGCTGGTTCTTTGGCAAGATAATTATCTACTTAGGTATCTGATGTAATAGGTTCTTCGGTTTGCATAGGTAGCTGGCAGAGTAAATTTTTACATTTCATCTATTCACAGTCTCTTCTTCTGAAGTGTAATCGTCTTTAGGCGCGTTGCGCTGATTGTAGGCACTGAACAAGACTAACTGCAACGCTCGGATATGTAACGCTCGGATATGTGTAACGCTCGGATATGTGTAACGCTCGGATATGTGTAACGCTCGGTCGGGGAAAGACGGCTAAGGGAACAAGATAGATAAATATATATAGAGGTATTTAATTTCAATTAAATTGAAATTTAAATGAATAAATAAAGTCATGTTCCAGAACAGATTCGATCCCGAGCCGCACGGGTATGAAGCCGACACGATACCATCAGACCAAGCGCGGGACCATAAGCGAGTATTTATATCGTCTATTTATACATACACACACGTCCGAACCGACCAAACGAAATGGCCGCTCGTGTCTTAGGCCGCCGATCACCAATCCATAGTCAAAATGTCAAAAGAAAAACGAAATGGCGGTAGAGTTTTTTGAAAATTGACGTATGAATGTGAAATTTTAGATACGAGGGTGTCTTAGGTCGCCGATCACAACTCCAAAGTCAAAATGTCAAAATAAACAAAATGGCGGACGAGCTTTTTGAAAATTGACGTATGGATGTGAAATTTTAGATAAGGGGGTTTCGGGGGTTGCCGATCACGATTCCAAAGTCAAAATGTCAAAAAAAACAAGATGGCCGAAGATTTTTTTGAAAATTGACGTATGGATGTGAAATTTTAAATGCGGAGGTGTCTTAGGTCGCCGATCATGAATCTAAAGTGAAAACGTCAAAAAAAAACAAAATAGCGGACGAGTTTTTTGAAAATTGACGTATGAAAGTGAAATTTTAGATACGGGGGTGTCTTAGATCGCCGATCACGAATCCAAAGTCGAAATATCAAAAAAAAACAAAATGGCGGAAGCATTTTTGAAAATTGACGTATGAATGTGAAATTTTAGATACGGGAATGGTTGAGGTTTAAGTTTTATTTAATACGTTACTGAATATTATACGCGTGTGTACATGTGTAAATGTAATAAATGTGCGAATACGTTTTGTTTAATACGTTACTGAATATTATACGCGTGTGTTTCATATTATTAACCTCGCCTTGATGAAGTTTTCACTTCTGCCGTGTGGTTTTAAGCACACTCATTCTTCTTGTTTTCATATAAAATAAGTAAAAATTATTACAAAAAATGTATACACCCAGAGAACATTTTATTTGTTTGTAAAAAATGCATATTTATATTAACGCATCAAGTTTCAAGAAAACATACATAGTCGTGAGTTACGCCATTTCACATATGCTATTGCACCTCCTGCCCATAGAACTGCGATGTACGAGAGGGGATTCACTTTCAACATTTATAAACTTTACGATTCATTGCCAAATGATTTGAAAGCTTTAAGTTCGCCACGTTTCAGAAGGCAGCTTCATTCTACGCTCTAACGCCGGCAGGTTTTGACCTAGTGATCAGTGATCTGTTTGCTTAGGTGGGGTTTTTTGTGCATGTGCAGATTGGCTACAATTTGGATTTTTATTTTCACTTTTACATTTAAATTTAAATTCGAGTACCACTAGCTACTAAAAGTTCATATCTTACTTGCTTTGCATTCATATGATTAATCTCTCACTGTTATTATTTTCTTTTCACTTTCTTAATTCTTAGATATCATTTCACAGAGTTAGGTTAAGTTAGTTTAAGTTAGATTCAGTTAGTATGGGCAAGCTATAAAATTAGTGTGACTCATAATTCAGGAGAAATTTGAAAATCAGTGTGATACCCTTGGGTGCCACTTTCTGAAACTCTCCTGAGTGTTCTCCTTAACACTTGGCAAGATATGTATATGTAGGTAGTTGCCATATACTATTCTTGTTGTTGTATTTTTGTAGTATTATTACTTAGTGTAATGAGTTTGTAGTATTTCTTCATTCTTCTATAAAATTTGTAAATACTTGTAGTGTTGTTAGAGAATAAATGCGTATTATTATTATTATTATTATTGAGCTCAGTTTCTTGGTATTTAACATGAAAAGGTACGTAATACTGAATTCATTGCACATCATCTAATGTTATTTCTTTATAGGAAATATTTAGTTTATTTGTGGATAATTTCTTCCATATAAAAAAATATATTACTTCATAATTTATCTTAAACTTGTTATTTTTGACTAAAAGAAGTGTTCAAAAAAAATAATAATCGCATTGTTTTTAAAATAAAAACATTAATTGTGGTGGTGTGTGTAGCCAAGAAATTTAGCACCATTTGGTATAAGTTGTACTCGACAATACCTCAAAAAACTTTCCATTTTCAAAGCTTACTTCCCGAAATTTTCACATAGCAAACACTTTTTTTTTTTTAAATAGAACACCCGTTATACTATAGTGGTATTTTGTTCCTTTTTTAGTCTCTTCAACTTTTGTTAACAACGTCCTATACCTACCTTTTGTCATTTCTGGGATAATCACCATAGGAACAATCAGCGGCCAAATAAAGAACTACGAGCGCTGTTTTTCTTTGGACCTAAATATTTAACCAATAGGAGGCTGCCTTAGTCAACTATCAAACAAAGTAAAGGTTAAATCCAACTATCCCAAAAGTAATAATTTTACAGAAAGAAGTACATCGCAAGTCAATTCTAGCAATATCCAGTTGCAGTACTTCATTTTTTACTCTGTTGGTTAAAAACGAAATAAAAGAAGGTTATGTCTACTGACATAATTGAAGATTCTCTCCCTACTAAAAAGTTGCATGGTGCTATCCTCAATTTAATTTTCTTAATTGCTCGTATTCTTTCATTGTTGATGCTCTTCATAAGATGTGACTGTAGCTTGTCAATGTTATAAATTGTTGTAAAACTTTGACAGAAAAAATTTAGTAACAAAAAAATATAAGAACGCAATCTAAATAACTTAAAACTATTAAGCAACGCAACAACAGTCGAAAGTAAAGAATACAAATTTTATCAAAAAATATGTTCAACATAACCACAACTTTGTGCAATGCACGTGCATATTCTGTTTTACAAAGAAGTACTAACCTTAGCGTAAAACGTTTCGACATATTCTTGTCAACGCTTTTCTGATTTTAATTTTCACGCTTTACAAAAAGTTTTGAAAATTCGCCTTAGAAATCGAAGATACTTTTCTCCATTAACATTTTCATCAAAGAAATAAGATCCAATTATGTAACTACATACTTATTTAATGACCAACGATTTTGAAAGTTTGCAGGTGTGATAAAGTGAGGGTTTTTATGTGTTATAATAACGAAAATTGTGACGATTAACGTATTCATTTTAATAGAAGGTGGCTTTGTCGGTAAACAATAAAAAATTGAGAAAGTCAGGCTAATTTATCTGCGGCCCATTGACAAAAATGTAAGCCATTCCGAAAATTTCTTTTATCTAACCATGTGTATAAATATTATTGATGAATTACATATTTCGTAATTATCCTGGATTCTCAAATTTGACTTACATCTAACTGACGACTACTTTTCGTAATACTAGTATAGGAGTGTTCGACTGTACTCGCAGGTGCCTTAAACTTATTATCCTCACGAGTTAGTGAGTCAATACTTTCCGAACTACTGGCTCAATTTTCAAAAAGAAAAAACAGTTTAATAGGCAATTTAAAACATTAATAGAAAATCCATATTATCCATATATAGGGTGTCATATAAAAAAAATTAAAATCCATGCATTTACGGTAAAACCGGAAATGCGTCAGAGCTTAACCCTTAACTGCATCGTGTTGCCATTTGGCAACATACTCATATTCCTCAATGCAGCAACACCGTAAACGGGAATAGGGGTTTGCTGCATTGTGTATCCGAGAGTCTACATACTGCCAACGTATAATAAATCGCACACACTCGGGCAGGTGGCGCCTGCTGTTGTAAATAGAATTAAATCGGTGAACGTGCTACCAACGGACAGACATCTTGTCATCCATAGTTTTCAGATTTTTCTCTTTTTGATGTCATGCGTTCAAAATCAGTAATAAATTGCAATTGTTAGTTACCAAGGTACCTACTTCAGGGTAAGTACTTTGATATTTGATCATACTTTATTATTTTGTGAGAATGGCTTATTTTTATTTTGTTGCCTTACGGCTACAGCATGCATTCATTTTGCATTTATATAACGTGGGTAACATTTGTTACAGAATGAACCAAAAGCGCAGCTTGACAGAAAGAGAGTTGATAGAGTATTGGGAAAACTTCACTGGACTTGAAAGTGATGATGGGGGTGATGCTAGTGAAACCGATAGCATTGAAGACCCTCCTTATACTCCTCAAGAGGATCGTGGTAACGATTTCGGAACCTCTAGTGGTAGTGAAATAGAAGAAGAACAAGTACATGACTTGGTAGAAGAAGAAGTTGACGATTGTAACACTAATATGCCGTCATGCTCCTACACTGAACAACCTGTCGTCAGCAAAAAGATACCTACAAAAAACAAAAGTTTCAGAAAGAAAAATATCACATGGAAAAAGAAGTCATTGGAAATAAATGAAGAGCAACTGCGTTTTCATGGAAGCATTGATCTTTCTAATGAAATTATGAATTTAGAAACCCCTTACCAGTTTTTTTCGTATTTTTTTACAGACGAACTTATAAACAAAATTCTTGAAGAGACTAACTTGTATGCAGTACAAACAAAACCTGAGAGACCACCAACGTTTTCTGCAGTTGAAATTAGACAATATATTGGAATTTTATTGTACATGTCTTTGGTCCACATGCCAAACACTCGCTCGTATTGGAGTCAAGATCTTGAATTTCGACCAATAGCCGACGTAATGCCTGTTAATCACTTTGAAAAAATTCGTCCGTTTTTACATTTTAACAATAATCAAGAATTTATAGCTCGTGGTCAACCGGGACACGACCGACTTTATAAAATAAGGCCACTTATAGATCACATCAACATGAAATTTTCTACAGTTTCTATAGAGCAATGTTTGAGTATTGATGAACAAATGTGTTCTACAAAAATTCGGTATCATATGAAACAGTATATGCCGTTGAAGCCTCATAAATGGGGTTTTAAACTTTTTGTACTGGCTGGTGTTTCCGGATATGCCTACAAGTTTGAAATTTACACTGGCCAAGAAGATTTTGAAGAACTACTTAATGAACCAAGTTTGGGAGTCACTGCGAATGTTGTTTTACGATTGTCAAGAGTTATACCACGACAACAAAATTATCGTCTTTACCATGACAATTATTATACTAGCTTGCCACTAATGGTACACCTTGCAAAAGAGGGTATTTACTCGTTAGGGACCATTCGACGAAACAGGTTACCCAATTGTAAACTGCCCACTGAAACCGATTTAAAAAAATCTGATCGCGGAACGAGTCATGAATATGTAGCAACAATTGATGGGGTAGACGTCTCTTCTTCGATTTGGAAAGACAATAAATGTGTAACATTAGCATCTACTTTTGCTGGAAGAAACCCCATCACCACTGTCGATAGGTTTGACAGAAAGACAAAACAAACCATTCAAGTGGAGTGCCCACATATTATCGGCGAATATAATAGGCACATGGGGGGCGTCGATCTTCTTGACAGTTTAATGGGAAGATACCACATCTGTATAAAAAGTCGAAAGTGGTATATGAGAATATTTTACCACCTCCTTGACATGTGCACAGTCAATGCTTGGCCCTTATTTAAGAAAGTATATCAACAAAAAGGATGCACCAAGTTAAAAAATCAATCTCAATTTCGAGTCGAAATTGCTAAATGTCTATGCAATATTGGGAAAGTTGCAACTAAGCGGGGTAGACCCAGTTCAGTTGAAGCAGAAATTGATGCAAAAAGGAGAAAAGGCCCCACACAGCATGTCTCCCCAAAAGAAGTGAGACTAGATCAAATTGGACACTGGCCTCTGATTACTGATAACAAAATGAGATGTAAATTTCCGCATTGCAAGGGGTTTACACACACCAAATGCGAAAAGTGCGGAGTTGCCTTATGTCTTAATAAAAACAACAATTTTCACAATAATTAGAGTATATGTTAAGTATGGAACTTATGTTCGGAATGCATGTTGTAGCCGTTCAGCAACAAACCCTTTTTTTCAATAAAAAGTCCTTAAAAATTAATATTGTTTTTTTTGACTATTTTTTGGTGATTTCCTAACTTATAATTGAGCTAATTTCGAATTAATTAATATTTTTAAAAAAATCATGCATTTAAGGGTTAAAGTAATTTTAAAATATGCGATCCAAGCAACAATGAATCTTCCACTAATTGTTTTTTCACTTATTTAAACACAAAGGAGCAATCGAAGAAGCGGCTACTGATGACTCACCCTGTATATACCGTGCATTTTTTTTAATGCGGAACATAGGGGTTTGCGTGCTAAAAAATCCACCCCATGTTAACTTTTGTTGCGGTTCAAATTTGAAAGAAATTTGCATTTCATTTAATAATTCAAACATTTTTCTACCAATTGTACAAGGTTTAACTGACATGAAGTTGTTCTTTTTACTTATTGTTTCGTTTTCAGTTGTAATTAATTCGTACAAAATTGAGTGACAAAATCAACGTAGCGTAAACATTTAAACATTTTATGCTAGATGACATCGCTTGTCACTTCGCTACTGACAAGTAAATTTACGAAAAAAATGTCTATGTTCACAGTTGCACAACGAGTGAAAATTGTTACGGCATGTACCCAAGGAATGTCCTTCAGAGATATTTTTGACAGCTTTGCTGCAGCATATCCTGATCGGCCAGTCTTAAGTATTTCAACAGTGTCTCGAATTTACAATGATTCCAGATCACGGGCTGCGTAAATTGTGACCACAAGAAACGAATTAGAAATCCATCTGCAGTTACAGAAGAGACCAAAATAAACATTTCTTTGATGGTTGAAAACGAGGGCTCCACACGCTTAAATATGCTTGGCGATCAGTTCCAAATTTCAAGAAGCAGTTGCCATAAAGCGTTGAAAACCGAAAAGTAGGGGAGGTCGGGTACAGTTGTAACAATTTGTACAGATTTTTTTTTTGAAGCTATGTTATAAATTTTCCAAATTCAAAAATATAATTCGATATTTGTTACAATACAGCTATAAGTAAAAATTATAATATTGATGTTTATCACTTTAATAACAGAAGAAAAAAAATATGAATGCTTGAACGCAGAATGTTACATATGTACCCGTGACTGGACAAATGTAACACCCATGGGGGTCAATTGTAACAATGTTTTAATGTTTCAGATATTATTTTTTATTAGTGAATAAAACATGCTTATGCAACATTTAGAGGGTAATTAAACTAATCACTTCCAACATCATTATCATCATCGCAGTTTAAGCAGAAGAAAAAATCCGGTAGTAGTTTATGAACACAATTTTCGTGCGCCCATCCTTTACATTTGAAGCACTGAATCCACGTTGCTCCAGGTTTATTGCTAAATGGTTCTAAACAATACAAACAAAATGAATCTTCCCCTTCGTCATCAGAGAGCATTTCATCTACTGCTATGTGTTTTTTAACTCTCTCAGGAGATTTTTGTTTGTTTGTACATTCATTAATTTTTTTTGTTCGTTCTTCATCAATTTTAACTAATTTTCTTTTCATTTTGGATGCTTTTTGTTTTCTTATTTTCTGTTCTAGTTCTAGTACCAGTTTCTCTGGCGTATCTGTTAATATAGCGCTGTGTTTTTTTCTTCTTTTTGGCAATTGTTTTTGGGGACGTGGCGCCTTTGGAAGTAGCCGAATGCTTTCAAGACCTTCAAAGGATGCATCTGCATCTCCTGTAGTAACCGGCTTTGTGCTGGAACCTGCTGTTGCCATCTCTGCGATACCTTTGTTATTTTCCACTCGGGCATTGTCAGTGGATACAGCTTCTGCTTGGGTGTTCATTGGTAGATCCCTGTCGGTTACTAATGACGGGGAAAATTCGTCGTCGCCGAAAATGTCCTTGTTATATGGCCAAATTTCAGACACCCTAAATCCTCCCATAATATTCATTGGAGTTGTCGCTTTTGGAAAAGCCTCAGCAACTACAGCCGGTATGTCGTACATGGTCATTGTTTGACCAGGATGTGATTTCATCCAATTATCCATAGCGCCATTCACATAATGTTTAAAAGGACCGTACACGCCACGATCTAGGGGCTGCAACTTGTGCGACGTATGTGGGGGAAAAGATAAAAGCACTATTCCATTTGCCTTACAAAGGTCTATAGTTGGAACATATAGATGGGAATTATGGTTGTCCAATAATAGCAAAACTTTTTTTTCGGGCGAAGGTCTTACATGCTTTACAAAGTGATTTATGAAAATCTGAAAAGTTTCTTCATTCATCCAGCCTGAGCCATTTGCCTCGCCAATGCACCCAGGATAAAATGGGCTTGAAATTTTTTTCGAGGAAAGAGAAATAATGGTGGCACGGTATTTCCGACAGCACTTACAGCTGTGCAAACAGTCACCAAAGTGCCTCGCTCTCCAGAGGTAATGGCACCTATTTGTTTCGAACCTTTTATAGCGACGACCTTGTTCGGCTTTTGCACGGTTGTGACCCCTGTTTCGTCGACATTGTATATATCAGAGGCTTCAAATTTGTATCTCTCAAAAAGGAGGGAAAGTTTATCAAAAAAATTTCCGACATTTGTTTTGTTAAAATTAATCGCTCGTGCATAACTTGTCGCGTCTGGGGTTCTTATAGAGAGACTGGGGTATCTCCTCATGAAATTCATAAACCAGTCCTTACCAACGTTCCTCCCAAATGGTCAGAAAACGGGCTTTCTGACCATTTGGGAGGAACGGTTGGTTCATTTTGTATAGCGAATTGAAAAACCTGTGGACAATTTTTAAATTATATAACATTTTTTCTTATTCTGATTGTTAGTTGATCTACTAACCAATTTGCGTATTTCCTTTGGCGTTAACCCAAAATAAATAAGTGAGGAAATCCGTATATATCTCAAAAACGCTTGCTCTTGTTCTTCTGATAGAATTTTGGTATGTGGATTGTAACCCATTTCTGGCGAACCTCCATTATTTAATTTTTTCATGTAACGGTTAAGTGTTACATGGCATATATTCAGATCTTTGGCTACTTGTCGTTGAGATTTATTTCCCTCTATAATTAGATTAGCCGCCTTTTTCATAACTTCATTTGAGGGTAATCTATTGGTTTTTCTGATTCTTTGACGCGGCATTGTCTCCTACACAATAATGTATAATTAATTCAATATCAAAAGTTTCATGGGTACAAATGTAACATGTTACAATTGTACCAGCTACTAATGTTACATTTGTACCCCCGTGACATTTTTATATATTTGGCTTCAATACAAAAGCTAGACAATACCTAACCACAAAATACCGGCAGAATATTTTAAAGGTATATCTACGCTAAACATTCACTACGAACTCATTCGAAGAAATAGTAACATGCAGAGGTTATCCTAAATACAAAAAAAGATTTAAAATTTACTTACCTGACTTCAAAATAAACAATCTGTAGTAACTTCTTAATAATAATATACTTCTCGCTCAAACTAACATGTAATGGAGTACATCACCTGGTCTGCTCATGCGCCGGGTTGTCAAATTTAGAGACTGCGCTAACACATTTTAGAACTGTTGTTACATTCGTACCGCGTTACAATTGTACCAGACCTCCCCTACAAATCTTATAAGATTAAAAATGTTCTCAAATTGTTACCAACAGATTTCTTCCCAAGAATTTGGGCACGACAAAATCCTTATATGATTCGAGTGGCGTCAGAAAGTTAATGTTTGGGTGGGAATAGTGGGGAATAACATGTTGGGGGCGTTTTTTATAGACAGGAATTTAAATCAACGGAAATATTTAGATCTACTTCCGATGGAAGTAGGTCCCCGTCTGGATGAGTTGTGAGGTAATGGGGAAATAATATTCCAGCAAGACGGAGTACTAGTTCATAGTGCTGCCACAATCACGGAATTCTTGAATCAAAATTTCTCCAACAGTTGGATTGGACGATATGGACCATTTAGATGGCCTGCCAGAAGCCCAGACCTTACCCCAATCGATTTTTTTTTGTGGGGTCATGTATCAAGTAAAGTCTACGACAATGTTCGAGAGAAACCTGAAAAATTAGAAGAGCTAAGAGCAAGAATCACAGACGCTTGCAATTCAATTATAGTGCGACAATTGCAAAACACTCATAGAAAATTTCTACGATCGGTTAGGATATTGCGCAACTGCTGAAGGCTAACATTTTGAACAATTTCTTTAAATTATTTTTATGTTCACTACTTCAATAAATTATCTCACAGTGTCTAAAATTACATTTATTTTTATTATTTATACCGCAACAAAAGTTAACATGGAGTAAAACTTTGAGCACCCAAATTTCTATGTTCCGCGTATAATCGTAAATAAATTTCTTGTTAACAGATTTGGATCGTTATTTATTTTCTTCATCGAAAATTCGCAAAATTCCATTCTTGGGAAGAAGTCGGTTGGTAACAATTAGTGAACATCTTGATTCTTATAAGATATGTACTTTTCGGTCTTCAACGCTTTATGGCAACTGCTTCTTGAAATTTGGAACTGATCGGCAAGCATATTTAAGCTTGTGAAGTCCTCGTTTTCAACCATCAAACAAATGTTAATTTTGGTTTCTTCTGTAACGGCCGATGGATTTCTAATACGTTTCCTGTGGTCACAATTCACGCAGTCTGTGCTCTGGAATTCATTGTAAATTCGAGACACTGTCGAAATACTTAAAACTGTCTGGTTAGGATATACTGCAGCAAAGTTGTCAACAATTTCCACTCATTCTCCAACTGTGTACATAGACGTTTTTTCGTAAATGTACTTGTCACTAGCGAAGTGACAAGCGATGTCATCTAGCATAAAATGTTTAAATGTTTACGATACTTTGATTTTGTCACTCAATTTTGTGTGAATTAATTACAACTGAAAACGAAAAAATAATTAAAAAGAACAACTTCATGTCATTAAAACAATGTACAATTGGTAGAAAAATGTTTGATTTATTAAATGATACAAAAATTTCTTTCAAATTTGATCCGCAACAGAAGTTAACATGGGTTAGAATTTTTAGCACGCAAATCTCTATGTTCCGCGTTAAAAAAAATGCGCGGTATAATATTGCGAATATTTTTAAGAAAACACTGAATACTATACTAATTAATTGTGCTTTTTACAAATAGCAAGGAGTTTTTCATGTACAAGTTCTAGTATGTTTAGAACCATTAGTATTTTTCTTTTACCTTTTTGACATATCGACGTTTATAAGGAAGAACGACGTAAGCGCCAAATATACCGAAAATGAGTTATTCACATCGGCGTAAACGCCATTCGAAGCCGGATTGTTTGGTACCACTAAAATGTCTACAAAAAAATAATTGTTTGAGATATTCTGGTTTAAAGTGTGCGTATGCGCCACCTATAAACTTTTTCAATTTCCTTGTGGCGTAAGCGACACCTGCGCCATAACAAAAGCACAGTGTTATTAAAGTGGCAGTGTCGTTGATTTTGGACACAAATAATGTAAGTAATAAACAACCATGGAAACATCATGTTCCTTGCATGCCTTGCAGTTACAATAAGTATAAATAAAGTCTGTTTACTTGCTTAAAATCCTATTAAAATTCAAAGTCGTTTATGCCAAATGGTAAAACCATATTTCATTTGGCGTAAGCGCCAATTGCCTATGCTTAGTATACACGTTTTGTTTTTCTGCTTTTCTAAAATTCTAGTCGCTTTCCTTTCATGAAACGATAAAAAATGATTAATTGTAGGTATATATTTATAAAGAAAATAATGTAACCTGTTTGTAATGCCAACTTTTTCACATAAAACATGATTTCCATTTTGTCGCTTACGCCATTTATTTACTTTACAGTTTTGATCATGAGTTCCACTTCTAAGAGTTTTGAGCCCTTATCAAGAGGGAAAAAAAATCTCAGTTTATTGAACCTTCAAGCGCCCGACACTCAGAGAACTTCAGAAAAAAGCATTATTATTTTACAAAACCAAATCATATATCCAAGCCAAGAGGATATCCCCGTTATTTACCAAGAAAATGACAGTCATAATACTGTGTACGAAATTCTTCCACCAAGTGCCGTTATTATTGAAGATGTTGTAATGGGAGAAGGCTCTAACGTTATTAATAGCATTGAGGCCGAACCCCTTGCTAACACAGAAACAACTCTTTTTACGATGAAGGATATGGAACTAGAACCACAAGACTGGATTAACGGCTGTGACCAATTAATATTAGATAGTTATAATCAAGAAGAAACAGAACCAAATAATGTAGGACCAAAGATATTACAATGTGATCGCACTTCGTGCAATGTTTTAGAGGATATTAATAATGAACAAGATTTGTCTGATGCAGAACGTGACAAATCCGATGAAGACTATGTTGTTTCCAAAGAAGATTCTAACAGCAGTACCAGCAGTGATGAAGATATACCTGATGAAGAAAATACAAATAAGATACCAGGAACACAAGACTCACATTTACGCCATCCGAGAAAAATTACCAAGGAGCGAAAAATGAAGACACTGAAAGATTCTGGTCAAATATATGTAAATACACGGGGAAACTTGGTAAAAGAAAAAAAAATGTTAGAAAATCCTTGTGCAAAACGAAACTGTGTAAACAAATGCAACAGTTTTTCAGATGAGGAAAGACAAGAGTTATTCACTTATTATTGGAAATTAGGCGATAGTAACAAACAGAAATCGTTTGTGAACGACTGTGTTGTAGTTAAAGAAGTAAAAAGGAGACGACGGTTGGCAGGAATAGTGAACCGAAACATATCAAATGAATATTATCTACTTAAACAGTACGTACGGCTTAAGGTATGCCAGCACTTTTTAATAAATACCTTGGCAATCACTCACCGCCTTATTAGAACTGTGATTGAGAATAAAAATTTATGTAAATTTCCGAAACAGGATTTACGAGGAATCCAGAATCCTCCTAACAAAATCGCTGTAGATTAGCTGGCCTTTCTTGATAATTTCATTAAATCGTTGCCACTAGTTCCTAGCCATTATTGCGGAAGTTCCTCTTCAAAAACTTACCTGCCAGCAGATGTAAAGAGTGTTAGCAATTTGTACAGAAAATATTTAGATAGTCACAGTAAAAGTAGAGAGAGATCTGCTGCTTTAAAAAATTGTATGTTTTTTCGTTTATTTAAAACCAAATATAATATTGGTATTCACGTACCAAGGAAAGATAAGTGCATCAAATGTGAAAGGTATAAAAATTTAGGAGGCAGTGCATCTCCAACCGATACTAAAATTTACGAAGATCACATTAAAGAAAAAGACTAGGCCAAAAACTTGTTTTTGCAAGAACAGGAGCTTTCGTCAGAAAATGGAACTCTTGTGGCCAGTCTAGATTTGCAAAAAGTGTTAGCAACACCCCATGGAGATACAATGACACTTGGTTTCAGTAGGAAGTATGCAGTCTACAATTTCAGCATATACGAGACAAAATCTAGACGAGGTTTCTGTTACATATGGGGCGAGAAAGATGGAAAAAGAGGATCCAATGAAATCGCTAGCAATTTACTAACTTACTTGGAGCAACTAGATAGTGAAGAGCAATTTAAGAAGATCTCATTATTCTGTGATAACTGCGCAGGCCAAAATAAATATAAGGCTATATCTGCAATGATCAGACACTTCTTGGATAAGGCTAATTACATTGAAAACATCTACTTGAATTTTTTAATAACGGGGCACACCTACATACCTGTGGATTCCATGCATGGAGTGATCGAGAAGTACATTAAAAAACGATAATACAGGCACCCTCTGAATGGCCAACTATATTGCGAAATGCAAGAAAGAATCCATTCCCCTACGTGGTAAAAGAAATGACTTACAAGGATTTTAAGGACTTCAAATCGATTAATTTGGTGGCGCCTATAAAAATCAAAATTTCTGAGGTAAAAACGGTAGCTTTCAACAAATTTTTGACTGAAGTTAAGTACACTACGTCATTTACTGATGACAAAATAGAAAAAACATTTAATTTGAAAACCAAAAATGGATCCGCACCTGTCCACTGTTACAAGGGGGAGTTACCCATCAATAAACTGAAATACAACAAGTTAAAGGGGCTTTGTGAATCTTTGGCCATAGATCCCAAATATCATTTTGAATACTTGACACTAAAGACTAGCAATAACATACCAGATGTTTTAGACGAATCGGATATAGAAGACCAAGTAGTGGAAATCTAAGAATAATAATTGTATCATCAGACTATGATAAAGACAATTATTGTCTTTATCATAGTCTATACAATTATTATTCTTAGATTTCCAATAATTGATGGTAATTACCGGCAGTATTATTTTTTGGTTGTACAGGGTGTTTCATCGGTTGGGGTATCGCGAATTAAAGTGCCTAAATATAAAAATGTCGACTTCAAATTTTAACCACTTATAGAACTTTTAAACCGCTACCAGTAGGTTAGGTTGTTTTTGATAATATTATTTTATTTAATGCGTAAATAAAAAAAAACCTTCGTTCAAAAAATCAAAAGTACTCAGATTTTATTGAAATTTAGGTGTTAAAAAGATATGTCTATAAAATCAACTATGCAATTGAAAAAAAAATTAAAACTTAATCAATTATTGAATATTTTACAATAATTTCAAAATTAAAGGCAAGACGTTGAAGAATTTATGGGTTTTTTATTACAGTGTTGTGTGTTGAGTTTATAATAAATTTTTATTTATTATCCGTCATAAATTTAAAAGGACTACCTGTTTGCGGACGTTGAAGAATTTATGGGTTTTTTATTACAGTGTTGTATGTTGAGTTTATAATAAATTTTTATTTATTATCCGTCATAAATTTAAAAGGACTACCTGTTTGCGGACAGCACAATTAGAAAGTTAAGTACCATAAATCTGTCGTAAGAAAAACGACATTATTTAATATTGACTTTATTTGACAAACGGTTTCGTTTATAAAAATTCTGATCGTGAAGTTAATATGGGTGATATTTCCACGTATCACCATTCAAATTTGAACATTTTTTGAGCACTTTTAATTTTTGATAATACGTTTTTTTTAATTTACGCATTAATTAAAATAATATTATCAAAAACAACCTAACCCGCTGGTAGCGGTTTAAAAGCTCTATAAGTGGTTAAAATTTGAAGTCGATATTTTTATATTTAGGCACTTTAATTCGCGATACCCCAACCGATGAAACACCCTGTACAGTAACCAAAATTAGGTATAGGAATATAGTTTATGTTGTGTTGCGAGAATATTTTGTTTAAATACCTAATAGTATTGTAGTTTTTCTTAAAAATAAAGTTTAGTTTTTATTTTTGTAATAAAAATTTGTTTAGACGTAACCGACATTTTCACGTCCTTTTAGGAATGCGTAAGCGCCAATCGCAATAAGAATAATTGGGTTTATATGGCGTAAACGACTTTCTATAAATGGCATAAACGCCACGTAAGTATAATGAATGGCTTAAACGACATTTTTATTCTTTTGCCTTGATTGCAACATTCAAATCAAATAATTTTAGCCTAAGAGTGTGTAATGTATTTTTTTTAAAATTGTACATATAGATAACGTTCTATAAATTTAGAAGTTACTAAGAAAAGAAAATTTTTCAGTCTCCTGTACAATTCGTTCAGTGGCGCTTACGTCGTTCTTCCGTATTAACTTCGATATGTAAAACATTGTATGTAAAAATTGAATAAAGTTATAAAACAAACTATAAATAACAAAAAACATTACACAAGTAATACGTCTGAATATTATGCAGATATTCGACATTCTCCATTAACTTCCAAGAAACAATTAGGCTGAGTAAATTAGATACGTTTTAAGATGTGTTTCAATATATTTTCTTCTATATTCACACGAGAAAATCATAGTATAAAACAGCAAACAGCTTCTTAATAAAAGAAACAAGAAACGTTGCAAATCTTAAATGATACTGCTTACAATCAACAGCCATCCTTGATATTTCGCTAGCCGTCGACGTAGTACGACAGGAAGGTTTTCAACACAAAAAAAAATATCGGCCATCAATCAACGAACACAGGTTTAATTATCCAAGTAAAATTGTTCATTACGAGTTATAACAAAAGCATAAGTCACGTAATTTGTTACTGAGCAAATCGATCAGAGAGTTATGTGCGAGAGCTCATTAACAAATACCCGCAACTTAATTAACTAGGTGTAATTCGTCGACCGATCGGTGGCGATTTGTATTCAAGTAATAAATATTCTCGGTCGATAAAAAAGTATCCTTCTGTTAATTCGTTATACACCACTACGTTTCTGACAGACATAAACAACAGGTTGTTCGGGAATGGGTTTGTCGATTATAAACACTGATATATCTCGCACATCGTAAGAATAAACGAATTAGCGCGAAAATACTAATTTTTGTTTTATGTGTCGGGCGAATTAAGTCTTCCAAACGACGCCGCGTGTAGAATCAGCACCTGTTATGCACGGGTAATTCTAGGAAGGTGGTGATGATGCTTAAAAGGTAATATAATTATACGAGCAAGAGAGAGAGATAGAGAGAGAGAAGCGAAACACCTTTATTATACTCACTACTGTAGTATATCATACTTCCTTCCGCGTTCGACTAAAGTGCATTTTAATTGTTACCTGTCATAAAGTTGGATTGTTGCAAAAATTACGGTATACGTTACGATGATTCTGTTTTAGACGTAAATGATGTAAGTTCGTGTTCGTTTCGATGTCGTGTAATTTGAAATGTATAAAGGGTAATATAACTCTAAGTGACTGATATTTGTCATGTGTTAAAATACCTTTTATGTTCCCAAGTTTAACACGTTCGAAATTACCGACAAGCATGTAATTGTATTTTGTAACTAGATCAATTTTAGCTTAACTATATGAAACATATACCGGTTAAATATGGTTTTGCAACCACTTGAAGAGGTTTTACATCACGTTATTCTTCAACTAACATTTATGATATAACTTATAAAAAAGAAAAATTATAGAATGATATCTTTACTATACTCTGTTAACTGAACGTATAGAGTAGCAAAAAACGCGTGATCAACGCATGATTTTTAATACTGCCTTTCTATTGGCTCTGAGAGCTACATACAAATCCTAAAACACACGATATAAATCATCTGCTTTCTGTGATTTTGTAACATAATTGTGACTATATATAACATTGTCTGTTATTTTGAAATATATGTTATATATGTATACTTTTTGCTTTTGCTATATAGTATTTTGTATTGTTCCTTGTGTTTGCGCTTTTTGTATTTGTTTAAGATGTTATTATTATTATTATTCTCAGTATTTTTAAAGACTCTGTTAAAGATTTATTGAAGGTAAGATCTATAAATCGTAAACAAAGCATATAGTTTATAGCCTAATTATGTTTCAGCTTTCCAGAAGTGTCGAATTTAAGTTACTGTTTTTACCTGTTTATACAGTACTGTGCAAAATGCAGCCAGAACTGAAGAAACGAGTAAAGAGACATTTTACAGTGTTAGAAAAAGAGAACTGAATATATTTACCATCAACAAGAATGCCCAGCTGACTCTAAGACACGAATTGTTGACTTTACAGCCGAAGCTTTGCAGGTATTTGCTTTGCAAGTGTTTTTAATATTTTGCGAGAACACAATGCACAAGATGCGAAGCCTCCAAAGACGTATACAAGATATGTCCTGGATAATATTGATGATGATATGCGTAATATTATTAGAAGTGTAGTACACTCATTTTTCTATAAAAATTAGGTGGCAACAGTGGATAAGATTTTATTTAAAGTAAATGAAGATGAGAACTTGCTAAACCTCAAACGTACAACAGTGTGGAAGTTGTTGAAAGTAATGAATTTCTCTTTCAAAAAAAGAGCTCGTAATAGTTTTTTAAAGGAAAAATGTGAAAGACTACCACCATATCATTGCGAATTGAACCCGATTGAATTAATATGGGCCCAAGTTAAAGGAGAAATTGCATGGAAAAGCACTACATTTAAATTAACGGACGTCAAAGAGCTGTTACACACATCATTGAACAATGTTACAAAAAAGAACTGGCTGAATGCCATCAAACATGTTAAAGAAGTAGAGAAGAATATGTAGGAGTTAGACGTAATTGTTGAAAATTTACAAGAGAGTTTCATAATTAATTTGGAAAGTTCTGAAAGTAGTGAATGTGACAGTGACATTCAGGAATAATTTTAATTGTCAACACAGAAAAATTTAAAATTTCGTGATTACTCTATATGTTCAGTGAATGAAGTATAGCTAGCATAAGCAAGTTTTCACGAAAATTATAACAACAAAAATAACGGACAGAATAGAAGTAAGCGAAGAACAACAAGGCTTCAGGCAGAGTAGATCGACAGTCGACGCAATCTTCATCCTCAGAGAAATGATTCAAAAATCTATCAAATATAAAAAAACCTTTGTTTCTTTGCCTAATCCATCTCAGGAAAACAGGACACCCGTACCTTAAGTTAACGTAGTAAAAGAGCTCAATAATCTGTACTAACTGGAATCCGCCAGGGTGATAACTTGAGCCCAGTCCTTTTCAACTTTCTTATGGATAAAACAAATAATAGAGTAAAAGAAGTTGATGGCGGATACAGGATGGGACAAGAATAGATAAAGATACTATGCTACGCAGACGACGAAATTCTAATGGCGTATAACGATATAGTAGTCGCTAATACTATATAGGTTTCAAACAAGAGCGGATAACCTTAATATTCAGATATCTATAGAAAAGAAAGAATCAACGGTCATAGCGAAGGGCCCACTAGATGTAAATTGGTTGTAAACGACAAACCTATCTACAAATTTATGCAATGTACGTACTTAGGAGCAGAGATAGCGAGCTCTAAAAACTTACAACAGGAAGTCTGAGCCCAAGTGAATAAAACCTTTAGAATTTCTGACTATATGAGGGACCTCGTATGGAGAAACAAATACATGTCCACTGAAAGCAAAGTCACATATTCAGTGGAAACACGAGCGTATACAGCAAAGGCGAAGAGTATGATGAGGGCAGCAGAAATGAAGACATTGAGGCATATTGAGGGAATAAGCTTAAGTAACCAGGTAAGAAGCAAAGATATAAGAGCAGATCGCAAAATTCAAGATTTGGTGCAGTTCACGAGATCGAAACGACGATATTGGATAGACCACGTCGAAAGAATGACGGGCAAAATGTGCAAAGGATGAAAAACCGACTTCAAGAAGACCTACCAGTCGACCTCCCAAAAGATGGTGCAAGAGCTGGACATCTACTTCCCCAAGAGGCTGAACGAGATTAAGAAGAGCAGAAGAAACAAGATTAAGTCTTAAGAAAAGAGAAAGAAGAAGATATAACTTGCTCTTAAAATACCTACATAATCAATTTCGCTGGTAGAATGTTGTTTATCAAAATAGGGTTTAATTCGAATATTTAGCTGTTTGAAGAAACACTTTGCCAATTCGTTAACGAGAAAATTGATAGTTCTAGAAACAATGATTTTGTTGATTACATCAATATATTTTGCTAGCACATATTTGTTTATGGTAACTAATGGAACACTTGATTTAACTAGATTAATTGGTATTGTTAAGTATGAAATGCAACTTATAGTTTATTTAAATGATGTATTTTGTGCCAAATATTCAAATTAAACTGAGTGAACGATTTGTTTAAATTGAAATAAATGTTTGTTTAGAAAAGTATTATGTTTCTCACCATAACACATAAAAATCTTGCCCCTTATTTGAAGAATCATTAATTCAATTCATAACGAGATTTGACTTAAGAATCTAAATGCTAATATCTGAAGTGTACCTATTGATACAGTCACTCAAGAAATACAAAAAAAAAAATTATAAATAAGGGTTATTTTGCCATTGGCTGTAAAACTTGGGTTGCGGTCGAAAGTAGCACTATACAGCTTCTTAGATGTATTGCAAACGTTTGTAGACAACAGAAATGCTTCAATGTAATTCAAAAAAAAATAGTGATTTTTTTTTTAAATAACCTAAGTGCACTGCTTCTTTTTATTTTTCTAATAATCTAGTGTTTCACTTTCCAATAGAACATGAGTACTATACATACATATACCATAGTCGTTAAATTTTAATTTCAGTTTGCACTTCTATCATATGCAGAAGATGACCTTATGATATGCAGCGATGCCTGCTTGCTAATAGTGGTGGGAGAGCAACGTAGTGGCGGGGGACCCCCACGCCTTACTTTTCATAGCAAACGTTTGGCGAGTGTGGCAGCCTCGCTTATGTTTATCTTTAGTTTATTTCGTCGCGCTCTTTTCCTCTTTCTACTTTCGTATCAGAAATTAAAATATGTCGACCATGTTATATGTGCATACCATTATTACTTAATATGTATGCATTGTTCAGTAACCAAATTACTTAATATCTATAATAAATAACATTCGATCTTTAAAGAAAATTTCGACTCCGAAATGTTTATAGTAATATAAATAATACTATTAAAATAAAGTTCAATTAACCCATGAACACAATTTTGATGTGCACAGTGTACAGACACTGTTCACCTGAAATAAGGATTTTGGTACTGTAAAATTTGTGTCTAATATCTTTTTATAGGACAATGTTATGTGGAATGGCTAAATATAAACCCTAAATATCAATCGACTATAGAAATTATATATTTATTTAAGGAATAATCACAAAAATAGGACTGATAACCCTACATATTGTGCACATACAAAGCGACTTTTTTAAATTCATAGTTTAAACAGCATTTTTTTTTTAAATTAAAGCTCATCTACCAAACTGATTAATTACCAATATTCACGGTATACTTGGTAATTACGCAAACGCGCGGTAAATTCGCTATGCATCAAACGCTGTAAATGTTTTGAATATAAACACAGAAAGCGTCCGCATATTAATCATTATTCTGGCATCATCCCAAAGCATGGATACTCATTGTTCATAAGGTCTTAAGTTCTGTTTATAAAGGAGTAAAGATTTGTGATTTTAGAAGGAAAGTTTTTAGTATTTAAACACACTGTAGGTGTTTAGTTACGAACATAAGTAGACTGTCTTATAAAAGCAATTCATATCAATTTTGTCAATTATAATATAACGAGCACTAGATATATACCGGGTGTCCCAGCAAAGCGGTAAAGTCTATTGTTGGTATCTAATAATGAAGATAGCGAATAATTTTTAATACAAAAAATGTAGGTAATCATAAGCTTTACAATTTAGAAATATTTTCATTTATACAGAGTGTTCGACGACGATGAAACAACACAAACTTTTGTTTACATTTTATGTAGACCTTTAAAAGCTGATTAAAATTACTAGAACTTGTATTTGTCGATTTTCTACTTTTTCTGAGATATGGCGATTCTTTTTTTAAATTGTACAACATTTGAAAAGTTGCTGTAAAATACCTATTAGGGGCTCAATTAGTAGAGATGTCTTTTCAGTACGTGAAATTAATGTTTATTTCGACATATCTACGCATGTTCTTTAGAATTATATACCATTCGCTAAAGATAAAAATTCTAAGAAAATTTAAATGCAACATACTGTATGTCATGGAAAAGTACTTTGTTACACCTTTTTTTTTGTATATTATATCTTGTATAGTATGACTCTTGTATTAGCATTTTATAATTTTGATACATTTCCTCGAGTGACGCTGTACATCTATCTTAAATTCCACGCGCGAACTTATATCATGCCTTGGATTGATCTTTTGTTTACCTTGTGGATTACGTTTAAATATGTGCCGTGGGAGTGTTGAGTTTTTATTAAATTTTTCTTTATCTAATTACCTTGTGTAATTGAGTGGATTTCTTTCATTTTTAATTATCATGGTTTTACTTTCCTTTGATTTGCAGCGCTAGCGTCATCTCGTGTGGGCGAGGGTAATGTCAATAGACGTTGTTTAAGAATATAATTCTTATTCCGTTTAATGTTTATATATGTTCCTTACGTGTATGCGTAATTATCGACGATTATTTCTATTCAATTATTTCTTTGTTTTGTTCGTATTACGCTGTCCCTTATCTCTTAATTATTTTACGTTAACAATTCACCTTTCAACTTAGATGTCGCTGTCTCCTTGTAACTTGTTAAGCTATGCTCAAGTACGGCGTCGGTTTGGCATATTTCCGTCTACGTTCGTAGAAATCAGATGTTTTGAAAAGCGGCCTTTAATTACTTCAATCAGTGCTCATTGTCTAATTATTGGGTTGACCATTTCTATTTTCCGTACAATTTACACGTAAAATCGTGGATGTTACACAGGAGCAAATATTTTTGGTAGAATAGTTTTTTTGCTGCGTTGGTGCAGGATTTAATTGGATTGGAGTTGGTTTAAGATCGGTAAGATTCTTAATTTTCTTAATTTCTCTTCTGGTGATTAATGCCTTGTTTCGTGTATTTTTCGTCTAGCTTTTTTTTGTATCGTACCGTTTGGTACGCGTTTCGTGTTCAATCACGTTTGGATTACAGAAGTAATCGACCTCCATCTTTAGCACATGGCAACTTAAATATTGGAATTTCCGAATAATCCTCTACCGCCTTTTGTGTGCCGATTTACCTTTCATTTTGTTTCTTCTGTGGATACCCCTTTTGAGGCAATAGCGAGCGTAACAATTTAAAATGTACTAATTAAAAATATCTACTTTCTTCCGCCTGTGGGTGATATTGCAAAAGTTATAGAATATTATATTTGAATAAACCCGATTACGACTTAAAAATAGTAGCCTTCATTTGCATTAGGGGTATAACTAAAATTAATCGAAAAGAGTTACTTCTAATATTTTCCTTTAACAAATAAGTAATTTTTATTAAAATTGTAAAACTCATGAAATGTTTGGAAAGTCATGAATTAGCAATAGCATAAAAAATATCGCAGTCGCTTTGTGTCAAAAATTGTTTAAACGTCAAACTATTACAGCTTCAGTTTAAAGAGAAATAAGTACATGCATTTACGTTAAGTACAAAATGAAATATTTAAAATTGAAATCAATAGATATGGTCTATGTTTTGGGCAAAAGTGATTGTTTGCTGGCACAAAGATATACAACGAAAAATATCCAAATATGCAACTGCAATCGAAGAGTATTTTTCAAAATTTCTTAACAAGAATTGAACAAACTGACAGTATTCCATATGAAAAAAGGAGCCATATTACTGCTGTAAATGCGCACAAGGTTCTTTTGTTACTCGTTCAAGAAAATCTTCATACAAGCGTGTGTAAACTTTATAGACTCCTTTATTAAGAGAACATTAAAGAAGTTTAAATTCAATCTGTATTACATCAAGATCTTCAGAAGAAAGTTGTTATAAATAGGGTTGCCTTCTGTAATACGATGTTGCACAAAATAAATCACTACCACAATGTTGTATCTCAGATTTTATTTTGTCATTAAGCTACATTTAAGAGTAATGATCTTACAAATGGCATTTCTACACCACTGGGAATCCGCAATTTTTGTTTTACCGTAAATGTATTTATTCCCATATTTTATATATTTCAAATACTAAAAAATATGAACATACTATAAAATCAAACATTTTTTAATTTGTTTCATGGTAACTTATAATTACTGTGATGCTTGAGAATAGTAACTTATATGTTCTTCAAGATATTGCGAAAGTTATAGAAGTTTTCAATAACGTACATTTAAATACTTGTATTGACGGTTTGCTTTTCAACTGAAGCAATAAACCTAAGTATGACTTCTTTAATTTTAAAGTAATTTAAAATTTAGTCTAAGTATGATAAACTATTTTTTCACAAAGAGCGATTGCGATATTTTAACTATTGTTAATTCATACTTTTCATTTCATAAGTATTAAAATTTTAATAAAAATTACTTATTTGTAAAAAGAAAATATTAGAAGTAACTGTTTTCTATTAATTATAGTTATTCTATCTGTAACTAAGTGAAGGCAAGTCATATTTTTAAATTGTAATTATTTATATTATTTATTCAGATATAATATCCTAAAACTTTTGCAATATCGAACAGATTTACTAGAGAGTATATATTTTTAATTAGTAAATTTTAAGTACTTTTCAGTGACATATAAATATACTTTTTTTTTGAATTTGTATCTTTATCGAATGGTATGTAATTGTAAAGAACATGCGTAGATATGTCACTGAAAAGATATCTCTACTAATTGTTTAACAAAAACTCGCCATATTATATCTCAGAAACAGTTGAAAATCGACAAGTACTATGTCATTTTAATCATATCTTCAATGCCTATCATAAAATGTGAAAGAATGCATAAAATAAACAAAAATTTGTGTTTGTTTGTCGTTATCGAACACTCTGTATAAATGAAAATATTTTTAAATTGTAGAGCTTATGATTACCTACCATTTTTGTATTAAAATGTATTCGCTATGTACTTTACCCCTTCGCTGGTACACCCGGTATATCTGGGGAATAATGGGGTGAAAAAATATTGTATTAAATATTATGCATTTTACGTGAGCATTAGTTATTTTCGTGCAATTTATTTAATGTGTTAAATCCAAATATTTTGTTTGGTATATTGGTAAAACAGACTATCTCAAAAAATAAAAACGAATGCATAGCTCCCTTATTTAGTTGCGAATCAAATTCAAACTCGAACATATAGTTTTGTTAGTAACAACAATTATACGCTTACATAAAAAAAATACAAAAAAAGAATGATCATCATGTGATTCGATTCAGACAAAAGAAATAAGATATATATCGGGGATCAGTAAATAAATATAAAAGAAATAAATATTGGGTAATGCCCACATTTTGCGGAATATAAGATTTGTTATACATTTAATATAGTTTCCTGAGAAAAACTTATTATTTATAAAAAAACGTTTGATTGTATCGCAACCCCTTTTGGTAAATAAAAAAAAAACTAGTAGTCATTTAAGATCATATAAAAAACACAAATAAAATATATATATCAAGAGTACAAAAGTATTTAGAACTAGATTTGCAATATTTTTTGTATACGTGAAATTTCAAAATTCAGACCGGAAGTAACACTTTACTATTAGGGAGTAGCACCTTTTTTTCGATTATCTTGCAAAGTATGCATTCTATAGCGATTTATTAAGAGTATGGAAGTACTTAGTATAGGATTTTGAATAATGTTTCTATAAAAACTTCTTAAAATTGTATAGTTTGAAACGTTCATACGTATAAGAAAGTCGTGTGGTGGCCACACCTAATTTTTGTTTTGTTTACCAAAATGAGTTTCAATTCAATCATAATTTTTTTATAAATAATAAGTTTTTCGCCTAAAACAGAAAATATTTTCCCTATAGGAAACCATATCGATACCTTCATTCAAATACACGTATGTAGCAAAATTAACATTTTTCAAGGGAAATAAAAAACTGTTTACTTCAGCCTCGCTGCGTATTTCATGTATGTATACTGTATTTTCTTTCACAAGACACTATGCTGATAACATTTAAAATAAAATAATTCACAAAAATATATTTTGTAGGTTTTTACGTCACTTACGTAGTATTAGAATTATAAATACGCATTCATACGTGGTATTATCCATTTATACAAAATAAAACTTAATCACTTATTTAAGTTGCGATTTGATCAATAAATGTGTAATTATCTAAATTTTTCGAATTAATTTTTGTTTAGAAACAAATACATAGAGACAAACATAATTGGTAAAATTATTTATTATTCCAGTACAGAGTTATAGAACTTATAGACATGTTAGTTTTTTTTTGTCTTTTCTGGTTTTGAGTGTTTAATGAAAGATGAGGCAGATTATCATAGAAGCTGTGAAAATCTGCTGGTATCACATTCTTCAGCTCCTGCAGATGATTCCATTTACACAAAGGAATTGCAAGCTGATTTGAATATAAAGCTGGTGCCTCTGCTTCAATTCTGACTTTTGACGGTCTTCTTGGCAAGTCTTGATAATCATCATTATAACTGATTTTATACGCAATACCGTTTGATGTGTAATTCAGACACACAATGTCCGTGACGACTGGGTCACCAGACTTTTTCCCTGGACGGATTGATTCATAGTACTGCAGCTCTTTTACAGTATAATCTCTGAAGAACCCATAAGTTAAATATTTAACATCATAAGGAAATGGCTTTTCCCTTGCTTCTTTAGTGGCAGTAACATAATCCGCAGGCAGAAATATTTCTTTGTTTTTCAACCTGCGCTCAATACATGCATGGACCGAATCACATTCCATAGTTGTATGTCCTTTGGTTAAAAACTTCTGCTCTATTTTCATGTCATTCTGAGTAGCTAAATGCAACAAGGCATTAGACATGGTAATATTCCTGTTCTGATATGTACAACCATCGCTGTAGATTACAACTGTCAGTTTTTTCTCGAGACAGTGTTTTTTCAAATCATCTACAAAGCAAGGGGCAAAAGTGGAAGCAGTAAGACCTGCTTGTGTTTCGTTCCACCAATAATTTGTGCACAGATGGCTTGCAACATTGTAGATTGTGAAGTTATGTGAGCAAAGTTTTGTTTTGTAGCAGAACGCGCCTGCTTTCGTCAAGGGCGACAGTTTTACTGCCTGAAGATCCATAGTACACATGTAGCAGTTGCCTTTGAGAGCATTATCCTTATCTTTTTCTTTTTCGATTCTCGCTCTTTGCTTTTTTGCAAAATGCTCTTGCCACACTTCTTCAGAAATATTTTTAGTTTCGTATGCACAGCATATATCACACCTGTCTTTTCGTGGTTGGAACAGAGCTAGATTCGAGTTTTCAAAATGTGTGTAAAATTTGGTTTGACAGACAGGGGTCAATTTGGAAACATACAAATCATAAAGACGTTTCTTTGAAGAAAAGAGTGCTCCAAATATAATTTTGAAGTTCTCTGCCTGCAATAGTGGCTTAGCAGTTTGGGTCAGTTATACTATTTTACCTGTTGGTCCAATACCTTAGTATAGTTAAAGTACGACTCCACACTCAACCAATTCTAGGTTAGGGTGCGCAAACGCGGTATTGCAACGCGAATTAAGTCAGTTTCTCATACGTGGTATTAGAAAACGTCTTGTGTACGTTCTCATACGTGGTATTTTTAATACAACTTGTTGGACATCATATACGTGGTATTAGAATTTGTTTGATACGTGCTATTAGACTCCATCAAAACAAAATGTCTCATCCGTGTTTTTAGTTATGTGTGATTAAAATGAGAAATAAATTTTCTTGTTACGTGATATTAGCATCATTGGATGCAGCGTCAGAAACAGGTTAGAAAACATTCAAAATCACAATTTCCCTAAAAATTCTCATACGTGGTATTATAATGAAGGTGTCGATATCACTTTACACACTGTATACCAGCATTTAATACTTATATTCACTCACATGATGTTTAAAAATATAATTGACAATTTTACGGTAAAGTTTTTGAATATATGTATTTAAACGACATTTATCTTCAAGAGGGACCCATTATATTTTATCGATTTTTCATCAATTTAATTAAGTATAATCGACATGCAAACCGTACCCAGGCGAGAAACTCTCAGATAAAGATATAATCAACTATTTCGATAGTCATTTAAATAAATAATTATTATTTATGGAGCACATTTATTTGTTGACAAATGCGGGTAAAAACTTAGCCTGGTAATAAAATTAATTTTAATGTGGTGAGGTAACGGCCGTTTGTCACGCGACATTTCAAAAGACCGCCAGTTCCTTTTTCGCATAGAAATGTGCAAATTTAACTTGAGCCTTGTTCCTACCGTTTACCTTTACTGATTAAAAATTATAGGGATAATAAAGACCCGTTTCCTTGGGAAACTATTTTTGATCAAATCGAGGAATACATTACATTAATCATTGTTTATTACTGTTATTTATTTTTGTGAATTCATAATGCTTTCTAGTAATGGTATTATCATCTATTTTGAAAGATCTACTGTTGGCAAGTGATTTTAGATTATATGAGTTCTTGTGTGAGTAGAAAATATATGTCATAAATTATATTTTATGTATGTACAATGTACATATTTTCTAGCATCTAGATCACAATTAGAAATTAGACAAAATTAATTTCAGTTTGTCAAGCAATCTCTTGACTAGTTAAAAAATATAATGTGTAGACATCACACTACTTCCTTAAACGTATCTCTTATAAGGAGTTTGCATACAAAAGTTGTTACAAATCATGCTTTAGATACTTTTATTCTTTTAATGGATCTCTGCGGAATTCATCATTTTTAGATTCAGAAATTAATGTCTAAATTTTTTTATACTCATAGATTACATAGTTTACGAAATATTTAAAAAAAATACTGCTTTCCGATGATACTAAAACTATTACGTACAATTCGAATTCTGAATTTGTTCCAAACCAGGAACTAACAATTTTTATACTAAAATATACTTATCTAGATTGCATGACTAGCGAAACTCTTTCGGAAAAATTGTTCTGAAATATTCTTTAGAAATTAATATGAACTGAATAGTGGCGATAATACTTTTTACCGAGTTAGTAGATTACCTCAGTAAAAACCTAAAAATCAATGATTTTTTCACTACTAAATCGGTAAAAAGTATTAGTATAAATTCAAAATTGCAAGATATTTTCATTGAAAAGTGCTTTTTCCAATTTACGGTCTAGTAATAGCACATAACATGTTGGACTCTAAAAGGTGTCAAATGTGATAACACGATTTTAATAATGCGTATTCTTATATTGAAATTTCTATTAATAAAACGAATTTTCTTTTTGTGTAATGTTTTCTCGAAAGAATTTAATTCAAAATATCTTTTACTAAAGACAACTTAGAAGAATTTTAATTCTTCTATAATTATTTGTATCATTTTGCTAGAAGCCCGAGAGATTTAAATATGTAAATTTCCTCTTAAAAAATTGGCGTAGGTACATATATCAAGAATATCATTCCGGGAAAAATTGCTTAATTTTAAATTGCGATTTTTTTCTTCTCATTATATAATGAAAACTCGCAAAGTGGTTTAATATTCATTGGGACAATTAATATTGAGACTAGAGTTGTGTATAGAGCTCCAAGCAAGAAGTAGTAGTTTACTTCAGTAAAAACTACTACGTTCAGACAAATTTATAGACAATACAAAAGTAATAAAAAGTGAATTTTAGATTATATTATAAAAAAAAAATTTTTAGAAATTTCTACAGGAAGTAGGTCTTTTCTTATCGAGAAACAGTTTTTGGCAAATATCTTGCAAATTATGCATTCTATACAGATTTATCTCGAATACAAATTAATTTGTATTCGAGCGAAGAGAATAGAAAAATTATGAGCGAAAGAACATACAGCTGCAAAGATAGTTTTGGATCAAGATGGAAAATGCATTACGAGCATCTAAAATAAAATTGTAGCGAATAGTAATTAAGATCCACTTACAAACAAAAAAGTGGAAGGTTTGCTAATATGACAACAATTTTAACCCATTTTACTTTCTTATACGTAGTATAAGGAAGTATTGTGATGATGAAAATTTTGTACCTCGAGATTTTTGCAGATGTCCACGTTTTGAAATCCCCTGATACCGAAAAAGTGGTTTTTAAAAAATGTCTGTGTGTCTGTGTCTGTCTGTCTGTGTGTGTGTGTGTCTGTGTGAGTGTGACCACGATAGCGGTCAAACCGCTGTAGATATCAATTCTAAATTTTGTATTTACGTGTACAATGTCCCTCTTGAGATCTGATTAGTTTTTCAGTAAAATCGGTAGACCGGAAGTAGCAGTTTACTTCAGCGCAAAAATCGAATTTTGCCAATATTTCGTCAACCAGTAAGTTTATACAAATTTATAAAGAATTCATATATACTTACAATTAAAATTGAGAATAATTTTATTTAAAAAGTTTTTCGAAATTCCTACCAGAAGTAGGTCTTTTACTCTTATCGAAAATCAGTTTTTTAGACAAGTACGTTACGGGTATAAAAGTATTCAAAACATAATTTTCAATATCTTTTATATAAAAAAAATTTTAAAATTCAGACCGAAAGTACCACTTTTACTCTTATCGAATAGCGATTTTTTGCAAATATGTCGTAAGTTATGCATTCTATATATATTTATCAAGAGTACAACAATATTTTGGACTGGATTTGCAATATTTTTTGTATATATGAAATTTCAAAATTTGGACCGGAAGTAGCACTTTTACTCTTAGCGAGAAGCACTTTTTTGATAATATCTTGCAAAGTATGCATTCTACAGAGATTTACTAAGAGAATAGACGTACTTAGAATAGGATTTTGAATAATTTTTGTAAGAAAAATTCTTAAAATGCTATAATTTGAAACGCTCATTCGTATAAGAAAGTCGTGTGGTGGCCACACCTCATTTTTTAAATCTGTGAAGGAAACAGAAACGGAGAATTAATTTTTTTTTAAAACAATAGAGTGTCCACAGAACATACTAATAAGTACAACGAATATATGAAAGGTGTGGATTTACTGGATTCCATGCTGGGGTTACATCAGATTAGAATAAGTTCTAAGAAATGGTATCTAAGAATATTTTTCCTCGCTTTGGATATGTACGTTGTAAATAGCTGGCTACTATACAGGAGATATAGTGATGAGTATATTCCACTAGTAGATTCTAAGATAACTGTCGCTAATGCTTTATGTAAAAGTAGATAGCTTGCGTCTACAACAAAATGAGGCAGACATATTAAACCTGTTTTACATCTGTCAATTAATTCATGAATTTATTCATGAATTAGTTCATGAACAAAAATTGATGAGTGTAATACAAACATCGACGTCAATTCCAGTTTATGAATTAGTTGGTGAACTAGTTCATGAATTAGAACATGCTGTAAAATATCGTCAATTTTCTAGTAAGTTTTAGTAATTTTTACAATTTTATGTTAGATACCAACCGTCGCACTGACCAATCAGCACTCACTATTTATTTACATCCGTGTTTAGGCTTTGTGCATTGTGTCCTTCATTTTGTTAGGTTATTTTATAAATAAGAATAATAGGCTTGAGTGATTAAAAAATATTAAGTCCAGTAAACGATTAAAATAAAAATTGTTTTATTTTGTAGATGTCGACATTTACGTTCACGAGAGAGTAGACAACAACACTAATAATGTTATATGAGAGGTATCCGCATCTTTATAATGTCGCGGACCCCGCATATAAAATTAAAAATAAAAGAGAATTTCTTTTAAACGAAATTAAAAAGGAATGTAAGGAACTTTTAAATATTGATTTGTCCAGCTTAATTTGAAAAAAAAAAATTAAAAAAATTATTGCTGGTACAAGCGAACTATATCAACCGAGGTTGTGGTGCTTCGAGCTAATGCACTTTCTACCTGGAGGTCACAAATCGAGGGAAAGTGAGTCAAAACTCGCACAAACTCAAGGCAAAGATGAACTTTTGCTATCAATGGTTGGTAAAGGAAATATTAAGAGTTAAGACACATACAACTTACATTCATTTTGCATGTATTTCTTTTTCATGTTGCAATTATATACAGGATGAACAAATTGAAGGCGAGTTAATTTGGGAGGATATGACAGAAGAAGCTGGAGCCTTCCATGAAGTAGAAGGAGGTATTATGTCCCCTACTTATAGCAGACAGTCCACCTCGTCCAAGGGTACAGTAAAAAGAAAAAGGGAGAGAGAGGACGGTGACTTGGCCAAAGATGTGCTAAGGCATACATCCAATGTCGTGGAAGGACTGCATAAACTGGAAAATCAAATGTACCATAACGAGACCTTCTCTATGTAAGTCTCAAATAAACCGCAATTTATGAAGCGCAAGCTCAATAAAGAAAATTTAAATAAATAAAGTCTTTATATATATATATATATATAAAACTAATTGTTTTATTTTGTTTTAATTTCTTACATATACAAATATATAAAAAATACAATAATATCTTCCAACATCCTGCCATGGTACACTTCCTTCATTATTAATATATTCCTTTTAATTCATCTGTAATTTCTAATGCAGAACCCCTTGCCCTATTTCCTGCTTGAGTCTGTAAGTGATAAATAAAATTGAACTTGTCTATTTTCTCGTTGGCTTGCACAAGATAGAGCACTGTGCCCTTAAATAATTATGTAGGGCGCAACAAGCCAATGTGATAGCTTGCACCTTTTCAGGACTTAACTGAATTGTTGTCAGAAAAATTCTAAACCGGTTTGCTGAAATAGCAAAGGCATTTTCAACAACTGTCCGGGCTCTACTTAATCTATAATTAAATATTCGTTGTTGGTGATTCATATTCCGGAGTGGGTATGGTTTTATAATATGTTCAGAAAATGGGAAAGCTGCGTCAGCCACAAATACATGTGGAACTGGTTTATTCCTATTTGGTAGGCATTTAGATGGAGGAATATTCAATGTATTTCGTGCTAGAGCAGAAGCAAGTGAGCTTTGCCTAAATGCGCCACCATCAGAAACTCGCCCATTAACACCGACATCTATGTAAATAAAGTTGTATTTGGTATCAACGACTCCAAAAAGAACGATACTATGATCACCCTTGTAATTGAAATATGTTGATTCTGCACTTTTTGGATGACGAAACACAATAAGTTTTCCATTCATTGGCATTTGGCAAATTCCATGATGTTTCAAATTCCAGAGATATAGGTACGTTCCCATTCTTGTACGGTAGTTGGCACCAAGAACATACTTTTATGACTTTTTTTTAATGAGTTAAACAGTAAATATACCTTTAAATAATCATTTTCAATGCCGAATATATGGCTCGACAAACAACGGGAGCACACAATGAAATAGTTGACTCTGAAACTCTGAAAGAGTACATCAAGCTTCTATATGATTCCCCAGTGGCCAAAAAACGCAATGTAATAATAAGTTTGTCCCTAACCGATATCAAATCTCAGAAAAACATATTATTTTTGCTAATGGTTCCTTCTACCATTTGTAGAAGTTTATTAAAACAATCTTCCGACATTCTTAAAAAAATTTTAAACTGTGCAACATCTTCCACAAATTCCTTCTTCACTAAGTTTAGATTTCCCTTCTCTGTACATCTCAACCATGGTCTCACCCACCATCTGCGATTTCGTCTAACCTCCAGACCTCCAATCAAAATTGTCGCAGCAGCAATGATCATTCCTAAAGCGGTTGGTTTTATTACTTTTTCACGTTTTCTTTTTTCGATGTTCATCTTGATCGTATTATTTACGTAACCTCAAATTCAGTAGTAAACAATTTAAATAGTATTTTAATGTGACAATTTAATAAACCAAAAATTGACGGTTACAGTTGGTCATCATTAGGGAGCGGAATCGAGCGAGTCATGACTCACCACCCATGGGCGCGCTATTGAAATGTTGTATTTTTAAAGAGGTTTTAATTTTATTTATATAATTGAATAACAAGTGGCTGGTGATTATAAAATACAAAATACCCTACTATTTGTTCATTTTCTCTTCTGTAAGACTTGTTCTTTTTGAATTAAGTACATCCTTGTAGATAGAAAACGTCTTTTCTACATCGCAACTGGTTATATTTACGTAATGGAAATATTCTTTTATTTCAGCGTATTTAGCATACACAATTGCCGCAATGTTATTAAACCTGGATTTCTATTAAAAACTGCGTCTAAGTCACTTGGAATTATTAATAGCCACATCTAATGTGGTTAATCCAAATTTTCGACTTCGAGATTTTTGCAGATGTCCACGTTTTGAAGTCCCCTGATACCGAAAAAGATGTTTTTAAAAAATGTCTGTGTGTCTCTATGTGACCACGATAACCGCTGTAGATATCAATTCCAAATTTTGTATTTACGTGTCTAATCTCCCTCATGAGATCTGAGTAGTTTTTCAGTAAAATCGGTAGACCGGAAGTAGCAGTTTAGTTCAGTGAAAAAATTAAATTCTGCCAATATTTCATCAACTACTAAATTTAAACAAATTTATAAAGAATTCATATGTGCTTGAAATTTAAATTGAGAACCATTTTATTTAAAAAGTTTTTCGAAGCTGCTACCGGAAGTAGGTCTTTTACTCCTATCGAAAATCAGTTTTTTGCGAATATTTCGCATGTCATGCTTTTTAGACAGGTACGTTACGGGTATAAAAGTATTTAAAACGTAATTTTCAATATCTTTTGCATAAAAACAATTTCAAAATTCAGACCGGAATTACCACTTTTACTCTTATCGAATGGCGATTTTTTGCGAATATGTCGTAAATTATGCATTCTATATGTATTTATCAAGAATACAAAAGTATTTAGTGCTAGATTTGCAATATTTTTTGAATATATGAAATTTTAAAATTCGGACCGGAAGTAATACTTTTACTCTTAGGGAGTAGTCCTTTTTTCGAATATCTTGCTAAGTATGCATTCTATAGCGATTTATTAAGAGAACAGAAGTACTTAGAATAGGATTTTGAATAATTTTTGTGTAAAAAAAATATAGTATAGTTTGAAACGCTCATACGTATAAGAAAGTCGTGTGGTGGCCACACCTCATTTTTTAATTTGAGATTCGATTTTCAAAATATGTCATTAGTATAGGCAAATTTCCAAAATGTTCCTGAAGGAATAACAACTGATTTTTTAAATTTGGGATTTGTGTTAGTTCCTTGCACTCAGAAATACTTCCGAGCATCGTCATTTAAACATGTAACGAAATTTTGTAAACTATCGAAACTCTCTGCATGAAAACTATTTCTGTGTATGTTTTAGCAAAGCTAAGTGACGATATTTTACAGACTTTGCAATAAATTTCGGAATCACTGACAATTAATTTTTATCTCAGAAAAAGTAACATAAACAACTTTCTAGATCTAAATAAATGATAACTTAAAATGTACGCGTATGTTATTGAAACATACATATTATATTGCGAAATATAAGGTAAATATAATAAATTTTAAAAACTCGTCACCCTTGTACCTACGCCGATGAAGAAAGGATTTTATTCATAAAATTCCTTATTTTATGGCAGTTTTTTCTTTGATTCTCGGGCGTAAACAGATGTTGCAGTTCGCCCTATGAATTAGTCCTATTCAGATATAATGTAAGCAACACGCAGTTGTTTACATTACTTCTTTTCACGGTTGTGGCTCCGTGGTAGTTTAGCTCGCTCGATTCCGCTCCCTAGTCATCATGATATTCATGAAGAAATTCATGAATTTATTGTTAAGGCTGTTCTTACGCTCGGATTGGCTACCACGTTGCAAGCGTTTGGAAGAAAACTAATTGTGCACTCAAATTTGTGAATTTTTGGTTCTAGTTGGTCTTAATATATTGTTTAAAGATCAATAGACGATTGTATAACGATAGATTTTAAATATTAATAACTGAATTAATGCGATATTCAACCGGAGATCAACGTTTTTCGTGTAATTAAAAAAGCCAGTTTTAAATATGTTTGAAAAAAAGTAAAATTATACAATCATGCTTTCATATTTGCTGTTCAAGAATCCAAAATAAAAATTGAAAAAATTGCAAAATTAAGCCAGTAATCAATTTTCCCCGAACCCGTTGCAAGGCAGTATTTAGGCACTGGGAAGTGGCGCCCCCTGCATGCAAAGCAGAGTTCGCCAGAAATTACTTTTGCAAGTATTAAAAGAAATTGAAGGGGCCCAAAAGATAAACTTTCGTGTCGTTCATTATTTATGCTGCTATTTTTACATATGAAACTAGTAAATTTCAGGCAAACCGGAATACAAAATTCTTTTTATCTTACATTAACGGCTGTTGATGTATGCATGTACAGTTCTGTGCAATAAAGTGGTGTGCATGTCTTATTGCTAATTTTGACATTATTTTGTCAATGTGAAAATTGCTTATTTTATCCTGTATTTGAAAGGTTAAATAATGCCTTCATTATTGACATTGGTCATCAAAATGATTGGCTCTAATTATCTTTCATCTTGATTATTATTATATTTGAAATTATTGTTTGTAAAGATATTAACATTAAAAAAAACTTATTATATTATATAATTATTTAATAATCAACACGCAAAATAAATACAAAAAAAATAAATACAAAAACAAAATAAGAAAACATTAATAAATTAATCATACTGCCGTTTTCTTCAACGACTTTATTTAAACGATAGGCATTGAATTAGTTAATTTTCATCTGCCACTAATTCTTCTCACGCCTTTTCTATATTATCCCAAAGAGATTCACATTTACAAAACATATACATTGAGTGTATATTTTCTTAGTTAATAAATCACATATACCGTGACTTCAAATACTTTCCTCATTAGAGTAGGCTGTTTTTAAAGTTTATTAGGTAATCAATTTTGGTGTACATGCTAAGCTTTTGAAAACTTCAAATTATGATAGTTGTCATACTTAAATTCAAATTATAGACGTCTATTATTATTTACGTGCCAACCAAACTATCAAAATTACCTACTACCAATCTATATTTGTAAATGGTCAACATTTACGTTGCCTTTCTCCTCCTTCTTCTTGTCATCTATCGCCTGTTTTCTGCAATCGGGTTTTCTTATAGGCATATTTCTCGTTTTTCTTGGATTCACAAGTTCAGGTAAAACACAATTTTTATAAAACGAAACTACATTTCTGTTTTCAAAAAAAAATCGTTTCGAAAAATAGTTTCTGTTTTTAAGGCCTGAGGCGTCCATACTGCGAAGATGCAATATGACCACTTGGTAACGTGTAACTGTCCCTGGATCTGATAGTACCATTTGTGACTGGTGTTCATCTAGTTGTTTGTCAAAAAAAATATTTTCTTTTTCGTAATTCCTTCTTCAGGAGTAACCTCTCTCGCACACCAGGGACACTTAATTTCCACAATCCCCCTCTCTTCTATGGGGCCTTCTGCAGATGTTCCCAAGAAAGGAAACTTTGAGTCATGAAAAAACCGCACGGCTGTATTTGCTTTCCAATAATTTCTTGTAGTTTTTTCTTGGCAACCTCCTTACTTTGTTTACAGTGTTCGCAAACACGGTAAACAAACTCGTAAGCTGTTTCTCGCCAAATCTCGATGCTGTCAGTCTTTTTGTCTTTCGAGGTACCACACTTCACACTGCTGCTGACCTCGAGTAGTAAATTCAATTTCTTTGATTTCACCTTCAGATTAGGGTAGCCTTTTTAGAAATGCCGTCTTTTCTAAATTAAACTCTCCTGGAAGCATATCAGGTTTTTCACAGTTTTCACCATAATACTTATCACAATTTTTTAGTTTTTCCCCACTTGTGTTATTTTTGAAGTACTTTCGAACGGCCGTGGATTTCCGTTTGGCGTTTTTTTCTTTATTTCGAATTTCTATTTCAGTTGCAAATTTTCCAGGACTGATTCCATACCCAAGATGCTTTTTCATTTTATATGTTGGTCTCTTTGTGTTGTGGCTTACCACGGCGGCGGCGCACCTACTTTTATTTGACCTTTTCTTGCAAAAATTAATTCTTTTACCACTACCAAACTTAGCAATGATTGAGTTGAATTGTTCAACAATGTTGTTGTTAACGTCATAAATTAAACTTGATGCATGTCTTATAAGATGATTTTTATAAGTCAGTAGTTTGGTATATAAATCTAAAAAAAGCATATTAAACATACACAAGCCTAAGCCTACAAATCATGTGAATTTCATACTTGTTCCTTTAATGGATGACATTACGCAGCCCGTAGGAACATAGAACTCTTCGCAGAAGTAACCAATCTGTCAACCAATGTCAATTGTCAATATCACCTTTCAAGCGATTTATTTTTTCGCTAAGTGGAACTTCTTCGTTTTTCCTGAATGCTATTGCTTTGCTTATTGCCCAACCTAATCTTAAGTGATTTTTCTAGAATGAAAACTATCTCTACTGTGCTTCTGTTGACGATTCTGTTTTGAACATTGCTAACATTTTTAATTTTTTTTGCTATGGCCTCAATATCCAATGACCGTAACACAATTTTATATCATTCGCGTTTTGATTTACCCCTTCACAAGGAAGGCTCATAGCAATGTACAAGACAGACACGCAGAGAATTCACGTATGTACGTTTTGATAAAACAAGAATGAAACATTTTTTCCTGAATTTCTTGGCGAAGGTTTAATGGTCCTGCAGTAGTGTCTTTACATAATTCTCTGAGTTTCTTGTAGTAGTTGCGCATCAAATGAATTTTACACTCAATTTTCTTGACGACAACAGTATCGTATGGATTTGACTCCAATATTTTCTTACAACAGTTGTTATCTCCGTCAGCAATTACTTGATGGTAGATCAGTTTATACATTTCCTTACTCTTAACGAAACCTTCTGCTAAAATATCGGCCTCCATACTTAAAGAAGATCCAATCCACTTTTTATAGCATTTGTGACCTTTTGCAGAATTGTGAATCCGCCATTTCTGCCAACTTACAAATAGTGCAAAATTTATTTCGAACACCAAGAAAGAGAACTTTTTTCCTCGATATTCCATAATTGCAGCAGCTCCCGACAAAGAATCATATTTACTACGATGTGATCTTTTGGGCCAACAGCCGTCTGCCACGACAGTAATCATCGGAGTGCCATATTGACCCACATCTCCAACGGCAATGGCTAACTCCCTCTTTTCCTCAGCTGCTGGTCTCATACTTTCCAAACATTCTGCTCCTACGCATCAGAAATCTTATCATGAACAGCGTTTTACATACGGGCTGACATGCGAGGCAAGTCTAAGGAAGATGCAATTTGTTCCAAATGTGAAAAATCAGACTCTATTGTCATAATCCCAAGCACAGCGTCTTTGTTTACTTCGTCATTATTGTCGTCAGAGCTATGTATTTTTAATGTTCTATTGCACATATTGCAATGGAAAGTCGATATAAACCGGTCATTTCATCTTTTATCAATCGCAAATTATTTAATGAGCAGTTAGACTTGGGACAAGTGGTTGTGCAACTCAAAAAGAGACTTCATGATGTTTATTTTCAACTAAACAAACAAGCCATACATATATGTATAATGATAAGCTATATACCGGGTGTCAACGAGATCATGTATCAGCCCGGCATTTATTTAATACTTAAAAGAAAATTTTGAAACTTTGACCATTTATATGATTCATTCATTCTTTTTCAGTTCATATTTGGTTTCTACTGAAAATTTTGACATTTCTGTCAAAGGTGGCGGTATCTATCAAATTTATCTATTAAAGTGAAACCGCTTCCTAACAATTGCCGAACCAGAAAAACCACCAAATAACCTATTTCTCACATTTACACGCATTGGCGAAGGAAACATTTATTTCACAATAGAATTACTATACAACAGAAAATTTTATTGTTAAGTTGGTTTGAATTTAGACTACTTTTAGAAAATTTTAGATTTTCTACTATACCTATCTACCACTAAACCACAGCATATTTTATATCACTTGGAAGCTAAAAATTATTCCAATTATGGCAGTGCAATTAAAAATAGATGTTACAATTAAAATAAAACAAGTAAATTTAAAAAAATAAAAAAAAATTATAGTTTAGATTGTACTGGGGATGCATGAATTCGTCATTCGTTGCTAGGAAAGAACGCAAAACAGGTAGAGTAGAGGTACAGTCTAGTTATTTTAATTCTCCTATCCTCCCTTATAACAAAACGGAGTCCACATTTGTATAATATGTCTATATAAATTTTACATTTTTAAATAAACTTTTATAGTCACAAATATTTTACCCATTTTATAAGTATGGTTTATATAACACTACAGTGGTCAAGATGTTTCGAAAAGTTTCACAGCACTACAACCTCAATCTCTTGTATGGTAATTTGATAAGCTTAATGTAAATATATTAAATACTTTATTTTTTAAAAATATTTGTTGAAAGGTCCTCGTTGGCAAAGAGCGGTACAGTTCAGGGAGACTAAGTAGACAAATAAACTTCCTTTAAAAAAAGTAAGTAACTTCATTCTGCATTAGGCCGCAAATCTTTCTAATTGCTCTCGTACCTTAGCTAATACATATAGATCCATACCCAGGATAATTTCTACCATTAATCAAAAACCACAAATGCTTACCGTATGAGATTTTGATTCGAAAATGCGTGATTTTTCACCTCCATCCAACGACAACACCTGTTGTTCGATTTCGCCAATATCTTCGTCAACGTCCTAACCCAAAATTAGTTTAAAAACAGGAAAAGGTAATTCAGAACGAAAGCTTATAACAAACGTTTCTTTTTAATGGAAATGTTTTACGTTTTATTCTTGACGCATTTAGTCGCAGACGAGTTTTGTTACCCCTACGGTAGTTAGAATCGTTTTTTCCCATAATCTTACGAATTAAAACGCTCTCTCTGCTAAGAATAAGAAATAGCCCTCAGTCGGTCCGGATCTGTCAAGCACTCTCATAAACTACAGTGCGCAGGTATTGAGCGCATATTCACCCCACTCTCCTCCACATCGAACTATCTCTGTCTCAAGTTAAAAGGGGTTCAAACGTTAACGTAACGACACTTCGCATGAGACAACGATTGCTGTTCCCCGCACACTTGCCCCGCCAACCAATGCAAGTGATTGTGAGAGAACAGCCTTAAGTGTAAAATGATTCAAGTTCATGAATTTATTCTTGAATAAATTTCACGGATTAATTCTTGAATACATTCATGAATTAATTGACAGATGTAAAACAGGCTTTACCAACCTCGAGAATGCCTATGCACAAAAAAGAGAAAAGAGACAGTTACTGATATTCCCCAAATGGTAATGCAGAACGATTAACTAAACTAGGCCATAGACCATAGACTATAATGAGAGAAATCGTTGCAAACATCCAAATATATGACGATTTCTTCTTTGTTAGAAATGTTTCCTGTGCCATAGTTTGTGTACACTGTTTGTTTTTAAAATTTGGTATTGACGCTTAATAAACATTTTTTTAAATATTTTTCCATTAATCTTTGTTTAATCGCTTATCCTATATATTTTTTTCGTCGAAAAATAAAAATTCGTACATGGGCTAATGCTCCTTGAAGTCTAACATAGTTTAGTAAAATATTTATTATAAAATTATATATACTCTACGTATTCATGTAAAATATTGGGGCTGTTATTTAAATGCAGTATAACTTAATCGACTAACATCTTATTTCATGGTAGATAATCCATTCACTGTTTAAAATTGGAAACTTCCGCCGAAGCCCTTACGTAGTCTATACATGTTGAATATTAAACTCATTTTTATTGTCTGTTCGCCTTCAGAAAATTGATTAATAGCTTGAACTGAAAACTTAATAACTCATGACATGATAAGGGCAGGAGGTGCAAGTGAAGTAGTCTGCGAGAATGTGCAAAGAACAGCAGCTCCTTATCAGGGGTTGACATGGTTACGTGTGGCAGCCAGGGCCGTGATATATTACACTTGGCACGCTTGTAGGTATCATGTTTCATGTATGCCTTACTAAATACTTAGAAATGCAGTCTTGTTATATTGATAAACCTCGCAAGTGATGATTTATTTCTAGTTATACTGTGCAATGACAGTTTCGAAAAATATGTATTATTTAAAACGAACGTATCTACGAAGAGCTACATTTACAGTATATACAAGGGGTGCCTTTTATGTTATCTACTTAGCTATGAAAACGATATGCTATCGCGACAGTTTTCTTACATTACGTTTCCGTGAGATTTTAATGGTCATCTCGAAGTTTGTTTCGAATCGCTTAACACTTGTTACTCTTATGTTCGTTTAAAGTAGAGAAAATGAGAGAATTGAAACTTGAACACAGAAGTGTCATAATTTTTTTCAAAAAAAAGCAGTAGCCCGAAGAATATCCATGAGAAAATGAGAGTGTATGAAAAATATAGCCTGCCCCATGACCAAGCCAAATTTTGGTGTAAGCAATTCAAATGAGGCATTGAATCCATTCGTGATGACCCAAAGTGTGAAAGATCTCTAGAAGTATGAATTGAAAAAATCATCAGCAAAGTTGAAGGTTTGGTGTTGATTGATCATCGAGTAAAAGTTTCAGTTATTGCTAGAGAAATAGGAATATGAGAAACATGTGTTTTTAAAATTCTACACGAGAATTTGGAAATGAACAAAATGTCGGCACGATAAATTCCCAGGCTGCCCAGTCCCGAACAAAAATCGTGTTGAGGATAAATTTGTGAAGAAAATTTTACTCTTTTATCTCAGGATGACCTTCTTAAATAGAATTGAAAATGAGGATGAAACTTGGGTACACCACTGGGAGGCTCTTACAAAACAAGGGTTCATGCAGTGGGTTCATAAGGGTTCTCCACCGCCTGTACTGATCCCATCAAATTATGCCCGTTATTTTTAATGCTTTTAAATAAGAATTCAAATATTACTGATTTATGTTTTAAATAAAATGAAAACTAAATAATTTTATTTGGCTAGCTCGTGTTTTTATCTCAGGATGATTTCAGTTAAGAGATCTAAAAATTATCCTTGGACATTAAATGGTACAAACATAGAAAACAAAGGTGTTCTAATTAAATAACATCTGCATAAGAAACCGACACTTGTATCTGCCAATACAAATATAAACAACATGTGCAAATAATATTAAATCAGTTAAAATAAACACACAATGCTATTAAAATCAAAATTAATTCAATATTGACAAATTAGTTGCAACTATTTAACTATTGCTCTTTCTACAAAATAGCATAGTATACTCAATATATGTTTTCCTGTGCCTTTCCGTACATATACAAATGCAAACAACATAGGCATAGATGAGAAAACAAATTAGGTTCAAAGTAAACAAACAATACCTATAACATTTGGCTAAATTATTATCGACATCTACATATTGCCGTATCTATGACAAACTATTAAATATATTTTTTAATCCTAGGTTATCATATGATTTGATTAAATCTCTAAATTATGACAAATTTTAATGTTTTATTTCTGTTTACCACTTGCGTATTAATAACTTTCAACTACCTTTTTTAGATCATCTTCCTCATTCTAGTCATCAGCTTCTAGCATTAGTTTATCTTTGGTAAATCCTACTTTTTTAAAACATCTGGAGATTGTCTGTGGGTTTTCATTGATGTGCCACGTTTTATTTAAGTTTCTAATTGCGTCAAGTTGCTGAGGTTGCTTCTTCCATAGGGGCTAAAATTTTCATGGTTTTTTTTTTGTAATGCTCTTTAATTTTTTTTTATAACACCTTTATCCATCCGTTGTAAAAGAACAGTCAGTTTAGGAGGAAAATATTCCAATTTATTGTTTTTTTTATATCGCTTGAACATTCTTAGTTTGTGCTGGACAATTGTTAACTTTTTATCTAACTTACGGAGCCACTTCTCATAAATTTCTCCTGTCATCCAGGTTCTTTTGTTATACTCGTTATCCACTTTAAGTGCATTTATGTCCTTAAGACAACTTGGATTTCTTGATTTGCCAATAACAGGCAATTTCATCTTTTTATTTCCACTCATATTGTTTCCAACCATAACTGTAATTCTGTCCTTGCTGTTTTTCTACTAAAATATTTTTGACCTTTACTCGTTAGTTAAGGTTATGTTTGGTAAACATTTATAAAGAAACTCTTGTCCCATTTGCGTAAAATATGTCATTTTCTCGTATTGCCTGATTAACTCGGGTAAGCAGTTTTTTTTTGCTTGTTATTACTAGATTACAAACATGCAGAAGCACTTTAGCAGCACCCCGGCAATTATGTCTTTTGTTAAATTAGACCATATGTGCTCACGTTTGCGTATGCAGTGTTTGGCTTGATTGTTGTTCTCTTCTTCTGTCAGCTCTTCTTCAGAATCCTATTCTTAATTGTATTCGTATGCTGACAATTTATTAAAGACGGAATTTGAGAGTACTTCAAGAATAGGAGCTTTAATTGTTCTGATTGGAGCACGTCTAATATGACTTTTCTTCCATCCCCATTCTTCCGGATTTTCGAAAACACAGTACCAAGTCTAAACTTGATGGTAGGTACGGAGTAAATGTTGGCGTGCTTCTGCGATTGTGGGTGGGAATGAATCAAGATTCAACTTAATTTTTGTCGCCCATCTGGTAAAATGTTGGTACCAGAGAGTGTACAAAGATAGGTTTTTTGAGAAGCTAGAGTGCAATTAAGAATTGTTCCCCTGCATCAAAAATGATGTTGGATTTACACTTTGTTGCTTGAACTTGCACAGTCTGTTATAATTCCAAGGAATTTTTCAATATCTACACGAACCTCTTCTTTTATTGGCCGAAGATTGAAGACATAGTCTCACAGCTGCTGAAAGCTTGTATTCGCAATATGTAGTCTGCCACTGCTTCGTCCATTCAGATTGTTGAATCCAAAGAGGGTATAAACATCAATCATCTTACAGCAAAAATATGCATTAGGCCTCTCGGGAACACCACAATAAAAAAAAGGCTCTCTCCCATGGTGGTGTGGAAACGAATATTCATGACAATTGATAATAATTGAATTGCTAACAAGTGTCGTTTTATTTCTTTGCAAGAATATAAAAAACATTATGTATAAATAAACGTATATACAAAGTTCAATTTAACATAATATGAATTTTGACTTTCATAATCATGATTATTTTACATCTCATTTTTTAATTTATAACAATTTTCCCCAATTTATATAATTCAAATAACTAAACTGTATTCATTTTGTGAACCCTGTATGTAAAATTCTTATCCGTCCATCCTTCTTCAATTATTGATGTGACTTCCTTTCATAAAACTGTTAATTCAGTGGTCCTCTGCTTACTGTGTATTAATTTTATGTATTTTGTATGTCAAATTCTTATTCATCTAACCTTCTTCAATTGCTGAAGAGATTTTCTTTCATAAAAGTGTTAATTCAGTGGTACTGCTCCTTGGATACTTATGACTGACAATAACGCTCCTTTCTCAATACATTCTTTGTTATAATCTTTAATTTTATCTTTTTCATTATTTGTATTTAATTCGACATTATAAATTTTTATGTTGACATTTTTTCTCCAATCAAATGATAATATATGTATGTCCGTTTACAACACGATCGAACAAAAATCATATCTGTCATATGATTTGTATAGTAGGCTTTTCTTATTATGTAAATTTTTATTTGTCCTTTATAAACAAATAGATTCTACGCTTATACCGTAGTCGTCAAATTTTAATTTCGGTTTATACTTCTATACCATGCAGAAGATGACCTTATAATATGCAGCGATGCCTGCTTGCTAACAGTGGTGGGAGAGCAACGGAGTGTCGGGGGACCCTCACGCCTTACATTTCATAGGAAACGTTTGTCGAGTGTACTGTCTTGGCAGCCTCGCTTATGTTTATCTCTAGTATATTTCGTCGCGCTCTTTTCCTCTTTCAACTTTCGTATAAGAAATTAAAATATGTCGACTACGGTATGTTGAGCATGTGTTTAAATTGACATCTTAAATAAACTTTAATAATCATGAATATGTTTTACTATTGTTTTCTATATATATATATGTATATATATAATTATATTGAAAAATTCAAAAGATTCTTGGTAGTAGTGGCATACAATGAAGTAAAAGTAATAACAAAATGACAACTGGTTGTCAATTAGAAAACAATGACAAATATAAAATGCAAATCACAATGTATAATTGAAAATATAATCAAATAAGCAATAGGACAGTCGGGATTACTTATATAGCCATATCAAAAGGCTTGGGATTTACCACAAACTGTTCAGTCAATGCAATTATACAAATAACAACGACGCAACTATGTAATGAAAAATTAAGAGTAGAACTGTTGATATTATAACAATATAGAATGTAAAATCAGTCATGTATAAATGTAAATTAAAGCAAATAAGCATAGGACAATCGCCATTACTCATGTAATCCTATCAAATTGGATTAGGTTCACCTAAACATGTACAATCTGATTGAAATACATAGACAATCAACGATGCAACTATGTATGTGTTAAGATGTATTTGTAGCTACAGACATATATGTTTCTACCTAGTTTGGTTTCGTCAGTGCAGCATAACAAAGAAGGTGTATGTTAAAGCATTAATATGTGTTGAATAAAAATTATACAGGGTGTAACAAAATAAGTGTAAAACATTTCAGGGGGTGATTCCTTAGCGAAAAAGAGATAGGGTCTTTCATATAAAAAAAACTTCAATGGAGCATCCCTTGTTAAGATACAGCCCCATAAAGGGGGTACATAAAATTTGTTTTACAATTTTTCTCACAAACACTAAAAATGTAATTTATTTCCAATGTAACTTTTTGTCTGATTATTTGTTTACCATTTAACAAAATAAGTGTAAAACATTTCAGGGGGTGATTCCTTAGCGAAAAAGAGATAGGGTCTTTCATATAAAAAAAAACCCATAAAGGGAGTACATAAAATTTGTTTTACAATTTTTCTCACAAACACTAAAAATGTAATTTATTTCCAATGTAACTTTTTGTCTGATTATTTGTTTACCATTTAAAAATTTATTCCCAATAGCTTGTTTCATTCGAAACAAAAAATGTCTCTTGAATTTTTGCCCAAAAGTAATCAGTTTGCAGCAAAAAATTATTTTACGAACAACTACAGAGATACATCGTCATAAAACGAAAATGTAAAACTAATTTATTTAGTAGGCCGCTAGTAGTGATATCACGCTGTCAGTTTGTAAATTTTTGAAATTGAATTAATACTTAATTGTGTGTCGTTGTTTTATTCGTAATTTGTTAGTTTAATAATTCACTTGTTATTAAAATGGCATACACAAATGAGGAAATGGCTGATATGCATTACGTTTACGGTCTGTCGCAGGGGAATGGGTTAGAAGCTTCTAGAAGATATGCTGAAATGTATCCTCAACGGCAGCTTCCTTCGCATAGAATATTTGCCCGACTTCATCAACGATTACGAGAATATGGTTCATTCGACAAAAGAACGCAGGATTGTGGTCGCCATCGAGAAGTTAGAACAACACATCTTGAAGAAGCAGTATTTAATTTGGTTGAAGAACAACCTACTAGCAGTACTAGAAAGATTGCTTTCGAGTTAAATGTTGATCATATGACGGTATTTCGAATTTTAAAGGAACAACTCTTATACCCTTACCATCTGCAACGAGTACAGGCATTGTTACAGCGAGATTTTCCGAACCGTCTTGAATTTTCCAATTGGATGCTGGAAATGATTAGAAGAAATCCTGACTTTCTGAAGACGATCGAATTCACAGACGAATGTACTTTTTCTCGGGACAAGATAATTAATTTTCATAATAACCACATATGGGCTGATGAAAACCCTCACGCTATTGTACAAGCTAACCATCAAGAACACTTTTCTCTTAACGTGTGGCTCGGAGTTATTGGGGATTATTTAATTGGCCCTCATTTTCTACCTTCTCGATTAAATGGTGAGGCATACACTCAATTTTTAAGAGAAGTGTATCCAGTACTGCTGGAGGAAGTTCCTTTGGGCGTCAGAAGGGATATGTTTTTTATGCATGATGGGGCTCCCGCCCATTTTAGTCAAGCAGCACGTCAGCATTTAACCCAAACATATCCAAATCATTGGATAGGTCGAGGAGGACCACAGAATTGGCCCGCTCGATCCCCGGATCTCAATCCTCTCGATTTCTCTACTTGGGTCCATTTACAGACTTTGGTTTATCCTACTCCTGTTCGCGATGTAGAGGACTTAAGAAACCGCATCATCGATGCGTGCAGGGTAATTAGAGAGAATCCAGGAATATTTGAGCGAATACGTGGCTCAATGCGCCGACGTCTAGACGCATGTGTAATGACTGAAGGTGGACATATTGAACATTTACTATGATTTCTACATGTTTTATGTTTTGTTATTAATAAATTAGTTTTGTTTATTCATCTTTAATCATACGTATTTTGATGCAGGTAGTAACTACAAAATAACAATACTAATCCAGTTCGCATTTATGACCATGTATCTCTGTAGTTGTTCGTAAAATAATTTTTTGCTGCGAACTGATTACTTTTGGGCAAAAAATTCAAGAGACATTTTTTGTTTCGAGTGAAACAAGGTATTGGAAATAGATTTTTAAATGGTAAACAAATAATCAGACAAAAAGTTACATTGGAAATAAATTACATTTTTAGTGTTTGTGAGAAAAATTGTAAAACAAATTTTATGTACCCCCTTTATGGGGCTGTATCTTAACAAGGGATGCTCCATTGAAGTTTTTTTATATGAAAGACCCTATCTCTTTTTCGCTAAGGAATCACCCCCTGAAATGTTTTACACTTATTTTGTTACACCCTGTATAGTATTACCTTAAAATGTCAATCCAAAATGTCCAAGTGTAAAACAACTGTGCACTTACTTAATACTGTGTAGTGCCTTATTTCAACCAGGCAGTTAATAAAATATTACAATTATTTGCCAAATATACAAATGTATTGAAAAATTCAAAAGATTCTTGGTAGTAGTGGCATACAATGAAGTAAAAGTAATAACAATATGACAACTGGTTGTCAATTAGAAAACAATGACAAATATAAAACGCAAATCACAATGTATAATTGAAAATGTAATCAAATAAGCAATAAAAAAAATATTTTATTAACTGCCTGGTTGAAATAAGGCATTACACAGTATTAAGTAAGTGCACAGTTGTTTTACACTTGGACATTTTGGATTGACATTTTAAGGTAATACTATATAATTTTTATTCAACACATATTAATGCTTTAACATACACCTTCTTTGTTATGCTGCACTGACGAAACCAAACTAGGTAGAAACATATATGTCTGTAGCTACAAATACATCTTAACACATACATAGTTGCATCGTTGATTGTCTATGTATTTCAATCAGATTGTACATGTTTAGGTGAACCTAATCCAATTTGATAGGATTACATGAGTAATGGCGATTGTCCTATGCTTATTTGCTTTCATTTACATTTATACATGACTGATTTTACATTCTATATTGTTATAATATCAACAGTTCTACTCTTAATTTTTCATTACATAGTTGCGTCGTTGTTATTTGTATAATTGCATTGACTGAACAGTTTGTGGTAAATCCCAAGCCTTTTGATGTGGCTATATAAGTAATCCCGACTGTCCTATTGCTTATTTGATTACATTTTCAATTATACATTGTGATTTGCATTTTATATTTGTCATTGTTTTCTAATTGACAACCAGTTGTCATATTGTTATTACTTTTACTTCATTGTATGCCACTACTACCAAGAATCTTTTGAATTTTTCAATACATTTGTATATTTGGCAAATAATTGTAATATATTTTATTGTATATATATATATATATATAGAAAATGTATTAATGATACTACCAATATATATTAATCAAACAAAGAAACGACGTTAGGTACAATAAAAATTATAAATATATATCATCCTCCTAAAAAAATCACATATACGAACTGTGACCAAAATATAAGAATTATTACCCATGTTCGAATATAAGTACATATAAAATTACACATAAAAACTGTGTATGCTAATGTTTAGCCCAAGTAATGACAAACATAACATTGTACAAGACAACATTTACGTTCTTCTAAAAATACACTCTACTTTAAATGAGATTATTTCAAAAACCATTTATTTAACAAGAAATGCTTCTGACAAAAATTATATGGAATTTACTCCTCCATAATAGAGATTTTTTGTCTAAGACGTTCTGGACGGGCGCTGTTGTCAAAAAACATATTTTGGCCGCAGTCTTCCAATATGATGGAGACAGTGACAACCCGCTAAAGGTGAAAATCTAGTATATTATTTAGGTCGTAAAACAGCAAAATTGCCCATTTTCAAGACTCTTGTATTTTATCAGGTAAGGCCTGTTTCTGCTCCCTCTTGCTCGCTCTATAACTCAGTCCGTATTTGTATAGATGCAGATGAGGTTCCACCAAGCATACTCTTCTAATATTCGTGAGAAAACAACATCCATTTTTAAAAAAAAATACGCTCTATTACATATTCAGAAAATAAATAACCAGCTAATATGTCGCAAGTCGGCGTTGAAAGTGAATTATTTTCTAATTAGCGACTGTACTCTGTGTTTTCTATTCTCGTTTAGAATTCAATGATCCTTGACCGTGCATGCCATCTAGCATATTAATTAAAAACATTAGCGAACGTCGACAGATCTAATAATTGTTATTTGATTAATAGTTGATGTAAATAATGTGACTAACGCGCACATTACGTTGCTGCATGCGATTACCATTTTATATTGATTGTGAATTTGCTTCATTCATCAGAGCGTGATGCGCGCTGTGTTTGGAAAAATGGGATAGTAATTTATTTGTACCTTGAACTTGTACGTTGAATATATCAGTTCGACTCCTTATTTTATAAACTCGTGTTAGAGCTATTTTGGAGTTAAAAGTTATTTATTCGTAACTATGTTCAGAAGAATTTAATTACAGTGTTGTATGTACAATATATTACCTGCAATGATGTATTTACGTATGTCTTATAAATTTATTGCCTTTATTAAGGAATCATCGCACAGTGTTTTGAAATCGACAAAAACGTAATCGTAATTAAAAAAGTTTGAAATTTTTGAAAATGCTCTAACTTATGTATTTGTTTGTACACGTCATCACACAACTTTTCACGAAAGATTGTTATTTTATCTTTGTCAGAACAAGAGATATTACTTATTACTTATTACAAAATTAACAATACTTTTATGGGGTATATTTTAGTATCCGAAACTTAAGTTCTGTTTGTTATTACCTGAACCATGTATCTTTGTCGATTTAAAAGTAATTATTACAGGTGAAAGTACTTACCTTTAGGATTCAAATGCCATCATTACTTTCTAGGAAGGTGTTTTTATTTCCAGGTAACATCGGCTGCCTGTAATTCTATAACAGCTATGTATAATTGAATTTTTAGTGAGGGTTAACGTTTATTGCTGATACTTGCTAGTCCGTGAATTTTTCATGAAATAAAAGATTATAGTGTAGGTAATTAAAAAAGTTATTATTTTACTTGCGACTTAATGTATATATAAATGTGCGATGAATGCCGTGAATATCTAGTCTTTCATTAGAAGTTATCAAGCGCAGTCGTAAGTAAGATAGTTTATTATTTTCTTGGTGTCCTCAGAAAACTTTTTGATTTTGCATAATTGTTTCTTCAATTAGTGTGCAATCACTTTTAATTAGTCTTTACTTAATGATTTTGGTGTTTAGTTAGTGTTTTATGTGTATTTTAGGCGTTTTGCCGTTATGGAAATTACACATCTGGATCTACATCAGAAAATGTTGTGAAGAAAATTCGTGTTTTGGACTATCTCAGAGAACATTTTCAAACAGATGGGGATGAAATTACAATTAGTGCGTTTGAGAATTTTACGAGATAAAGTTTGACGAGTATTGTAAGGTCACTGCAGAATTATAGGTATCCTTGAGCAGTTGGTACTTCATGCTGTCTTCAGACTACAGTACATATAATTCTTGTTCGTGATGCTGCAATTATTAAGGGGTTCTATTGCCTATCGGTTAATTATCAGAAGAAGCACAAGAGTCAAGAAAAAAGGAAGTACCGCACACGCAAAAAGTCAATCCCGTTAAAATCAATGAGGATTTATCCTATAGGCTCCTTTTGACCTCAGATCGTCTTCGATTTCATATCAATCCAGAGCATGATTCTGTTGCTTGACCTCACAGACGAAGACGAACTTTAGCTTAGAGAGTAAGAGTATGACGACGAAAGCAAAATGTATAGGGAGGTGCAAGTGAAGACTCGGATGATTAGTCTTATATTTGTTTCGTTTCTGTCTTGCCTTGAGTACGTGTATATCAGAAATAGTTTCTGTAATATGTACTTGCAATAAAACAACCGACTGGCTAAAAGACGTCAACTCCCCTCACCCTTACAGCACTGCCGTCCTAAGAAAGAAAGCCTTAAGTACACACAGCACAGTTTTGAGCCGTGAGCCGATTAAGACTTTTATTGATCTGGTTGCCATCAATAAAAATCTTAATCGACTAAAAGTAAAACTAACGACGATGTGATACAAATACTTACCTTTTATTTTAGTAGTTAATATGTTCTTCAGAAAAGCAAAAATGTGTTTTTTTCTTGAAAAAATGGCGGTTAAGGTTTCTTTGCTTAGAAGGAAAGTAAAAATATACAAGACACTATTTAAAACAAAATGCCTCATTATCTTAGAAAAAGCAATGTATTATTACAAAAAAATTAAAACTTAAAATTAAAGTACTTAGGAACACTAACTTATTCAACAGTTGTAATTAAGTCTGGAACATCCGTATCAACAGGTGATGAGTTCCAAAAATCATGTCGATTCACCGGCATAAGTTTAATAAAAAGATTAGTCAAAATACTGTCTTTCTTCTCTTGAAGTATACCTCTGTATAATGTATAGACCTCTGGTTTTTCAATTGTTTTGGGTTTGTCAAATTTTAGCCATTAAAAAATTAAGAGGCTTTAATTCTTCACTGAATTGATTTTTATAAAATAGTTGAAAATCACCCCTTTTCGCAACAATTTGTACTATTGTTGCCATGTATGGCCTTGGTACTGTATTTTTGAGTTTATACAGAGACGAATAGTCTTGCCATTTGTAGAAATCTGTTGGACACATGGATTTGACGGACACTTTTCCGGAATTTGCCACCTGAACACAGTTTACAAAATCGTTAAAATCATAAACCTTTCCAGCATGTTTCATTGTCAATTCCACCTGAAAAGAAAAGCTTAATAAGGCATAAATCAAGATTTAGTTGTAGTTGGTACCTGATGATGAAGACTGTCGCAGAACATAAAAGTATGCCCAGGCCCAAAATAGTTGATCACAATTTCTTTGGCAGATATTTCCTTAGAATTAATCATATACACAAGACAAGAATACAACGCCCAACTCTTATTTTGTGCCGAACAGTTGTCGAGCCAATGGGTAATTTTCGTGGCATCACGGTTTGATAAAAAAAATAATAAAAGGCACTGATTATATCTTCTTTCTTACGGCCCGAGATTGCTTCATGCCACAGCACTGCTAACGGTTTTAAGTTTTGATTATTTTCAACTGGTACAAACGACTCGTTGAAAGCGATGATCCTTGGAGTAAATACAACCGCCTTAAAGGTGTCCATTCTAGGAAGCATAATTACCTTTTCCAAATCGGCAGAAAAAACAACATCTCCTTCCTCCATATTTTTGTAGTCCAGATCTTCTCTGTATTTTTCTCTGGCTTCGTTTGCTTTCTTAATATGAGTGTCCCATGCATTACAATCGTCGCAGTCATTCGCCAAATTTTCTTTACTGTGATCAGGATTATGCAGACTGAAAAATGCGCAAGACTCGTATTGCTCGTGCCCGAGATTAGTAAATGAAATATTCATTTGGGCTACAATGCTTCTGTATAAATCGTATGAGCACTTTAGATTTGGATGCTTTGAAATTAAGTCTTTATGCATTGAAGAAATTGTTACATCGCTCGGCTAATAACGTTTATTCGGGGCGTGCTCTCTTCTTTAATGTGATACACACGGATGAAAACTCTCTATATGTGTGCGAATGATTTCTCTATCTGTTTTTGGTTTTTCATGTCTGTCCCTGCCATCAGGTTTCCGGGAATGGTTGGGCTGGGTAAGCATGTCGTGAACTACCGTGTAATTATTTTTGGAAAAAACTAACGTGGTTAAAAAGAAGGTTTTGCAAACCGGCACCCTGATACTTCCATTTTTTAAATAGTAATCAAAGGTATTTGGCCCCTCTGCGACGTTTAATCGATTTTCTTAATGTGTTATTTTCAATAAATACCCTTCTCGCAATATAATTTAAATTCCAAAACGCTCGGTTAATGCCAATTCGTTCTTCTTCAGTGAAGAAATTTGTGCATTTTTTCTGCATTTCTCATTACAAGGTGGATGGACATTGTGAACCAATGCTTGCCTTTCTATTTTTTGTTGCTTCTTTGTGCTTAAAGAAGATTTGTACCATTTCCTCTGCCGTTCCGTACCTTTTTTGTGAAACCTTGTTCTAAATCGTCAACAATTAATTCTTCCTCCGAAACTTCTTCTTGTTCTCCAACTGCCTTTTCTTCTACTCCAACTTGGAGCTTCATTTCGTTCTTCAACTGTTTCCTCTTGTTCTCCAGCTACTTCCTTTTGTTTTTGTTCTTCTACCGCTTCCTCTATTTGTTCTACAACTGCTTCGTTTAATAGTAACAACTGTTGCACTTAGAAATTATTAGTTTCCTTGTCGATGATCATATTCTTCATGCCATTCTGTTCTAAAATAATTATAGGGGTGTTTTCGATGTCAATTAAATTTTCCAATTTATGGTCACCGCCATCGATATTACCGATATCTTAACATCCATCACAAGTGGCTTTTGTAGTTTCAGATTTATTCTCAATTTGCTTACTAATAGCGATGACATCTTGGTTATGTTTTTGTGCAAGGCCTAACATTCTTTGTGTTCTGTTCATTATGAGCCTAATAAACAATATTATTGTAAATTTTGTTCTAATCATTTTACTTACCCTATTATTACAATTTTCGGTCAATTCTTGACACTAAATTCACCCAGAAAACACAAAACTATGAATTGACCTAACCCAACTTTCAACACTAAAACGTCAGTGACTAATAACCTAAAAGGCCTTATATCCATTTAATTTTGTGTATGAGGCTTTTTAGCTTCTTATTTGATACTTAAGGTATTTTTGCCTATGAGAATGATGACGCGCTGGAGATACACATATCTTATTCGTTCGTTATTTGACGTTTAAAATGGTTTCTAAGGTATTTTAGCCTACCAATATTATACTTTGATAACCTCTTAAGCGTTTGGAACACCTAACTCATTTTAGCAGGAAAATGGAGTTAAGGCCTTTTTCTTAGGACGGTAGAGCAGTACCTCTAGCTCTGTATATTAGTAGTTATTTATTAATAAACAAATACTGCTAAATATTACAAGAAGTAGCAATCGTTGAGATCGTGGCATCTTTAAGTACTTATTTCATCCCCTAAGGGGTTGAAAGGGGTTGAAATCGAATAAGTCGTAATTCATTGTTTATACATATTTGTACGGCATAAAATAACTCAACAAGATTCAATTTTTAACCTGCTTTTACAGCTATGATATTAAAAATGGTTGAGCTTAAATAGGCATCTGGTATAATTTATCAATAACTCCGTTCTGAACTGACTTCCGAACGCTACAACTAGCGTACAACGTTCAATTTTTGATTTTTTCGAAGCGTCGACATTGGCGCCCAACGTTAATTTTTTTTTTTTAGTGTTTTCACTGAGAAAATTTTTCGTGTGGTTTGGGATGGCAAAATATTTTTTAGAAGTTGAAATTGTATCAAACTTGACAACTATCATGTTCGACTCCTCGCATTTGTTAAGGAAACATTTTTTAAGAAATATAAACTATTTAAATGTTTCAGTAAATTAGAGGTGAAACCTCGTATATACCAGTTATTCGAAAGTAAATTCTAAAATATATTACTTGTCATTAAAAATTTCATGTACAGATAGCTTCGGTACATAACTAAAAATGCATTATTAATATAGATGCATATCAACATCAGATTAAAATGGAGAAATCAATAGATCAGTGTTTAACGCTTTCGTTATATATGACTGCACATAATAAAATTTTACAATTACAATGAGGTAAGTGTGGGAAGTGATGATTAAATGAAGTCACCATTTGCGTTGACTCACCGATTCGGAAACACGCTCTATCCAATAATTATCTTTGTAGATACACCCGTATACCATTGTTGTTTGAAGTTTTGTTGTTGGTATAATGACTTCATTAACGGTAATCTTTGTTTAAAAGTAACATAGCGCATAATGTTGTACCGAGGGGATTCGAAAACTGGCCGTTTTTGTCGGTCAGTTTACAATTCATCACCGGCTCAGTTGTATTTGAAAAGTAAAATACTCTATAATTATCTGGATCTTCTAGAGTTTGGAAAATTAAAGTGCCTTTAATTATATCATATTATATACACTGGCCTGTAGTGAAGATAATTAAAGCCATTTATTTAGTAAGACGGGGCCAGTTTAAATATATAATCACCTGGGAATCGTTGTGGAGTTTTGTTCTTTGTTTTTAAATACATATTTAGGGCGAACAAGGGTGATTATAAGAAATCACTTTTTAGTACTTCCCATTGACTGATAATTTATTTTATGTAAAGGGCAGATATTTCGTGAGAATATATTCTTTATGTACCTAATAAATTACTGCTTGTCCATTATATAAATATCATAGAAAGCAAGTTAAATATTGTCTCTCAATAGCTGTCTACAAGTTCTCCCTAACCCAAACAGAACATGATTCTTATAGCCCTCTCTTGCAAGATAAAGGTTCTATTAGATTCTGATGATAACCCCCAACGTATTACACAATATCGCAAGCAAGAAATAAAATTGAAATAGTAGAACATAAGTAATGTAGGTATTAACATTAGATGTTCTTTTAAGTTTCGCTAGTGTGAAACATACCTTTGATAGAGTATTGCAATCGTAATCAATATGTGAGTGCATTTTAAAAATCTCATTAATATACTCTAGCAGTATAGTCCAGCTTAAAATTATCACCATTTATTTCAATATTATCCGTAACTTGAATTGTATTTTGTTGAATTTATTAATAAACTAGTATCATCTGCATGAAGTACTATTTGCTGTACGTTTTGAAGAGCATTTTGTAGGTCGTTAATGTATATCTAAAAGAGTTTTGGGTATAAGATTAACCCTTGAGGTAAGCCACTGTCAACATTAAGGTAGCATGGCTGGGAATTTCCTATTTTGACGCTTTATTTACGATATGTAAGGTATTATTCAAAAAATTTTTAGGAACGCCTCTAATACCATATTGCTGTAACTTATGAAGCAAAACATTGTGGTTGACTAGCCCAGATGCCTTGGACATATCAATAAAGATGCAAAAATACCGTTGAGAGACATCTAAAATTTCATCAGTTGCATTCAAAACACTAAAAAGCGTTGTGTGGGTGGCCCTATTTCGTCAAAAGTGACGTTGCTATTCAAAAAGTAATCCAAGACTTTGAAAGAGTTTGTTAAATGTTCCTCCATAAATCTTCCATAAATCTCCTCAAAAACTGAAAGGAAACTTATAAGACAATAATTTCCAATAGAATTTCTAACGAACTGTTGTTAACTTTAAACTAGAAGCAAAGATACTTTTTTCAAAATAGAAATTAATCATGTAAGCGTGAAATAAAACTATTAAAGGCAAAGCACATTTTGTCACGAAAGATGAAACATTCTCATGTTCCCATGAAGACCAACTGCTCAAATGCTTAACAGCATTTTCAACATAATTTTCAAGAACCGGCTGAATATAGAAAGAAGAAATTGAATTTGGTGTTTGCTTGTAGTTCTTAATATTTTCAAAACTTATATTATGCTTTAGAATATCTTCGTCTTCTTTTGATGGTGGAGATGCAAAATATCCAAAATTATCCACTAGGATACATCATCTTATTAGCTGTCTTCAATGATATCATTGGTGTGTTCCATCATATTCTATCCTACGTTTTTCACATTGCTGACTATATTATTTGTCTTGGTGATTTCAATGTAGATCAATTTGATTTAAATAAGCTTGCCTGTTTTGGATCCTACGACTTCGTGCAGGTGACAAAGGAGGCAATATAATCACTGCAACATCCTGTACATTTCTGATCTCATTTTTCTGTCTTATACTGAGTTGGTAACATCGAATGGGACTATTTCGGTTGATCTGATAGCAGATCGCAGATTGGCTTTTTGTGAGTTATCACTTCTCTCGCACTCACTTGTTCAAGCAAAATAACATAGACCCCAAACTTGGTATTTTCAATGAATTTATTACTACTTAGTATAAATTTCATGCTTCAGTAGTGGAGGCGATAATTAAGCCAAAAGCTCAATACTAACTAAAGATTTAAGAATGTTTATGAAGTTGAGAGACAGAGCGTTTTCTCATTCCAAAAATACCAATCTTTTCACGACTAGGACAGATATAAAATACTTTGAAATTTCACACCTAATATGGTTAGACTTGAAAAAAAATCAATATTTAGATACTGCTTCCAATTCTTCAAATCCGAAAAGAGTATGGTCTACGCTTCAGTCACTTGATCTAGAAATATCCTCTGACTCCCTGACCATTTAGATGATGTTTACAAAATAAATAATTATTTTGCGCCTTTCGTTCAGTCCGTTAATGATAACTTCAAAGATCTGACTGCTTATGATAATTCTACGCATTATAATCCTCAAGTCTCTTATCAGTTTCGATTAGCATTAATTGACAAAAATCATAGAATTATTAATAGCATGACGACTAATGCATATGGGTGTGATAACATTATCACAATTATTATGAATTATTGTTCTTTCATTGATCCTTATGTTACAGATATTATAAATTGTTGTATTGATTTTCCTATTATGTGGAAGTCTACCTTTTGCCCAAATTCTTTATAATCAGATTTACAATATTTCTGCCAATTCTATTATCAAGCTGGTTTTTGGACGGGCATCAGTACTGCTACTGCTTTGGCTTACGTGTTGAATGACATAACGGCGTCTAGTAGATTGGTATCAGTTGCTTATTTCTAGGGCTCCAATATTATGGGTTTGCGATGGTGCGTTAGTTTGGCTGCAGTATAGAGCAACACACCAAATCACGTATCATAGTGATATTTCAAGTAATTCAATTCAGTTCGCAGAAAACTCGTGTGTTCATTTTTTGCTGTAATTTTCATGTTGATTTTTTAAAATTTAATTTTCAGTTACATATTTCAAATATTCACTTAGCGTGTGCAGATGTTGTGAAAAATGTTGAGCTTCTTGCTCTGTAAACATGTTTCTTATTGACTAGAAACTCCTACGGTGCTTTGAGAGTGTTATTACATGCTATTAGACTCGACTTTGTAAATCTGTGGTTTTATCTCTGTTTAGCTATTGTGACTTTATTTATAAGTTGCGAATTCGAAAACCTCAAAACTCTTGTTGTAGGTTTATTTGGAATCTTAGAAATTATGATCACATATCTATGGGTATTAAACCAATTGGGTGGTTAGATATGGAAAACCTTCGGAAATTGCATTCGGTTACTGGAAAACATCAAAAGCCTCAGTTGTCAGCGTAAATTTTGTTACTGTAGAATTTGCAGCCTACCTTATTGGTTTTTATTACTGTGTTTATTTCTTTTGTTTGTTGATGGACTAATGGACTCTAGTTGAGTATGAATAGTTATAGCTACACTTCAGGCTGCATCAACGTGCTTTACTTTTTTTTTCAATTTATTATTATTAATTATTATTTATATACTCAACTGGTACTATGATCCTATCTATGTATCTATTTATCCATAGCTATCTACCTGAATACTTACTAATTTATTAATATTATTCATGTGTATGTAATAAATAGGGCGCGGACATGACCGGTTTAAACTACGACGAATTTACAACGGAGCAAAGAAATAATGTAAACAACACACGCTTACTGAATAACACTAATTCATATGGTGAACTGCAACATAAAATAAGGAATTTATGAGTAAAATCCTTTCTACATCGGCGTAGATAGGAGCGTGAGAGATTTTTAAAATTTATTATATTTACCTTATATTTCGCAAGTGAAAAAATGTAAATATGTATATACTTACCGTTATTTATTTTCCATAACATACGCGTACATTTTTAGTTATCATTTATTTAGATCTAGAACGTTGTTTATGTTACTTTTTCTGATATGAAAATGAATTGTCAGTGATTCCGAAATTTATTACAAAGTCTGTAAAATATCGTTACAGAATGCCAAAATATCGCACGTTTGTCACTTAGCTTTGCTAAAACATACACGGAAATAGTTTTTATGCAGAGAATTTCGATAGTTTACAAAATTTCCTTACATGTTTAAATGACGATGCTCGAAGTATTTCTGAGTGCAAGGAACTAACACAAATCCCAAATTTAAAAAATCAGTTGTTATTCCTTCAGGAACACTTTGGAAATTTGTCTAAACTAATCACATATTTTGAAAATCGAAATCTCAAATTAAAAGATGGATTAATCAGATTAGACGTGGGCTATTAATAATTTGAAAAGTATTCCAAATAACTTCGGATGTGGCCTTCGGCTCAAGCCAGACGCAGTTTTTAATAGAATTCCAGATTAAAGAACATTGCGGTAATTGTGTATGCTAAATACGCTGAAATAAAAGAATATTTCCAGTACGCACCTATAACCAGTTGCGATGTAGAAAAGACGTTTTCTATCTACAAGGATGTACTTAATTCAAAGAGAACAAGTCTTACAGAAGAGAAAATGAACAAATATCACCAGCCACTTGTTTTCCAATTATATAAATAACATTAAAACCTCTTTAAAAACACAACATTTAAATTGTGCGCCCATGGGCGATGAGTCATCAACCGTACGTGTCCGCGTCCAAGTAATAAATATTAGATTAATATGATGGTTTACATTTAGCAGTACTGCATTTTTTTTAAATGAAATTCAGTAACATGAATCATAATATTTTTCCTGGCATTTGTTTCAAAGATATGTACCTACGTGTTTATTTCCATACTTCTTAAATTACAAACATACACAAACAAAATAACTCTAAAGATAACAATTGTAATCTGAAACCAGTCTTTTATATCTATTACGGATTATATTCAACACACATATTCGTGTATTAAATGATAAGAACTGACCTAAATTTGGACGTGAAGTAATTTTAATATATTTAATTAGCGTTATTTTAACATTAAAGTTAATTAAAAAACTAATTATTTTTGTCATCTTAGTTACTTGTACTTTACACACACCACAAGCAGATGTACAGATACTGTCACAATAATTGGGATATCCAAATTAATGCTAATATAAATATTGCATGTATAATTTTCAGAAAATATTAACATACATATTACATTTTCGTCAGTTTAAGAATAATATATACATAATAATATCTATATTCATAAATGACATATAAGCTTCGATATATATGCGAAAATTTGTCATATTCCTCAGCCTGGCATGGAATAAATAATAACTTGAAAATTTCCACTAACTCTAATATACATGTATAATAAGAATTAATTTATAAAGTTATACTCGAGTAAAACTAATCTTACATTTTACATGAAAATATTCCGTTACAACTGTTTGCAAATTCATATCGTTATGAAAATGAAATTGTCTAAGGTTTTTATATACAGGCAAATCAATTATAGTCACTAGGATGTTGTGGTATTTCTTTAATTGTTTTCTTATTAGTAAAACTGAATTCCAAAATGAGATGTTTTCAAAGAAACTTTTAGAAATTAGTATTATAAAAGATTGTACTGTTTTGTAAAGATTAGACCAGGCAAAGGAAGGTCAGCTTATAATTTACAGAATATGTTTCAAATAATATTTACGAATAATGTGAATAATGATATTAACCATAGAAATTTAAAAAAGAAATTATTATTCTAAAATATACTAAAATAATAAGATTATTTAAAATACCTTGGTCAGTGCAATTAGTGTTTAAAGAAGCTACAGGCGTCTCTACCGTCGAAGGAGTACTACCACAAAGCACACCAACATCAGGACGATGCTCTTCATCTAAAGAAAGAGAAAAATATATGAAAGGTATTTAGAAACTGTTATTAAGCGAGTGCTAGATAAAAATTAATATTAAAGTTTGTCTTAATGTAGAGCCATAATTAATTAATATAATAATCTAATATCGAAAACATATTTAATAAGTTGTCTTAAATATGAGAATGTGTCAGTATTTGCAAAATTACTTGTCAATGTTGTTTTAAACAAATTATCATTAGCGTTGTAGATATATTTATATCAATCTCAGCATAGTTTGTGTTCCTCTTAAGGCCTACGTTGTCACTATTGATATAAATACTAAGAGGCGGTGGAAAACAAACGATGTATGATGCATTTCAGAGAAGCAATAATTTACAAATAAATCATAACTAATCTTCCTGTATTATACGCGCTTTGAAATTATTTTATTAATGTGTTAGTTTCTAATTAAAATTGATATTATTTTATGTTTTTTTTGTGTTTCTATTATTATATGCAAAAATCTTAGTTCCTAATACATCTATTATTTAAATTAGTATAACTTTGTTTTATTTAATTGTGCCAATTAATGACCTAAGATGGAACATGGATCGTCCTGGGAAAATGAGCTAGTCCAGTAAAACGATTCAATTATTTTATTTTATTTTATATAAAAACTATTAAAATATAAAGGCCATTACATTATGTTATATAATTTATATTTTTGCCTTTACATTATGGCGCCCAACGTGGGGCCTTTTAAAGGTTCTATTTTACTACCAATTTCCTTACATTATAGCACATGTTTCTAAATTAAGTCACATGATGATGCATATACATAGATATGCTATATTTACCTTCCATTATTAAATTTTACCGCAATTTTCTTGAAATATATATATCAATAATTCACATAACATATATTTTTCCGGTTACATTACTTCTCCTCTAGACAAAAATAAAGCTCGTAAAGTAAACAAGATATATTACATCCACATAACGACTCTATTAGTTAAACAAATATTTCTGTGGAGGAGTCTGGGTTAACAAGATTGCCGTTTTCTATATAATTTTGAAAACACGCGAGTCGTCAAGTACGGACCCACAAGTTATTCAATAAGCGAAGTGGAATTTGTCTGTTTTTTATCCTCGTTTACACCGCACCCCTTCCATCTCTTTGCCTTTTACGGACTTCGCGGTGGTCCTCATAATTATGGGTTACCAAAATAATAATATACTCCTATTCGAAAAACCGACTCTGAGAACTGATATTTAGTAAACGATACGGCGAAACGTGAGTCTCGTTAGCCGGGGAAACGTAACGAGTGACAAAATAATTGAATGTTACACATAAAAAATTGTAATAACGGATAATTGGACTTTACATGGATTGCAGTATTAAATATTTACGTCAAGAATTACGTAAAAGTACGGTTCGGTTTTAAAATTTATGTCTACTATGTATGATGATTTATTTATGAAATTTTATTTACATTTACAAACAGATTTTTAAAGCCTACATGTTTGTCTGTGCACATTAACATTGTGTCTAATAAATAAATTATAATTGTTTTCTCTTTTTCAGACAGTTATACAATGCCTATTATTTTTCAGTACATTCCACAATAGTATATTCATTTAAACATAGGTACAAGAAAATAACGATCTACAAAATAATTTCGTATCTAACTTATATATACACTTAGTTGCAAAAAAAGTTTCCACTAACCACATTATTCAAAATTTTAGTGGAATTTTTTTTGCTACAAAGTGTACATATGTACGTTTTCTATGTGTACGTTTGTACACTTAGCTTTCAAAGAAAAAATGAGGTGTGGCCACCACACGACTTTCTTATACGTATGAGCGTTTCAAACTATACAATCTTAAGAATTTTTTTAAACAAAACTTATTCAAAATCCTATTCTAAGTACTTTTATTCTCTTAATAAATCTCTATAGAATGCATACTTTGCAAGATATTCGAAAAAAAGTGCTACTCGCTAAGAGTAAAAGTGCTACTTCCGGTCCGAATTTTGAAATTTCATGTATACAAAAAATATTCCAAATATAACTCTAAATACTTTTGTACCCTTAATAAATATATATAGAATTCATAATTTACGACATATTTGCCAAAAATCGCTATTCGGTAAGAGTAAAAGTGTTACTTCCGGTCCGAATTTTGAAATCTCTTTTATACAAAAGATATTGAAAACTATGTTTTAAATACTTTTATACACGTAACGTACCTGTCTAAAAAGCTTGACTTGCGAAATATTCGCAAAAAACCGATTTTCGATAAGAGTAAAAGACCTACTTCCGGTAGGAATTTCCAAAAACTTTTTAAATAAAATTGTTCTCAATTTTAATTTTAAGTACATATGAATTCTTTATAAATTTGTATAAACTTAGTATTTGACGAAATATTGGCAAAATTCGATTTCTGTACCGAAGTAAACTGCTACTTCCGGTCTACCGATTTTACTGAAAAACCAATCAGATCTCAAGAGGGAGATTATACACGTAAATACAAAATTTGGAATTGATATCTCCAGCGGTTTGACCGCTATCGTGTGTCACAGACAGACAGACAGACAGACACAGACATTTTTTAAAAAACACTTTTTTGGTATCAGGGCACCTCAAAACGTGGACATCTGCAAAAATCTCGAGGTCGAAAATTTTCATCATCACAATACTTCCTTATACTACGTATAAGAAAGTAAAATTTCCACTAAAATTTAAATACGAGGGGCACGCTATATATTTTGAGATTTTACAAAACTAGAGATGTAGAGTTGGCAACACTACATTTCTAAATAGCACCATCCTTAAGTAGTAAGCTCTGACTATCAGTTGAGTCGCTATCATCATAGAGCAAACGTGATACACACGATTAGTCATCGAAACATGGACTTGTCAAGAGACTATGTGCGAGCAATCATCTACTACCATTTTAAGGTCGGTTTAAGTGAACGACAAAGTCTTGAATGATTGCAACTGGAATTTTATTTTTATTTAGTGATGACGCAACTGTGTTTCGCTGGTATAGCAAATTTAAAGAGGACGGATATCGCTTGGTGATGAGGAACGTGCTGGTAGGCCTTGTTCTTCAGTGACTGCTGGAAACATTGATAGAGTGAGACGTATGATCGACGAAGATCCAAGATGCACCTACCAAGCGATTGAACCAACTCTTGGTGCAACATGATCACCTTCGGATAAAAAAGATTGTTACCCCTTGGGTGCTACACACACTTAACGATTTCCAAAAGGCAGATTTTACGATATTACTACCTGCCAGGAGAACTGTCTGTGGAGCACGAAGATACACCAACACCAACAATGGCCAAAAAGCAAAGGGCTGTCAAGAAAGTTATGTACGCAGTTTTCTTTCGTAGTACAGGATTAGTAAAAGCAATCAAGCTGGAAAATCAACGTACAGTCCCAGGCAACTGGTACACCACAAAATGTTTACCTGCAGTTTTTGGGACAGTCAACATTTGCGGGTTAATGTTACATCACGACAATGCATCGTCATACAGTGCACAGCAGATAGTTAAATTTGGACGTGAAAATTATGTAAAGGTCATTGAACATCTACCCTATTCGCCTGATTTGATCATGTGTGATTTCTGGTTGTTCTTTATCCTAAAGAAATATTTACGTGGTCGACATCCATGAGATTGATGAAGCAATTCATCATTTTTTTGAGAGCATCCCAAAAGATAGCTATCTTTTGGAATGCTCTCAAGCTTCAAGCTTTTACGTTGTGGAAGCTTCGGTTACAAAAGTGCATTGATGCAGGAGGTGATTATTTTGGTCATAAATAAAATCATTTTCGTAAAATGACTTGTACTTTTCCTGCATCTCAAAACATATAGCGTGGCCCTATCAATGTGAATTTGCTGATGGGTGTGAAAAAACTTCCTAGTTTGAAAGACTACTGACTTCCTTTCAAGAGTCAGGGATTCTTACATCTCTAAAGTTAATTCTCCAGATGGGTTCTATTGGCTGCTAAGCAATTTGCATTTTGCAGGCAATCCTCTACAGTCGAAAAAAGGAGAACCAAACTACAATAAGCTTTACAGACTTGGATTACTTTTATCTACGCTTTCTAGAACGTACAAGGAGTACTATTCTCGGGTGAGTTTTAAGCTATTGACGAAAGCTGACAAGGCTAGATCTTCGATGAAGCAGTATATGCTAAAGTTTGGGTGCCGGCTAATGATTCCGGATATGTATGCGGGTATCAGATATATACTGGAAAAATAGGAGATCTGCCCGAAAAGGACTTAGACAGAAGAGTTGTCAAGGATCTAACAAAAGAGTTAAAAGGCAAAACCACAGGATTTTTACTATTTTACTGGTGTTCCGTTACTACGGGATTTGAAGCAAAATCAAATATAAGGCTACGGAACTCTAAAAAAGGGGGAAACAGTTTTTACCACATGATTTTGTTGATGATAAAAGACTTACTAGAGGTCAGTCGGATTGGCGAATGACTAAAGTTTGTTATGCTTGAACTGGAAAGACAAAAACCGCTATATTTTTTGTCAAATTATCATAATTCCGAGGATGTAGTGACCACTAATCGGCGCAATAAGGACGGCTCTCTGCAAGGAATTGCTTGCTCAAGACTTATCATAGATTACAACAACCGCATGGGTTCCGTAGACAAAGCGGACATGGTAAAAAAAATGTTAAGCTATTGATCGAAAAATTAAAAAATGGTATCATCGCATCTTATGGCATTTTCTCGACACGACTTTAGTAAACACTTACATATTGTTTCAAAAGAGATGCAGCGGTTCGAGTCTCAGTCTGAAGCAACTCAGAATTAACGTTGCCGCAGGGTTGATTGGTTCTTGTTATGGGTGCAGGAAAGGGGGCATAAGTCTTCAGAACAAATAAATAATTTTAAAGAATACGTTCCAATTGAAAAAAAGATCGACCAAGCAGCTCATCTCCCCATATACATTACAACTAGACGCTATGCTGCATGTAGTAAGAAGAAAGAAGCACATAGGAGCATATGGAGTTGTATAGTGTGTGAAGTTGCATTGTACTTAAACGACAGAAGAAATTGTTTTTTGGCATACCACAGTAACCAGTAGTCCTACAGGTTATCTGATGTGACCACCATATTTTTTTGTCATATTGACACTAGTTATTTTTGTTTAGTTTGAGTTGTTATGTTTAATATTGACTTGTATTTTCTAAGTCTAAAATAAATATTATAAAAATGAGTTAATTCTGGACTATTACTCCCAATACATTTAATGGCCAACGATTTTGAAAGTTTGTAGGTCTGATAAAGTGAGAGTTTTTATGTGTTATAATAACGAAAATTGTGACGATTAACGTATCATATTTCTAATTTATCTGCCACCCATTGACAAAAATATAAGCGATACTGAACATATCTTTCAGCTAACCCTATGTATGAATATGATATGGATGAATTACATATATCCTAATTTTCTGGATTCTCAAATTTGAGTTACATCTAACTGACGACAAATTTTCGTAGTACTAGTATCGGGGTGTTCGACTATACCCGGAAGTACCATAAACTTATTATCCTCGCCTATTATTGATTTTGTACGGTCTTGTTTTCATATTCAAAACTTTCTGCTGTCCACTCAAAGCGCTCCTTTATACTTTCGAAGATTTCTGGCTTCGATTGACTACTATCAGGATATCGCTATGCATAAAGTCTGGAGGCTAGCGAAGAGTATTTTTCAGTTTCACCGAAAACGTAAATCATATCTATTAACTCTTCATGAGAGCAATTCATTTTGACGATAACTAATAGCGATGCTTTTGTAAATTTGACATAAATATTTACCGACTTTATTTAACAGTTGACTCATGCAATCGGACTCATTGCAGCTTTTACTGGATTCCTTCTTTATTTAACCGCAGATTGTTCCTGTAGTAATTATCTCAGAAATTGCTAAAGTTAGGTTAGAGGACATTGTTAACAAGAATGAAAGAGAATAAAAAAAATACAAAATGCCACAATAAAATACCGGGTGTTTCATTAAAAAGAATAAGTTTCTGGTATGTCAAAATTTTGGGAAGTAGACTTTGAAAGGACAAAGTTTTTTGAGGTATTTTCCACTGTAACTTATACCAAATTATGCACAAACACGTGATTTGGTCACAAACATTGACAAAAAAAAAATTTTCTCAAAAAGACTCAATTTTCTCGAAGTTCCATGCATTTCCAGTGAAACTGGAAGTGCGTCAGAGCTTAAAGTATTTTTAGAATATGCGCCCCATGCAACCATAGATCTTCCAGTAATTGCTTTTTCTCTTATTTAAAATACAAAAGAACAAGCGAAGAAGCGCCTACTAATAACACATTGTATGTCATTGTATTAAAATCAATCTGGTAACATGCATCAAATAGTCCTGTTACCTTTTGGAAACCTGTATAACTACTATTAAATTGAAATAAATATATATTATATATATTCGATATTCGAAATTTAATATATTTTGTTTCTCTTTATTTGAATAAATTAAGTATATTATTATACAAGGTAGTCATCTACGCGGATAAGACCGATTGTGGCTTTACAAGTAAAGATATTTCAAAACAGTTTTTTCTTGTGTTAGGTGCTTATTAGGATCACATTTAAAAATATGTTGTATTATATAGAGTGTTCCATAACTTGGTAGCTGACCATAGTTATGGTTTTTTTAAATAGGACATTCCTATATATTATTATATTTTTGTATTTCCCGTATAATTTTTATTCAAAAAGTGATATGATAGTATATGCCAAAAATCTAAAGTTTTTGACTTAATAATATAACCTCCTAATTCCTGTTTCTGCACTTAATTAATTAAGGCATTAATTATAGTAAGTGTTTATTGTACCATATTCTATATATTTTATGCAATATATTGCTGGCATAGAGTGTATTGTCAATACAATATTGCACAATATATCCAATTTTTGTTTAAATAAGTAGATATAGAAATGAGACACTTACCAAGATTATAGAAGTAAAAGAAAAAAGAAGAGTAATGGTATATTATACGTTTTTGGAACGTAGTTTTATAAACAACTGAAAATCTTAAGATAGTAAACATCTTTTTCTTGTTCCCAAACACGTATCATATCTCTAAGCTAATTTTTAGAAAAATTCATTATAAAATCATGCTTATCAATTGAGTAACAACTTATTAGATAGCATCCATTCAATTATCAATGTTGCAACAAATACCGTATTCAAATAAAAAACATAACGTTGGCAAAATTACATAAAAAAATGACAGCTCAGTAATAGTCACTTTTAAAGTATTAACGTCTTACATGTTTTTGAAGTGAAATTTAATAAACAATTCGAAAATGACCTGATGTACAGGGTGTTCCATTTGAAGAAATTGACTTTTATACAAAAACGCGTCATGTAATTTTAATCCAGTTTTCTGCAAATACAATTAGTAACTGAAAAAAACTAAAATATGCTTCTATTAAGACCTCTAACAATATTACCAAAAATTGTGCCTATCTGATTCGTCATATTCGAGAAATATAATTTTATAGAAGCTTTGAATTTTGTAGAAAAATGGGAATAAGTCAAAAAGTTTAGATTTTAGGCCTACCTATACTATCTTATTACTTTTTCCCTAAATTGTATACGAGGAATACAAAAATGTAATAATATATAGGGTGTTCCATTTAAAAAAACTATAACTATGGTCTGCCACCAAGTTATGGAATACGCTGTATAATACAAAATATTTTTAAAATGTACTCCTAATTAGCAGCTATTACAAGAAAAAAACCGCTTCGAAATATCTTTGCGCGTAAAGGCACAATCGGCCTTACACGCGGAGATGACTCACCCTGTATATGTTAAAAAATCTATATCTCGATAAAAAGCTCTACAGAAATTTTATGCAGCACCAAAACGTATATAACTTTTTTCTAATACGAAATTCGTGTATTCGACAATATTTATCGTAGTCATAAGATTTCGGCGTTTTGATATCGTACAATCTAGAACATAAATATTGCAAAATAACAATGCTTATCAATTTCCCAAAGTTCCATTGTATGAAATCACCACCTTATGCAAATATGTTATTCGATCGTTAAATCATAATTGTGAATGTAGGGTAATCATCGACCGCTCGAGGCATAGACAAGTCTCCTTTACACTCAGTTCTTTTATATAACAAGCGTACCGAAGTATTATATTTTCCGGGATGCAGTCGTGGTAGTTTGTGTGTGTGTGTGAGCTAGGTCCTCTTTTAGATAAGATCGTAAACTTAAGACGAATAGGTCTTTCGTGACGTAGATAACGAAATTGAGACTCCACTTTTACCCGAAGTCACCTCTGAAGAACAAATAGTCTTAATATTTAACTGCTATCAGTGACCATTAATTAAAACTTTACTGTAAGTAAATCTGTGTTTCAATTTTACCTATGGTAGCGTATTAAAGACTAATTAACTGAATTAACTGAATAATCATTAGTTATAGTATCAAACAATAATTATTTTTAATGAGATGACTTTTTTTCGGCAATACAAAGAGAAAATAGTTTCCGGTGCTACCTAAAATTGCTGAAAAATGTATTATTATTACAATCGTAGAAACAAAAATTAGGAATAATTTTAATTGCGAAACAGCCTTCATATTATTAAAGGCACTGATGAAATTACCACGTGTTCCACATACCTTTTCGATCTTGGTGCCCTTTGAGACGGAGGATAATATAAAGTTGTTGAGTTGAGGATAAGCGAAATGAAGAAATGGTGTGCTTTTAACAATCTGATACTGAATATGAACAAAACAACAATTACGTATTTCCATAGTCGGAAAAGACTCGATGATGTCGGAGTTACTACTAAGTTTCTTGGGGTATTTCTGCAATCTGTGTCGTCTGCAAAACTATATAATCGTATAGCCAGTATTTATAAAGTGATGCAAATCATTCATATATAACAGAAATATTAGAGGGCCCATCCATCATGACCTCTGCTGCACTTCAAAGCTCAGACTCATTCTCACATAGTTCTCACCATTTACATTTACGTATATCAGTCTGTTTTTCAAAAATGAGATAATCAACCCATTTATGTTGCCACGAATGCCCAACGCAAAAAATTTTCTGTTCACAAATTCCGCAGTAAGGGTGTCAAAGGCCCGCGAAAGATCGAAGAACAACCCAGTAACGTATTTTCGCTAATCCTATTCTCTGTTGACATGTTGTATAAACTTAAGGGTAGCCGCTTCTGTGTAAGGGCCGGTTTCATAATCAAATTAAAGTGACTTTAAATTTCAAAGTTGACTTTAGATCCGAATTTCTGTTTCATAATTTCACTTTAACTTTAAAGTGAACGATAAAGTCACTTTAAGCCAAAGTCACGATTTTCCTGCTTTAACCAACTTTACTATTTACTATAACGACAAGTACGGTATAACCTCACATAATAATCATAATATACTTGTGTTGTTGACGAATACCTTGTTAAATTTGGAAGCACATATACAATGGTGTTTATTTCGAATACTATCTAATATTAATCATATTGCAAACGAGTTCTAGTTCCTCATCAGAAGATGAGGTTGATGTAGTCATAAGACGACCTACGTAAAGTTTATAGAAATAGGGAGAACGGTTTGAATAAATTCAATGACAATGAATTTTTCAATAGATTGAGACTAACTAAGAATCGAACATTTAATTTCACTTCCTACAAATTGGTTGGTATTATCATGAAGTTATTGTATCACTACTAATAAATAATATATTTTAGTGGAGAATGCATAGAGTCATACTACACAATATTGTAATTGAAATGCAGGAGGAAATACCAGATGAATGGGAGGCTGATTTAAATGTTCATGAAGCAGATAACATAGAGGCAGTTGTTAATAGTGATAATGGATGGCTAGGAATGAGGCGTTTGTTAATCGTGAACATTTTAATAACTTTGAATATTTACATATAATATTTTCTTCTTCATACTACTCATAAGTTATATGAAATTGACATTTCTGTCCCACTGGAATACTTTAAAAGGTTGTTTGCTAAATAATAAATAAAGTATGTACAAGTAGTATAATGACAAGCGATACACAATTTTTTGAAAGAAATTTTCTTCATCTATGACTATATTATTTACGAGTGCAAGTACAGAAATATATTAATATTGTAAATTATTTATTTCTGCTTTTTAGTCTTATATTTATTTAATGAAAGTAAATTTAAATGTTTCCATTGCTTTATTTTTGTACATCTGATAGTTGTATCAAACAAAACAAATTTTTTTCTCCCATGCTCTTTCCTACAAAGTAAACGACATTTTATAGGATATAACAAATATAGTCTTTTAATTATTTTTCAAACCTTTCGGCACTTGAAATCTTCTTTATTGTTTTGCACTCTACATAAAGTTTTTCTTTTCCACTTCCTGCACGAGCAACAATTCTTCCTCCTTGCTAAAATAAGTTCCTCTATTCCTCTTTTTCCCTTTTCTTTGTGGTCACACATTTTGCACAATATATTTAATAATAAACTGTCACTATCAATATCGAAAGCGAATTCAAGCTTTAGACAATATTGTCAAACATAAAAGGCGCGTAAAACTGTCAGGAAAGCCAACATAAATTCGTAAAATTGAAAAGGAAACTATAGTATATTGCAACCAACACAGAAACATTACAATGAAATCTACTTTAGTTAAAGTGACATCCACATACCATTATGAAACGCTTTTACTTTAAGTCCACCTTGAGGTGAGCTTTAGCTCAAAGTAGACTTGAAGGGACTTTGGCACATGTATTATGAAACCAGGCGTAATGGTTTCCTCATAATCCATGTTGGGTTGGCTGAATGATTTTAAAATAATTTAAATATTGCCATTGACAATAATTTTCTCTATTATTGCAGAAAACGTGCTCAAAATTGAGATCTGTCTGTAATTTTCCACATTTTCTTCACATCCACATTTATACACCGGCGCAACACGAGCTAATTTCAAAGCTTTCGCAAATTCTCCTTTCTTGACAAACAAATTAACTAAATATATTAGAGCTTTTACAATTTCTGGACAAACCTTTTATACAATGTTTATTTTTTAACATCATAATGATATTTTGTATGTCCTCTTCTGTTATAAATGCAAAATAATGAGGTGTGGATACCACACGACTTTCTTATACATATGAGGATGAAACAATGCTATTGAATAATTAAAATTAGAATAGTCTATTTTTAAACTTATTCCTAACAGCGTAAAATTTTTATTTATGTTCTTATGAGTTCTTGCAGTGATTTGCTTCTTATATTCTGGTACACCTCTTATTTAGTTTTGTTTGGGATGAGGTCAAAATTAAACAAAGTATCTAAATCTCATACAAAAAAACATATTTATATTTTTGTGAAGATTTGACTATAATTAATAACATTTCCACATTAAATCTATATATATTTGTTTTACAAAGAAAAAGAAAAGGAAATCATTTATACTCACTTTAGAGTTATAATGCTTGTGAAATACTTATTTATCTATAATAATAGTTGACAGAATAATTTTCTTGTTCCTTTAAATAAAGAAAAATTATTAATTCTTGATAATTTGTTTATTAATACGAAGCCGATTCTATTTCACCAAAAACATACATTTTCACATAGTACCTTCAGCATGTTTAGCACCATTAACTATCCTTTTATTTTTTTGAAAAACGAATTATTATTATAAAACAAGATAATATTCGTCTAATTTATAATGCCCAACGATTTACTAAAGGCAAATATTTTCACATAGTACCTTCAGCACGTCTAACACCATTAACTATCCTTTTATTGAATTATTTGTCTCATAACTTCTTTCATTTCATCGTATATTTTGTCAAATTCTAACTTACTGATATCCTCCATCCTTAAAAATTAGTGCAAAGAAAAGAAAAATTAATTGAATGAAATCATTTAAGAGAAAACTAAATTAAAAATTAAACTCCGGATCATAATACAAATTATCTAATTGTGAGTTGATAAGTAGTGTATATCGACCCTACTTTCACTTTCGCTATATCAGATTTATTAATTCTTTATAAAAATTCGCGTCTTTACTGCTTGAATTACAAACCTGGAAACTTCGACAAGTCTATTTTTGTTTTCCTTATATACTGAAACAAAAGTCTATCGACAATTTGTAGCGCCTTTGTTATCTAATTATATTTTAGGTTGGCATTCATTTTAAAAAACGCTCATGATAAAATCTTCGTTTTTCGTTTTTTCAAGTTGTCATATTCGCACCAATACGCGCATATTGTCTTGACAGCTTACACAGTAATGGCGACGAGTCGAACTGTTTGTTATTATTGTTTTTCACCAACTTGTTATATCCCATCTTCAGTAAGTATATTTTTCTTTCCTTCCTCATTAGTATAGTGCCTCATTGTACTTGTATATGAATGCATTGCCTTTTTCATTGTTTGTTACATATTTTCTTTTTCGATTTACCAATGTTATTCTTACTTTTCTTTTAGACACTCTTCGATTTGGTAATACGGGAAAGACGTTGTAAACAACTGAGATTTTTCTCACGGAGCCCGCATTGCGAGGATTAGTTGCTTTCGTCACACTGTCGCCAATTTCTATCCATGCTCTCTCTTCAGGTAATACGTTGATTTGCGGAATGCTGTGAACAACATTGGCACTGTATTTTTCTTTTGCAGGTTTTTAAACCACACATGACCATTTCCATTTTCTTTGAAGCCTTTGTATTGTGCATACAAGAACATGTAAGTGTATTTTTAATTTATATAGTTACTCTTTACAAAAAAGTTTCTTATCAATTGGTAGCTCTATTCATGTTCAATTTATTTATTTCAAGACTGCATCATTTTTCTCGAGCACGTCTTGTTTTTGTTTACATTCATGTGGCATTTATATGTCATAAAGCCTATTGATTTATTTTATGTTTGTTTTATACTTAATGTGTATGCTTATTTTAACTAAAATATACTAACAAATCATGTTTATTTTGATACAAGAGTTTGTCTGTAAATATAGGCAACCCATTATACTTATATTACCTTGTTTTGAACGTATACCCTATATTTTTAATAAACGATTTTTAAAATACGATTAGTGTTCTTTTTCAATAACTAAACTAATCCTTAATATTATTATATCAATGTGAAGGTCACAGTAATATGTGCATTTCAAATTATGCGAAGTTGTTCTACATTAAGCTTTAAATACTTTCATCCTCTTAAGAAAAATAAGCCTCTGAGTAAATGTGTTACTTCAGGTCCGAATTTTGAAAATTCTTTTATACAAAAATTATTCAAAATTCTATTCTAAGTACTTCAAGTCAGTCTCTTAATACATTTCTACAGAATTGTGAGATATTTGCAAAGAAATGCTACCCGCTAAGAGTAAAAGTATTACTTCCGGTCCGAATTTTGACATTTTATTTATACAAAATATATTCCAAATGCAGTTCTAAATACTTTTATACTCTTGATAAATATATATAGAATGCACAATTTACGACATATTTCCAAAAAATCGCTGAGTAAAAGTGATATTTCCGGTCCGAATTTTAAACATTTCTTTATACAAAAGTTATTGAAAATTAAGTTCTAAATACTTTTATACTCATAACGTACCTCTCTAAAAAGCATGACTTGCGATATATTCGCAGAAAACTGATTTTCGATAAGAGTAAAAGATCCACTTCCGGTAAGAATTTCGAAAAACTTCTTTACTAACATTCTTTTCAAATTTAATTTTGAGTATATATGAATTCTTTATAAATTTGTATAAAGTTAATAGTTGACGAATAATTGGCAAAATTCGATTTTTTCACCGAAGTAAACTACTACTTCCGGTCGGCTGATTTTACTGAAAATCTAATCAGATCTCAAGAGGGAGATTATATTCGTAAATACAACATTTCGAATTGATATCTATAGCGGTTTGACCACTATCGTGGTCACACACACACAGAGAGAGAGAGAGAGAGAGAGGGAGGGAGACACAGGCATTTTTTAAAAACCATTTTTTCGGAATCAGGGGGCGTCAAAACGTGGACATCGGCAAAAATCTCGAGGTCGAAAATTTTCATCATCACAGTACTTCCTTATACTACTTATAAGAAAATAAAACTTACTGTGCAGCAGTAAGTCATTCGCTGTACCATTATCTGACAATTTACCCACAAAGTGACAACCTAATTTCTATTCAGCATCTGTTGCAAAATAATCTACAAACCTATTTGCTACAGCATCACTTCCATTTAGCATATATCCATTTTCACGAATAATGCAAAAACTTGGTGATCCTTCAATTTTCCTGTTTGTTCGTTGATGTATTACAAATTTCCTTATTTCTATTGCTAGTTGAAATCAGTCTATTCTACAAATAATCTTTTTTTGCCACCCTAGTGCTACGCCTATGATCGCGTTTTTCAATTATATATTGTTCTCTGTAGACTTGATTACCTGTTGCTCGCTCTATTTGATGTATAAACTTAAGATTTTCACTAGAATATTAAGCCATGGCAACGGTTGATGACATTTTTGTTTACTTTTAACTATAGAACACGTTGGATCAAAGTTACGACTAAAATTAGGCAAGAATTCATCAAAAGCTGACCCTACGTTACTTGTTTAAGTAAAATCCCAATACAATATACAATATTGTGGTTTCTCTTCAACATTAATTTCTGTTGTAAACCAAACTATAAATAACCGTCCTGATATTATGATATTTTCGTTTCTTCACGTGGTGCCACTGGTTAAATACATGCTTTCTTTTTCTGAACTATAACTCTTAATACTTTTCAAAAATTGGTCCATCATCAAGAGGAAAAATTCACAAAACTATTTATCAAAGACAACGAACAAGAAGTAATATAGCACTAACTAATTTATATCACTGTTTATTAATATGAAGCGCTGAGTTTTATTTCACTAGACTTACATTATAAACCGACTAACTGAAACAACCAGGCAACGCTTGCTTTTATGCTTTCCGCAAGATCTTCTAGTACAGTCCAAATTTGTCACGAGTCAAGTAAAAACAAACCCAATTAAATATCTAGATATTTTTAGCTTCTCACTTTGTTTTTTGTTTAGTTAGGCTAAATGTTGGTTCAATTAATGTTGGAAAGGCAGCAGCTTCTCGGGGTGTCGTGAAGTTTGGAAACTACTGACTTATATCAGTGTTTTCATTTTAGTTGATATTTCATATATTTTTTCAAATAATTTGAAGTTGAAGATCATATCAAATTGTAAATCTATTGGAATAGAATAAAAATGTAGTAATTCAAATTTACTTCCATTATTTGATTTCCACTTCTGTCATTGACTCTCAAAATGTATTTGTGGGACCCCTTAAACATAACGCTTTAAAAACAATCAAGAGTCTGACACCCAAGATGTATCACTTTGGTATGTTGCGACCTTTAAACTGAAAAGGATATTACTCATGAGTCACGACATAATGTAATATGCTTGAAAAATATTTCCAACGGATTCATAATCACTCTCTACGAAAATAGAATCACGTTGAAAAAGAAATAAATGTTTGTTTTGAAAACATCGATAAAAAAGCTCGAGGATATATGAATGTGTTTTAAAGAAGAAAATGTATTTTTAGCGTCACCGCTGTTGATATTTATTGCGTTCGGTGAAAGTTTTAAATCAAACCTTAACGTATAGATCCAAGAGATCGTCATGCCGATGCACAAGCAAGGTGCATCGTTTTAGTTTTAGGTTGTTGGTACCGCCATGAGATTCGTGGCTGTCCGAGGCGGACGGTTCTCTCTCGGCTTGTTCGAGCTCTATAATCATAGTCTGCGTTATTATGAATCCGCTTCTAAATTAGTACCGAATGCAAACATCGCATTTCTTAAACCAACATAGACCCGCCCTCCAGATCCGTATTAAGTACACCTGTCTGGTTTGTTTGAATTTACAACGACTCAGCTGCTCTTTCCTCTGATCGTTTGTTGTCATACATAATTAATTTCGTATTTATAGTTTTTCAAAGAGTTGATGTTCGACTGATTAGAAAAGTCGTTAGGGTTTATCAAGATGCCCCGTCCAGATAGGCTGGCTTTTAATGTGGAAGTAATCACTATATAATTTTCAGTCCACAAAAGTATCTATTTTATTAATTTAGGCGATCATAAAAGTATATGAGAATGGGCAAATGTTTCGCAAATAGTTTATATATTACAATTATAAAACAATAAGCAATGTATATAAGTACTAAATTGGATCGTTCTGTAATAAATAATTATAAAGCTAAATATATCATTTACCTTATCTTAATTTTCATCCGTCATTTTGTTATATATGATGTATATTCGTGTTTTATATTTATCTAATAACTATACCTATAGTAACTTCTATTGTATTATGTATATATACTCTCCCTCATTTCTTCCTCTCCACATCGCTTGTTTCGTTACTCTTCCTTCTGATAGTCTTTGAAATGATACTCCTCACCATCTGGCAGCGGTATGTTTTTCTGTTTTTCTTCCTTGCGGTATCTCATTTTCATACACTGTGAAAAATTAAAATGTAAATTCAACAAAGCATGTGGTGTCCACTTTTTTTTGTTGAATAAAATTAAATATACAGTAGAGTCTCGATATAGTGAACACACCATATAGTGAACTATCCACTGCAGTGAACAGTGAAATATTAGTATTGGCCTCGAAATAGTGAACAAATTGTACCTCGCTAGAGTGAGTTGCACAAGCACATACACAGGGACTTCCCCGGAAAGCGTGAAGGCGTACGTATGTGTAATGCGTTTATTCCGCAGTTCAGATTTAGCAGTTACTCGGGGAGTTTCGGTGTATTGCAGTGAATATTTTTGTAATACAAGTTAACAATTACGAAGACGTACTGTGAAGTGTACATTGTGTTTATGTTTTCCAAATGTCTCACGCTAAAAGGAAGCATCTAACATTGGAAGAAAAGGCAGAAATCTTAGAATCATTGCAACAGGGTGTTGCATCTGTACTATTATCCAGGAAATATGGAGTTGCTAAATCGACAATAACTTCGATAAGAAACAAAAGGCGTATGATTTTGAAAACGATTGATAGTACGTTTAGTGGGCCCGGAAAAAGAAAAACGTTAAAACTATCGGTTTATCAAAAAATGGAAAAAGCTCTTTACAAGTGGTTTTTGAAACAAAGAGAACGACACACGATTATAACCGGAGAGATACTTAAAGAGAAGGCAAAGGTGCTTCATGCAACATTTTACACAGGTTGCTTTCATGCAAGCAACGGTTGGCTGCAGAAATTTAAAAAACGCTACGGCATAAGGTTTTTAAAACTTGCTGGGGAGAAACTGTCATCCCAGCCAGAACTAATCGCTCCATTTAAAGAAAAATTATCCGAAAAAATAACAGAACTTCAACTTAATTTAGAACAAATATATAATGCGGATGAGTCAGGTTTATACTGGAAACTCTTACCTGATAAAACTTATGTCTCGTCGTTAGAAAAAACAGCTCCTGGAAGAAAAGCAGAAAAACAAAGAGTAACATTCTTAGCTTGTACGAATGCCTCTGGAAAACACAAAGTCAAGTTGCTAGTCATAGGAAAAGCTAAGAATCCTCGAACACTCAAAAACTTCAATCGTCCTGTTAATTATGACCATTCCAAAACAGCGTGGATGACAGCAGAGATTTTTAAACGTTGGTTTAAAAACAAATTTATTCCTGAGGTAAGTTTGCAGATGTTTTTATGCAGCGTCTTCACATGCAGTTTTAGATAAAAGAGTTTTTAGAAAGTCAAGGTTTGCCAATAAGAGCATTATTATTGTTAGACAATGCTCCAAGCCATCCACCAGTAGAAGAACTTAATAACATTGATGAATGCATTACGGTAATGTATATGCCACCGAAAGTCACCCCATTGATCCAACCTATGGATCAAAATGTGATACGTTTGGTAAAACTATTTTATCGTAAAAAATTGTTATCTGATGTGGTTACCAAAAATGACATTGGAACAGCGTTAAAAGCCGTAACTCTAAGAGATGCTCTTATAAACTTGAATTTGGCCTGGGAAAAATTAAACCCAACAGTAATTAGAAAATGTTGGCATAACATATTACCAGAAACAAACGATTATGATGATGAAGAAGAAAACATTCCGTTAAGTGTTTTAAAGTTACGATTGAATGATGAAGATCCAGAATATGCACAGTCTGAAGTTATGAATATCTTAAACCTCATAAACTCTGAAGTAAAAAAATTAAATGCATATCTACTTGCATAGGTTCTTAAAATTAATTTACAGGTTTATGATCGACATGATGTTCAAGTTTGGAATGAGGACCGTCAGTTAGAAAATGAGAAAGATGAAGTCACAACTGAAATTGAAAATGAAGACAGCGTTGGTGATGACGATGAAACTGTGACTGACAAGTTGATTTCCACTGATGAAGCACTGAAATCTTTGAATACGGTTTTTCAGTGGGCTGAAGAAAACCCAAATGAAATAGAATATTCTCGTGTAATTGCCCTTCAACATTTGAGAACTAAGTTGGTTCAAAAAATGTACAATAAGCCAACAAAGCAAACAAAAGTAACAGATTTCTTTCAATCCACTGACTAACTTAATTTTGCATATGTATTTTTTTTCTACTGTATTACATAGTTATTAAGCGCTATTACTGCTATTCATTTTTTTATTTTATTATAAGGTTTAAGCATTAAAATATGAAGTGTTAAGTTAATAAAGTAATAAACACCTTGTAAGTATTCCTATTGAGCGTTCTTAACTGCACTCCAAATAGTGAACAACCTCGGTGGAGTGATAAAGCCATGCATTAATTAGTTCACTATATTGAGACTCTACTGTATATTGAAACAACACCATCTTATTCTTCTTTGAAACTTGAAAATTAGTTGATTCAAATAAGAATATTTCAGCTGAATAAATAATCGGTAAATTTAAATTTCCCCATACCTTTGAATGAACATGTTTTTTATTTCAATCTTAAAAATTCCAAAAGTCTCTTGACTGAACTATCTTAGAATATTGAGCAAAAGCGGCACCGGCGAGCCCAAAATATCCAGATTGAACCAGATGTACCTACTAAAGCGCAACTGAGGAAAAGAACACAGTCCAGTCTCCAGTTGTTTTCTTCCTTTTTACTGGTTTAATAAATCATAATGGGAAAAAGGGATACCTACAATATACGGTATCTTACGAGGTTTGTCAGACTGTAAAAAGTAATTCTGTCTTTTAATATGTACGGGATATACGTATCGATAGGGATAAGTTAAATAAAGATAACAATAACATAACGTTTCCGAAATAATGTTTCACCGGGTTCTTTATAGCGAGGGGGATGGTGTGTCATATGTGGAAATAACGCAGTTCGGCAATTATTTGCTATGATTATTTGCATCTTGCATGCACAGTTATAACGTGAAATGGACTAGTTATAGGAAAAGTTGGTCAGTTGGGGATTTTTCGAATATGTAACAAAGTTCAAAGGTACGTAAGATTTATATTTATAATATTTGTTTAATATTTAGGTATTCTAAAAAGATCACAAACTACACAAACATGTTATACCTATGTGCGAGCAATATAATTAATAGGGCGCGGGCATGACTGGTTTAAACTACGACAAACTTACAACGGAGCGAAGAAATAATGTAAACAACACACGCTTACTGAATAGCACTAATTCATATGTTGAACTGCAACATCTCTTTATGCCCGAGAAGTGCCCGAGAATGAGAGCAAAAAATGCCCATAAAATAAGGAATTTGTGAGTAAAATCCTTTTTTCATCGGCGTAGATAGGAGCGCGAGGGGTTTTTAAAATTTATTATATTTACCTTATATTTCGCAAGAGAAATAAAGTTTTCATTCATACTTACGTTAGTTTCGTTTTTTCATTGTTTTGACTGTTAATTACGTACTTCGTAATTTTTGTAACAGTCTGTTTAATACCGATTTATTGAATCGACTTCTCCCAATTATCTAGACGTAAGTGTCCACTGGATTTCGTTTAGTTTCAATAACATACGTGTACATGTTTAGTTATCATTTATTTAGATCTATAACGTTGTTTATGTTACTTTTTCTGATACGAAAATGAATTGTTAGTGATACCGAAATTTAGTACAAAGTCTGTAAAATATCGTTACAGAATGCCAAAATATCGCACGTTCGTGACTTAGCTTTGCTAAAACATAGATAGAAATAGTTTTTATGCAGAGAATTTCGATTGTTTACAAAATTTCGTTAGATGTTTAAATGACGATGCTCGAAGTATTTCTGAGTGCAAGGAACTAACACAAATCCCAGATTAAAAAAATCAGTTGTTATTCCTTCAGGAACACTTTGGAAATTTGGCTAAACTAATCAAATATTTTGAAAATCGAAATCTCAAATTAAAAGATGGATTAACCACATTAGACGTGGACTATTAATAATTTCAAAAGTATTCCAACTGACTTCGAATGTGGCCTTCGGCAAAAGTTAGACGCAGTTTTAATAGAAATCCAGATTTAATAAAATTGCGGCAATTGTGTATGCTAAATACGCTGAAATAAAAGAATATTTCCAGTACGCACCTATAACCAGTGGCGATATGGAAAAGACGTTTCCTATCTACATGAATGCACTTAATTCAAAGAGAACAAGTCTTACAAAAGATGAAATGAACAAATAATAAGGTATTTTGTATTTTATAGATCACTAGCCACTTGTTATCCAATTATATAAATAAAATTAAAACCTCTTTAAAAATACAACATTTCAATAGTGCGCCCATGGGCGATGAGTCATCAACCGTACGTGTCCGCGGCCAAATAATTAATACGGTATATATATAAACGTTGATAGCTGAGGATACGGATGGATGAACGGTATGTAAAGAATTAGGTATATTCTTGAGGTATTTGCCGTTTGAATTACTTAATTTTAATTCGATACATAGGTACAATATACTTTAAATTATAAATTTTGCTTATGTATATTAGGCCTGTCATATGTATACACGAGTTTAAACTAACCTTTTCAACAATTTTGAAGAAGTCTAAACTGTATATTGTTATTACTTATTAATATGGAAGTGTCACACCGAGGTAAAATGTATTTTATATAACTTGTTCGCACATACATGTAATTTGTAATTTCGTTACTTCAGTGTTTTCCAACGTTTAAGTATTTATCTGTAAACCTAAGGATTCAACTGACGTCACAGCATCTCTAATATCTAGGCAGCTCTGCCATGGTGAGCCCATAAACTAAAGTGTCTTGTTATTTTTACTTATTCTTTTCCATGCAGTTGCATATGTTTAGGTATATGTAATAAAACATTTTTTTAAGTGCATGAGGAAGGCTAGATTTTTAACAGCTATAAGACAAGTAAATATTCTTATAGACGAAGAAATCTATTACGAAGCATTCCTTAACTTGAATTAAACAAGCAGTCGGGATTAATACATTTGATGTATGTCCTACTGTTGTGGAACGTTTCTTGGATCTTCCAGATGCTGTCAAATAGACAGTCACGCTTTCAGATGGTCGTCTATTACGATCATGGCGAATAATGAGATGAGTATGGATCAGCGCAGACGTTAGGTTGAGTGGAAATGATCGACCGAAGCTAGATGGTTATATCTAGGAGTCCACCGTAGAGAAATTACTTGTTTCCAAACATATTGCTGTTGCTGATAATGGAAAGGGTGTTGCATCAATATCTTCCGATATCGACGTCTCTGTTATCACAGAAAACCGGGAGATCGAATCTGCTACTTTGTAAATAGCCATTGATAAGGCTTCTCAATATTCCGGTCTTCGAATTTTCAATAATAATAATTGTACCACTAATGTTTATTTGAATAAAATATAGTATTACCTGTTTGTTACTGTTGTAGGTAAATTTGTTGCTACCTATATAGGCGACATTAAAACACCACGGTGTCTTAAATACCCTATTTCGCAAGTAAATGCGTTTGCGATACCCGGATTACGATTCAAGTATAATAAAAAATATTAATTAAATGACAATTTTCTCAAAGCAGCGTACATATAGTAAGGCCCTTTTTTGATCAAGCCGCAGATATAATATATCGCATGTAAAGGTACAACCGCAAAGTTGGGCGACATAATGAAAAGAAACCCCTATATATAAATTAAGATATTTAATTTATAGTTAAAATTTGGAAATAAAATGTAAAATCATTTGTTTTACCACCTAAACCCAGACTGAACATTAATAAAAAAAATATTATTTAAAATTTTAATAATTCTTATATTGAAAATAAATGAATCTTGTATATATATATTTTTACAAACAACGAAAGAAACGAAATATATTTAAAAGACAATTTCAATAATTTTTTTTTTACAAATATTAAACTGACACAAATATTTATGTAGATTCTTTGCAATATTAAAACGTAAACAATAAAAGCCAGAATTTATTACATACAATGTACATACTATATTATATGTGTTTATATACATATCGACACTTGCGAAACATATCAAGTTACTTTATACTTATATTTTATAGACGATATTTATTTAACAACTCTCTGTTTGAAATTTATTTTTACAATCTTTCATTTTTTATTATAAAAAAAATACATTCATCAAGCAATAATCATTTAAATAATACCTTATTTTAACTGTTTTATTCAGCTTCTTTCTTGTACTGTTTTCAGCGGGAACTTCAGGCTGTTTATTATTAGCGAAATCTTCTTTATTTCTACGTTGTCTTCAACGGAATCACCTACAAGTTCTGCCAAGCCAAGCACAATATTTATTTTGACAATATAACACTCTGCACATTTACTGCTTATGTGCCACTTTGAACACTATTTTATTACTGTTTTACAAATATCCACAATTCTTCTGACCGTGACCGATTATCTCAGTAGTCGATTATTTATTTAAGTTATATTAACAATGACTCCTATTAGTAGTCTATTGTTGGGAGTTAGCCTTTTGATACAACATTTAACGTATCTCGTCTTCGACTCTCTCATTCTTGAACGCGTATTTCCCTTTTATATCAGAATGTCTGGGGTTCCCCGCTTTCTACAAAGTTCGGGTGTTTCCATTCATATTCACACGCACGTACACGTTCTTTTAGCTGTGGGAGTGTATATTACTATCGGAGTGTTTATCACGTTAATATAAACTTTTGGCGTCACATTTCTTACTGACAAATACATACTAAACCTATGACTAATTGCGACTTAATAATACAATAATGCATTCATTGATTTTAAATATTTCTTTTTAAAATATTAATAAAAAGAAATATGCTTAATTAAATTCTTAAAAATAATAAAAACTATAAAATTAATAAATGAAAATGGGCTGTACCATTACACGCAATTGTAAACCATAATCAAATAATTACTGACAGTTGTGCTGTATAAAACTGTGTGTATTTATATATGTAGGTATCTTCTTGGTCAAATATATTCTTTCTTTTTTTCCTGTTTGTTTAATTGATATCCATTAAGTTTGGCTCTATTTCTATATGTTTTTAAACTTTTACCATATATAAATAATATAAATACTTTAAAATTAAATGCGTTTTAATATTCACGTTTTAATTGCCAACTTTCTCTTCTATAAATTTTCATGTATTCGACGTTTCTTAAATTTTAGTCTCTGCATTTGTTTCTCCTTAAATTTTCATTGGATTGAATTGGTAATATTTTATGTATTTCATTAAATTCGATATCTCTTAATTGATATATTACTAATTTAAGTAACGGTTTCAATTATTTCCGTTTATAACTAACTGACTGAATAATACTGATAACACTAAAACAAAAAACTGTGTAAACCAACTAGAAATTTTAATTTTTCTCTATATGAAACATGAAACAAACTGATATAACTCAAATATAGAATACACTAGATTAACAACTTATTTCAACTAAAACCGTACATAAGTATTGCTGACTCATAAACGAATAGAAAGAAATAAAGAGAACATACATGAAAAATGTGCATATTTGTAGCGTAAGGAACTTCATTATATTTTGTCTTGCAATTTTCAGTTGCTTAATCGGTGAGTATTGGAAATTATTTACATACATTAATCAAAAAAAAAAACTAAAAGCTCGTAGTCGTCTTGGTCGTTTTTAATATTAGGCATTTCAGGCGGGCACACTTATAAATTTCATGTTTTATTAATGCCTCCTTGCCTGCTCTCTTATTTGTTTTTCATGTCGAGAGATCTGCTGATCAAAATATGCTGAATCAGTAATTGGTTACAACTTAATAACACATACATGATGGAGACCGTAGGCGCCCATCAATATTTACTAATGGAATTCCGAAGTTCGTCCGAATGCATTACAAACATTTGTGTACGAGAAAATGGGAAACGAAAAAAAAGGGTGCAACAACATCGTAAAAAAAGGAACAGAAAAGGTAAGCGAACCACCTAGACAAGCACAGTCATTGTATCAATAATTAATTAATTATTTATGACAGCGTTTGATCTGCCTTACGTTTGTTACATGCCCGTTATGGTGCAGAAGGATTAGTTCCCTAGTATATTGGTGCTGATTTATGAATACGTCACAGTACATGTTGGTCGGTAATCCGGTATTTCGGCAGCAATTATTTGCATACAACTTTGTACTGAACAAGAACACTTATTATATGTATGATGAGCATATATACGTTTTTGCTTGTAGTTTCTGTTGAGTAATGAAGAGAGATTTACTATCGACATAAACAAGTTCCGAATAAAAGTCAAACCGTTCAATAAATAATAAATACATACTACCCTTTGTAATTTCTTTTGTTAATAGTGAATTTGAATGTATGCGTTTTTATTTTTAATACATATCTTGTTATTAGTAAATTAATCACGTGAGACTATAATTTAAATTCTTATACAGATCTATTACGAAGGAAGAACGAAAACAAAACAGTTTTAATTTGGGATCAGCAATCAGGAATACATTGCAGGACAGGACTTAAAGTAATAGTTTAATTCGAAATTGAGCACAGCAGTAGCAGTAATATAATAATAAGTAAAGAGTGTTTTATGTATGTAATATACAAATAAGCATATAATACAATTTTTTCCAACTCGGCGATGTTAATAAGTTGCGATATGTATATATTTATACGTAGGTGTATATATTGCGGGGAATGTAGGCGACATTAAAGGCCCGGTTTTTGCGCCGAAAGTATTTTAGTTAAATAGTAAGTGCTGTCTATAGCGAGCTAATCTATTGTTTATTGTTATTATTACGGTTCTAATGCGTAAATATGTCTCGCACACGTCCTTAGCGAGATACTGTTGAAAGGCAGATAAAATCTTTGACTGATTCGATGCTATTCAACTTCGATAAAAAAAATTGCAATGCATTAATATCATGGCAAGTAAAAGCTCGCGTAGTAAAACATGTGTCTTCGGATTTACTTAAAGCGCTAGTAGTGAGTAATAGTCCACAGAATCCGCCTAAAGAAATTATTATTTGTTCCCAATGTACAATGAAATTTAATGGTCTATGACATAAACGGTAAACATATTCGATGCTATTCAACTTCGATAAAAAAATTGCAATGCATTAATATCATGGCAAGTAAAAGCTCGTGTAGTAAAACATGTGTCTTCGGATTTACTTAAAGCGCTAGTAGTGAGTAATAGTCCACAGAATCCGCCTAAAGAAATTATTATTTGTTCCCAATGTACGATGAAATTTAATGGTCTATGACAGGGGTCTCCAAACTTTCCAGCCTTAGGGCCATACTGATTACTCCAGTAAGTTCCGAGGGCCAAAACCATATTATCATTGTTGCCGGTGGTAAAAAGTGAAATAGTCCACTGATGAAAAAAAGTCCGAAAAAGTACGCAACGTTTAAAAAAGGCTGCAAAACGGCAACACTGCATATTATTAATTTTCCTGTCATTATCTGTAATTTCTAGATTAGTCGTAGAGTACGAGCCATGAGGAGTAACGTGACACGACATCTGGTGGACACAAGCGGAAATAGGTAGTACCTTCTATCGCTAACAGATGGCGCTAATAGCACGTACAGAATAATCTCGTTGGTTCGAGAAAGTTCTGGTGTCTTCCACTCACTTCTAGATGGCAGTAATTGGAATATATAAGAAGGCTAGTGGCGCAACCACAAGTCAGTTCCTATGACACTGTTGTGAAATAAAATAGTGCGTACCTCCTTAAAACGTGTTTGTGCGTGTTTAAGTTTAAGACATCTTTGTAACAGTATTTTGATTTGAATTGTTGCTTTTGTGTGTGATTTAGTAGTATGGAAAAGAAGCGAAAAATTGATAGTGAATGCAGAAAATTCAAAGATCAGTGGAACATTCAGTATTTCGTAATTGAGTCCAGTAAGAAGGCGCTATGTTTGATTTGCAATGAAGGCATAGCCGTTCTCAAAGAATATAACATTAAACGTCATTATGAAATAAAACATTTTCAAAATTACTCAAAATATACAGGAAGTTTGCGGACAGAAAAATTCGAAGCTATGAAGCGCGGATTGAAATCGCAGCAATCTTCATTTACAAAACTCAAAACTGAACAAGAGGCTGCAACGCGTGCCAGCTTTCGTGTGGCTCTTGAAATTGCAAAACGTGGAAAACCATTCACCGATGGAGAAATGATCAAAGAATGCATAATTGCAGTAGCCGAAGAAATGTGCCCTGAAAAGGTAAATTTATTAAAAAGTGTCAGTATGTCAGCAAACACTGTGGCTCGAAGGGTAGAAAACATCGCTGAAAATATATCCTCTCAACTGTTCGACAAAAATGGACATGTTGAGTGGTTTTCTTTGGCCTTGGATGAGTCAACGGATGTGTCAGATCCTGCTCAGGTGTTGATTTATATTCGAGGAGTAGATAAAAGCTATGAAGCGCATGAAGAACTTCTTGATATGAATAGTATTCATGGCACAACTACTGGTACAGATATTTTTAAAGGAGTTGAAATGGCCATTAATCAAAAGAACCTTCGATGGAAAAACTTGAAATGTATTACAACTGATGGAGGCACAAACATGAGTGGGAAAGATAAAGGAGTGGTCGCTCTTGTGTCAAAGGCTGTAGAAAATGACGGTGGTTTAAAACCATTAGTCTTACATTGTATCATTCATCAACAGTCTTTGTGCGGAAAATGTTTGGATATGTCTGAAGTTCCGAAACCAGTCATATCAACTGTTAATTTTATCAGATCTTTTGGGCTGAATCACCGACAATTCCGACAATTTATTGAAGAGATTGGAGAAAATGACTTACCTTATCATACTGCCGTACGTTGGCTTAGTTGTGGGAAAGTCCTTCAGCGCTTTTTTGAACTTCGAGCAGTGATCGAAATTTTTTTGAATGAAAAGCATCGCCCTCTTACTGAATTACAAAACAACGCATGGCTGTGGAAGTTAGCATTCTATGTTGATTTGACAAAACATGTGAACGAACTGAATTTGAGATTGCAAGGAGAAAACCAGCATCTTCCTGATTTATACACTAATATCAAATCATTCCGGAAGAAATTGATACTGTTTCAATCACAACTACGAAGTAAATGTTTTTCACATTTTAAAACATGTGAAATATTCAGCCACACTACTGAGACTGAGTTTCCTATCGATTTTGCAATCGAAACTTTGAGTGCTTTGAAAATAAATTTTGATACTCGTTTCTCGGACTTTGATGCCATTGCGAATCAAACTGACATTGAAACCCTAGCCCCGGAACTTCAAATGGAAATAATTGATCTACAGTGCAGTGATATAATTAAGAACAAATATCAAAACTCATCTTTGTTGGAATTTTATAAGAGTCTTCCACTGACACAATTTGATAATTTGCATAAATTTGCTCGTGGGCTGTTTTCTGTTTTTGGTGCTACTTATTTGTGTGAGAAGACCTTCTCCAAAATGAAGTACACAAAAAATGTTTACAGATCTAAATTAACTGATGAGCATCTTAAATCTCTTTTAATAATTGGTACAAGTAAAATTAGTCCACAATTACAAACTATTGTCAGTGGAAAATCTCAATTACACAAATCTCATTAGTATTTCATATGTCATTATGCTTGTTATAAGTTATGTTTTTATTTAAAATGTATAAAATGTTAGTTGGATTCATTTCAATAATTTGTTAGTTATTATATACTGAAGTAAAATTTTCTGCATATTATACATGTCTTTACTCATTACAATTCTGTGTTTCTTTATCCAACTTATCACAAAAACAATAACAATAAGCCTACAACAATGTTATGAGTAGTTAGCCCATGACCATATCAATGTAGATGTCATATTAATAATTATTCAACATAAAATTAGAATACTTCAGTAAACTAAATTTAATTTGCTATAAAAAATATGTTCTCTAAAAGGAGTTTTCAAGTATGCTAGCTCTTCGCGGGCCGGACAAAATCTGTCCGCGGGCCGTAGTTTGGAGACCCCTGGTCTATGACATAAACGGTAAACATATTTGGGTGTCAGTAGATGAAACTACTGATGTTAAAGAACGTAGTACTGCAAATGGTTTGGTTACGGATATCGACAGCGACATGGCAATGCCTACACATCTACTTGCTTCTAAGAAACTTGAAAGAACTAATGCAGAATCCATGTTACATAACGTAACTTCGTGTTTGAAATTCCTATGGGATGAAAATACGATAAAAATGAAGAAATAGTGCCGCTGCATATATATATGAAGGCAGGTGGTCTGTTCTTACAATAAATATGCTGTAGTATGACGCATGTTACATGTTTCGCACATGCTCTTCATCGAGTGTCAGAGTCAAATGCTTCTCGAATACTTATCAATTGATATTCTAGCAATATAGCTTTTTCGAAGGCACCTGCATGCAAGTATTTATTTCGTAAAGAACCACCAGAACTTGCTTAAGCTCTGGGTCTTATGGATACAAGCAGCATGCCATTATCACATAGATCCGAATTATGCTTCTTCTCTTTTACCAAGACTTTTTAAACCCAACTATTGGGGTAGATTTATGCAATATGCATAAACATTCTTCCAGAATATCTCTAGTTATACCATCTAGAACTAACTCCGACCAACCCACAATATTCTATAACTAACGCCAGTATTGTTTATGATATTTATCAATTCCTTTCCCGTTATCTGGAACTGATAATGTTAATGTCAAGCAAAATTTTAAAGCACTTCTAATGAAAAATCCACGACTTCGTTCTGTAAGCCTAATTGTTGATTTGTGTACTGGTAAAGAAGTAGATTTTTTCGAATCTGGGATAAATGTGCTAGTACTATTGCATATTGTTCTATTTCATTTATTTTAAATTTACGTGCAATATTGGAATTATTTGCAACATTCTTGTAATATATATTTGAACTCGTTGATCAGATGACTTATTTGAACAGGTCATTTTACAACTAGATCACCAGGCATATGTTATTATAACAAGGACCCATACATTCAATAGCAGAGGCAGGTTGCGTGTTATGCTTCTTGATGGCAGTGTAATTCCAGTCATACCCATAGGCTGCAAGTATGCAAGGTATGAGTATAATAATACCAACTTACCAGAGCTATTGAACTGTAATTTTTGTGTAAAGTGGCCTTGTTTAAAGAACTCATGCTATTTTATTTCCTTAAAACAACCCAACACGTTTTTGACATCTGCAGTTCATTTTATGTTTATTGTGTAAAATTCCGAATTTTAATCTTCTTGTGGTATTCTGCCATCATGTTTTAACATATCTGCCTCTATATTGCTTTCTCAATAATTTTGTACTTCTGATTAATAAATAATTACGACTGAAATAACCACATTGTTTGATAAGAAAGTTATTATTAAATTAATATGCGAAGCTGTAGTGTTTTGAGCTTTAGTGGATTGATTTTTAATACTTAAATATCTGAGTGGCCTTCTTCATTTGTTCTAAAGTACTCACTTACACAACTTTCAAACTGTACTCTCGCATCTGAATACAAATTTAATTTGGACAACCTCTTTATTTTAACTGTACGTACACAAGCACTATTTATCTTTACATTGACAGTTATGAAATAAGCACGTGCTGTATAGTGGAACAAATACGCCAACTTTCTCGGTTATAATTATTCTACGATTTAATCTAATTGTAATTTCCATTATCACGTTTAAATAGTTCGCTTAAGGATAATGAAATATGAACCGTTTGCGTGACGCGCCCAATAAATCTTGCAGACTGTTGACTCTGACGACAAAACAGTTTTCGTTGAGTAAGTAGATTATCAATTGGCGTTTCCGTTTTTATATCTTCATTAAAATGCCATGCACATAATACTGATCGTTGACACGCATTATTTATAGTGTTTATTGCTTATAAAATTCGTTTAAAATACTTGTAATTACAATATAATGCTGAAAACAAATTTATTGCAATATAAGGCAATGTATTACGTATGTAGGCGATCACATTTATTATGGTATGACACTATTGAAAAAACTTATCATAAAAAGGATTCACTGAAATATGCCTTAGTCAGATTTTCTATATTAAGAGCCTATCTTATTGATTACTTCACATTCTTTACTTAAAAGTTATAAGTGCTTACCACAAAAAAAGATACGGAACTAATTTTTTAAATTTAGTTTGTTAAATTTTTGTTAATGTTGTCTGTATACGAGGTATGTCTCAGAAGTAATGAGAATGAATTATTTACGCTAAATATGACAACGACTGCAGCCGACTCGAGTCGACTACATGTAAGTGGAATGTCTAAGAACGCAACCAGAACAGGCGCAGGCCACTAAGGCTGCTATTTATAGTCGATTCTTAAGCAATTGCTTGTGCTAAGCAATTGCTTAACACCAGTTATCTGTTTTATAAACAATACTTGGCAATAAGTTGAACTTAACTCGTTGCTTATCACGGTCTTGTCCAAGTCTTCGCTCTAGATGACTTGACCATTGCTTAACAAGATTTTAAACGTAGTAAGTTTTTAACTAAAAATAATGAAGTACCACATGAAAGTTTTGTTTAGCAAATACAATGTTATAGAATTGAAGAATTCACTGTATTCATGGCTTATGCGCAAGATGAATTGGATGACTTTTTAGATTATGCCAATAGAGTGGAAGAAGAAAATATGCGATTACCAAAAAGGTACATCAGAGACAGTGAGTATCCAATGGAAAGGTTTCCTTCAGAAGATTTTCGCCGGCGCTATAGATTCACTAAAGATATAGTAGCAAACTTAATTTTGCCATTGATAAGAGAACGATTACAAAAAGAAAGCAATCGTGGCTTACCAATCTCGCCATTAATGCAGCTACTAATTTGTTTGAGGTTCTATGCTACAGGAACATTTCAAGTAATCAGATACTTCATATAAAACTTTATATTCTATTAATATATTTCTTATAGGCAGTTTACGGGGACTTAAATGGTGTAAGCCAAGCCACTGTAAGTTTAGTAGTGAAAAGAGTATCCACTTTACTTGCAGAAAAAGTACGTGAATATATTCATTTTCCACTGAATCCTAATGCACAAAGAATGAATATTGCAAAATTTTATGAAATTGCTGCATTTCCTCGTGTTTGTGGGTGTGTTGATGGGACACAGATTAAAATATTAAATCCTGGGGGAAATAATGGAGAAGTGTATAGGAACAGAAAAGGGTACTTCTCATTGAACGTTCAGGTATTACAAGTTCGTTTCTGTAAATTGAATTGTATATTATACACATGTATGTATATGTAGGTTGTAGCTGGTCCAAACCTTGAGATATTAGATATAGTTGTACGACATCCAGTGTCCACACACGATAGTGTTATATTTGACCGCAGTAGGTTGAGAGTAAGAATGGAAAGAAGAGAAACAATTGGTCTGTTACTAGGCGATAATGCATATCCATGTAGGCATTATTTATTAACACCTATTATTCAGCCAAGTTAGTATTATTAGATACATACCGTATGTGTCTATTTTCATTAGCTATAGGGATTCAATGTTTACATGCGATTTATACGTATACAAATAATACTTGGCAACGTGTGTCTCCCGGCAACAATCGACATCACAGCGACTTTCCCCGATCTTGCCACTTCTACATTAAATGTTGAGCAGCGAACACGTTCCGAGATATAGTCTGCAATAAAATCCGTCATCATCAAATGGCCGGCGCGATCTAGTTGTTTATTATTATTTTCAGAATCCTTTTTTATTTACCTTATTTTTAATTTTATTAGAATTACGCTTTTGTTTGTGTCATGCTTAATAATTCCCTGCATTTACTGAAAGGAAAAAGAAAAATCCTTGCAAGGCGTAAATATTATTTCTAAGCGCAGTACATACATCCACGTCAATAGTCCAACAGCTACTGCTAACTTGAGCTTGTATCTGTATCTTGTATCATCGGTCGCGCTCGCATTGAAGAGAAAAGTAGGGGGTGCCATGTTGTCACATATTGCATGAATTAATCGCCTATGGCTAATGAAAATTGACACGTGCTGTATATAAACTGTACTTGTATGTAGTAGTGCAACAATTGTTAACTATTATTTTTAGCTGGAGAAGCGGAAAATCGATATAATTTCTCGCATGTCAGGACAAGAAACATAGTGGAGAGAACTTTTGGCATATGGAAAAGAAAGTTTCCCTGCTTAAACAGAGGTTTAGGCCTTAAATTAGAAACTACTGTAGCAGTGATTTGTGCCACGGCTGTCCTGCATAATATTGCCATTAGGCAAAATGATGCAGAATTGTGTAACGAGGAGATGGAGGTGGAAAGAGAGATTAATTTAGAAAATGTTCCTAGCATGGATGAAGCAAATGGATTGCAATTTAGGAGACGATTTGTACAACAATATTTTGTAAATTAAAACAATTATTACTTTTATAAAAATTAAAAAAACCTCTCTTTGTAAAAATATTTGCCTTTTATTTTCACAGCCACGTTTACACATTAATATAAAAACAAAAACAATAATTCAGTACAACAAAAAACAATAATTCTATAATAAAAAAAATCCAGAGTAATTAATATCTCAATAACAAAAATAAATAATTAATATCTCAAACAACAAAAAATAAACTTAATTTCTCCATAATAAATAAAATTTGTTTCTAAAGTAAATGAAACTCAACAGATACGAAGACAGCTCATGGCAGATTTTGTCGGCATCTCTCAAGCTTCAGCAATGCTGCTTCTTTTTCATACTTCATACGAAGTGCATTATCTTCTGCCACTTGCAGTTCAAACTTTGCAGCAGACACTCGTATTGCATGCAATTCAGCTTGCTGTGCAATTGCCTCCTCCAGTTTTTGCCTCCGCAACATTTCTTCCAATTTCAGTTTCTCTCTTCCAGTTTTGGACTTGATTGAAGCTAACAACAAAGTAGAACCATTATAAAATGTAAGTTACAAAATTATTAAAAAAATTTGTAAACTTACTTGATCTTTCTTGATTCTGACTTGTTTCATTATGTGGAACTTCCAACACCGGTATGTTTGCTGTACTTTCATCTAAAAAAATTATTAGTACATTTGCATTTATAGGCTGTATTAATAACAAAACACTCCTTTTCAATGTCAAGAATAAATAATATGTACCTATTTCTGGCTCATTTGAATATTCCACTGTCACTTCATTTTCTGTATTATCTACAACAGAAAACATATTACTTTTGATCTCACTTTGATGTATAAATATTACTTTCTCCTTCAAATATGGCTGTACTATCATAAGTATTTGTAAATTCAAAATCTATGTTTGCAGAGTCGGTATCAACCAATTCTAGTATTGGATCACTTTCAAAATCTGATGGCGATCCACCACCCGTACTTAATAAACAGTGTCTTCTTGCAGTATTCTCTTTCCTTTTTCTAAAAGTTTCTTTAATTAGATACTACGTACAATATAAACAAAATAAAAAAATACAGGTGCTTTATATTAGCCCATAACTTTTTCAGTTGTACTACTTCTCTCTTCACATTCACTTCTGGTTGACTATTATATTTTGCGGTTAAAATATTCCATGCTGTGTTTTTGTCTTTTACCGTATATGCATCAGTCTTCTTATTATCAATAATGCTATGTGATTTTATTAAATTGATTAATAAATTTTTTTTACTCAGCGTATATGGAATATGTTTTTTAGCTGACATCCTAAAATAAGCTATTATTTGTATAACTATAAACCATATATTTACTCATATAACTTACTCTACAACAAGAAAAAAACAACTTCGATTCTAAATTCGTTTTAAAAATTATCACAATATAAATAGCGTTAATAAAAATCGATTCCAAAGCTAAATTACAATAAGAAATGCATAACATTAAAATTGTAAACAAATTGAAATAAATTTATAAATATTTATGAAGCTGCAGTTTTACTTGTGACAACTGCTTAAAATAAATTACCCTATAAAAATTCAAATTTGTGATTCTTATTACATTCTCGGCCGAAAATTGTCGAAGATCGCTTTATAAAACACAAAATGTACTTATCAAATTCTTGACGATAAGTACGTCTTGGTTAAGACATTGCTTGGCATTATCTTGAGAAACGACTATAAATAGCAGCCTAAGTCTAGTGTTAGTGACATGAGCGCCACATATTTACCGTTAAGTTCCAATACCACGTTACATGTAAAATGCAGGCAAATATCGAGCAGCGATATGCAATTAAATTTTGCGTTAAAGAAGGGAACTGCATCAGAGAGACTACAAATGGTAAGAACAATATATGGTGATGTTACGTTGTCGTCAGCACAAGTTTTCAGATGGTACAAGGCTTTCAAAGATTGCCGCGAAACCATCGAAGATGACCATTGCTCCGAATTGTCGTCCACGTGAAAACCCGATGAAAGCGAATGTGCGTTCTGCGTTATCAGACGGTTGACACTCAGGTTGATGGCACTTGAGGTCGGCATGAGTAAGGACAATGTTTATCGAATTGTGACAAAGGAACTAGGCATGCCGAAAATTTGTGCAAAGCTGGTGCCCAAGAACTTGTCGGATGTAAAAAAGCAAATCGCTTCTCCATTAGTCAACAATTGCGGGATCGCTTAACAACCCAACCCAACTTCATGCACAGAGTGATAACAGGTGATAAGTCATGGATATTTGAATATGATCCAGAAACAAAGCGACAAAGCGCTGAGTGGTACACACCTGCATCACCGCGGCCGAAAAAAGCTCGCATGAGCAAATCCTGAATCAAGTTGATGCTTATCATCTATTTTGATTCGCGTGGAATTGTCCACAAAGAATTCGTATCGTCGGGCCAGACAGTGAATCAAACTCTTTATCGCAACGTCCTTGAACGTTTTCGGCAAAGAGTTCTGCGTGTGCGGCCTGACATTGCCAGCTCGTGGATCCTGCATCACGATAATGCCCCAGTCACAGCTCATTGTCCGTTGGAGAATTTTTGGCAGAGAAAAATATTCTAGTACTCCCACACCCGCCCTACATTCCAAACATCGCTCCATGTGATTTTTTTTCACCAACGCTTAAGCGGCAATTGAAATGTTCCCATTACGGAACAATAAACAACATCCAAACAGTCACGACATAGGTTCTAAACAGCCTAACGAAACAAGACTTCCAGAATTGTTACCAGGCATAGAAAACTTACTAAAGACGCTGTGTGCATTCCAAAGGGACATACTTTGAAGGGAACAATATTAATTTGTAGATACATCCCTAGTAGCCAAGTCCGTTGGCCTCAAAGCGGGCCAATGTCACTCCAATATTCTAAGATCGATAGAACATCAGTGACCCCCACCCAATGTCGTACGAATATAAAGTTCCTATATCAAGTAAATGTCAATTATTGTCGTTGGGTTGATATCAGACCAACGTTGTCTATATTGGTAATATATTAGTTAAATATCTGATACTGATATTTATTGACAAAAAAAAGCTACATACTATTAACATTAAAGAAAAATGTCTACATAATATCAAGTTCACAAAGTCACTGTGATGTTGGTTGTAGGTCAGTGCTCGATATAAATTTAGATTAATGGGGATGACGTCACAATTTGTTATTCTGCGATTAAACGCCAACATCGTATTAACTCTGCAAGACAATATTTATATAGTCTTATTGATTTATCACAGAATATATTACACACTGTACCATGGTGTGTGAAATGAAATATATAGATCCTCAAAGTGAATTAACAAGCATTTGCAATAATGATTCTCACCAAATTAACATTAAAAGTACTACGCACACTTTTATAAATAATTTTAGAGACCGGACACGAGAGGCCCATGACTCATCGCCCACGGGCGCATTATTGAAATTTTGTATTTTTAAAGAGTTTTTTTATTTTATTAACATAATTGGCTAACAAGTGGATTGTGATCTATCAAATACAAAACACCATTTTTGTTTGTTCATTTTGTAGTTCAAATCAAGTAAATTCTCTGTACGTTATTTGTCTTATGAAATATAAGGTAAACGCTCAAATCGGAAAAATGTCTGTGCAAAATATTGGGCCAATATCATGCAGTGATATTTATCCAACGTTGTAAAATGTTAACACTTGTACATCGGATTGATATCAGACGCCGATGTCAGGCCAATAAATAAACGACCGATAGCCAACGTTGGCCCGATATTGTGTGCTACTAGGGATTCAATAAAACTCTTGAAAACTAATCATTCTCATTAATTCTGAGACACACCTAGTAAAAAATGTTTGTCCAAATGTTCTTCATCTATTCTTTTCCTCCTTTTTATTTCTTGTTTATATATTCATTTTGTTTAAATTAATGTTATTTATAATTTCCTACTTAATTTCTAAATAAATTATTTGATGTAAACGTCTTCACGTATATTTTTTTGCTTACACTTCAATAATATGTCTTTTAAATAAATAATATTGTCCATGTGCACATCTTCTCCAAATAATAATGTGGCACAGTTATGATAACCGTTTTTCAACCTCTATCGTAAAGAGATATCGTACTTTATTTCTTGTATTATATTCCCTTCGTTATATTTTAAAATTCAGTATTATGTTGGCACTAGCAATATTTAAATATATAATACTAAGTTGCAGAGATATTTCTGCAATAAGTAGATTATCTATAGGAATTTCAAATATTAATGTTAAGAACATTTAAACACATAATATATATTCATAAAAAAAATACATAAGATCCAACTAGCATTAATTTTATAGTATTGAAAATTAATTTAAAATAATTAACGAACAAAAGCTTTAGCCCATTTTTTATATCAATTACCCAAGTAATTCACACATCATAGACAACGTTGAAATAGGCTGTATAAAAATATGTAAATGATTACTAAATTAACATAAGTAGGAAATGTATCTTTTCCCCAAGTAATTGACTAAATAGACGAACAAGAAAAATAAATGATTTCTCTTGTTAATAATTTATTTAAGAATTAAAATGCATCTTATTGAAATCAACCATTATTTATTATAAATCTCATCGATGTTCTTACAAACACCACAGAAAATAAAACAAATGCATCATGGTATATGTAGGTAATTCACTTCATGGGATTAGGAAAATAAATGGATAACAATTTACACATTAGACAGACGATTCATCGACCTATCGAGTGGCCCGTGTTAGCTATCAGATACGATGGTACCTCGGCAGGTTTCACTTTGTTTAAGAAACTCTTTAAAATTCTATCGAATCTCGAACGGTGTCTCGGGATACATTTAAAATTTTTGTGAAAATTCCACTGAAGAGTGAATGATGGACATTTTTCTTAATTAAGGCAGTTCACACGGTTCGGCACCGAACAAAACAAAATTTATTTGTTTCTATTTCTGGGTGCAGGTATCTAAATGTCTGATCTTTGCGGTGTGTAACATTTATTATTTATATACGCGAGGTAAGGCGACAAATTTTAATAATTGTTTAAATAATCCGAATATTTAAACATTTAGGTATTTAGAAGAGAAATAGAATTCTTAAAGATTAATTTATACTAATAAATGTTTATAGTTACGTTTTCCTTCGATGTAATTAATTTTTACAGTAGTATAGACGCATATTATAATGCCAAAAAAATGGTGTTTTAAAATGTACCTCACCCTTTCCATATTTGTTTTATGATTTCTTTAAGACAGGGCAGTTAAGTATCACATTACATGACATCATTAAACAATATATACGTAGTTATTTAGAAATGCTAAAATATGTTGTCAGTACCCCACGATAAAATTTTTGCTTCAGTTGTCTAGAGATAGCTTTGATTTACGGCACTAAATCCAGCATATTTAACCAAATTTTATTTGGAGCTGTGTGCCTTCGATATTCGATGGCTAGATATTTGGCATCATCCGCTAAGAAAGATGGAAGTTATTGATCTTTACTGGTGGACAGATTTCTTTACGCATTGGGAATTGTGGTAGTCTTAGTTTTTTAACTTTATTGCACCATTTTTCAGCCAATTCTAGATTTTCAGGGACGAGGATTAAAATCTGATGCTACTATTATAATTCTGATCACCGATATGTCTTCAGTATAGAAGGAAAAAATTGGTTATAATATAGCTTTCATTTATAGCAGTAAATCCAGCATATTTGACCAAATTTTATTTGGAGCTGTATGATTTCGATATTCAATGGCTAGATATTTGGCATCATCCGCTAAGAAAGATGCAAGTTATTAATCTTTACTGGTGGACAGATTTCTTTACGCATTGGAAATTGTGGTAGTCTTAGTTTTTTGACTTTCTTGCACAATTTTTTCAGCCAATTCTAGATTTTCAGGGGTGAGGATTAAAATCCGATGCTACTGTTGCAATTCTGATCATCGATATGTCTTCAGTATCGAAGGAAAAAATTGGTTATAAGAGATATCCCTCTGGTACAAATGAAGTCGAGCATTTGATAGTGAAGCTAAAACCTGAGACAAACATCAAAAGAACTAACCTCGTACAGCCTTATAAGTTTTATACCAACACTTTCTAAGATATTTAAGCAGTATGCTGCAGAAGATTGAAGTAAATAATCGAAGAAAATCAAATAATTCCAGGGATTCACATTTAGATTGGTACAAATTTAATTCATAGCTCTAGTGTAAATCTATAGTTGAGTCGCTCTCGCAACCGACATGCGCCACTAAATTAAAATGGCGTCAAATTTGAGATGTTGCGAAATTTGACTTGTCAAGTAATATAACCTATAAAAGCCTGTTTAGGACTCTCATAAATAATAATATTCATGCACCTTTTGACAATTGTCAGAATTATCTTTTCACGTTTGTTATAATTGTCATCTAAACATTTTAAACTTGTTAACAATGCTTGCCTCCTAAACAGTATAGCCAAATGTTATGTAAAATATAGGTGTAGAAAAAATAATATTTAAGAGCTTTATTCATAATATTTAATTTGTAAGTGGCTTTCATGTAATAGTATTTAATAAAATCATAAAATATTAATTAATCAGTTTAATTTTGTTCTTTTGAAATTGTTCCGGCTGATCAAAATTTGTAGTGGCATAGAATCGCCGTCTTTAGTTCATACTTTGACCGTGTCGGTTGCCAAAACGACTCGACTATATATATATCGATATTAAATGAATTATTTGTTTTATTTTTTGTTGCAGTATCATTTCGATGCTATAAACTTTGTTTACAATGAAAATGTCGAATGATAAATGTCATTATGTGAAAGTGGCCAAAGTACATGTATATTTCACAGTCTACTCCAATTATGATTTTTTCGATGGCACGTTAGTAATTTTATTTATTTACAACCATACGCGTAATGTTAGCATTTCTGACTTTTTAAAAGTTTGGAAGTGTGACTTTGTTCACGTTTACTTCCCGCCCTCAATTACTGCCCTCATTTACTTCCCGCCCGCTATTACTGCCCTCATTTCCCAACCTCAATGTCAATCACAAAACTGTCAACTCCATATGTCAAAACCTTATCGGAATTTTTATCACAAATAATTATTAATTGTATGGTTGTAAATAATATTATATTACATACCGAGGTGGAAAGTGTTTCATTACCGACGAGAGATTAAGTGGTTGGAAGCTTAACTCCATGTAGATAGGCCGCCCTGCTATTGCTGATATTATGAAATAGTAATTTTTTGTCCTTCTCCATCCGAGCCAAGATATCTGGATTGCTACGGGAGGACAGTTTCCCTCATTTCAAGTGGAGTGCAGTCCTTGAAGGTTTTACTACTCAACATTTCTTTTATAATCTATTCACCGAAAAAAAACTGACGTTTACGCTAGAACATCACAAATCTGACAACTCAATATGTCAAAACTTTTACCGGAATTTCTATCACAGATAAATACCACGCGATTATTTAAATTCTAAATTATAGCAGGCGGGATTTTTTTTATTAGGTTGTCCAGAATGTCAATTATTGATTAATTAACATTTTGAAACGTCACTTTGACAATTCAAATTGTAAATTAGTACTTATATACCAACTTAATTTAAATTTCACAGTCTGCTCTAATTTAGAATTTAAATGATCGCGCGGTATAATAATTATGGTTGTCAATAAAATAGTATACAAACCTCGGTGAAAAGTTTCATTCCTGTCTCGTTTAAATACTTAATCTCTCGACAGTAATGAAACACTTTCCACCTCGGTATGCAATATACTATTACAGCCATACAACTAACACAGACTAAACAAACCCAGGCCGACATCTACTTGATAGAAAAATATTCAAGATCTTCTATCCTTGTCACACATGAATGAACGTGTACAAAGATGGCGCTAGCATCATATTGGCGCGGAATTTGAAATGAGCTTGTTTTTAGAATATGCGTACTTAATACGTTATTAATGTAGTAGAAAAATAGACAAAACTATAGGACAAATCACAACTTATACATTTAAAAGACGCGAATACTTAGATTTTATTATTGATAGAAATCTCTGTTTATTATACTTACATAATATAACACATGAAATCACTCTAACGCAATATATTCTAAGGTTAGGAAACTTCTTAACTTTTACAAAGTCAGAAATGTCAACTCGATATTTCACAACGATATGTCGTATGTTTGTGCTCGCAAAATTCAAACAGTAGTAGGAAGATTGATTTGAAATTTTTGACACAACTCTTTATATAGTGTTTATATACACGTTATTTACATATTATAACAAGCTCAGATATTTATACTTTGCCAATCATTTCATATCAGACTGAGCCACAGCGAGGCGTGGCCAGGTGAGCTAGAAATACATATTTGTTTAACTCTACATCGGGAATATCGGTATATTATAATAACTAATACATTCTTTTTTCTTATTAATAAACGTTTTTTTGGTTTTAATTCACACAATAGTATAGAATTTAGGTAAGGCTTATTAACGTGGATTTTCCTTGAAAAACTGGTTTATTTAAAGCAATGAATTGACGGATTACATAAGTAATAATAAGTAACGCAACACAAATTAATTAGTATTCTTTTAAATATGCTGTCAAATCATACCAATTTACTAGCCAACGTTAATGTAAATTAATAATATCTACCAAAATAAGAGAGCCAATTTCACAATAGATTAAATTTTGGTAAAGAAACAAAATTCGCCTACGACAATAAAGAACGATGTGAACTGACATGTTGTGACCTCAGTAAGGCTTTCGATATGGTAAATCACCAAATACTACTACAGAAACTATACTATTATGGTATTAGAGGTACGGAACATGATCTACTTGCCTCCTATTTGAGGGAAAGATGCCAGAGAGTGGACTTAAATGGAGAAATATCAAATACCAGACCAATTCATAATGGGGTACCACAAGGATCGATATTGGGACCAATTTTATTTTTGATGTACGTTAATGATCTCCCAAAAAATATAATACCTAAACAAAGCTGTCTCTATGCTGATGATACATCCTACGTAGTAACTGGAAAGTCAATTGACGAAATTGGAAAAGAGAGCAAACGGGTAATGGAAGAAATCACACAATGGTTCCAAGATAATGAACTAAAATTAAATGAAGATAAAACACAGCATCTCTGTTTCTCAGCAAGAAATGAACAGTCATCCCACGCCATTCGATATCTGGGGCTCACGATTGACAATAAACTCACTTGGGACATGCACATATCAGAATTAGCTAACTCGCTAACGATAGCTATATACAGGGTGTAGATAAAGTCTGGAACAAAATTAATATTTCTGTTATCTTTGGTTTGATGAAAAAACCCTGAAACAGGTCGATTTTGTTTTTATCCCGTGCACTTTATAACATCGTGAATTTAATTCTGTCGTCATCTGGTTGCGCGCGGGCGTGACGTCATTAGTTTTTTCAAATGGTAACCCGCCACATTTATTACTCCTTGTCGTTAGGTATTCCATTGTGCATGCAACGGTATAAAAAGTTTGGTACCCTACATAACAATTTTTGGGAGAAAAATGCTTTCGAATTTCAAAAAATTAAAATTTTATTTCTAATGAAAAACTAATCAAAAATTATTTTAAAAAATCAGATAAATTATAATCCGAGGTTTATCTTGGATTGTCGTCAAAGAAGACACCAAAAAAATGTCAACGGAAGTGTTCAAATTGTCCGCCATTGGCCATTTGACACTGGCCGAGACGGACGTACACGCTTTCTACGACACGTCGTATTGTCTCTGCACCAATATTTCGCATTTCCTCGCGGATACGATGTTTCAGATCATCCAAATTATTTGGCTTATTGGTGTACACCTTTGATTTCACATGACCCCATAGAAAAAAATCAAGTGGTGTGAGATCTGGCGAACGGGCAGGCCATTCAATTGTTCCCCTTCGTCCGATCCATCTCCCGGGGAAAATTTCGTCGAGGTAACTCCGAACACGCCAGCCAAAATGTGGAGGTGCTCCATCTTGTTGAAACCAGATTCTGGGGTGAGGCTTGTCTGGGGTGTTTTCATCCGGAAATAATTCTACCAATGTTGGCACTAGCGTAAATCTTAGGAAATGTAAGTATGTTTCAGCGTTTAAATTTCTGTCCAAAAAGAAAGGCCCCACAATGCGATCTCCCACTATTCCCGCCCATACATTAACTTTTTGCCGATGTTGGGTGTGCTCCTCTCGAACCCATCGAGGATTTTCGCCCGACCAGTACCTACAATTGTGGCGATTCACTTCACCGTTCAAGGTAAAAGTTGCTTCGTCACTAAAAACCACATTGTCGACAAATCCGGGATTCTCATCGCACCGTAGCATGATTTGTTCACAGAACTCGAGTCGGCGGTCGAAGTCATCTTCATTCAGTTCCTGAACCCGATTGATTTTGTACGGATGAAGTTTTTCCTTCTTCAGCAATTTGGCTACTGTGGTAAGATCGACTGCATGATCCCTGGCAATGTTCCTTGTTGAAGTGTGGGGGTTGTCCTGAAGTTCCAAGAGAATATTGACCCTTCTATCTTCCTCAATTCTTGGTCGACCTTGACGAGCCCTGTCTTTTACACTACCAGTTTCAGCAAATTTTGCGACAATTTTGCTCACCGTTGACCGCGAAATCGGTGCGCGGTTTGGATTTTCTGCATTGAAAAACTGACAGGCTTCTTCATGGCTACGTATTTTATCACCACAACCACCAATAATGAGAATTTGAATCCGCTATTTTTCGCTCAAATTCGCCGTTTTCGCAATGCACGTTCAACACTACCAATGGAGCAAGTATTGTGAATGGATAAGTTCAAACACCAAGTAATAAACTGTCAATATGAAGTGTCGTAGAAAGCGTGTACGTCCGTCTCGGCCAGTGTCAAATGGCCAATGGCGGACAATTTGAACACTTCCGTTGACATTTTTTTGGTGTCTTGTTTGACGACAATCCAAGATAAACCTCGGATTATAATTTATCTGATTTTTTAAAATAATTTTTGATTAGTTTTTCATTAGAAATAAAATTTTAATTTTTTGAAATTCGAAAGCATTTTCTCCCAAAAATTGTTATGTAAGGTACCAAACTTTTTATACCGTTGCATGCACAATGGAATACCTAACGACAAGGGGTAATAAATGTGGCGGGTTACCATTTGAAAAAACTAATGATGTCACGCCCGCGCGCAACCAGATGACGACAGAATTAAATTCACGATGTTATAAAGTGCACGGGATAAAAGCAAAATCGACCTGTTTCAGGGTTTTTCCATCAAACCGAAGATAACAGAAATATTAAATTTGTTCCAGACTTTATCTACACCCTGTATACTATAAGAAGACTGAAGACTATTGCTACCAATGCCGCTGCAAAATCTGCCTATTTTGCGAACTTCCACAGTAGGATAAGCTACGGAATTTTGTTTTGGGGCACATCACCTGCAGCAACAAGAATCTCCTGCTTGCAAAAAAAAGCGATTAGAGCTCTTTGTAATCTGAAATACACGTTGTAAGGAACATTTCAAGCAAGAAAGAATACTGACCTTGCCTTGCCTATTTATACTTACATGTATAAAATACGTCAGAAAAACCCAAGAAAAGTATATATTGAATGGAGAGCATCATAACTACGAAACCCGCCACAGAAAAGAGTTCCAAATCCCATATCACCGCCTGCAAACGACACAACGCTACGTAGACTATTGGGGGCCCAAACTGTATAACAAAATCAAGAACCATATTGAAGAGAGGGACAAATTATTCATAAAAAAAGTGGAGGAAATTTTAAGCTATCACAGCTTTTATTCAATAGAAGAGTTCTTAAAGTGGTACTTAGAACATTAATGACTTTTAAATACATTAATGCATTATATACTCGTTATTGTTTTGTTGTTATTGTTTGTTTTATTGACAGCTAACTATGCATTTTAAAGTAATTCACTGACTTTCTTGTAATGGTAATTACAATGAATAAAATATTATTATTATTATTATTATTATTATAAAATTAGTATTCGTAATACAAACAAGAAACAACCTTATCATTAAAATAAGTTACTGATTTTGAGATGTTTTAATATTAGGGAAAATTTCCCGTATACTTCGTATATATAGAAACAATTAAGTTCAAATTTCTTTAAGAAATATCATATACTCTCGTTGTATTATAAATTAAGATATAAACTGCAAAATTTTAGTTATTTTAAATATGTTTTATTAAATAAAGGCACAGAAATGTTCAAAACAAGGCACATGTATCTGAAACAATATACCAGGGAAAAAGTAGAGATCCGTTATGTTTTAATCTTATTTTATGCTGGAGTCACGACAATCCTCAGGTAATTTCAAGCTAATCATTGCAATTTGGAGTTCGATGGCAATCTCGATTTCATAAAACGACGTGGTAACTACAGGTTCACTACAGAGCACTTTTCTGGTATATTCTTAACTAAATATTTGTTGTACCAACATTATAATACTGCCGTTTATATCATCTTACATGAAATTATGTCTTAATAAGCACACAAAATCAATTATTGTTTATGCTATATTATTTAGCTATCTAAACTCATTAGAATAAAGTATAATTGCATTTTAATAATAAAAAAAAAACTCTGCATGTCATATAGAGAAACATAAAATACATGCCATTAATTGTGCTAATAATGTATCATGTAATTAAAATCTTGGAATTTATGGAAACGTTGTTCGTCAAATGAGCATTTTAAATTCTATTTTATCGCTCATAATTACAAAATAATATAAGTTTAATGAAATTTTTATACAGGTGTCATACAAACAATCAAGACTACGTAGTTTTTTTTGAGTGATTCTGGTAGATAAACTAAAAGAAGTTTACCCTTGCATCACAAAATTTCCGGGAAAAAAATTAAATTGTTTGGATGTGTTATACCGTATTCCAGAAAAAGAGAGACGAAATTTTGAACACACCCCCCGTCCAAATTAAAACCTATAACTGGTGAAATCAATTTTAGGTGGTAAAATTAAATTTTAATATCTGTAATATGTATAATGAGGGGCATTTTGATATACATTACATTTATTGCGGTGGAAATTAGTATCAAAAAGTATAAAGGCTATATCGACAACGATATCCAAAGAGGAACCACCTAAGTCGAAAATGCAAACAAATTGAACTTCAAACTCAGGAACAAAATCTTGAATTAAACGTGGTCTTAAGCGTTGAGGAAAACCATTGGACCAAGACCAGAGGAATTGCCATCAGAGTTGAAGCGTCCAAATTCTTCGTGCAGCGAGTTTTAGAAACCATAAGTTGGAACCTTAAGTTCCACATAATGTGCATGAACGCCAAAATTTATTTATTTAGAAAAAAATTAAGCAGGATTTCAGTTTTGATGAGACCAGTTTGTCAAATAAAAGTATGCTTAATAGAACCAATCGCAGGTATTGCCGTGGAAAATCCATACTCACAGTAAAGCGGACTTTTCAGCGGAGATTTTAGGTAAATGTATGGTGCAGAATTAAACATAATGAGCTGGTTGGTCCTGTATTTATTTTTGGCAAATTATATCAATTCACGTATAACACAATCCTCCTCCCGGATCTGCAAAATCTTCTTGAAGAGTTGCCGCTTAATGAATTTTATCGGGTAATTTTTCAACGGGATAATCCTCACAATGACGTTATAAGTAGGGAGTTTCTAACAAAGACGTTCGGAGATTCTTGGATAGGAATCCATGGTCCCATGTCTTGGTCGATTCGGTCAGCAGATTCAAATTCTAGTAGTGAAAGTGAGTATAATAAAAAGAAAGTCACAACAAATACTGTAAAGGAGCAATATATTATCAGGTTTCAGTTCGTGTTACTTCTATTCGAATGTTGCCAAACCAGATCACAGCTTTTAATTACATATTGTACATTGGCACCAATCTAAAACACCGCCTGATAATCTGTTTTCCAGAATAAAATTACGTTTATCGTTTTCTTCAGAGTTACTGACATAAACTCAATGCAACGTAAAACTAAGAAACTTAAAATTTACCTAACACTCTCAAAGATATCTTATCTGCCACTTCCCACATCCCAACAAAGAGGACGTAAACTATGACACGAAGTGACTCAAAAGACGTTGTGATAAAAGAGGAATGACGGAGAACTTGACTAATCAACCAAGAAAAATAAAATTGATAATTGGTAGATGAATTGTAAAGGACATAATAATGATAATAAATGGCATTTTAATACAGGGTGTCCCAGAAATAAAAGGACGGAGTAGCAGAAATCGGTAAAAACGTACCCTCGAAATATCAAGTCTTTATTCGTGCGCAGACGGCAGAAAAAAATAATAATAAAGAATTCAATTGGCCTTACGCCGACCCTGGACTAAATATCCACCTGCTTCACTTTCACAATCGGTCCTTTTCAGGACCACCATATTACTTGTGTTAAAAAAAAGGAGGAGGAATAGATACTTTATAGTAAATATCAAACCATTAATTACTTTAATTTTACACTTGCTAGAAAAAAATAATTGCATTCTTGATATTTACAGTAATATAGGCTAGAAAACTACGATTTATTGAATATTCTAAAATAACAATAATCAGCTGTTTCCGACTACAAACACATTAAAGAACAACAACCTTCCTATTTCAAAAATAAAAACAATCTTTTATTGTCTGCAATAAAGTGGGTCGCCCATGTGGGTCAACAACCGACTACATAGCTGCGTTATCTAGACGCATCGGGCAAAAAATATGTTTTATATGAATGAGTACGATTTAACGTTTTTTCCCGTTTTATACAAATAAAAGCGTATTTTTCTATGAATGCGTGTTCGTTTCTATTTACAAATGAGCATTCTTACGTGTATTTATAAACATACATTCTATGTCAGGTCCGTAATGTAATTTTTTTTATCTAAAAAACAACATAGAAAATAAAATTTTTAATTTCGTCGTTATTGCGGTATATATATAAAATTAATTAGGAAAATAACAATAATGAGATTTACTAGTATGTAGTACATAGAAAATAAAACTAAGTACCGGGTGTCCCAGCGGAGCGGTAAAGTCCATTATTGGTATCTAATAATGTATATAATCCTAAGCTCTACAATTTAAAAATATTTTCATTTATATAGGGTGTTCGACAACGACGAACCAACATTAAATGGAATGCCACGCATTTTTTTTTACATTTTATGATAGCCCTTAAAGGGCTGATTAAACTGACATCAACTTGTACTTGTCGATTTGCAACTGTTTCTGAGATATGGCGATTTTTCTTTAAAAATTGTACAACATATACAAAGTTGCTATGAAATAACGATTGATGATGAAATACCTATTATGGGTTCAATTAGTAGAGATATCTTTTCAGTAGGTGAAATTGAGTGTTGTTTTCGCTGTTATGATATATGCATTTAGAATAATTAATTGAAAAATTGTATTTTTTTTAATTTGTCAGTCTTCAACGATTCCATGCTATATTCAAAACAACTTTCTGGAAGGAGTGTCATGATTAAACCCACATAAGCTTACCATAAATACATGTTAAACGAAATGTAATAACCAAGGTGGATACAGCTATGTGTATTATATTTATATCAAAAATAAAATTATTTCAATGAAAATGTGATAAGTGAGATCATCCCTCTCAATCTAATAACTTGTCTCGTAGCAACATATGTATGGCGATGGTGTTTAAATTTCTGTCGTAAGTCTGTTCCACAAACGTGAGATTTATTAAGACACGGAGGAGATGATTAAAAGGAAAAAAGAAAGAAAAGGAAAAAAAATCCGGAGAACAAAAGTAAATTGAACGTCAAACTTATTTAAACGCGATGAAATATATGGCGGGGTCTGTACAAATACATAAAACATGTTAGGTTAGAACCTACGCATAAGTGTTCACCGTTCCGACTACGTAAAACAACAGTACGGGGATTTAATTAGTTCGGTAGTAGTTGGGAATGTAAATTGTTTTCAAAAACTTGTCAGCGTTAACCGGGGGTTGGTTGTTCTTTATTAAACGAACTACCTCCGTCCCTTGCACTCGTTAGATGAATAAATTATGAATGGATTTCGGCACTGGAATAGATTGGTCGAAGAAGAAACCAATTAAAAATAAACGCATATACAAATCGGGTCGCTACATATCTTTGTTTGCTAATTAAAATTGATCACTTTTAAGACATTTTAAGCTTTAATTTATTATGTAGGTACTATGTTTTAAATCAATTTTTATTTTGGTAAAAGAATCAACAATTGTACAAAATGTATTACAATAGTAACGTTTTTAATCTTAACACAATTTGTGTGTATATATAAGATAAAACTTATTTCTAAACTCGACAAACCAATTAAAATAAACGAAAATAAGTATATTTCAAACTGGTTTTGAAATCATGTACCTATGTTTATTTTTAAGAAAGTCAGCATGGAAACTTTTTAAATGCATATCATCATAGTGGACAAGAGTGTAATTAAATATTTAATATATAAGTAAATATATCTATTTGTTATTAACAAATTCTAGTCCTAACTAGAGGGGCGTAACTTAAATTAGACCCTTGTATATATCGGTACCCCGAGCGAAATTATGGCAAGTCTATAAAGAAAATTGCTGATATATCAAAGTTTTGCATAAATAGTTATTTCGACCTACTCTGTTGCCTGTTCCCTTCTCCAATGAGAAACCAGCAAAAATCTCCCATCATGACGGGATCCCACCGACCTCGATATCGTTTTTCCATTTCTGCAATCTCTTGATGGAACCCTTCCCGCTGCTCATCACTCGTCTTTCCTAAATTAGCAGGAAAGAAATCCAAATGTGAATGCAAAAAATTAACTTTTTCACACTTTTAATTGCCCAAAAAATATTTGCAAACATTTTTAAAAGAAGTCCATGCTGCCAGCTCTAAATCAATCATGGTACGTTCAAAATTTTCATCTTTGAAAAGCTTCCAAACTTGTGGACCAACAAACGCGACCTTTCGCATCAGACAGCTTTGGGAATTTATCCCTTAAGTATCTAAAACAGTTGCCTTCTTTGTCTAGTGTTTTGACAAGCTGTTTCATCAATCCTAATTTAATGTGTAGATGGGGTAGAATCACCAAATTAGAATCCACTAAATTTTATATTAAATTCCCCAGGAACAATTTTGGTCCGTGGCTGCCATCATTTATATGTATATAGCGAGTTTTTGCAGTTATTTCCGCTTCTCGCATCCTAAGCGCCATCTATCTCTATCGTTCCACTCTTCCTCCCGTAGACCTCTCTTCTTCATTTCTTCTTTTATATTTTCCATCCATCTCCTTCGTGGTCTGCCTCGTTTATTCCCTTGAGGTGGATTCCAATTCCATACTCTTCTTGGTAATTTTTCTTCCTCCATTCGACGTAGATGTCCATACCACCTCAGCTGCCTCCCATTTATAGCATCTATAATAGTCTGCTTCACTCCCATTCTATTCTATGTTCTAATTTCTGACATGGTCGTCTAAAGTTATTCCGCAGCATCTTCTCCAATATGTCTTTGCGCCGAAAGCAACCTTTGATTCATTCTTTTGCCTATCACCCTATTTCTGACCCGTATGTTATAACTGGTTCAATGATTGCTTTAAATATGTTCGTTTTTGTCTTTTTTGTCAGGTTCTTGTTCCACAGAGCAGGATGTAATGCTTTCATCATATTCTTTGCTCTGTCTATTTTCTTCATTATGTCCTTGTGGTCTCTTCCGTCCTCGTCTATTGTGACTCCTAGATATTCATTCTGGCTTACATTTTTTATTGTTCCGCTGTCTAACTCTATATCCCGTCCTTTCCCTCCTATGACCATGTACTGGGTTTTCTCCATGTTTAACAGTATGTCATATCCTGTTGATCCTCCGCTACTACTATTTGGTCATCTGCAAATAGTACCGTAGTATCGGGCTGTCATTTAGCCATGTTCCCATGAGGCTACATTTTTTGGTCCAATGTTTTAAGGCCGCGTCCAGGTAAATTTTAAAAAGGGTGGGGAACAGACAGCATCCTTGCTTTACTCCCTTTGATGGTGTGAATGGAGATGAGACTTAGGCTCCCACTTTTACGACGGCTTGACTGTCTTTGTACAGGGCTTTCGCTGCGTTTATGTATTTTTTATTTATGCCCGCTTGTCTATAAACGTAACATGCAGTTCTCTTCCTTTATTTAGTTTTTTCTCTACGAGGTGTCTTATCGTAAATAGATTATCTATACATGACCTTCCCGATCTAAAGCCGCTTTGTTCTTCTATCTCTCTCGTTTCTTTCTCTATTCTAGCTTTGAGAATTCGTCCGTATAGTCTTCCCACTGATGAAGTAACGCTTATTCCTCTATAATTCTTGCAATCTTTTCTACATCCCTTTTTTGTAGATCGAGTGTATATGGGATATTTTCCAGTCATTTGGTATGTTTTCTCCTTTTAGACACTTATTAAATATATTGCAGATTATTTCTAATGTTTTTGTTGTGGCTTGTTTTATTAACTCGATAGGCAGATCACCTGGCCCCCGGCGCTTTATTGTTTTTTATTTTTTGTAGAGCTTTCCTCACTTCTTCCACCGTAATTTGCTCCAGTTCGTCTGCATCTGTTTCCTCTGCATGTAATTTTGTGTCCAGGTACTCAATTCGTTTTTCTATCAGTAGATCACTGTAGTAGCTCTTCCACGTTTCAGTATCTATTGGATTAATCTTTTTTTTGCCATTATTTTATTTGGTAATTATGCTGAACTGCTCGGATATCCCACAGGCACAAAAAACAATATTTGAAAAATCCTTTTTGCAGTCCAAGTAATAAGGAAATAACCTTAAGGTCGCCGCACATTTGCCAAAGATGATTTGAATATTGAATGAGGTTTAATATAGTTGACATACTGTCATACGTTTCTTTTGTGTTTGTAGAAGATCCATTGGAGTTGATGGTATCGAGTTACCATTATAAAGTAAAACGGCTTTGAGATTTCTTTACCGCGAGTCGGTAAACAGTCGCCATTCTGCAGGATTATATTCAATACTCATTTCATACGGAAGTTGATTGACATTAGTAGAGTAACAGTAATTGCTTTCAACTCCGTAAAATGAACTGAACTTTTTGTGAAGATTGTTCAATACAGAGATTCTTCTAGTGGAATGAAAAAGATTCCATTATTTTAATCGAAATCCTAAAATTTGTGTTTTTTCTATCGTTAAACCCAAATCCCGTATGAAATCATTCAGATCTGATTGAGTAATGAGATATTGTTCGTCGGAAGGACCATATTTTAAACATCGTTTATATCTTCCTCGTCCGTGGAATTTGCAAAAGAATTTGAATGCATTTTAGTTGGAAGTTCACAATCAGATCTTTTCAACGGTTTGCTTACAGATGGAATGTCTGGATACACTACTTTGTGTATATTTCTTTTTGAAAACCCTTTATTTTTTACAAGACAGAGCATCCAAATCATTGGCCTGTATGACAGAACCTCAGCAGAATTCTTCTTTTTGTTCCACTGCGATAATTGATTTTTAGTTTTGAAGCCAAAATATTGTGCATTACATCTTTGAATTAATTTACTTAGGGGCCACTTTTCCGATCATCTTATGGACAATGCTTTTAAAAAATTTTTTGTTAAAAATCTTAATTGGACGTATTTTCCTTTTTGATTTCAACAATAAAACTTTGAAATTCATTTTACTGTGTATTACCTATCTCAATTTTCCTGTATATTTTTTCCTCACTTTGATTGTTTCTAAATTGTAGGCATTAATCTCAAAACTGCTGCTTTAGATATTCTAACCAACAAGCAAACTATAGAAAATTTTTCTTTAACAATGTGAAGAGGTATTATTTAATAATTTTAAGTAGATAAACACTGACTGCAAAATACTGTTATCACAACCTAACAAGAACACGTGTGCTTATTTATGCCCCGAAAGACCTATTTTTCCATCCAGTACCCACCAAGCCCGTAAAAATTAATTATCCTTATTAATTTCATCGTTTCCGCGTATGCTCTTACGACAATTGTGTACAGTAAGTTGCTCTAAAAATAATACGCTTATCTTTATTTCTCATCACATTTTTCGTTGTAATATAAGGACACTAACAGTCTCATATAACATAATACACTGATTAGACTTATGTAAAGTCCCCATTTGTGTTTTGATTTATCTTCGCCGTCATCGCACGTAAAATTTAAGCTTTTGAGCGTAATATTTCAATTTCCTTTTTTAGCGAATTTAATTAAAGTGATTTAAATTCTAATTATACGCATTTGACTAGTCCTGTACATGAAACTCGCATGCGTGTTTTGTAACTAATAACTTGATATAAACAAAGACTGTTTAAGTCAATGTTATATTCTCTTACACAAGAAATTTAGTTGGTAGTATCGTACGAATTCTACGAAAAATGCATAAGTATACTTGGCCGCTATAGAATAAGATAGATGGTAATAACCTAAAAAAAATAACTTTCTTTTTTCTAATTGTAGTTTATAAAGACATATGAAGGAAACGCGTTACATTCAATTGTACGTAATACTGGATCCATGGCGACTCGTCTTGTCAATGTTGCCGGATCTATTTTTATTTTTGTTAGTGACATTTGATATAACTAAAAAAAATTTAAAACGAAAATGAAAACACATGGATGTTAAAACTAACATCAAGCAGTAAATAATTACTGTGACTTACATATATACATTTATACGTAAAACGTATATGCATACATGCATATATGCATATACGTTTTACGTATAAATGTATATATGTAAGTCACAGTAATTAAAAAAAAATATTTTTATTTTACATTAATTTCTTAACATTTAATAATAAAATACGATATGTAATGTATGTTAACAAATCTAACAATTTTTTTCAGACTAATGATGACATTCAAACGATACAATTGCAACAAATAATGAGAAAATAATTATAGGGATACTGAAAGCTACCATTAAAATGAAGCTATTTAATGTATTTTCTATAGAAGATGTTTTTATGCAGTTCTGGTATATTGCTTTTAGATACAATAGATATGTAGTATAATGCATTTACAATGCATAATCATAACGTATGTAAAGTTCTTACACAACAAAGCTATGTAGGTCAGGAAGTATGATGTAAAACATGCATTAAATTATCATGCCTACCGTGATGACTAATAGTCTTTTAACCAACCTACAATATCATTTAAATACTTATGATTAATCATAAACACGCTTTTGTATCAGACAGCGAGAAAGTGCCACCTGGATTTTCATTGCATTATCGTTCGATATATAAAAGTGTCTAAACAATGACTGTTCTCTTGGCTTTACGCATTTGCTGAAAGCGATACTAAACACTAGATATGTACGTACATACAAATATGCTTCATTTATTAACGTATTTTAATAATTTACTCAGTTTGAATGCCATTTTTGTATGTTATTGTAAAGCGTATCTACTGCCCCCATAATTAAAAAGACAGTATCTGCAAAAACAAAGTTTTGAGTAAACAGAGTTCGAAATTCAACCGTCTGTCTTTTTGTTATGTAAATAGCTTTTCTTTTAATTTTCTGCAATATTAGGCAAATTTTAAAGCATGTGCCTTTAGGAAGGTTAATATTTGTGAAGAAAAAGAAAAACAGATACTGCAAAATTGTGTTTTTGTGTTTTACCTCAAAGCGCAGTAACTGATTTTAATGTAATATTATACACTATCTTAATAATTACACAATAAATAGTTTGAAAACATTTATTGAATAGAGCTTACAATAGTATAAACGAGCATAAGATATTTATTTTCTGATTGGTCAATTTTTCTAAAATTCCAAACGATTTTGTATCATTAATGACCCTAGAGGTTTTATTATCGCATATTTTGATTTACTGTCAATAACTTTTGTTTCTTTTATTTGTTGAGGTTCTTCTATTATTTTTTAGGGCAAAAGATTTTATAAAATTGTGTGAATATTCCTCACTTTCAACTGAAGTTTTGCAAGTTAAGTTTGTGCTACCTCTTTCGGCAGTCGTTTGAACAATGTTGGCTAGATAAGGGTTAGGGTTGTTATAATAAGCAATGTTGACCTTGTGCACAGAGTGCCAATCTTTCCACAAGCGAAAATCGCTTATTTCCCAGGCTTTTACTGTTACTTTTCCAGATTGGGTAAAGAAACGGCAATGGCAAAATCCTGGAAGTCATAAGTTTTCCTTGGTTGTGTTTCAACTTGGTGTTGAAAACTGTTTGCACTCATGAATGTATGTCGTCAAAGTAATTGAGTTTAACTTATCCAATTAAGACCATACTGGAATTTATAATACATACGAAATCTGACAGAAGAATTCTTATTTTGTGAAGTGCAATTATCCAACCATAAAATTACGGTTTTGTTGTCTCGATTTACCATGAAGAAAGAATGAAAAGCACTGACAATGTCTTCTTTATTTCTTCCCGTTATTGCTTCGTGCCATATAACTCTCAGAGGTTTCACATTTTTTTGCTTGGTCCCTACCGATACGAAACTCTCATGACTTACAACTTTTTTGTAAAAACAGCAGATTTAAAAGTGTCAATTCTGAGAAGCATATTTTATCTTCATTTAGGTCTAATTCGGCATATATCCTGTAAAAATCTCGACTTATTTTGACTTGGTTTATATGATTCGATCATGACCAGCAATTAGCACATTCGGAATTTCTTTTTATGTTCTGGATTAAGTCAAAAGTCTTTCACTTTTCACACTCTTCATAGCCAAGTTTGGTGTACTGAATATAAAGTTAAATCATAGTATCGACTCAAATTGGAATGAATCATAAGCTAAAATACAGTATCTGCTGTTGCAGTTGTCGGAAAATTGTCATTGACTGGAGAACAAGGATTCAGAAAATGTAACTCTCTCAAAAAATGCTTGTCGAAGAAATGCGCTTGCAAGTCATCGAGACTACGTAATTCTAAATGTTACAATAGCGCTCCGTGTTGTAACAAGTAATTTTTTTTACTACCTATTAATAAATGACACTTAATTAAATGTATGTCTTCAATTCGTTTGTTAAATACCAAGTAATAAGAAAAATACTAATTCAGTTAGATTAATAATAATATATCTTTATTAGCAATACGCTATTTACATACACTTACATTATTTATATAAATTTATCTAAAATATATAATGACAGTTGTCTCTTAAATCTATTTATATTACTACAATGTTTTATTTCATACGGCAGGCTGTTAAACATTTTTAGCCCATTAACAAAAACATTATTAGTCGTTGATGACCTATTAACTCTTTCTATAAAGAAATCATTGATGATTCTTGTATTATATTTATGTGTGTCATGTATATAAATCAACTTCTGACTAATATACGATGGCGTAACACCTTTTTTAGTCTTGTAAATAAATAGCATAGTTTTGTAGTTTATTCTTTGACGCACATTCATTAATTTCAATGTACTCAGCATTAATGTAACTGGTGTATATTTGTTACTCTTTAAAATTGTTCTCATAGCCCTGTTTTGTATTTTTTGCATTTGCTGAGTTTCGTAATTATTTAACTTGAAAAGGATAGTTGAGCAATATTCAATGTGTACGGAAATTAGTGATTTATATATAGACAGTTTAATATATGTAGACATATTTTGACCTATTCTACTTAAATAACCTACTTTTTTAGACATTTTATTTAGAATATGTTTTGTATTTTCTTTAAAATTTAAATGCTGATCTATAATTATCCCTCAATATTTTATACTATTTATTCTTTCTAAATAATTATTATCTATTTTTATCTTAATATTGTCATAATTAATTGTATTTAATTTATATGCACTACCAATGATTATAAATTTAGATTTACTTACCAACGTAAGGGGTTATGTTTGTGAGAAAATAATTTTATTTGTGTTCTTTTGTCCTATTCAAGAAGTATTTTAAAGGTGCTTGAAAATGATTAGTTATTAAAAATTAATAAACAAAAATACCAAATGAAAATATTCATTGTTTGATTCCCAAAACCAACATTTACCAGGCGTCACTTATAAACTAGCATGTACTAAATTGTATAGGAAAAACCCGAAAAAATCGTCGCTTTTTTATAAATCCTTACATTTATCAACTCATGTCTGTAAATCCTAAGATTTACTGGTAAAACTTAAGATTAACCCATACACGGGCTTTTACAGTAAGACATATAATATTAAAAGCTTGTAACTTAAACACTGGATTTATATTTAAAGCACATATCTAAATATTTCATAACAAAGAATTTTTAATTGTGGAAAGAAAAGAAAGAAACTAAGAATGAATCGCTAAATTTGGAACAAGACGTTTTTAATAAAGCCCAATGTTTGTGGAATTACAAAAGCTTTATTTTTACTTTCTGTTCTCTAATTTTGTAAACCAATTCTGGACAACATCCGAGCGAGCCTTGATATAGAAGAATATAAATTAAACAGGGGAAAAAATTCTACACCTGATGTAAATAGGAATACTTTATTTGGAGCATTACAATTTCATAAATAAAATACGAACAAGAAAAATATAATTTTAATTTTAATATCCTTCATTCTTATAACTCATATGAACTAAATGATTATATATTTTAATGAAAATGTGTTATTGTTAAATAGTAATAATAATTTAGCACATGGTTAAGAATTGAAACTAAAATTTATTTACTATTTTGGTCAGTTATAGTTCCAATATCACGCGACTTGAGAATTTTATAGCATGATAATATTGACATTTTAGGGCTAAAGTTAAATATACGTCTTTTAATTTAGAAGTTATAATATTTAAGAATTTTTTAGTCGTTGATTAAATAAACACAAAGTTAAGATCTTTATTCTCTTTGAATCGTGCTATTGTTCACTGGAATAACAAAAGAACTTTGACATTTCAGCAAATACCATTGTTTTATTTTGTTATTCCTACATACTTTTTGATATACAATGAGGTAAAAGCACTGGCGTAGCGTGCCTAATGGTACTTTACCATTTATTAGATATCACTTTTCCAACGCATATTTTTCCTAATGGAAATCATAAAAGTTACCTTTTTTTTATCAAGCCACACAATACTCAATATTTTTTCCATATGCGTAACTTAAAATTTATTACTTTTAATGAATAATATATGTCACCTGGTGAAAGATATACAAAACCACCATCATGAATTATTTGCACACTTTAAAACTATTTAATTATTCCGAAGTAATCAGTAGTATAAATTATGAACGTGTCACTTGGCACACGCAAATAAAAGTTTTATCTAATCCGGCACGCAGTGTGGGGTTAAAAAAATTCCAAGTAACACTTTGACTGTAGGTTTAATTAAAAATTAAGTGAATTACAGAATATTACCGCTATAAATATCGTAATTAGTTAAAGAAGGTCCCAAATTTTCAGTTTTAATAATTGTATGGTCAACGGAAAACATTTATGGATATGTATATCAAATAATTATAATATAAAATAATATATCTTTATTGCTCAACAGACATACATCTAATTATAGGATAACGAAAAAAATAATACAATAACTCAGCAGTACAATGAGTAACACATGACAATATAATGCTTAATAAAAAGAAATAACTAACTATTATACCGTAGTCGACAAATTTTAATTTCTGTTTATAGCTCCTATACTAGCTATCTATCCCATGCAGAAGGTGACCTTGTAATATGCAGCGATGCCTGCTTTATAACAGTGGTAGAAGAATCAACGCAGTCGGAGGATTTTCACATTTCATAGCAAAAGTTTGCCGGGTGTACTTGGCAGCCTCCCCATATGTTTGTCTTTACTTTATTTCGCCGTGTTCTTTTCCTCTTCTACTTTCGTACCGGTGTATTGAGCTATAAACAGAAATTAAAATTTGTCGACTACGGTATATTACAAGAAAGAAAGTGTATGGTTTTTCATTTTGTGTAGGTATGGTTTTTCTCATTTTGTATATGTCTTTTTACTTTCTTATACGTAGTATAAGGAAGTATTGTGATGACGAACATTTTCGACCTCGAGATTTTTGCAGATTTCCCTTGCAGTCAATTACTTTAAATAAAACTGGTTCTGGACATGCAATTATTATATTTATAATGGATTCGTTTCTAATATTACTCCAACCATCAATTTGAATACAAATTGTTTTAAACTTTACTATTTTTTCATTAACTAACTGATTTATTTGAGAGTGTTCTATATCTAAAAGCGCATTGAATAACTGATATCTAGTCGGCAATCGTAAAGATGGTATAATTTTTTTAAACAATTTTTGCCAATGAACATTTTCCGTAAAATTTAAAGAGGTACTACTAGGAAAGCATGCTGTTGCTAAGAGATCTCAAATTTCCTCTTATTCTGATTTATTCATTACATCCACAAAAAAATCCAAATTTTTACTGTAAGCGGATTTTATGGTGCTTGCAGCAGATTGTGGGCGAAAATCGCTTGAAATAGTTTCTCCATCGTCGTCTTCTAAATCTGTTTGCGAAGAACTTTTTCCTTCCGGTATCTCTAAAATGTTAAATATTTTTCCATAAAACCCAATAGGAATCAATCAAAATTACTCACCTTTATTTATTGCTTTAATTTTCTTAACACTTAATGCGCTTGATTTTGATTGTATTTCATTCTTTATTTTACGAGGACAACGAATGCACTTATTCTGTAAGTGACTGGACATTCTGGTTACATTTAAAACATAACTTTGCGAACAGAAGTTACACGAATATAATTTCGAATATTCTGTGGATTTTGAAAATGCTGTTAAAATGGGCGATACCGAGTTGCGGTAATGGTCAGGGTAAATGTTAATTCTTTCCCCGAGTTGCGGTACGACAAGTCTAGGTAGATTCGCTTGTTATAATCCCACTCCTTAATTGCGGTAAATTTGCGGATTAAATTTGATTTTTTCCTCTTTGCTGTACTTACATGTTGAGTGTCAACTTGAATTGTTTATAAAATATGTTACAAAAATGATTGATTCTTTATACTTTATGTGTTTATCTGTAACAATTTCTTTGTCCTTACATAGAAAACGTGAATATATTGTACACAGTACATCATCTTTACTTCGAAAATTAACGGGTTAAGAAAAAGAAAAGTAAATAATAAATTACAACTATTTATTTTCAACTGCGTTATACTTATAAGAAACACATTTAACAAAGTTTAGTCTATCTATTTCATGATTATTATATTGCCTAATTTTTTCTAAAATAAATGATTTAGGCTGTCTAATAGTACGACAATTAATGGAAGTTTTTTTTACATAAGTGTCTATTTGAACATCGTTAATACATTTTAGAAAAGTGTTTATATTCGGATGTGGCGATGGACATGCTGCGTTGAATCGCGCGTGGAAAGACTCGCACGCATTCGTTGTTCTCCATGGACAGTATACAAGTGCTGCCCAAATATGTGGGGGAAAACTAGAGCTTCTTGTATGTAGCAGTCGACTAAATAGTCACAAAATTCTGTTAACCTTGAATCAATGGGCTGTTCTTCCATCAGCTCGACGAAAGCATCACCAACTTCATCGGGAGGCAAGAATGTTAGGCCAAAAACATAATGCAGCCATTTTCCACTGGGAGAACTTTTATCTCTATAATCGCGAGTTAAGTCCAATGATTGTATTTTTCTCCACCTATAAATACATTTTTAATTTTAAAAAATTATACCTAAGATTAAATATAAAACGCTACGAATTATAAAACTTACCACGCTTGACTCAAATGAAATCTGCAACCTATTAGATTTGCTGCTGGTAGTATATCCCTTGCTGCGGAATGAATTGCTTTCTCAAAATCAAGCACTATATTCTTGGGTTGAAATGAATATTCCATTTTCGAACATTCCGATTTTAAAACACTGAACAAATTCTTATAGGTATGTCTCTTCTTTTTTATCTTTTAGTAAGCAATATGCGACTGGTATGTACATATTATTTACATATGAATGTATTGTGAACATCTGCAAGAAGTGCTTCGTACAGTAATCAAAAGTTCCATCTACCAAAATGATTTCTTGTTGACAAAGTAATTTAATATTACTTTTACACGAAAATATAACAATGTTATTCGACATATTATTATAAAACAAAAAATCTTCATCACGAATTGTTCTTATTTGAATTGAATCTAAATATTCATGAACTTCTGTGGTAGAAGATGGCAATTTCGGATATAATTGCAAGCGTGCGTAGCTGATATTATTGCTGATATATTTGACGTCTTTGACTGTTAATGTGTCCAGTGTGAGTTTTTGAAAAGCCACTTCTTCGTGAATTAATTTACGAGGCCTATCTGAAATCGCAGATTGTGCTTTCCTCTTCACACTGTTGTTTAACTTCTGTCGGTTCAAAATTTCATCCGAAAGTGAAACATGATTATGGTCACCTGATTTTCGCGAAAATATATTGTCAGGTCCAATAGTAAAAACTTTTGCACTACAAGTTTTTAATGTACAACACCAACACACTTCACCGCTCGTTTTATTATCGCGATATCTTCGAAATTTAAAATTGTCTATCGCAAGCAACAACTTCCCTTTTTCACTTAACATTGTTGTATAGGACATTTTGTCACTTTCAAATACAATTTTAAAACTGAACGTTTTGGAAGGCGTAAACAGATATTTATACCTATTCTTCGGATAATCCATTACTAATTTGTACTTAATTATTTTGATAGTTTGTGTATTCTATGAGAACACACCTCACCAAATTCATTATTTAATCTTTAAAAGGAATTTCCCCTTATCCCATTTTATTTCATATTGTTGGGGATTATATCGGCGTACCGCAACTAGGTCGAAGGATTATTATGACCATTTTGACATGCAGGTAAAGGAGTGACCAGTACCGCAACTCGGGCGATCCCGTTAAAATAACTTTTTTTTTATTTTATCTTTACGCCCCATCCCAGCACCCAGCATTAGGAGTATAGTATATTCACAAACTTTATATAGTTCAACTTATACACCGAAATCTTTTAAAAGACTACTTCATTCGTTATATAAACGGCTGATTCCCGGGCTTTTACATCTGCTAGAAAGGGACTTGCCCAATCACCGAGTGTGCAATGTCATACGTGTACATAGATAATGTTTTACTTTGTTCGTAATTTACGGAAATTTTATGTGGTAATTTACCGTAAATGACGGTAATTAATTCGGTAATATACGGGGTAATTTACCGACATACATCACTGATCAGAATCTTATAGATGTTAAGAATATATTTGGTATTGTAATATTCAAACTATAAAATACCTAGTTTAAAGAATTTTTATTCAGTAAAACACCCACAACCATAAACGGTAAATATCTAAACGTGTCCCATTCTATGCAAGACAAAGAAAACAAATTCAATTACCGTGCGTACAATGCAAACACATACAGAACAACTATTTGTCGTCAGGAAAGTACAATAAGTGATTTACGTACCCAGTTTCATGCACATTAGATACCGTACTGGGTTGTAAGAATGCGCAAAACTTAACACTTACTCACTTTGGAAGGAGAAGAACAATAGTAGAAACAATAAATGCATGTTTTGTTCGTCTAAGGCAAGTTTAGCGTGGGTTCTAAAGATTTATAAGCCTTTGTTCACTTAAAGGACACGGCGAACGTCGTCGGAGTACTTTTTTAATTAACATATTAATTTTTTCGGCGTTTAGGCTTACAATCAAATGAATATAAAATGTTAATTTACGTTCGGGGATAGTGTTAGTTTTGTGAATGTGACGCTGTGAGCACCGTTGGATGCCGTGTTACACTGGTTCTTATCTCTGTACCTTTGACTACTACATGTTGAATATTTTAATACATTAAAAGTTTTAAAAAATCTGTTGTCTTAATTTGATGTCAAGTCCCATGTTAAAGCCACGGTGAGACGAAAAATACACGCTGTTTTACAGTTGGTTTATAATATGTATTTGCATAATTCACATAAAAAATTTTATATGGTCTTTACCATCGGAAACTGTCGATATTTTATTATCTTATTATACAATACTATTACAGATATTATGTAGGAAGTTTATTAGTATAACTAGAAGAATATTAGAAATTATTTCCTATGATATACGTGTAATTATTAACAATGAGCAATCATATTGTTTTATACCAATTTCTTCATATGAAAGATAGGACTTTAAAAATTAGTTGGCTTTGTCGTAAATGTCCTTCTTTATATTTACGTAAAAATATAATTGTATTCAAATGTTAATATTTCAACAAAAATAATGACTTTTATTAAAAGAATTGTAAAAGTAAGCATTTCCTGTATATGTATATATATATATATGAAATATGTTATTAACTTTATATATACAGGGTGTCCCACCGGGAACCAAATCGATCTATATATGGAAAACCACACATAGGAAAATTTTTAAAATTTGGGGGCATGCGAAAGTCGATGGGGGCAACTCGGCTAAAATATTTTCAAGATGGCGGCACTTCCGGTTATACAGGAAGTAGATGTCAACTTTCTTATTTCAAATGGAATACCCTGTGTATTATTGCATTTTTGGAATCTACACAGATTCTAGGCTAATTTTATGTATCACGTCCTATACCTAAGTCTAACTGTTTTTGACTTATTTAATTTTTTACGTGAAAAATGACGTTTGCAGCATCTAAAATAATTAATATTTAATTAATAAGGAAGCCCTTATTATTCAATTTGGACTAGAGTCCTTGTTGAGAAAGACCTACTGAAATAGTTTTTTTATAATATTTTGAAAACTTTTAGTACAGGGTGTTTAAAAAATATGATTAAAAATGAAATTGAAAAAAATGCCAAAAATCAATTTTTTCAAATGGAAACCCCCAATTTTTATAATTTTATTTAATTTAGCATTAAAAAATAGTGTAAGTTTGTGTAAGGTTATCTATGCAAAAAATTTTTAGTTTTCGAAATATTGCCAATTTAATATTTCTATTCGGAAATTTTGCTGCGTGAATTTTAAATTCAGTTTCTCTTAGTTGGCTTTGGCGGCATTGACAATCAAATGCTAAAGAAATGTATGACGCTGTCATTATTTGAGAAGTATTATTAATTATTATACCAGGGCGCTTAAATTACACAAACGAAGATTATTTAAACCTAATTATTATTTATGGAGAATGTAACAAAGTTATATCAAGAACATGTGACACATTTTCTATTCGATATCCGCAAAAACAGAAGCCATCACAATGTACCGTTAAACAAATTATAGAAAATTTCAAGAACTTTGGATCCGTCAAAGCAATGGTGCAAAGAAATAAACCTCTCGTTAATAATGAAAATATCGAAATTGCTATTTTGGGATATTTCGTCGCTAATCCAACAATGTCTGTAAGACAAGCTGCATTGGAGTCAGGATTATCAAAATCAACAGTTCACAGAATATTATTATTGTTTAATTTAAAGAGAACAGCATAATTATTTTTTCAATAAATGTTCAAACTGACGTCCTTGAACTTCCAGACACTTTTGGCATCTAAGCAACAGTTGTTCATGAGTCGCTTTCCTTATTGACTCGGGTGTTAAACTTGCAAATTCATGCCTCACGCGCTGCATACAATCTTCCATGGTTGTTATGGGAGTGTTATACACTCGATTTTTGATTGTACCCCAAATAAAAAAATCGAGCACTGCAAGATCTGGGGAGCGGGCTGGCCAAAGGAAAGGACCGTTGTTGGCTATCCATCGATCAACAAAAGCATTTTGCAAAAAATTGTCAATGAGGTAGCTGCCATGTGGAGGTGCGCCATCATGTTGGTAAAAGAGGTTTCTACGAACGGCGAGCGGCAAATTGTCCAAATAGTCGGTTTCTAAATTCTGTAAAATGTTCAAGTAGCCCTCACCTGTAAGTTAATAAGCACATTTTTACCTAGAAATATTCTAAAATTTCTAACTTACCATTTAAATTTTCTTGATAAAAGTGTAGTGCCACGACGCCATCGTTTCTTATCGCACAATAAACATTAAATTGCCAGGAATCTTGAAAATTCTGCTCTCTAAACACGTGTATATTCGAATCACTCCAATAATGGGAATTATGTCGATTAAATGCACCGTTTTTTGAAAATTTCGCTTCGTCTGTCCAAATGATATTGTCCAAAAAAAATTGTTTCCTTGCGCCCAAGTTGTAATAAACTCACAGAACGCCACTCGTCTTGGAAAATCAGTTTCTTTTAGATGGTGGACTATGGAAAATGCATATGGACGAAATTTATGTTTGCGTAATATTCTGTGAACTGTTGATTTTGATAATCCTGACTCCAATGCAGCTTGTCTTACAGACATTGTTGGATTAGCGACGAAATATCCCAAAATAGCAATTTCGATATTTTCATTATTAACGAGAGGTTTATTTCTTTGCACCATTGCTTTGACGGATCCAAAGTTCTTGAAATTTTCTATAATTTGTTTAACGGTACATTGTGATGGCTTCTGTTTTTGCGGATATCGAATAGAAAATGTGTCACATGTTCTTGATATAACTTTGTTACATTCTCCATAAATAATAATTAGGTTTAAATAATCTTCGTTTGTGTAATTTAAGCGCCCTGGCATAATAATTAATAATACTTCTCAAATAATGACAGCGTCATATATTTCTTTAGCATTTGATTGTCAATGCCGCCAAAGCCAACTAAGAGAAACTGAATTTAAAATTCACGCAGCAAAATTTCCGAATAGAAATATTAAATTGGCAATATTTCGAAAACTAAAAATTTTTTGCATAGATAACCTTACACAAACTTACACTATTTTTTAATGCTAAATTAAATAAAATTATAAAAATTGGGGGTTTCCATTTGAAAAAATTGATTTTTGGCATTTTCTTCAATTTCATTTTTAATCATATTTTTTAAACACCCTGTACTAAAAGTTTTCAAAATATTATAAAAAAAATATTTCAGTAGGTCTTTCTCAACAAGGACTCTAGTCCAAATTGAATAATAAGGGCTTCCTTATTAATTAAATATTAATTATTTTAGATGCTGCAAACGTCATTTTTCACGTAAAAAATTAAATAAGTCAAAAACAGTTAGACTTAGGTATATGACGTGATACATAAAATTAGCCTAGAATCTTGTGTAGATTCCAAAAATGCAATAATACACAGGGTGTTCCATTTGAAATAAGAAAGTTGACATCTACTTCCTGTATAACCGGAAGTGCCGCCATCTTGAAAATATTTTAGCCGAGTTGCCCCCATCGACTTTCGCACGCCCCCAAATTTTAAAAATTTTCCTATGAGTGGTTTTCCATATATAGATCGATTTGGTTCCCGGTGGGACACCCTGTATATGAAATATGTTATTAACATTAAAGTTAGACTTCAAACTTTCTCTATTTCGTCAGAATATAGTTTTATATCTTTGATATAAACTATGTCAAATTAAATTTGTTAATATAAAAATTGTAAAACTGCAAATGATTATTGCACATGAACATTTAATACGTAGAAACAGAAGTAATCTTATTTTTATGTCACTGCCCAATAATAGGCATATTGTGGGGAAAAGGGGTATAATTCGAAAAAAATTCATTATGAGTTAACTCTGCCACAATATCCTCAGCAATTTCTGACTTTTTTTTTAAGGATTATAAGTCGCGATATACTCTATGTCACAGCTTATTGTTTAGTGAAAACTGAAATAACTTCAAAATTTCACATTAATATAATATAGAGAATTGTTGACAGACCGTTGATGATTGGCACCTCCTTTTATTTTTGTCTGTAATAAGCAAAATGCGCTTGTTTTCTACATGATGTAATACTTTGCACAATGTAGCAACCCAGTATTACGTGTTGCGCATTCGATGAAGGCGTTAATTTGATAGTTCTGTTTGTGACAAGTGTTCGTCTTGAACGTTGTGACTTTAGGTAAGTCTTATATGATTTTCTTAAGGATTCAATTTTTAAAATGAGTTAATAACTTTGTTAGTTTTACTTCGAGATCGTTGCTGTTAATTGTGGTTTTGGAATATGTATACTGTGTTTGCCATAACTCTGTTAAAACAAGTTTTTTCATTTCGAGATTTTGTCATTTTCATAGGGTGTCAACTATTGGATCACAAAATTGTGTTTCATTAATGATTGTCATAGGTGCCAGTAAATGGTGTATTCCGATTTATGTTGAATCTAATCATTGGAACCAATAGTATGCGCAGATTCAGATACTTGCACCAATCGGCATTACTTACTGAACAAAATATGGCGAAGAAATTATAATTAAAAGTATTTATGTTACCTAGTTATCCAATAAATATAGGGTTGCAAATTCTCACTCTCTCGTTTACTTTATATCATTGCCGATGAATCCGAAATTTATTTCAACCTCTTCTTGTTTAGGGTTTCTCTTGTGTTTTACGAAATTTTTAGTGGTTGGAACCTATTGAGTAATTTCCTCATTCCATCATTTCCACAGATGCCGAAGGTAAAAAAACTAAGCAAATCTATACCAAAAACTACATGGAAGAACAGGTTATATCGTATTTAAATGAAATTAAAAATGGAGTATAATTGAAGGCACGTCCAAGAAATATAATGTACCGAGGGCAACGTAATAATCTGTTATTCACATCCAAAAAAACGTAATAAATTTAAATGTATCATTAACTCTTAAGCCCGCCAGCTTACAATACAACCATTGTCCGGAAATGATTACTCCAGCTAAAATGTTAAGTTGTGCCGAAGGACCAACGACTGACGTGTCTATAAAAAATCATCTAAGTAGACCTTGCATACTTCTGGCACATGAAGGTGACTCTACTGAACAAGCAGCAAACTGTGGAATTATAAACCTATCGAATTTGGTATCCTGGCCAAAAACTCCCTAGAGAAAAGGAAAGAAAGAGAGAAATCCTTATGTCCCTTATGTCATAACGTCGTCAGGTATTAAACAGATTTCTGAAGAAAAAGAACGACTGCAAGAATTTGAAATTGAGATAAAGTAAAAAGGCAAATTAGTAAATAAGAGTAATAAAAAGACTGTGACGGATAAAAAACTGTGACGGATAAAAAACTGTGACAAATAAAAACACTGAGATGAATAAAGAGACTTCGAAAAGTAAATCAAATAAAACGGAAGTAACAGACGATAAAAATTCTTCTAATGAAGCGAATATATTATAGATAAAGTGCAAAATAATAGTACTGGGGCTGTGTTACATTTGCGTAAATAAAATGTATTCTTGAAATTTACGTATTAAGTGTCAAACATTCGCGAACATATCATATTAGTTGCTCAAAAAAGACAAAAAATGTTTGAGAACAATTTTAAATGTATTTCATGGTAAAAACAGCTACACCTACCTAGGTAGATATCTTAATCGTTAGAATGTTGATATTTTATTCCATTTAAATATTCTAGGTAAAGTAGGCGTTTACTCTTAAAGGTAGGCATCTAAGTACCTATCTTTCAGAAGCAAAATAATTCTGAATACCATGATTTCAATCAGATATTTTTACTATAATGAAAAAATGAGAGTGTTGCCACCACACGACTTTCTTATACGTGTATGCGTTTCAAATTATAGAAAAGTTGTCCTAAACTAAGATTTAAATACTTTTATCTTCTGAAAAAATAAACAAAATCCTACTGTATTAGTTCCACTCTCTTAATAAGTCTCTATAGGATGCATATTTGGCGAGATATTCCAAAGAAAGTACTACTTCCTAAGAGTAAAAGTGTTACTTCCGGCACGAATTTTGAAATTTATTATATACAAAAATGTAGCTCTAAATATATTTGTACTCTTGACAAATATATATAAAATGCATAATTTACGAGATATTTGCAAAAATTGCTATTCGATAAGAGTAAAAGTGTTACTTCCGGTCTGAATTTTAAAATTTTCTTATACAAAAGATATTGAAAATTAAGTTCTAAATACTTTTGTACTCATAATGTACCCGGCTAAAAGGCATGACTTGCGAAATATTTGCAAAAAACTGATTTTCGATAAGAGTAAAAGACCTCTTTCCGGTAGGAATTTCAAAAAATATTATAACAAGGTTTATCGGAAATTTAATTTTGAGTACATATGAATTCTTTATAAATTTGTTTAAACTTAGTAGTTGGCGAAATATTGACCAAATTCGATTTCTTCACTGAAGTAAGCTACTACTTCCGGTCTACCGATTTAACTGAAAAACTAATCAGATCTCAAGAGGCTGATTATACTGGTAATTACAAAAGTTGGAATTGATATCTACAGCGGTTTGACCGCTATCGTGGTCAGAGAGAGAGAGAGAGAGAGAGATAGGGGGGGGGAGAGAGACAGAGAGAGAGAGACATTTTTTAAAAACAACTTTTTCGGTATCAAGGGACTTCAAAACGTGGACATCTGCAAAAATCTCGAGGTCGAAAATTTTCGTCATCACAATACTTCCTTATACAACGTATAAGAAAAAATACAAAAAGAAGTGAAACCTTTACGTCTCTAATGAAAATATACTGTCTCTTTCAGTTACCAATGAAGAAGAGTCAGAGTTTCAAGAAACATGTGACACTGGGTCCTTTACTATTAAAATCTCCTCTTTGAATTGTACAGCTGGAGAAATTGCAGAGATTTTGAATGAAGCATGTGTTGCTGTTATTAAAGTATTTCCATTTTCTGCTTCCAAAGACATTCTGGAAGGCGAAGGATCGACTTTATCCTTGGAAGTACGAGCGGATGGTGTCGACTTAGCTAACTTCCCTATTCCCAGAATATTTCCAAAAGTGATGTAACTATTTGTACTGAAAATCCAACACATTCCAGTACTGAAGTTAATGATTCATGTGGCAAACCGTTCGACGACACCGATATATGGGGATATCATAAAGTAAGGGATATACTTTAACTTATTATAACTTTTTAACAAACCAAGCTAACAACAAAAAGTAAACGAAATCTAGTTGCCTAAGGAATGGGATTTGTTGTATCTATGGAAAACAAAAGCGTTGTCATGACAGTTGTTGACACAAGTGTTAAAAGTAAATCATTCAATTTGGAGTTTATTTTCAAATTAAAACTCAAGTAAACGTAAAGTTTTAACGACTCAAACTGTAATAGCATGGACCTACGAACAAGAATTGGTTTAGTTCAGTGTTATTATGAATGCGGCGGAAATTACACAGCTGGATTACGAAGGTTTCGCACGAGAATGGGTTTGAGAGCGGGGCCCTGTCGTATGAAAGCCTACCGCAATTTGATACAAAAATTTGAAAGAACAGGTTCGGTAATTGACCTTCCGAGATCAGGAAGACCAAGCATTAGTGATGTCCAAGTTGCAGAGGTTCTTCACGAAAATCAGGATATAGCCAGAGGTAATCCACTAGCAATCAGCAGTGCAAATGCGATATCCAAGCGATTGTAAATGCCGTACACCACGGTCTGGAAAATTTTACGCAAAATTCTAAAAATGTATCCATATAAACCCAAAATGCTGTTTGAATTAAAGGAGGCAGATTTGGCTAGTAGGTACGATTTTTCTTTGCGATTATTGGCTCAGATGGAAATTGAACCCGAACGGTTATCCCGTATTTTATGGACAGATGAGGCACATTTTTCTCTGAATGGTGGAGTAAATACTCAAAACTGTAGAATCTGGTCTGCAGAAGATCCACAAGTAATTGTTCAAGAAGGTCTTCATGATAAGAAAGTCACCGTTTGGTGCGGTTTTACAGCTGATTTTATCATTGGTCCGTATTTCTTCGAAGAGCTACAGAATGGAGAAGCCGTATCTGTAACTGTTAACGGTGAACGATACTTGCAAATGTTAGGAGATTATGTTATTCCACAGCTGCAAGACGAGCACCACAGAATTGAAAACATGATTTTTATGCAGGATGGAACACCTCAGCACATTTTCCGACCAGCTAAAGAATTTTTAACTAACGTTTTTCAAGATCGCGTTTTAAGCAGACATTTTGCAAATTCATGGCCACCAAGATCACCTGATCTTAACCCAGCGGACTACTGGCTGTGGGGTCATTTAAAAAATTTAGTGTTTAGAAGAAGACCAACAACGCTACAAGAATTAAAAGACAATATTACGGAGCAAATTGGTGCAATTCAACCAGAAATGTTAAGAAATGCAGTGTACAATTTAGAGGAACGGTTGCTGATTTTACAAGATCAAAATGGAGGACATATTGAACATTTGCGGTAACTGGGTTTGGGCATACAAAATCCTATTATTTAAACAATTCAATTTCGTTTAGTTTTTGATATTAACTTAATTTGTTAAAAAGTTATAATAAGTTAAAGTATATCCCTTACTTTATAACAAGCCTGTAGATACAAATTATGTTCCAAAAAGCAGTGAAGATAGTCTTAAATACGAACAATTTATGTCGAAAACGAGAGCCTAAGTACAAAAGAGAAACATTGATACTGCTCATAACTTCAAGGAAAGTCATATACAACAGGAAAAAAATAAGAAAGAGGAGCTTTAAAGGAGAAACCAGATAAAAGAGAGAGAAACGGAAAGTAATGCGTAATTTTGGGAAAGAATATGTAACAGGTCTTTACCTGTTATAAGGTGATAAGGTGGTTAAGGAAAAGAAGAGGGTATTTTCAAAAATATTATTATTATTATTATTATTATCGACTTATATACTCTTCAACTTTGGGGAGGTTGAGGAACATTAATCTCTCCGGAGCTGAGTGCCAACGAAGTAGGCTCGAGGTGTTTTATTAATTAAATATGATTGACTTGTGTTGTATTAATGTACGTTACTTCTTTGTCCTATAATTGATTTGATACTGTTGGACTAAATAAATTATTATTATTAATATTATTATTATTATTATTATTATTATTATAAATGATCGGGTTACAGTTTCGCTATGAGAAGATCGATTCAGGTGTTAGTTTAGAGGTTGCTTGTCACATTCCTTGCTATTGCACAGGTTTGTAATACCATGCCCTCTGCATTAATTTATAGATGCCGTGCTTGATGCGTAGTTTCATTAGAGATTGGTGTAAGGTTTTCAAAAATATTATTATTATTATTATTATTATCGACTTATATACTCTTCAACTTTGGGGAGGTTGAGGAACATTAATCTCTCCGGAGCTGAGTGCCAACGAAGTAGGCTCGAGGTGTTTTATTAATTAAATATGATTGACTTGTGTTGTATTAATGTACGTTACTTCTTTGTCCTATAATTGATACTTTGGTACTTTCCCTGTTACTCCAATTATGACAGGGATAATGATGACTACGTCTTGCTTCCACATGGTCTTTAGTTCTATGGCTAGTGATAAGTATTTACTGATTCTCTCTAGATGCTTTTTTGTTAGATTGGCAGTACCAGGAACAGCCACGTCTATTATATATTTTGTCTTAGAAGCTTCTTCGAATAGGACAATATCATGGATGTTGTTTGGTATAGTTTTATCGGTGGTGATGAGTCTCGCCAAATACAGTTTAAATTCTTCCCTTTCCACAATACTCTCTGGGTCGTACTTGTAGTATAATGGTGTTGTGTCATCCATAATGACTCGCTGTTGTAATAGTTGCTGGTGTAGAAATTTTGCAACCATATTATGCCTTGTCGTATAGTCCGTCGACGCTAGTATATGGCATGCACTAACGAGGTGGTCTATGGTTTCGCCTTTTTGCCTGCAGAGTCTGCATGTATCATCTATGCCTTCCTTGAGAATATGTTTACGGTAGTATTTTGTGGCGATAACCTGATCTTGGATCGCGAACATTAATCCTTCCGTTTCAGCGTATATTGTGCCGGTCTTAGTCTACTCCACAGAAGCGGCCGTATCTATCCCCTCCATATGAATTTGCACTGGGAATCTTCCGTGTAGTGGTTTACCCCTCCATTTTTCTATTATCTGCTGTTCAGTTTCAATTTTGTTTCCAGGCAGTGATGGTAACCCTATCGATTTTTCGGTAGATCTACCGAATTTAGGTATAATCTACCGATCTATCGAAGTGCTATGGAATTCTACCGAAATATTTCAATTCTTAAATGGCTAATCTCCACAACAAGTAAATAAATTAGAATAACCATCTGACGGATGTTAGCTATCTATAAACAGATAGGCAGTTACTTTGGGTGTTACTATTTTTACTAATATTAGTATTTTTAACAAAAAACTGTTTCTCATTTTCCTTGTCTTACTCTAAGAAAGAATTTATTTACCTAAAACTGATAATAAAGAAAGAAAATGAAATAAAAATAGATAGATACCAATTGTCATTCATTAATTTCACTTCAATATAAGGGTATTCATCTAAATACATTTATATAGGGAAATCACCGAGCAAACACTATATATTCGTATAGTTTCCTATTCCCTCATTTTATTTTAGTAGATTGAATGGTAGAAATCTAAGCGTGCTTTCTTATTAATTAACTAACAAAAATGAGTGATAGTGATAGTAGCAATGAAGGTAGTAGCTTTGGCGTTATTAAAAAAAGGAAATACAACCAAACTTATAAAAAAAGAGTGGGAAACGATAGATGCTTTTAAAGGCTGGTTAAAAAAAAAGTGAAAAGGGATTTCAGTACGCAAAATGCAGTTCATGCGACAAAAATATAAATATAATTAGTGAAAAGGATGCTCTTATGAAGCATAATAATTCAGCTACTCATCAAACAAAACTAAAAGCGAGTTCCAAACATCCCACATTAGATGCGTTTGCAACTGCTGCTCCTTCTATATTAGAGGGAGAAGTTAAAAAGGGTAATTACTTTATTTAAACATAACTTTAGTTTTTATTTTTTTATGTACATGTTATAGGAGAAAGACGTCTATCTGCTTTCATCGCCGAACATAATTTACCACTTACTTCAATGGATCACTTGACCAAGGTCGTTGCCGCAGTATGCCATGATTCAAAAATTTCCCAAAAACTAGCCTGTGCCAGAAGGAAAACGACTGCAATAGGTAAAAATGTACTAGGATACGAAAATATGCAAGTATTATGTGATCATCTCCGGACGAACAAATTTTCCCTCATTGTTGATGAGTCGACTGATACGAGCAATATTAAACATCTTTGTATATGCTTAAGAATAAATAACACTAACACTATTTGTGATAATTTTTTAGCTTTAATTAAAATTAAAGCAGCCGACGCGAATAGTATATATAACCATATTGTCACTTTGTTTGAAAAACACGAAATTCCGTATAAAAGAAACCTGGTCGGTTTTGCATCAGATGGGGCAAATGTTATGGCAGAACAGCATCGCTCAATAATGACTTTATTGCAAAATGACATTCCAAAGCTTTTTGTATTGAAATGTATATGTCACTCCTTCCATTTGTACGCTTCATATGCATGTGAAAAGCTACCTCCGTATATAGAGAAGCTCACAAGAGATATCTATATTTACTTTGCTCATAGTCCCAAACAAATTAGCGAATATACCGAGTTTCAAGTATTTTGTAATACAAAAATCCATAAAGTTTTACGCCCATGTCGAACCTGATGGTTATCCGTACATGGCGTTGTTTCGCGGTTATTAGAACAGTATGGACCTCTACAGTTATATTTCACCGATATTGCTAGTCCCAATGATATCATGTCTGTAGATAACATATCGAAAACGTTAAATGATCCTGTTACAAAGTTATTTTTACAATTTTTAGAATTTGTTCTACCCTTTTTTAATAACCTGAATAAGGAAATGCAATCTTAACACCCTAAAATACATTGCCTATATAAAAACATACTTACTCTTATAAAAACGTTATTCGATTGTTTCATAAAAAAGGATTACCTTCAAGGTATTTCAGTGGCAGACGTAGATTATAAGAATCCTAGACATTACCTGCAGATTGAGGATATGTATTTTCGCGAGAAAGTGATACAAACAATATCCAGCACGTCACTTACCAAAGAACAATTATCCTTTTTTAGACTAAGATGCTTGGATTTTTATGTAGAAGGATGTGATCAAATAATTAAACGTTTTCCTTTAAAGAATAATGCTTTGGAAAATTTTCAGTTTTTAGATGCAGTAGTTGTAAAATCAGGATCAATTCTATCTATTAGCGACATAGCACTTATTTTTCCAGATTTTTTATACAATTCCGACCTTCAGACTTTGGACAATGAATGGCGAATTTTAAGAAATACTAACGAAATTAACTCTTTTCCTGATAATGTAGAATTATTTTGGCAAAAGGTAGTAACGACGACATTCGGCGACGGAACACGTACATTTAATTGTCTTACAAAATTTGTTTATAATTTACTTTGTTTGCCGCGTTCTTCGGCCAATGTTGAAAGAATTTTTTCTACGGTCAATAATTTAAAAACTAAACAGAGAAACAAACTACATACATATACAATCAACGGGTTAATTCTTGCTAAGCAATACATTGGAAATAAAAGTTGCTTTGATTTTCCAATTGAAAAAAAACTAACTTTGCGAATGGCTAAGCATACACTCTATATACGAAGATGGCGAATACGAGTAATTTTTTGTAAAATGAGATTCTTTTAAAAAATATGTTTTCGAATTTTATATTCTATTTAATGTATGTTACTTATATATTGTTGTAAATAATAAATAAAAGAATATAAAACTAAAAAAGCTGTAAATTTTTTAATCTACCGAGATTTTCTATAATCTATCGAATATTGCCGACCTTTCTATCGATCTAGTAAGAGTCAGGGTTACCATCACTGTTTCCAGGTCTTCTACTTTGAGCGGTGTCCCTTTATAATTGTTCTGCACGGTGTTGTGGTGTAAAGTACAGTGCTATTATTATTATTATTATTATTATTATTATTATTATTATCATCATTATTAATGGTTGAGATAAAGGAAAACCTATCTATATATTTTAAATTTTAAAATGCATTCATCTAAAAAATCATGGCCTGAATACGACGAAAATAAAAACTCTCAAGTTCTGTACACCCGGTTTCATGAAGAACTTTTAAAAACATACGATCTATATTTTCCTGAGAAGCATAAATTAGTTACGGCACCAGGTAAAATAAATTGGTCCAGTGAGGAAATGCAAGTTGCAAAAAACAAATTAGATGCTTGGCACACAGTATATACAGTCACGAGATCACCAAATGCCCTGCGATTATACAAGGAATACAAAGTAAAATATATAGACCTAATAAAGGAAGCTAAACGAAATTACAATCTAAATTATATAATGAGTTCGCAAAATAAACAGCAGGCAGTATGGAATGTCATCAACAGAGAAACAGGAAGAGATAAGAGGGACAATCAGGATATGGAAACGAAACTAACCGCGGATGAATTAAACAATTTTTTTTATAAAAATTGGAGACAGTATACAAAGCAGCATAGATAGAGGAGAAAATAGAGAAAGAACCATGGAAGATATGTTGTATGGGAAAATGAAATATACTTCAGCATCATGCTTCCTCTCATATGTATCCCAAAATGAGATAATTAGTATTGTGCACAATCTAAAAAGTAAAAGGTCCAAAGACATATATGGTTTTACTGTAGCTCTTTTAAAGGATATAATTGAAATAATAGTAGACCCACTAACAATTATGGTAAACGCATGCATAAATGGGGGTAAATTTCCTACGGAACTAAAGTCAGCTAAAGTGGTACTGTCTATAAAAATGACGATAAATCTCTTGCGAGTAATTATAGACCCATATCGATACTACCGGTATTATCAAAGGTTCTAGAAACAGTAATAAAAAACAGAATTATTTCATTTATGGAGAAACATACCTTACTGACAGATTCCCAACATGGATTTAGAGCTGGAAAATCGACTATAACAGCTATGATTGATATGATTGAATCCATACATGAAGCGAGGGCTGAAAAAGAACGTACTGCAGTTGTTACATGTGACCTAAGTAAAGCCTTTGATTGTGTGTCACATGAGATCCTGCTGACAAAACTATGGCGTTATGGCATGAGAGGTTTGACCCATAAATTATTAGCCTCATACCTACAAGACAGAACTCAAATGGTATGGTAGCAGAATGCATATTCGAAATTGGGAAATGTTAATACTGGTGTGCCTCAGGGATCTATTCTCGGACCTCTGCTGTTTATTGTATACATAAACGATCTACCGGCTAATATCTTAAACTGCAAGGCTATTATATATGCAGATGACACTTCGATCGTGGTCCGCGGGAAACACAATGAAAAACAATCCATTGAAGATAAAGCCATTGAGAGTGCGGATACTTGGTTCAATGCAAATAAATTGAAGCTAAATCAGGAAAAGACTCAGACATAATTTCTAAATATGAAGAAGGGAAGAGTGTAGTGACGTATTTTAGACAATAAACTGACTTGGAACAATCATATAGAGATCCTCAAAAGAAGACTAAGTACAGCTATATTTACAATACGAAGAATTAAAAATGTATCCACACACCAAGCTGCAAGGAGTGCATACTACGCGAATTTCCATAGCATTGCTGCATATGGTATACTCACATGGGGCATGTCTACAAGAGCAAAGGAGGTCTTAGTCCTACAGAAGAAGGCAATAAGAACACTATGTGGACTTGGGTATAGTGATTTGTGTCGAGAGTATTTCAGGCGGGAGAATATACTCACAGTGGTCAGTATTTATATTTATTCGTGTGTGAAATTTGTTCACGAAAATAAATCAAAATTCGCTCAAAATGGAAACTCTCACGAGTACAATACACGGAATTCCGGCGCTTTGGTTGTTCCACATCACAGATTGAGTGCTACGCAGTGTGGAGTTGACTACTGGGGTGTAAAACTTTATAATTCTCTGCCACAAAGCATAAAGGACATGAGTCTAAATCATTTTAGAAGAAGTGTAAAAACAATATTGGTCACTGCCAGTTTTTACAGCATAGACGAATACTTGGAAGCATATGCGTAGTAACATGTCCAAGTGACATGTTTGATTGTTTTGTTTGTTTTTTTGTCTAGGGTGTTTACAAGCGTTTCCTAGAAACAACTGTGCATTTGTTTTATTTCTACATCTGTATGTTTTATTAATATGTTTTTTAAATGTTTATCTTTTGCTATTTGCAGTATTTTATGACATGTCATGTAAAGATTTTTTTGATGACCAATAAACACTACTACTACTACTACTACTACTACTATTATTATTATTATTATTATTATTATTATTATTATTATTGCTACAGATTCCGTACTCACTATAAAGCATAAATGCGGTAATTTCACATAATACCACGAGTTTGTACATTTTATAAACGCTTTTAAACTCATTTAACTTCAGAATAATAATACTGAATTGAAAAATACAAAATAATATTATTCATCATGTGCTATAACCCGCTGCATGTGTTAGTAGTAAAATAAAATCTACCTATAAAATCAAAACAAATTACCACCAAACATGATACCCAGCAACTTAGTAACAAAACCACAAACATACATTGATGGAATTTGTATTCTTTACATTCGTTTGCGAATAAAATTCTGACTAATCCCCCGGTGTGAACGATGAATACTGAAAGAAAAAAACAAAGCAAACATCTACCTACCTACTACAAGGCCCAAGTAATACAACGGATGAATTAGCAATTTTAAACTACAAACTCTCATCAAAATGAAATTCCTCAAGCTACTATTCTCCACGTTCAGAATACAATAAGAATGAATATATATGCATATGCCTGTATGTGTAAGTATTGCCACAATACGCACGTGTAATTACTCAGAACCTCCTTACAATTTGCAATGGAATACGTAGGTACTTACATATGTACGTTTGCATGCTGTTCACATACAACACACGTAATAAATACAAGTTCTTGGCACAGCTGACTGGTCTATTGTGTATGTGTGAAAGAAAACAGGCGACTCGGTTGTCTGTATGCAGGAGAATGTCATCGTCGTCTCAGATTCTCGTAACTCCATCGTAGATGCCTCTCCTCGTTTATATCACCCGTCCCAGTCTTAATTGATTTCACAGATATTCCATATAAAATAGCTTCTGCCTGTTCACATATTGATTTATTGTTAGTCCTGACGTGTTTGGTGTGTCTCATTGCATTGTGGAAGAAATGCGTCCCAATATAAGAAATTCGTCCCAATATACAGGCATAGGTGTTATGGTGTAAATTATAACGCACGTATTTTTTAGACGTATTCAAATAGATATGTGTTCATAAATATGTATGTGGACGAATGTTCGTGATCTGAAAGGAAATGGATATTTCTAAATGATTGTATGTGAAACGCAAAGAAGAAACATGAATTATGATCGCTACTTACAATATAAATACAGATGTTGACAAGTTTTTAGTTAGCTAGATTACCCGTTTTTCGAGATTATGTGCCAAAAGGATAATAACGGATATTGCGATAAAGGGAGTGCCCACTACCTCATCAGTTTCTTCCAAATCCTGACTTTATTTTTTTAAATATTTAAACAACACCTCCTACAACGGCAGAGAACATGCAGCAAAGAATAAGAAACGCTTTTCTTTAATTAAGTGAGAATAACTTAGCTCAGAATGTAAGGCTGTCGATACAGAGACGGCTGAGAACATGTGTAGCGCAGAATGGAAATATACTTGAACACATTTTAAATTAAGATTATTTTATTATGGAAAATTTTCAAAATGTAATTCTAAAACTAATGATAAAGCATTTAAAAAACATGTGTTTGTTAAAATTACTTTGTTTTATTTTCATGGCCAATCAACTATCAGATGCCCCACGTATTGCATATTATAGACATGAGTATATCCCATTAAAGGGTTATAACTTTGAAAATACTAAAAATAAGTACTACCGTAAAATGGGGTGACATTGAATTCTGGAGACGACTTTGATATTTGCTTCAGCGCGCATTTGTTTTGATGCCACTAGGGCGAAAATATGTGAAACCACTTGGATCTCGAAATTATAAAAATTATACCCAAGATCAACTAAATGAAGCAAATGAAGAGGTCGCTGAAGGAGAACTTACAATGAAAGCTGCAGCTGCAAGATATAAAATACCGTATGGGACAATTAATAATAAATATCACGGTCGACACGGTAGAACGGTTGGTGATCAATGTATCTTTTCGCAACTTGAAGAAAAACTTTTTTTCGCGGCTGCACTGAAATGTGCCGATTGGGGTTTTCCTCTTGATTTGATGGAAATAAGAATGTTAGCAAACAATTATTTAGACAGAAAAGGACGGGTAGTACAAAAATTTTCAAATAATCTTCCTGGTAAAGATTGTGCTTTAAGCCTTCTTCTACGACATAAAACTGACGTTTCACAATGTGTCTCCCGTAACATTAATAAAGCTAGAGCAAGTGTGTCCAGACTATCCATAGAGGAGTACTTTGTTAACTTAGAGAATGCATTGGAAGGAATTCCTCCCTCTAATATTTTCAATTATGACGAAACAAACGTTGGCGACGATCCTGGAGTAAAGCGACTAATTTATCATAGAAGGGTCAAATATCCAGAAAATATTGTAAATCATTCAAAGTCGTGTACCACAATTATGGTATGTGGATCAGCCGATGGTACGCTTCTTCCACCATACGTCATATATAAAAGTGAACATTTGTATTACACCTGGAAGGAAGGGGGCATTCATGGTAAACCCTGTTGTCAAAAATCATGCTGTTCGTTAGGGTGTCGATTTAATCGTACTTCTCATGGTTGGATGGATAGTCTTACGTTTGAAGACTGGTTTCAGACTTTGTTTTTCCCTCATGCCAGAAAACTAGAAGGAAAAAAGGTGTTAATAGGAGATAACTTAGCGTCACATTTTAACGACGATGCTTTAAGAACGTGTGAAGAAAATGACATATCTTTTGTTTGTCTTGTTCCACATTCGACACACCTTTTACAGCCTTTAGATGTTGCTTTCTTTAAGCCCTTTAAAGTAGCTTGGCGTACAGTGATGTTAAATTTCAAGTTGATACATACATCAACTTCTGGAATACCAAAAGATCAATTCCCGTCATTGCTAAAACTTACTTTGGAAAAAATGGATAATGTAACTGCCCAAAGTAAGAACAAACCAGGCGATAATGAAGAGTCTGGTGTCAAGCGAAATTTAATAAATGGATTTTTTGCTACTGGCATTTGTCCAGGAAATCGAAACAAAGTATTAGACAAACTACCAGAAATACATGATCCGACCCAAGAAATTAACGACACATTATCCAACTTACTTCGCGAGAAAAGGTATGGTGAAAGAACTGACAGAGCGCGTCGAAAGAAAACGAGACTGAATGTTGTCCCTGGAAGAAGTATTGCTACAAATCCAGATAGTAGCAGCTCCGAAGATAATGACAATAGCGAAGAGGAGGAAGTCGAAGATCAGGGAGTTGATGAAGTCATGGAAGAAATAGTTTTGTTCTCATAAAGAGTGTGTCCAGAAAAAGAACCTCTACTATTTACAGATACGTGTGTAGAATTCGAGAACAATTTTCAAAAGACGAATGGACTGTTGTTGGCCTAAAATCTACCGATGCAAAAAAAAGGAAAATTTCAAACTGGTTGTGAAGGATATCTCCACAGTTCCCATTGCAGATATTATTGCTTTCTGCCAACTCCGACCCAAGAAGACAACCAAACTTTTACATTTGAGCGTAATGTTGATGTGGTTGAATTATTGTAACTTTTTTAAAACATATGTAATAAAAATAATAATAAAATTATTTGTGACGAATGAGTTAGGCACTCTCTACAAAGTTATCAAAGTCACCCCGAATGATAAAAATTATTAATTGACAAAATCAGCAGAACCGATTTGAAAATGGGGCGAGTTTGACCCATCTATAGCACCATTTATAGTGTCAATTTGATCGCGTGGTTCTTATTTTTTTTGGTTGCAATTAGTCAAAATTCTTTAACCCGTAACTGCTACTACCGGGTCCCCGAGACCCAGACGTAGGTTTGACCACCCCTCCCTTTCGCTTTAGACGGCGATGATTATTATTATTAGTTTTCTCTGACTTCTTATATATTTTAGTACTGTTTCGATTGCCAGAGAGATTGTATCGGTTATTCTCAGTTTGAACGAGTTACGTTGCCTTTAGGGTCCCGGGGACCCGGTAGTAGTCATAAAGTAATTTTATTGGTGTTGCGATTTTGTAAGTATATTATGTTAATTCTTCTATACATCTAATATAAATAATTGGTTTTCGCAAATTCAAACCCCACAGGGCAGATTTTCGGTATATATTTCTAATTACTTGTTGTTTGTTTTTATCAGAGATTTAACCAAGATAGAGGCTGTTCATTTTCTCAAACCATAAAAATGTATATATTTATAACTTTGGAACCACCTAAGATTTTCGTGTACCTAAAATTGCATAAATATTATATATGTACATGGCTTGTGTGGCACGAATTTCTGAACACCTAGTACGTAAACTATAAAATATTATATACTTACAGTAACTATGGCGAACAGAAAACCGCTAACCGAACAGCAGCTTGCTGATATATTGAACAATGAAGATTTTTGGGCAGATGACGATACTCTATTTTAGAATACACTAACACCTGCCACTCAAGCTTTTCCAGCTAGTGACCTATCCGAAGCTGCACGTAATATTCTCGAAGATGGCGATCAAAGTGAGCAGGAAGAATCTGATCATGAATTATATAGTGACCATGACACAGATTCTGAAAATGAATAGGTACCTTTAGATGAAGAGGGTTCAGAGTCAGATAACGAAGAGAACGAATACACTGATAACCAAAATGGGCAAAATAATACGGATAATGGCAATTCCGATACGGAAAATAATGAGGCAGAGGATAATTCGAGCAAAAACTCTTTTTATGAGAGAACTAATAAGAAGACAGGAAAGCCTTCTATGAAATGGGCAAAACAGGCTCCAACCAGAGGACGTTAGCGAGCAGAAAATATTCATACCGATTTACCTGGTTTAAAAGGTCCTGCACGGGAGAATCCTCCCTCGGATTCTCCATTACACGCTTGGAGACTTTTGATTACTGACGACATATTAGAAGAAATTGTCACCAACACTAACAAGAAAATCGATATGATGAAACTTAACTACGCTCATGTAAAACCAAACGTAATTCACGATGTAAATTACTTCCTCGTTTTATACAACAAACAAATAAGGTGGAATTTGAAGCTTTCATCGGATTGCTATATTTGCAAGGTCTTTGTAAATCTGGCCATGAAGATCTCAGATCTCTTTGGGCGACAGATGGGACAGGCAGAGATATTTTTCGATGCACCATGACTTTAGCAAGATTTCTCTTCCTCTTAGCTGCTGTACGGTTTGACCAAGAAACAAGGGGCCGAAAGACGTGAAACAGATAAACTAGCGGCGTATATTTTTAAGAAAGAAATTACATATCCCCAAGAGCCCAATGAACATCAGGAAAGAACAAAAAGAAAAAGATGTGCCCTTTGTCCTACGAAAAAAGACAGAAAAACAGCTCACAGCTGCAAAGTGTGTAAAAATCCCATATATTTAAAATGCTGCTGTGTTGTGTGCCCCAATTGCATAAAATAATTTTTTTATATATTATACAGTTTTAAACACTTCATTTGTTATGTTCGATTCAATACATAAATTTAAATTAAGTATTCCATGTTTTAATTAATTTCTTTAAAAGTGTGTCTCCTGGACCAACTAGTAGCATGAGTGTTACAAAAAGAGGGTAGTAGTAGTTACGGGTTAAAAGTGATAGCATTAGTCTACTCTCTGAGAATTGTTGATTACAACAAGTTTTTTTGTATATTTGTAACAAAATTCGGAAACGAATTACAAACAAAAAACTTCTTACAATTACTAAAGTCGCCCCATGTTACGGTATGTTATTGGTACCATATTAAAGGCAATTTTACAAGGAATATTCAGATTTATAGGTTAGATTTTAAAAAAAACAAGAAAATAACCAATAAAGGTAATTTAGACACGGCATATTTAACACCATCACTTTGTTGAACCACAAAACAAATAACGTGTTAGTCCATAAATTAGTAACACAAGAGTTACGTGAGACATTTTACCCATTTTCAGACTAAGGCTTAAAATGTTAGGTGCTGCAACTGTCAAGATTTTAACAAAATTATCAATAAAATTAAAACTAACAGTCTGAAGTGCACATATCCATATATCACTGCAAAGATAATTTGAATGGCTATCATTATAATATCTAGAAAGTATAGCAATGTATTTAAAACAAAAGTGTTGAAGGTGGTTGCGAAAATTTGGAACAGCCTGTATATTTGTAAATAAAATTAGAAAATGCACAGACGCATAGTACATACGTACGTATAGTCTCATTGCTACAGCGTTATTAGTTTTCATACTAAGCTCCGCCGACACACTATTCCACCACCCGGTATATCTAGAAAAAAATAAAATATTGAATTAGAAAAATATCCGGAAATTAACGACACTCTCATAATTAAAAATATATTCTAACTACTTCCTTGAAAGAGTCGAAAACACATTTTTACAATTAAACCTGAGATTAGGAAAATAAAATAAATACTGCAAGAGTAATATTGTTGGCGAAATTTTAAAATAAAAGATCGTACAATTTCGGATAGCAGGCGGAATTTTGCCATACCAGAACTACAAAAGAGACACATATACAATGTGTCTACTTAAGTTGGAATCATATGAAAAAGGCTTTTTATTATTAATTTTACGAAAAAAAGTTATTCTTCGTAAAAGGTTCTACATGGTCTAGAACCCAAAATGAATTAATCAAACATCAATTTTTTGTAGTCTTTTTATGAAGAATTAGTCATGAATTTATTTATTATTTTCGTAACTGTAGATTGGCTAATACTTTTATTCGGACGTATATTATTAAAAATAACTGCTGCTTTTCTATGCGTTTTATAGTTTGCTCCAACAATCAAAACAATTTCAATTTTTTTTTCACGAGATAATAACACTTTCATTTCGTATTTTATAAATGCCAACTCGTTTTGACGTTCAAACGTCAAACATTACTTGTCAGTGCAAGGCAACTAGATCAAATTTTCAATCAATGTGTAGAAAATTTGTTGCAAATATTAAGAAACGGAAAGATAATCATATTTTAATAAACAGAAGATAAAAAAAATAACAAAACCTGATATTGTAAAATCTCATCACGATTGGTTTTTGATTTGTAAACATGTATTTTGATACCATAGAAGATACACAAACACCTTCAACAACAGATTAAAACTAATATTATTATTTCACTCAGATAGAAGTAAAATAATTACATGTCTGTAGTCGTTTCTGTAATAATCTAAGTTCTTCCAGACGATAATACTTATAAATAAATTTCGCTTCGGTGGATTGACATGAAATTGATATGTTACCAACAGATACAATAAAAAGCTCCAGTAAAGGTGTTATATTTCGTAAACAATTGTAAAGATGAAACTCAAATATATGTGAAATTAGTTATAAATGTATGTCAAGAATATACGTATATAAGTTTTACTGTAGTTGCAACAAAGACAAGACAAGACAAGAGAACAGTCTAGCGTTAGGTACATCCAAAAGGATTAAAATGAGATATTAGATTATACTAGTAATAGCTAAACCAAAATAAATGAAATTAATGTATAGTACACCTTTGTTGACATTTCAAATGCGTATATTGGGAGGAATGTGTTGACATCTATCGGATAAAAGGATGTGTATGTTACATACGAATACCAACCCATACAGGATCTGAAAATGATCTTAATAGGAAAATTTAGTCATACTTAATAATTTACATATTCGCTATTGATTTACATACTTCCACGTTAAATTGAGGACAATTTAATATTTGTATGTTTCTATTTTATGGATAAGATTTTGACAGACAAACTTATTGCAAATAGTTTTGCTTATTTTTGATGTACAGGGTTATTGACTATATTTGGACCAATAGATAACTTTGTTATTTGAAGGATTAGAAAAACGTTTAAATTAGGAAAGTTGTAGGATTTCACTCAAGGCGCTAGAATTTGATATCAGAAAAAACAACCGAACATCGTAAAGCCGTCAAAAACGGCTAACTTAGTTTTTTTTAAATGGAATACCCTATATAATGTTACATAATCTGATTCTAAATAAAATTTCGAGTATATTCCATTTATATAACATATACCTACATTCAACTGTTTTCGCGCTATCGCTGATTGAAAATCGTACTACTACTATGTTTCCATAGAAACCCCGTAATGACTTACGTAAATTCATATACGTAGGGTGTAGAAAACATATTAGTAGTACGATTTTCAATCAGCGATAGCGCGAAAACAGTTGAATGTAGGTATATGTTATATAAATGGAATATACTCGAAATTTTATTTAGAATCAGATTATGTAACATTATATAGGGTATTCCATTTAAAAAAAAATAAGTTAGCCGTTTTTGACGGCTTTACGGCGTTCGTTTGTTTTTTCTGATATCAAATTCTAGCGCCTTGAGTGAAATCCTACAACTTTCCTAATTTAAACGTTTTTCTAATCCTTCAAATAACAAAGTTATCTATTGGTCCAAATATAGTCAATAACCCTGTACATATTATTTAAAAAAATATTTATTACTTGGTGTTTTTTTTTGTAAAACTATTAATACTATCGCAAAGAGAGAAAAAAAAGCTCTATAAAATGGCTGTACTTGTATAAAGAAAATCATATAATTATATAACTTATAAACTTAAAATTGTCAAAAAAAAAAATAAAAACTGAAGTATTCTCAAATAAATCAAAATTACATAAAAACCTATTATATTTACCATTTTTACTTTCTTATACGTAGTATAAGGAAGTATTGTGATGATGAAAATTTTCGACCTCGAGATTCTTGCAGATGTCCACGTTTTGAGGTCCCCTGATTCCAAAAAAGTGGTTTTTAAAAAATGTCTGTGTGTCTGTCTGTCTGTCTGTGTGTCTGTGTGTCTGTGTGTGACCACGATAGCGGTCAAAGCGCTGGAGATATCAATTGCAAATTTTGTATTAACGTGTATAATCTCCCTCTTGAGATCTGATTAGTTTTTCAGTAAAATCGGTAGACCGGAAGTAGCAGTTTACTTCAGTGAAAAAATCGAATTTTGCCAATATTTCGTCAAATACTAAGTTTATACAAATTTATAAAGAATTCATATTGCTGTGGTATTTTCTTGAAAATAAATGAATAAATAAAATAAAGAAAACAAACAAATAAAAATCAAGGAAAATAAAATATTATTATGTTTATTTTAAGTAAAAATAATTTTACATATTCAATATAAATTACAATTTCATATATTTCAATATAATAAATATTTTATTAAATAAAATACAGAATAAACTCACTAATTAATATAAATGTATGTAGTTTTAATTATATTTTTGTGTTCACTTAAAAATTCATAACTAGGCAGTAGTATACACAACAATGCAATATGGGTTGCATACCCGTAAAAAGAATAGCATTCACAATTAAAAATAAGAATGGAAAAATATAAAACAATGTTAAATAAATTAGAGCACGAAATCATGTTAAATATTCTATAAAACAATATTCAAGTACTGACCTCCGTTTAATAAAAAAGGATATATAGGAATTTAAAGCATTATTATTAGTGGTTAATAAAAATGTAGGTCAACCCAGTAATACACTCTTTAAGCAGCAATAATGGTTCAGAATGAGAATTAATCACCAAGAATATCAATATTATGACCACTAACATTGTCAAGAAGAAATGTTATGTATCACTATACACGTTTCACTTATATTTTCTGTATTAAATATTATTGAGTGTACGTAAAGAGGCACGATTTGTTTATCTTCCTCTATACACAAATATATTCTAAGAAAGACCAAGCTAAAACCAAAAATACAATATTAAACAAAGGTCTATATACATGAATAAATAAATATATACCATTTATTTCACGGTCACAAGATCAATTGTATTCTTTTCTGTATGGGACATGGAAATGCACACAAAGGTATATGATTTATCTGTTTCGACATACATCAATGCATCCAGAATATAAATATTGAGGCCTAGTTTATCATTGAAAATAAAACATTATGCTGGCTATGCAAATTCACTGATATTCACAAAATAAAAAGACATTGTTGAATGTACGTCTAAATATGCGATGGTACATAATTTTGTTCACGTACAAATGACATTCCAGGCTAAAATAAATAAATAAAGCATTAGTAAAAATATAATAAAAGACAATAAAAGAATACTTACCAACGAATAAAATCATTCAAGGTGTCCATGGAATAAAAATAAAAAGATATGTAAAATAATAACAACAACAAACATGGTGGAAACAAGGTCACGTGATTGCATAATTTCGATAGTTACCGAAATTAACACGGAGGGCGTGACAGACGAAAATTCAAACGAAACGCACGACTTAAAAACAAAATAAGCCGTTTGGCAAATGTTTATGATTATAAAAGGAGGGACACAAGCGAAAATAAGGCAGTCGATAAGTGGTCCGGATTCTCTTAAAACCTCAAAAGAAAATAGTGAAACCAGTGCGCCGAAGAAATAAAGGGTCTAAAGGCATAAACGCCTTAAGATTCAAACACCGTAGTCGCAAGAGGCGACAACGATAAGTGCGCTCGAGATATACGAAGAGACGCCAAGGAACGCGATTGGATCGCATAAAGAAACCCACAATAATAAATTTAATAAAAATGGAGGGATTGGAATACCAGGAGGAATTTGAGATGCTATATAACGAAGAAAAGTGAGTACAAGCATTATAAAATAAACTCCATCTTGCAATTCTAAAGTAAATAAATGAAAGAGCCTTCATGACTGCTCCATATATTAGTAAATTCTCCGGATAGCAATAAAAAATTTTGAATATTATTTAAACAATTAAAAATAAGTTCTTCTTTGAATATGTCTTGGGTCGACGTGTGAATCTTGGCTCAGGACGGTCCAACGAAGTATTAGTAAATTATCCGGATAGCAATAAAATTTTAGAATATTATTTAAACAATTAGAAATAAATTCTTCTTTGAATATGTCTTGGGTCGACGTGTGAATCTTGGCTCAGGACGGTCCAACGAAGTATTAGTAAATTCTCCGGATAGCAATAAAATTTTAGAATATTATTTAAACAATTAGAAATAAATTCTTCTTTGAATATGTCTTGGGTCGACGTGTGAATCTTGGCTCAGGACGGTCCAACGAAGTATTAGTAAATTCCCCGGATGACAATGAAATTTAGAACCATATATAAATAATTTAAAACAAACTCTTCCTTGAGTAAGCTCTGGATTGACGTGTGAATCTTGGTTCAGAGCGACTTAACGAGGTGCTAACGTTTTTATAGAATAACGGTAATTTTCGAAACATGAGCATACATGAAGGACTAGAGCAGTGAAATTTATTTTTTTTTATTATTAACAACTTCATAGAGAATTGAGGATTGCAAGGTGCTTGTACCGCGGATGAAAGAGACTGGATATGACGATGAAATAAATAATGTATTGTATTGCATAGTAATGATATTTAATAATGTTTTGTAAATATTTATATGAAAAATAAAATAAGTTGTGATGACATTCTATATCTACTTATTTATACCCATCCCAGGAGAATCTAAGGAAAGTAAAGATCACAATCACAGCTAGAACTCACAATAAGTACAAGGCTGCGACATATTATCAGTTATAAAAATACAATAAATTCATACTTAGACCCTGAGATTACGAAAGTACATTAACTTATTAATTAAAAATTTGGTTATTAACCAAGATAGAAGGAGTCACAGCAATATGTACTTAAAATTAAAATTGAGAACAATTTTATTTAAAAAGTTTTTCGAAATTCCTACCGGAAGTAGGTCTTTTACTCTTATCGAAAATCGGTTTTTTGCGAATATTTCGCAAGTCAAGCTTTTTAGACAGGTACGTTACGTGTATATAAAAGTATTTAAAACATAGTTTTCAATATCTTTTGTATAAAAAAGATTTCAAAATTCGGACCGGAAGTAACACTTGTACTCTTACCGAATAGCGATTTTTGGCAAATATGTCGTAAATTATGCATTCTATATATATTTATTAAGAGTACAAAAGTATTTAGAGTTATATTTGCAATATTTTTTGTATACATGAAATTTCAAAATTCGGACCGGAAGTAGCACTTTTACTCTTAGCGAGTAGCACTTTTTTTCGAATATCTTGCAAAGTATGCATTCTATAGCGATTTATTAAGAGAATAAAAGTACTTAGAATAGGATTTTGAATAAGTTTTGTATAAAAAAATTCTTAAGATTGTATAGTTTGAAACGCTCATACGTATAAGAAAGTCGTGTGGTGGCCACACCTCATTTTTTTTTCTTAAAATGATTAGAGCGATATTAAATCAGTTAGCCAGACTATATTGACTCAAACAAACATATTAAAATTATGAATATTACGGGGTAATATTTTACAATATTATAAATAAAATATTATCTAACAATCTATTATCTTATTCTGTATTAAGAGAACTTTTCGAAATCGAGAGATAGAAACAAACTATCTACAACTGTTATGCTCTGTTTAAAGCAGATTTGACGTATTTATACAGGTTAAATAGCCGAAAGCTATTGACTACGAGTCGAACTACAACTGATTTTAGTAGGAGTATGTTAATATATGAACTACTTTATAATATCTGTTCAGATCTGTTATGTAGAGGTAAAGGTGTAGGTAACATTGATATGTGGGTCAATTACGTTAATTAATTTTAAAAATGTCAGTTTATATAACCATTTTCAAACCAGTAGTTGAATGCTAATGATTTTACTCGATGTTTAAGACTTGGAGAAAAAAAGTGAGGTGTGGCCACCACACGACTTTCGTATAATTATGAGCGTTTAAAATTAGATAATTTTATGAATTTCTTTATAGAAAAATTATTCAAAATCCTATTCTAAGTACTTCCATTCTCTTAATAAATCGCCATAGAATGCATACTTGCAAGATATTCGAAAAAAAAGTGCTACTCCCTAAGAGTAAAAGTGTTACTTCCGGTCCGGATTTTTGAAATTTCATTTATACAAAAAATATTGCAAATCTAGCACTAAATACTTTTGTACTCTTGATAAATATATATAGAATGCATAATTTACGACATATTTGCAAAAAATCGCTATTCGATAGGAGTAAAAGAGGTACTTCCGGCCTGAATTTTGAAATATTTTTATGCAAAAGATATTGAAAATTATCTTTTAAATACTTTTATACCCGTAATATATCTGTCTAAAAAGCATGACTTGCGAAATATTTGCAAAAAACTGATTTTCGATAAGAGTAAGAAACCTACTTCCGGTCGGAATTTCGAAAAACCTTTTATATAAAATTGTTCTCAATTTTAATTTTAAGTACATATGAATTCTTTATAAATTTGTTTAAACTTAGTAGTTGACGAAATAACGACAAAATTCAATTTTTTCACTGAAGTAAACTACTACTTCCGGTCTGCCGATTTTCTTGAAAATCTAATCAGATCTCAAGAGGGAGATTACATTTGTAAATACAAAATTTGGAATTGGTACTTGTAGCGGTTTGACCGCTATCGTAGTCACACACACACAGACATTTTTTAAAAATCATTTTTTCGGTATCAGGGGACTTCAAAACGTGGACATCTGCAAAAATCTCGTGGTCGAAAATTTTCGTCATCACAATACTTCCTTATACTACGTATAAGAAAGTAAAATTGCTTCAAAGCAGTTGCTCTATAATGCATGTAACAAATGATTTCATAAAGTAAATTCTCTTTCAAATTTAATTAGCTAACGTATGAAATGCAGCCACCAAAGGACCTCCGCAATTTCTTTCTTCAGAACACATGTATGATGATGCCCAATGTTTGTAGAGGTACAGCTGTATAAGTCCGAACTCTGTAATATTATTTGGTGAATTGATATTTGTCAGAATAGGTGTGGTAGTTTGCTGTACTGGTTGTTCGAATGAGTATGGCTTCTGCAGGAATTTTAGCAAAATTTAGTGCCATATGGTAAGTAGAACTATTTCGCTGCATTTTACTACGTAAGAGATGGAATTTATTGGGCAATTACGAAAATCATGCAATTTTAACGATTCCTATAAATGGTGTAACTGTGAACTTGCTATGTTGTGATATACATGCACAATGATAATTATTGGATTAATGCTAATAATGATGCAAAATTATAAGAAGAAAGGCGATATAGCAATGAAGTAGACTAAAGAGGACACATAAAATGTATAGTATCCCCAAAACTGCTCTAAACTGTCATACCAATGGAGGTCGAGGTCAAAAAAGTCAATCGTATGGAAGACCCAACATCATTCCATTAGAGGACGAACGAAGATTGGCTTCTGGGCTGCAGACCATGGTACAGTAGGGTTTTGGTTTGTCGCCATTTAAAACCAATATCCCGATGAATAATTTTCAGCATTTAAACATCGGCACTGTCTTAGTGTTAAAAAAATCAACCAATGTTCCAGAAAAAATGACCGATCCATTCGTTATCAATGAATATTATGATATTCTAGAGAGATCAATAGATGAACTGCAATTATACAACAAGCCACAGCAGGTGTGGAATTTAGATAAAACCTCAATATTACACGATCCAAAAAAGCCACAATTATTGGTGCTGAACGTACCAAGTTTCAGAACAACATCGAGACTAGGGAGGAGAAACACAACTGTCCTGTCGAGTATATCGGCACCAGGGACAAAAGCATCACCTCACATAATAATAATAATAATAATTATCTTTATTACCAAAAGGCAAAGCCCAAAACAAGGTTGCAAACAATACCAGTAAAAGGAAACGCAAAATATATGACGATCCATAATCCACAGTTAGTGTCTTTACGCACGTATGTCTCCATTTTTGTTCACCAAGCGATAGAGCATGTAAGTTGGAGCATCTCATGATGTTGGTTCTCGCAAATAGTGCTACAAAGGTGCAATTATGCCTATAGTTAATCCATGGTACTAGAAATGACATTTGGTTTAGGATTTCGGAGCAGTCAATATTGCTGTTCAACAGCCTATATAAAGATCTCTTGCATGTAACATCTATTCTAATAGGATACCATACCATGACGTAGTAACAGATCATTCTGCGCTACGCCTCTTTCTAGATAAACACCATATGTCTTATACGAGAGAAACTTCAGGAGTCTTATCATCCTATTCGAGAAAAAGAATGTGTAGGATTCGTGGATGGCAAATGATGATAAATTTTTGAATTGCCTTGAAAAACATTCATTCCCTCTCTGGGCCTGAGAGACAGGTACTCTTGGTATATGATGAACATACTACGCATCGAAACATTGCCCTTGTTAAATTAGCACACGGAAACGGCATTACAATTTTGAAGCTTCCTTTGTATACTAGTCATCTTTTGCAACTCCTAGACTTATCTTATTTAAGCTCTCAAAGATATGTGGGGCCAGAAACTGGTAACCTGGCAAATACAAAATGTCGGCACACAAATTCATAAAAATAATTTGCAGAGCTAGTTAGTTCTGCATGGAAAACTGTAAAGCCTAAAATAATTATAATTACATAATATAATGTGTCCCTTTAATCGTAATGTTATACCAGGAGACAAACACCATCCTGAGTTTCTAAAAAGATTACCGGCACCCCAACAAACGACCAGTTATGATCGACGCAGAAAACGAAATTCTTAAGATGTTCGAAGATAACGCCGTTGCAGAAAATTTAAATTTACGTACCTCCCCTTCAGTAGTTGAAGCCGATTAAGAACACTGTGTCACTGATGACCAAACTGAAGCAGAATCATCCTGTACATTAACAATAAGTTTTGAAGATCTATTATTAGATACCATGAAACAGACTCCCAACGCAACTCTTTCAGCTAAGAGAAAGAGGGTATCTAGAAAAGCTAAACTGATAACATCGAATAAAGTGACTCGTAAAGGAGAAAGAAATAATTGGCCAAAAAGAATCAAACAAGCGAAGGGCAAAAGGAAAAGGAATAAAGAAACCACAACAAGGGCCAAAAACTCACAATAGAAAGATTTTAAGAGCTCAAGTTTAGAAGAAGGAATGGCAGAACCCGTATCTGTATTTAAAGCTCTTAACGATATGTGGGACCAGACACTGGTAACTTAGGAAAGAAAAAATGCTGGCATAAACATTTCCAAACAATAATTAGCAGAACTAGTTGATTCTACATAGAAAACCTAAAATAATTATAAATAAATTTCAAAAGGCCGGAATTTGTAGCTTTAAACGTAATATTATACCAGAAGACAAATACCATCCTGAGATTCTGAAAAGATGGCGGGAATCCCAACAACGACCCTTTATGACCGAAGCTAAAAACGAGACTGATCAAGAACACTATGTCTCTGATGACCATACACTGAAACAGGATTATCCTGTACGTTACCCAACGCAAATTCTTCAGCTAAGAGAAAGAGGGTAGCTGGAGGAGCTGAAATGATAACATCGAATGAAGTGACAAAAGACTCGCAAAAGAGAAAGAGGAAACTGACCAAAAAGAAAAATCAAACAAAGGGCAAAAGGAACATAAATAAAGAAACCACAAATGGGATCAAAAAACAACGACAGAAAGATTTTAATATCTCAAGCTCAGAAGACAAACTCAAACTGATAGCTTCTGACGATGACTTAGACCCGGAAATATTTGAATACAACAAAACGAGATGGAAAATGACCAAACTGATATATGACAGTGGGTTATTGTAGAATTCAACACCAAGAAAAGCACCAGATATAAGAGTTGCCAGATTAAAAGCAAAGCGTAATGTGAATGGAATATCGTATTCTTGAAGTATAAGAATTATAATTAGCTTCTTTTGGGCACAAGTAGAAACACTGACGTTATAACGGCCAAAAATATCATCAGACCAATGTGGTTAATTTTTTTGCTTACTTTTGATTTTTACCACTTCCCCAAAACATTAAAACTGAGTCACCGCGACAATCCATTGTCATACTTACCCCAATTGTATGGGAAAGTGTGAGATATGTACAATTTTATTGTTTTGTCTTAAGCTACACATTTCTGGCTTAATTTCAACTTGAATTTAATAAGAAATTGTTGAAATTTTTAATTCACCTTTAAAATTACGCGCCCTTTTAGTCATTTTGGAAACTTTTTTTTGGAATTGCTTTTGTCACTTTTATTATGAAGAATTTTTAAGAAATGTTCTACGATGAACGGTTACCGAGATATGGCCGGTGGCCAAGCTTAGACATTCGGTATAGTATACGATTTCTTTTACAATTCTCATACAAAGTGATTTTGTGGAAACAACTCACTAAGAAACTAATAACGAAATTTGTATGGAATTCAAGGAAGAGTACACATCATTTCATAGGAGTTGTATAGTCCATTAAGTGTCATTCTTATTCGAGACTTAATTTTTTGTTACCGATTCTACAGTACTCCGGGCATTAATAATAAAACTTCATATTCTCATAACATTCGAATTTCACGCGTAAGGATATTCGAACACGTTTTTGTCAAAATATGTATAATACGTCAAATGATGAACAAACTAGATGCGAGAAAGATACAAAAATAGAAACGACGAAATGGGAATTAGTAAATTAATTTTTCCATTGTCGAAATAAATCTAATTCGATATCTCTAGAATAACCTGAAGAAAAAATAACAATCCCGATAATAATACTTTTGCTATGGTGTTTTCTTTAGTGTTATATTTTGTGTACAGCACAAAAATAACTAGTCATTATTGTCTGGCCAGCCATGCTTGACTGTAAAGTTCATCTTCAGATGATCTCTTTGGTTAATTCTACATTAGATTCTTACTTCTTTTACACGTCGGACGTCTGTATAATCATTTTTCGATTCGGTTAAAATTCGAAGAGCGCCAACACTACCATACCACGGCATTACTATTCAATAGATGTAATAATAAATCAGAATCAATCGCGTTGCCATGCGAGAACATAGTTTATCTTGGAAATAACATGTTCCTCGAACGTTCGAGGTGACACAGCCCGTAAAGCATTAAATAAGAGTGAATTAACGCAATAAACATGTGAAATGTGTAAAAGGACACATTACGTGACGTACCAAAATAATTAGGCAATTTGTATGAGTAGATGATGGTGCCATCGCAGCGCGCTCACACAAATATATACATCTACATATGGATATGTAGAGTTATACGAAGTCAAATACAGCTGGATGTTTCAACTTTACCCGTTGGTATATTTAAATTACCGATCATATGCTGTAAGCACTGTTTAAACGAAGATCGAACCGCGATAAGGGTATTGAAATGTTTTCCCGGCCCACATATTCTGAAATACATGATGACTTCGAAAATTTTGAGAGAAGCCCTTGTAAGAATTCTTGCTTAATGCGCGCACAGAATAATGTACATATTCAGATATTTAGAAGGAATGTAAAGGTAGTCTAAACTGACAAAATTAAAGCTGCCACTTTCTGAATCTATACCGGGTGTTTCGGAATTGCACGACACTATTTTTGGCATGTGTTCTCTAGCATAAAAAAAGTCCATAAAGACATATTGCTGTGAGCCTTGCAAATTAATTATACAATGAAATTATTAAAGCTCTATATTCTTAAAAGTATGAAGGTTCACGCATATATCTCAAGAAATTAGCCTTACGCTGATTTGAGATCTTCTCACTTCTGCAAAAAAATGTGAGTTAGGCAATGTCGCACTTCACTAGCTAATAGTATCACAAATAATATCTTATCTTAGAGGCAGAAATACTCTTTCTCGACAGGATTGCACTCTTTAGCTTTTCGACAGGTCAGCTACATTAAATAAAATACAGAAAATGTCTTACAATATCATATATTAACATATAAAGATTTTTGCAAAAGAAAAACAGACTATTCTAATTTGTTTATTCATATACAACAACAAAAGAATTTAGCATTCAATATACAGGCTGAGTCATTAGTAGCCGCTTCTTCGATTGCTCTTTTGTGTTTTAAATAAAAGAAAAAGCAATTAATGGAGGATCCATGGTTGCTTGTGGCGCATATTGTAAAAATACTTTAAGCTCTGGCGCACTTCCGTTTTCACCGGTAATGCACGGAACTTAATTTTTTTAAATGACTCACCCTATATATTTTTGAATTTTCTTGTACTGCTTTAAATTGCGTGTTCAACTGTTTTTTCTTTTTCAAAATTGAGCCAATAGTTTTTGAGTTATTAATTTTTTTTGAAAATATTTGACCAAAACACGTGTTCAGAAAAAAATCATTTTCACATTGTTTTTAAAAGAAAAAACATTGACTTTGGTGGTGCTTGTAGCCAAGAAAATTCTGCATCATTTGGTAAAGTTGCACTCGACAATACCTCAAGAAACTTTGTTTTTTCAAAGCCTACTTCCTGAAATTTTCACATACCAAAAACTTATTTTTTTTAAATGGAACACCCAGTATTTTATTAAGTCATTTTGTTCCTTTTTTTATTCTCTTTCATTTTTGTTAACAATGTCCTATACCTATCTTTTCTAATTTTTGAGATAATCACTATAAGAGCAATTAGCGGTCAATTAAAGAACTACGGGCGCTGTTCTCTGCACCCAAATATTGGTCCAATAAAGACTGGAATGCGGCTGACTACCTGAGTCAACTGTTAAAGAAAGTCGGTATACATTTATGTCAAACATTTTGGGTGAATCTGAAAGAAACTCTTTGCTAGCATCCAGACTTTATGCACAGCGATACCTGGTAGAAGTCAACCGAAGCCAGAAACCTTCGAAAATATAAAGTGGACGGTTTGAGTAAACAGAAAGCATTGAATATGAAAGAAAGAGCAGAGAAAGCAATAACTGGTGAGGATAAGACGTTTATGGTACTTGCGAGTGTAGTTGAACACCCCCATACTAGTACTACGAAAATTAGTCGGCAGTTAGATGTAAGTCAAATTTGAGAATCCAGAATAATTAGGAAATACGAAATTCATCCGTAGCATATTCATATACAGGGTTAGATGAAATAAATTTTCACAATCGCTTACATTTTTGTCAATTGGCAGCAGATAAATTATCCTGGCTTTCTCAATTTTTTGTTGTTTACCAACGAAACCTTCTATTCAAGTGAATACGTTCATCGTCACAATTTCCGTGTAACACATAAACCCCCCACTTTATCACACCTGTAAACTTTCAAAATCGTTGGTCATTAAAACTGTGGGGAAAAAACAGTGGGTAGTTACATAATTGGAGCTTATTTCTTTGATGAAAATGTTAATGGAGGAGAGTATCTTCGCTATTTACGAACTGATTTTCAAAAATTTTTGAAGACATCTTCAAATATGTCAGTAAACATAACCTTTATTTTATTTCGATGTTAACCAACAGTGTTAAAAATGAAATACTGCAACTGGACATTGCCCGAATTAAAAAATTGAAATGCGTTGCTCTTCATTCTATAAAATTATTACTTTTGGGATAGTTGGATATAACATTTACTTTGTTTGACAGTTGACTAAGGAAGTCGGGCGCCCCTGCCTTCCATTGGTTGAACGAATATTTTGGTGCATAGAACAACAGCGCTCGTAGTTCTTTAATTGACCGCTAATTGCTCCTATATATATATTGCGGCAAAAATTATATTAAAATAAAATAAATATTAGTTATATTTCTTTTATTTTTAGTTTATACCAATATACAACACAACCAGCTGTTTTTAGTCTAGGTTTTTTAATTTTTTAATTTGTGATATTGCTGTATGCGTTTAATTTTATATATATGTACTAATATTTTGAGAAAGATGTGAATTAAACATCGAAACTTTAACAATCTTTCTTTTATTTTAATATAATTTTACTACAATACCCAAGAAAATATATTTGTTAATTAATAATTAGTGGTAAAGAAAAACAAACACATTTTAAAATAATAATTATGTGTAACGGACTTGTACTGGACTGGATTGAAGAACAAATTAATTTTATAATCCGTCTGTTATCACTCCATTAACCAATTATCCAGTGCTGTAGCAAAACATTGTCATAGTTTTCCGAATAAATCTTCATATCTTGTTTATTGCTGCACCGGTTTAAACTTGCTTCTATTCCAGGGATACTTGCTTCCTCGGTACCAAGCGTGTACCCATATTTCATGACAAGCAAATAACGCAATTATAAAATGCGTGGAATTGTCAGAAAATAAAATTCCGGATAGCATACTGGACGTTTTAATGGTCATTATTGTATTTTATCTTCCCTATTGTCAACAACCCTACTTGGTCTTCTCTACAAAGGTCTTCTCTACGAGCTAAAAAATTTTTTGAATCGTTTTCTACTTTCAATTTCAATAAGTTTAAATATCTAAGCAATCCAAATCCATAGAATTTTATGATTTCATTATTGATCACTCCTCGAGTTCGATGTTAATTCCTATTCCGCTGGCTCCATCTTGCTTTCTAATTGAACAAAATATTTCTACAATGAACTTCTGGTCATATTAACTTTTTTAAGAGGAACGAAATTGCAAAGCTCTAGGTTATGGGCAGTCTTATCAGGCTTATGCAGAAGTTTGGGCTTAGCTTGTTGGTGTATCATATTTTTTAATTTATAAATATTTTCTATTTCCTTTTCCGATTCTTATTTTTATTTCCGTACCTATCAAGTTATTATCATCTACAACAACGGATATCAGATCAGTGAAGTTTTGTATTATTTCTAAACTATGCCAAGGTAATAAAATATATTGGTTGAAAATTAGAACCTCATCCATCTCTTCCACTACTTGAGATATAATAAAAAGACCCCTTTCACGTCGCATAGTTGAATGTGCTTGGGATCAAAAGGCATTTATATTATAACAAAATAAGATAGTGTCTGGGCAATCATGAACCAACAATTTGTTCGTACCATTCTGCACACATCTTCGAATGAGTATGCTATCCTTGGGCACTGCGTGCCTTAACCTACTGTCAAATCGCATGTGGTATACAGGGTGTTAAGTCGGCACTATTGCTAATTTTGTTATTAATGAAGTTAGAGTATAGGTTAAATTAGCAAAGTAGTAGTATTTTTATCGTGAACAATGATGGCAGAACCGAAAAGACAGTTGAACTTCTAATTTTCGCGGTATTTACAAAAGTTACTTTTTTTTTAAAATGGAACACCAATATATTTTTGCATATGTTAAAAGAAGGAATTATTTTAGAAAAGAAAGCTTTCATACATTCTTGACAAAAAATGAAAGTTGCGGCAGTTATCCACTATTTTGTACAGCAATTCATATCAATAAAATCAAGATGGCTATGATAAAAAAACAGCAAATATTAAACAAGCATTGTGTATTATGTATATTTATTATAATAGATGTTCGAAGACATCACCGCTTTGTCCAATACACTTCCGAATTAGTTTATGTACATTGCGAGTTACTTTTAAAATCGATCTTGCGTCTATGTTATTAGCAATAGTCATTATTTTATTTTGCAGCTCTACAACGTTTTCATATCTCCCTTTATAACATTATTCCCAAGTGATCAAGAGAGGCGACTAGCGTTTTGTTTGTCATTGGTACCTTAATTATTCAGCGCAGAATGTAAATGCATTTCGTCATATTTTGTGGAGCGATAAATCGAATTTTTCTAATTCTGGAATTTGGAATAGAAAAAACATCACTAGTGGTCACGAGAAAATTTATACAAATACGGTTTAGTTTTAATGTTTGGTGTGGATTAATTGGCTCGGCGATTGTCGGACAATTCTTTTATAATGGTACATTAACCGAGGAAACATTACAATTCATGACTGAACATTTAGGAATATTTTTGGATAACCTGAACTTGGCTACTCGGCAACATATACATTTTCAACAAGATGGAGCAGCAGCGCATAATCATCGCGAAGTACAAAAGTTTTTGAGCGAAATGTTTCGGAATAAGTGGATAGATACGAATGGACCAATTCAGTGACCACCACGGTCCCCGGACCTAGACCCTATGGACTTTTATTTTTGGGGATATTTAAAAAATTAAATTTACAAAGGAAGATATGAAAACGTTGTAGAGCTGCAAAATACAATAATTATTATTGATAATAACATAGACGCAAGATCGATTTTAAAAGTAACTCGCAATGTACATGAACGAATTCGGAAGTGTATTGGACAAAACGGTGATGTCTATCAACATCTATTATAATAAATATACATAATACACAAGCAAAAAAAAAGTAACTTTTGTAAATAGCGCGAAAATTAGAAGCTCAACTGTCTTTTCGGTTCTGCCATCATTGTTCACGATAAATATACTACTACTTTGCTAATTTAACCGACACTGTAGCTTCATTAATAACAAAGTTAGCAATAGTGCCGACGTAATTTATAACACCCTGTATAGTCCTGCAGCATGCTCTATCAGTTTGAAAGTGGAGTAATTAGATATGTTAACAGCGGTATTGACAAAAGCAATAATTTTTTTTGAAATTGAAAGCACACCATTGTACATATTTATAGAAATTTCCATCCGTTAGGTGCCTTCCCATCACTAGTTATGAGTCTTTCTAATTTTCCCAAATACATGTAGGTATGCATATTTAAGTTTGTAATTTCAGATTTAATATTTTACCCTACACATTTTGCTTGATAAAATTCAGAATTATAATAAAAATAAACTGCATAAAATAAGGAGTTTTTTCTAGAATTCCTAATACTTCATATTTTCCAAGAACTCTTTTATTAAGAAATCACCCTATTATTTACGAAATATTCAGGGACTGCAGTGCAGCACTGATGTCAGTTATTAAAAGTCTATATTAAATTTTCTAGATTATAAAACAGAGCAATTTTACAAAAAAAAAAAAAAACTGATGTACATTCATATATAGATTCGTACCTCTTTGTAATGTTGATAAAGCATTGAAGTGCAGCATTGTTGTTATTGCAGGGAACTGTGTTTGTATAATCGTGTTGTATTGTCTCTACTTTCGAGAAGTTTACCTTCTCGTCCTGTTATAAAAGCTGCATTGTTTTTAGCGAACGATGAAAGGAGATACTGTTGTGGAAAGAATGTAATTATAATTAATACGAGTAGTTGTTTTATACTGCAGTGAGAAAAAATGGTAGAGACTGTTTTATTTAATAAATGCGAAAAAATTACAATGAAATTGTGCGCAGTGATATTAAAAGGATCACAATTATTAAGTACAGCACAATAAACCTGAAACACAGAATTGAATGTCAGCATTAAGTTATGATTTTGTTAGTAAGTAAGATTTGTAAATGGATATATTAATTCTCTTAAGAGTTGGTAGGTTCAAATAAGTATTCTCGAACATTCTCGTCTTGTTCTAAAACCTACATAAGTGACTTTCTGTTAGTTGTATAATGCCAATGTTTTAATGTAACAACTGTCATTCTTATCATTACTTAAGTGAACAAAACACATACCAGGTATAAATTCTCGGCCTGATATGCAAAAAAGAAACTTGGAACAATATAAGAATTTTTATTTTTCAATTTTTCAATGTAATCCCCTAACTTCTATACATTTATTACAACGATTATTAATAATTCGATACCTTTGTAAATATAATCTGAAATTTTTCCGTCAAAATATTCTATAACAGCTGCTTGCAACTCAATGTTGTCCTTAAAACTACGTCACCTAATGTCTTTTTTTAAGTTAGAAAACACAAAAAAATGACAAGGAGCCATATCCGGACTATACAGTGGATGTTTCAATTCTTGAAAGCCGTATTCGCGGATGGCAGCTTGTGAAATGGCGACAGTATAGACGGCAGCATTGCCGTGCAATATCATACACCTTTCGTCAATTTTCCACGACGTTTTGCACGAATACTGTCCCTTAATTTATGCAATAAAGACGCATAATATGTGCCGTTCACACTTGTATTACGCTCCTTAAAGTCATTAGCAAAATGCCCTCACAATCCCAGAATATTGTGGCCATCACCTTTTTTGTTGTTTGAACGACTTTCGCCTTTCTGGGACGAGGTTCATCAGGTCGCCGCCATTCCATGGACTCCCTTTTCGATACAGGATCGTAAAACAGAACCATTGTTTCATCCCCTGTGACAATGGACTCCAAAATCGGTTTTGTGTCGTCTCCACACATGTTTAAAAACGACTGCGCACATTCGACTCGACGTTCACGTTGGAGAGCAGAACGAAGTTGCTGTACCCATGTAGCACTAATTTTATTGATACCCAAATGGTAATGGAGAATTCGGCGAACACTTGCTTCGGAAATGTTTGTTATCACTGCTAATTCCTTCACTTTCAAACGGCGATCTTCTAGCACTAAATGTTCAATAATTGAAATTTGTTGAGACGTTATCACTTCAATTGGTCGACCCGACCGATCATCATCTTCCAAGGATTCTTGTCCCAAACGGAAACATTTTGACCACTTTTTTACAGTTGAATACGAAGGAGATGAATCGCCGTAAATGCCGTCTATACGTTATTTAATGTGATAAGGTATATTATGCTTCTTTTGTTAAAAATTTAATGACCGCGCGGTATTCAATTTTCTTTACTTCAGACATTTTCGTGCGCTAGTCACGTTGGTTGGCTGGTTACTAAAAAGGACTAGGCTTCGAACCGTCATATTTATAGTGTACACCTCACGTATGTGCATGCATGACGTGACGAAGTTTGAACAAGTTTGAATCTGTATAAACCTGTCATTCCGAGAATGTATGGCACCTACCTCGTACGTATATCCGAAAAACATTATTTTATTTTATTTTATATTCATACAAACATTCAATTTGAATTTATATACATAATAGATATGTTCGTGCATTCCCTTAGGAATTGTGACTGCTCATTTCTCGTTTGGGCTCTAGCAAATCATTTCTGTGGTGAATTACTCCATGTTTTTCAATTCTTGCCTTACTCTAAACTGTTGTTTCATTTTGCCTCCTCAGTTGTTCTCCTTCACGCATCTTGGTCCTGGACCCTGCTTCTCCAATCCCGATTCAGTTTCTTAATATCCCCAATCGCCTGATCTTCTCACATGCTTCTCGGCCTCCCATTTCTTCTACCTGTGTTTGGTCTCCATGTCGTGATTTTCCTTACTTCCCTGTTGTCTTCCATCCTCCTTATGTGGTCGTACCATCTTAGTCTTTGTACTTTTATGTACTTTACAATATCTTCTCCCATCAAAACGTTTTTTATTTTGAAGTTCATTAGCCTCCTATATTCTCCATCTGTCACTTTCTTCGAGCCATATATTTTTCTTACAATTTTCCTCACAAACCTTCTCAGTTTTTCCCGTTCCACATTTGTCAGGTTCATCGTTTCTGAACCTTAAGTCACTACTGGTCGGATTGCTGATCCCTCCCTGTACTCTATGATCTACCTCCATGTTTCTGTTATTCTCACTGTTTATCATTACTCTTAAATACTTAGTTTTCTACAATTTCAAAATCATGATTTTCTATTTTTACTTCCTTGGGTGTTGTATTTCTATTTCCTCTGCTTATCTCAATGTATTTACTTGTTTCTTGGTTTATTATTAGGCCTTTTTTGTTGCTGCTTGATGATTTTTTTGAATTGTTTCTTCCAAGTTTCTCCTGTCTCTAGCTAGTACAGTGAGATCATTCGCGTACGCAACTGCTTGTATCACCTTATTGATTATTTTTCCCATGAAATTGCATTCCTTGACCACTGCATCCAGTGCTAAAATAAACACGGTGGTTGTTAGTCCGTCCCTGTCTTACCCTTAGGTTAATTTCGAAGTCTTCAGTTGTACCTTCGTCCATCATTATTGCTGCTTTTGAATGTTTCATCGTCATTTCTGTCAATCTCACTAGCTTTCCTGGTATTTTTATCTCCCTCATCTATATCTGCTTATCTGCTCTCGCTTCAATGTGAATAGTGGATACTAATAACATGGTTCTTTAACGCTGGTGTAAGCATTATTACAAGTGCTCAATATATAATAGTGCTGAAAAGTTAATTTTTTGTGCAAAGTGTGTTCAATATTGAAAGATCTTAGATTCACCAAGTCTTGATGGATATTGCTCATTTCATTTAAAAATTGACAGCATCCACTGGAAAATATATTGGTTGCATGCCAAGGTAGTGCTACAAAAATCGACATACTGAATTTTTAGGAATCCTGTCTGGTTGATTAAGATTCTGCAATACCGATTGCTACAAAATGACAACATTCTATGCAAGTCTTTCTGATTTTGGGCGTCTTACATTTACTATACAGGTGCTTGGAACCAATTCATTTACACAAACATGTTGGAAACCCAATAAAATACTAAAAGCGTGCAAATCCCCCTCAAACAACAGTTGGTGAAATATTAATTTCCATCCATTGCGTAACCTAACCTATACACATAGATATAAACATTAAAATGTGCACAGTAACATGTTTACTGTGCACATTACGTAGTAATTATTTTATGAAAACGTTGTAGAGCTGCAAAATAAAATAATTACTATTGCTAATAACATAGACACAAGATCGATTTTAAAAGTAACTCGCAATGTACATAAACGAATTCGTAAATGTATTGGACAAAACGGTGATGTCTTCGAAAATCTATTATAATAAACATATGCACAATGCTTGTTTAATATTTGCTGTGTTTTTATCATAGTCATCTTGATTTTATTGATATGAATTGCTGTACAAAATAGTGGATAATTGCCGCAACTTTCATTTTTTTGTCAATAATGTATGAAAGCTTTATTTTTTTAAATAATCGCTTCTTTCAATACATGCAATAATATACCCAGTATATTATTGCATGTATTTAAAAAAAAAGTAACTTTTATAAATAGCGCGAATATTAAAAGTTCAACTATCTTTTCGGTTTGACATCATTGTTCACGATAAAAATACTACTACTTTGATAATTTAACTGATACTGTAGCTTCATTTATAACAAGGTTAGCAATAGTGCCGACTGAATTTATAACACCCTGTATAATTAATGTAATTATTACTAAAAGACTTATTTCGTGTTAGAATAAATCCATTATTTATGTAGATTTACTTACAGGCTTAATATTTATTAAATCATAAAATAATTTAAAATATCTTAGATAATCTTACGATGATATCACATTAGGAGAATTTCAACAATTTATTTCAGATTAGATGCTGTAACCGGACCATTTGGTAAGATAAACTTCATAAACATTTCGACAAGATGATACTGTGAGATTCGAGTTGAATAACGAGCTCCAGTACGGAAAGCCGCCGAAATGAATAGATAATTGGCAATATTTCATTGAAAATGTATTGATATTTGTGCTGGCGTAGATAATACGTCTGTTAATGGTTTACAATAACACTCTAACGACCTATACTTTCCTTTTAATTGACTTAAATTAATTATTCTGATTCCAGCTGTGTTCTGTTTATTGCAGTCATTTGTTTACGCGTTTCGATATACAGAAACAGGTTATATATTTTACTAAAATTTTGTTTCTAGTTATTTTTCACTCTAGTCGATTGTTGTGAAAGATTTATTGAAAAGTATCAGTCTAATCATAACATATATTATGTAGTTTTTTCAATCTTAGAAACAATGAAGAACAAAATCAACCAATCATAAAAGGTGATAAAATCTGGGGGAATATTTATTTATTTACTTTGAAGTACCTATTTGAGTTAAACGGATACAATTACAAAAAATCTTGAAGAACCATTCAATAAACTATTTGCAGTTTGCAGTCAAAATGAAAACATGAAAAGGATTACCGCTTTCTATTATCTATGATTATTTAATGTGGATTATTGATGTTTAGTGGAGAGGTTATCAAAATCTATACAAATAAAAATGAAATGCTATTTGTTGGTAAGTAAATTGTAAATTGACTAAATCAGAAGAAATGTTCAAGCCCGGTACAAAAAACATGGCTCATGTAAAACTACAAAACATCAAGGAAGCCGTATTAGCTCTACATCATGTAAATATATTTCATAAGTTTAGAAAAAGTAAAATCAGTTATAAAAAGCAGTACTAGAAATTTAGACAAGACAAGACTTGCTTGAAGCCAAATAGGTATATGAAAAAATATAAAAATAACCTTCTGAAACTCGTAGGTTATTCAATGTAATTGTTTGATTTAATATTATATATTTTCACCCCTTGCCTCTATCTAGTTGATGTGTGTAATACTGTATATGTTGTTAATTTGATTCAAATTATATATAAACTCGTAAATAAGACATTTAGTCATTTACTAATGATGATGTGTCCCGTTCACATAAATTGTACATCTAATTAATAAACAATTTTTTGTGGAAAAGTTTTTTCAAGAAAGTAAATAAAACAAATACCAAATATCGATTTTAATAAAATAACTATTAATGATTTTACAATTTTACAATAATTTAAATAATAAAGCAAATATGGTATTTAATATTAATGAAGTTAAACGAGACTAGCAATTTGTTTATGTTTTAACGATATAAAAGAGAAAAACATACTAGAGAGAGATTTGTTGTTTTATATGGAGGTCATCTGACTACTTATAAAAATGATTGTTTTATTGTGAAACTAAACGAGTTATCGCCTGAATTTAAATTTATACTGCTGATATATTGAAAGTTTCTTAAGATTGGTTATAGAATAAGCATAATACTTGCAGCTGTCGTACAAGAAAATACAATTCAATTTAACTCGGATAGTGGACTATATTGCTATAGTTTGATATTTATTTTAATTGAAATGATTGTGTACTTATCGACTGGCATAGAGGACTGCCCATCTGCTCTTACATGCTTTGAAAGGAACCAATTTCTAAGGTTCTGTCAAAATGTCGGTATAGGCTCTCGTAATTGAACGGCTATATTATTTTTGCTAAGGGATTGAATACTGCTTAACATTTTTCTTGGGACAAGGTACGCTTTTTTGAAAGAGTAACAGGATCCCGTAATGCCTCGTAGAGGATATATATTGCAAATCAGGAGCTTATATATTTATTAACATGTGTCTTCCCTATATTATAACTTCTGTTCGCTCAATGGTATTTAGATAACTATTTAACACACATATAACCTTCTTGTTCTTAATTGATTACAGTAAAGTTAGTAAGTAAATAAGGTATCTATGTAAAGTGACGTTTTACAATTAAATAAGGTGTATGAAGTAGCATATCAGCATTAGATTGTGTTATGTATTATTTTGTAGTACAACAGTCTACATATTTTCTAAATTTAGACTTAAGACGGTACATTTCTAATTTTATATAAAACTTGCTGTCTCTGCAGATGTAGTTCTGCCCTTTCCGGTAGGTAGCGCAATGAGTACAAATTCTACCAAAATGCGCCATCTATCCGACAACAGCATATACCAAAACTATTTTGTTGACCACGCGAATATATTGTGTACATATAAATCATTTCGGTTTATAAATATAAAATGGTTAATAATTCGGCTACAGCGCCACCTATCAGGTCCAGTGATTGTCTATTCTGGCACTGAATCAACATATATTGTGAATATGAGTCATTTTGATACATAAATATAGGATTTGTTGTTAACTTGACTATACCGCCACCTATTGGGTCATAGCACAGTTATTAACCTCCGTCTGGAGAAAACAAATATTGTGTGAATATGGCCTCAATCGGTTCAGAAGTTATACGATCAGCAACTTACGTATAACGCGCCAACGATTATATATATATTATTTTTAGAGATTTTTCTCCAAATCTTCCAGATTTTTTTTCAGTTGAAAACATTCAATTGAGTTATTTCCATCTCACAGCATAACGAACAAAACAAAAAAAGAATCAACAAAATATGTCGTTTCTATAAATGCATATAAAAATTATGTTTGTCCGAATTCTCCAACTTTCCTTTGTATTTTCCCGCATTTTCTTTTCCTGTAAACTTTTCCAGGACCATAACGAACACAAACAAACAAGGATTAGGCATATACATCGTTCTAATGAAGTGAAGTGAAGTATGGTCTTGAGTTCATACAAAAATCTTGCAAAAAAAAGAAGCACTTTTAGTTTTTCTGGAATTTTCCCAATTTCCGGGCAACTTCTCTAATTTTTCTTTCCCCAAAATCCCATTCAGACTATTACAAACATTTTTTTAACAAAATTAACCAAACTGGTTCAGCCGTTTTCAAGTGATGCTCGGCATGGGATGCTATCTATTTTGTAAAAACCTGATTCTTTCAATTATTTTGGTTCGCAGACAATTTTGTATTCTTCTGTAAAAAATGCTGAAATTAAATTGTATTTTGTTAAAAAGTTTAGTTGCACCATTATGCTAACTTTTATGAAACTATATTCTGCAGTACTTTTTAGTGTTATTCAAAGTGTATGACAATTGTGATTTTTGAAAGTTTCAACGTTTTCATTTCTGGTTTGTTTTTAATTTCCAAACTATTTTCTTATCGAAAATTAATTCTCTTACGGCAGTACGCTCTTGGTATGCTACTAATTTAAATTCAACAAGCAGGGTATTTCCAACAAGTTGAAGCACCACCGCATTGGGTCCTTATTCTTTGTGCATTTTGCCACCACTCATTTCCTGAAAAATGGATTGGTTATGATAAACTATTTTGCAAACTTCCCTATTTGTCAAAGTTAACACTAAACACCTTGTGATATCTGGTTATGAGGTATGCAAAAGAAACGCGTGTATAAATACCATGAAAATTCTTCGTCAGGACCTGAAGTAACGGATGCCTTGAATATGATAATGTAATTTAATAGTTCTACAATTTGTTTTTAGCATAATTTTAACTCAGACTATAATGCAATATGAATAGTTATTTCAATTCACTGAAGGAAACCCTAAGAAAAAAATGAGGTGTGGCCACCACACAACTTTCTTATACATACCATATGACCGCGTGCGTCTGCATTATTGCGATACCTGTAGAGTAAGCGAAACAGATAGAGATGTCTGTGTATTAGAACGGTAAACAAGTAGACGCAGTGTTATACTGGATTACAACAGTGCTAGTATTTCGCATATGCCTATCATGCACTTGTATTTGTCCAAAAAATTCACATTTATACGGTGTAGTCGGGCAGTCGCTTCCACATATGGGCGTCAGTTCGAGTTTTATTATTGCTTAAGAATAACATTTTTTTAGCTAATTACAGGTTAATTGCAATGTTGAATTACAATTCTGTTTTAAGAAGTAAATATTTTATGTTTCAGTAATTTATTATAGTTGAGTTTTTAGATTATAATATTTGTTGAAAAATATTATTTTAGTTAAGAAGTTTTTTTTATTTTAAATTCAAGGAGTTATTTATTATTTATTTTTGCTCTTTTATGTTGTTTATGAAGCTGTGATGAGTTACTTCACTGACATATTATCAGTGATTATCTGATGCTTCAAACAACTACAAATAATTACTTACAACGGGAACGCAATACCTATTACACTGCTCTTCACTTGATTTGCCTACGAATACATTTATACGTATAACTTATACGCCCGCTGTCGGTGTGGCAATTCAAGTTGGCACGCCCATTTATAGTCGACCAGTAGTTACTAATACATGCATCGCGCTATGAACGGCGGCCACACGGTATATGAATTTCAAATTATGCAAAGTTGTTCTAAATTAAGCTTTAAATACTTGCATCCTCTCAAAAAAAAATACGCCTGTGAATAAATGTGTCCGAATTTTCAAAATTCTTTTATACAAAAATTATTCAAAATCCTATTCGAACTACTTTTAGTTTCTTAATTTCTACAGAATGCATACTTGTGACATATTTGCAAAAAAGTATTATGTCCGGTTCGAATTTTGAAATTTGGTTTATACAAAAAATATTCCAAATCCAGCTCTAAATACTTTCATACCCTTGATAAATATATATAGAATGCATAATTTAGGAGATATTTGCAAAAGTAGCTATTCGATAAGAGTAAAAGTGTTACTTCCGGTCCCAATTTTGATTTTTTTTTTATACAAAAGATATTGAAAATTAAATTCTAAATACTTTTGTACTCTTGATAAATATATATGGAATGCATATTTTACAACATATCGCTATTCGATAAGAGTAAATGTGATACTTCCGGTCCGAATTTTGAAATTTTGTTTATACAAAAGGTATTGAAAATTAAATTCTAAATACTTTTAGTCTCGTAACCTACCTGTCTAAAAAATATGACTTGCGAAATATTCGCAAAAGAACTGATTTTCGATTAGAGTAAAAGACCTACTTCCGGTAGGAATTTCGAAACTTATTTTTTCAAAAAATTTTTCTCAAATTTAATTTTGAGTACATATGATGCTGTGGACGCAACAATGATGATGAATGATAAAAATTATAATAGTCTATTTATAGCTTATTCCTAATAGCATAATTTTTTTTATTTATGTTTTTATGAATTCTTGCAGTGATTCGCTTCTTATGTTCCGGTACATCTCTTATTTAGTTTTGTTTGGGATAAAGTCAAAAATTAAACGAAATATCTAAATCTCATATAAAAATTATATTTATATTTTGTAAAAATGCCAATCGTTAATAACATTGCCACATTGTATCTATATATTTTTGTTTTATAAAGAAAGAGAAAAAGAAAACATTTATAGTCATTTTTAGAGTTATAATGCTTGTAAAACACTACTTATATATCTATAATGATAGTTGAAAGAATAATTATCTTGTTCCTTTAAATAAAAAAATTATTGATTCTTGATAATTTGTTTATTAATACGAAGCCGACTCTATTTCACCAAAACATATATTTTCACATAGTGCCTTAGTAATCTAGAATCTTGCAACGTGAATGATCTGAAACTGGCTTATACTAATCGCTGGCTGTAAACATTCTCACATTGTACCTCTAGCAGCTTAGCACCTGCCCATCAAAAACATCCCGCCTTATTCATATTTATTTTATTTGAATTACTAAATTAAATGACTATATACATAATTAATGATGCCCAACGATTTACTAAAGGCAAATATTTTCACATAGTACCTTTAGCATATTTAGCACCATTAACTATCCCTAAATTGAATTCTTTATCTCATAACTTACTTCATTTCATCGTATATTTTGTCAAATTCTATCTTATTGATATCCTCCATCTTAAAAATTAGTAATAAGAAAAGAAAAATTAATTGAATAAAATTATTTAAAAGAAAACTAAATTAAAATTGAACTCTAGAGCTTAATACAGATTATCTAATTGTGAGTTAATAAGTCGTGCATATCGACCCTACTCTCACTTTCGCTATATCAAATTTATTAATCCTTTACAAAAATTAACGTCTTTACTGCACGAATTATAAACTTAGAATCTTCCTGTTCATTCTTGTTTCTTGCCTTATATAAAAAAAACAAAACAAATGCCTATCGACAATTTTAAGCGCCTCTCTCATCCAATTAAATTTTAGGTTGGCATCTATTTCAAAAACGCCTGATGAAATTTTCTTGTTTGTTTTCTTTAAATTGTCACGCTCGAACCAATATACGTCTATCATTTTGACAGCTACACATATAAATGGCGACACCCCAAACTGTTTGTTATTAAAATTTTACAATTTTTGCTGCATACCTTCTTGGGTAAATATATTTTATTCTCTCCTTGTTCAATCCTTCATTGTATTTGTAAATGTATGAATTACCCCTTTCATCATTTGTTACATATTTCCTTTTACCTGATACTGATGCTATCTCGATTCTTCTTTTAGAAATCCTTCTATCCGGCAGTAAAGGAAACACATTACACACCACATGAATTCTTCTGGCTGAACTTGGACAGCATAGAACGTCGGCCTCATTCATTTTTCCCCATCCTCGCCTCTGGTAACACATCAATTTGTAAAGTGCTATAACAACATTAACATTGTATTTTCCTTTTGCAGGTTTTTAAACCGCACATGACCATTTCCATTGTCTTTGAAGCCCTTGTGTTATACATGCAAAAACTAACAAGTGTATTTTTAAATTCATACTACTATTATTTACACAAAATGTTCTTATTTACGATCTGACATTTCCCATTGGAAATGTTTTTGATTTATATCCTTTTCTTTATATAACGTGTACGTATCTAATATATTTAGTTTTATTATTACTATTTTTTTTATTATGAATTGGCAGCATTATTATATTCAAATCCATATTTTATTTGTTCAATTTATTTATTTCAAGACTGTATTATTTTTCTTGAGCACGTCTTGTTTTGTCTACATTCATATGGCATTTATGTGTCTTTTACACAACATAAAGCCTATTGATTTATTTTGTGTTTGTATTGTACTTAATGTTTATACTTATTTAGCTAAAATATACTAACAATTCATGTTTATTTTCTTAAAGGGGTTTGTCTTTAAAAATAGGCAACCCATTATACGTGTATTTACTTGTCTTGAACAAAATTTTTAATAAACGATTTTTAGAATACAATTAGTGTTCTTTTCAATAACTAAACTAATTCTTAATATTATTATATCAATGATGTAAAGATCACAGCAATACGAATTCTTTATAAATTTGTTTAAACTTAGTAGTTGCCGAATAATTGGCAAAATTCGATTTTTTCACTGAAGTAAACTACTACTTCCGGTCTGCCGATTTTACTGAAAATCTAATCAGATCTCAAGAGGGAGATTATATTCCTAAATACAAAATTTGGAATTGATAAGAGAGAGATTTTTTAAAAACCACTTTTTCGGAATCAGGTGACTTCAAAACGTGGACATCTGCAAACATCTCGAAATCGAAAATTTTCATCACAATACTTCCTTATACTACGTATAAGAAAGTAATAAGTTAAAACATTTACATCTGCCTAAACAAGAATTTACAGTTTTATGTAGTATTAATTCTTAAAATCAAGTGTTTCTCCGTATTGTGTGACCACACCAAGTCCATTAAATTAAAGCATATCTAGAACGTATCAATTTTTGTGTATAAAAACTAGCTTTTTATACATAACACGTATCAGAGACAAACACACTCCGGCCATTGTCTTAGTTTTAAATGACCTCCGCCGCAGTAAAGTTTGTGTCTTTGGTGGGCGAACGGCGTCCCTTTCTAGAATGCAGGTACGGATGGTCTCCACCGGAGACGTCCTTCTACATATTTCATAAACCCATTTACCATGACAATGGGCAGGGAAGTTTATGAGAAATTGACTTGGCCTATCCGCCAAAGTGGTAATTATAAAAAAGTAAAGCTAGAATTTTATTTTATCATTCTCTCTTTCTTTCTTTTTCCGTCTCCGCTCATCCTCGCTCGCCGGCGACCAGCCCTCTTCCATTTTATTTATTTAAGGACAGAGAGACGACGCAGTTTTACTTTATGGTTATTTAGAGTCCGCCGAGGAATTTCAATTTCCAGTACAGGCGGTCTTTTGTCAATTTAACTGCATTAACGTTATCTGTTTGTAATTTGAAAAGGAAGTCGTTATTGTATTCAATATTATATTGAATTTCCCATTGATGTTGTTTCATTATCATATTCGAGAAACGCCGTGGCGTGCCGCTGTGAATAAATTACTAATTTTACAGATGTACAGTACGAAAACTGTAGTTGTGTAAGCAACATTATAAGATCAGTAATGGCTTACGTTATGCTTTAAAATTTATTATATGCAAGTAATTAATTCTTACCGTACGTTCCTACCAGGCCGAATGGAAATAAATTAAGGTACTGACTAAATGTACATAATTTTAATGCTAGCTATACAAAGTTAGGATCATTTAAACTCATAGGCACACTATACATTGATTTTAACCTTATATTTGCATAAGGTTTTATAAAAAACATTCAATTAATTTTCTAAAAACATATTTCCTATATATGGACGTCAATAAAAATATACTACATACTCATAGAGATAATTTTGAAGTAAATATACCCTGCCTCAGAATAAGGAGTGATTCAAATATCCCACTAAAATCTGGTACATATCTATAGTAAACATTTTGTAGTGACATGAGTTGAATATGTAGTATTTTGTCAATAATTGTAAATTTATTTATTTATTCTAATCAGAGCAGGGTAAGTGATACAATTATTGGCCCCTTAAGAGATGGAAATATTTGGTTTTCCTACTTTTATTTAGAATCTGAAAACAATTACGTTGCTACTATACCTAAAGAAAAAGAAAACTTCAAATTTTAAAATGATCTATAGATAAATTTCTTTGAAAATATTTTTTGCACTATTAATTGATGATTAACGTGAATTTTGCAAAAATATAGCTATTGGCCAAAAAGAGATAGTAATTAGCATCTCATACTACAGTAATTGACCACTGAATAGTTTAGATAGGTAATTCATGTTTTGATTAAAAATGTAAATTCTTTACAAAAATTTATTATTCATTCTTTTTTTACAAACATTGCAAATAAAATGATTTTCTAAAAATTCTTGTGTGCTGTTTTTCAAAATGCATTTCACATGGAATGTTCTCATGCAATGTATACATTTAACACCATATTGACTACGAGTTATATTAAGTACGCATGTAAAACATAGCCCGAAATAAATGGTTTTAGTCTGGAATGGGTTGGGTGCAGATGGTTTAGAAATGACCATACTTATAACATTTATTGCTTTAGGAACATTTTCTATTTCGCTCTCGTTAAACAGTTGTCTCTTATTTTTTTTTGCGGAACTGCAATTTTGTTTTCAGGTACTTTGTCAGACTCAAATTTACAGCCATTCTCAGGTGAGTGGTTTAAAATGTCTGTACAGCATTCATGTATTTTAGAAATTCCGTGTACTTCATGTCTATCATTTGTAATATTAATCTTAAATCATGCCTTAAATCTTCACACGCACTTTCAGACACATCATAGTTGGTGTTAGATCCACTGTATTTTTTGGTTTCAGTTCCATAGTCTGATTTAGTAACGTCTATCTCTTCTTTGGTAATATCTACTGCTTCATTTACTTCCTCATCTTCACTATTTTCTAGTTTCTGTGGCTTTTTGTATTTCTTCTCTAATATATTTTTGGCATTGTTATCAGTTATTGCACCTTTTCCTTTTTTTAATAGCCTTTTCCTCCCTGGAATTTTTGTTCCTTTCTTATTTGGAAGTTCTTTCTTTAGTTGCTTCTTTTCTAATCTTCCAGTTTTCGTTTCTCTTTTTGCAACTCGATTTCCTTTTTGATTTCTATTTTCTTCTTTTCAGCTTGTTTTCTAGCCGATGAAGTTAGTACAAAAGGTAGCTTTTCCGATTTTCTTTCGCCCTTTCATTCGGAAGTTTTAGACCAGGGCTGTCCAACCCGCGGCCCGCGGGCCGCATGCGGCCCAAGGCAAGTATCAATGCGGCCCGAAAATATTCAATATTACTGAAGCTAAAGGTCTTACATCTCAACAAAAGTTTTTAGCAACGTTACAACTCAAACAGAATCATTTGTGAAGGCTAGTTATGTAGTCGCAAATTTAATCGCCAAAAAATCGAAATCATTTTCTGATGGCGAATTTATTAAGGAATGCATGAAAAGCGTGGCAGATATAATTTGCCCAGACAAGAAAGGTGATATTTCTAAAATCAGTTTGTCTCATCAAACTATTGCCAGGAGAATTGACGATATTGGGAAATCTATAGAAATGGATTTGAAAATTAGAGCCTGTGGTTTTAAATGTTATTCTTTGGCCATGGATGAAAGTAGTGATGCTACTATGCAGCTCAATTTGCCATTTTTATTAGAGGTATTAATGACGAATATAGTGCAACTGAAGAAATGGCTTCTTTAGTTCCATTAAAAGACACGACAAAATCAATAGATTTATATGATGCAGTGAAAAAAACATTAACGCGGTTTTCTATGTCTCTTTCGAATATATCTGGGGTAGTTACGGATGGCGCCCCAGCTATAATCGGTAAAAAAGAGGGGCTTGTAAAATTAATAGAAGACAATGCCATTGCTGTCGATAATTGTCGTTTGATGAAGTACCATTTTATAATACACCAAGAAAGTTTATGCGGAAAAGCTTTAAAAATGGGTCATGTTATGCAAATCGTCGTCAAGACTGTAAATTTTATAAGAGCCCGGGGATTGAATCATCGCCGATTCAAGGAATTTCTCAAAAATGTTGATGCTGAGTATGGCGATATCGCATACTTTACAGAAGTAAGGTGGCTCAGTCGAGGACAAATGCTAAAAAGATTTTATGACGTACTTAAAGAAATCAAATCTTTTATGACATCGAAAGCTAAATCTGTGCCAGAACTTAACGATGCCGAGTAGCTTACAGATTTAGCATTTTTGGAAGCTTTGACTGCTCATTTAAATGACTTCAACACGCGCCTTCAAGGCAAAAACCAACTTATCAGTACGATGTTTCAAACAATAAACGCTTTCCAGGTAAAACTAAAATTATGGCAGGCCCAATTAAATGCAAACAACTTTTTGCATTTCAGCACGTTGACCAAACATATTCCTAAAAATGAGAAAAAATATGCGGGCTTATAAACTAATAAATTTTAAATGACTTAAATATGAAAACTATATATTTTAAGTTTTTTTTTGCTCGTCAGCTATGGTAACGTACTTGTGGCCCAAAACACCGTGCCCTTTTCCAATGTGACCCAGGGAAACAAAAAGGTTGGACACCCCTGTTTTAGACCAAATTGTAAAATCACTGAGAAATGATGTACTTAAGACTTCTTCTCTGTTATCTGATGACGTGCTAGACATCTGCAAGTTATAATTCGCATCTTCTTCCAGTATGATGATGAGGGGGGCAATGGTAGAACAAGCATAGCTTGAATTGCCTCCCTTTTCCATCATCTTTCACTTATTCAACTTATTGTAAGTTTCTTTTTTTTTGTTACCTTTTACGTTGTAATTTTGATGGAAATAAACACTATTATTATTATTATTATTATTATAATTGGTATGTGGGCGATATCAAATTCAATTTCGTTATGAAGATATTCAACTGTTTCGGAGATCATCGGCTGATATTCGTCATGATATAAATTAGTATGTTTAACAGCATAATTTAATTCCAATTGCCCATTTGGTAAATCCTGAACTTGAACCTCTTCAGATTGGTTTGACTTTGAAAATTCTTCGTGTAAATAAAAGGTGTCTTCAAGTCTTCGGTATGTATATCGTTTTCCTTGAAATTTTTGAATATTTCAATTTTCTGTTCTCCTACAATATTCTTGAATGTTTTAAAAGTAATGACATTTGTATAATGGTTGAAGTTGTCATTGTTAATCCTTGCATTGTTTTTACCTGTGCACTTACTATGGCCAATGGCTGAGGGATTCCAAGGGTACAGCCCACAAGCACGAAAACCATGTTGTATTGTTTCTGGTTTTGAGTTATCTACTACAATTTTTAGTATTGGTGCAAGTTTTTCTTTTGTCACAACTTCAGTAGGATGTTCTCTCCGGAAATTTAACACAGCCTTTTTCCAACCTTCTTTTAGAGGCTTAAATACTGCCATATCCGCTGGTTGCATTATTCGTGTGCCATTGGGATATAGTGCGATTAAAATTATTTGTAATTTTGAACAAAGTTCACTGATTTCATATGTCTAATGTGTGGTAGGGTCGTCAACAAACAACAAAATTGGAAACTTTATCCCATTTTTTTAAAATGCGGATGAAAAACATTTCCGATGTACTCGTAAAACAACTGGTTCTTCATCCATCCGTTATCACTGCACCCAATTCCCCATTCATTTGGAACTGATTTCAAAATATCGAATGGTAATCTCTTGTAGGCATAGATAACCATAGGGGGAATGACAGTTCCGGCAGCCGAAAACGTGAACATAACAGTTATGTTATTTTTAGGGTGGTGTTCTAGCTCATACATATTTCTCGCCCCTTTTGGAGCAAGGACTTTCATATTCTTTTTTTTTCGCACTGATTCTGCTTAGACCTATTGTCTTAGGCAGAAGAAGAATTACCTGTAAAGTCTTAATTAGTACAGACCTATTTGTCGTGCACTGATTAAGATATCCCGAATTACCTGTAAAGTCTTAATTAGTACAGACCTATTTGTCGTGCACTGATTAAGATATCCCGAATTACCTGTAAAGTCTTATTTAGTGCAGACCTATTTGTCTTGCACTGGTTAAGATTTTCTGCGTGAACAAATATCCAATATAATATTTAATAGTTCAATTTCTTTCACAAATCCGCGTGCCGACATAAAAGGTATATTCTTGCTCGCAAAATTCTTAATCTCCGTTCAAAGTCAAGAATCACGTGTTATCGGAAAGCAGAATTTACATTTCCTCGTATCTAAATAAAAGTAATCCCGTATTTCGCGATAATCAATGTAACTAATCGTCAACCATATTCAAAAGTCGGAATACGTTCTTTGAAACAATGTTAAAGCCGTCTCAGATGAAATAAAACATTTTTAGCATACCAAAACCTGTCGTATATTCGTTTAATTGTGAGGTTAGGAACTCAGATGAAAATTGTAAATTCAAAGAATTATTTTACCTGTAAATAGCCGATTGCGATCTCTTTATAAAATTGTTTTCCTCAATTAACAGAGATGTATGTATATAAATTGTTTGTGAATTGTATATAAATTGTTTGTAAATTATATATAAATTGTATTTGTATTTGCTTCAATGACAATAAACACAATAATTTTGAGACTCTGCTATATGACTTGTCAATGTTGATCTTTCATTCAACGACCAGGAAAAAAGACCTGTTCTGATATCAGACTAAGTATGTTAGTATAAGAAAAGACAAACTACTTACCTACGCCAAAATCCCGACAAGAGCTAGGCCGTAATAAGCAAATAGATTCACAAAATTCACATTTCATTCATTAGTTGGTGCCGCCAATATATCTACGTTTGACATCTCCCGATCGATCGTGTAGATCGCCCGTTTTTCGATGTTATAAAGCTGAAAAGGCAGCGAAGAAGGATGTAGGTATAGGCAACCCAGTGCACGCCCGCCTATGAAAGGAAAACTGCTAGCAGTTAATTTTGGAATCAGAAATTAAAATTTTCTTATCATGTGTTAGTTCCGATTAAAAACCGTATTTAATTTGAGAATAATTATTTATAAATAATCTACCGCATGATATCTTGACTTGTTCTATACCATTTTTATGGTCAATTGAATGAATAAATATTATTATTATTATTATTATTACTGTTATTATTATTATTATATCAATATAAGGAATCTTAAATCCAACGTTTGAAATCTTCAGTGGTTTAAAGGAGGATTGGGCCAGTATTGAATCATATTTCATAATTTAAAATATTATTTAGGCTTCTTGCAATGAGATAGCGTTATTAGTTCGACTTGTTTAAAAATTGGATTTAGTGGGTTTTGGAAGTAGGCGACTCATTTATCGATTTGCAATTTAGATACCTTTGGCACACTAAATAGGGTTTAAAAGGGAACCATTATCAGTCGAACGCAGGAGTACAAAACGCTGTGAAAGAATTCTGCAATCAGCAGCAGCAATAATTCTATAAACAAAGTATACATCGCTTGGAGAAACGATTCATATTTTTTATGGATCAAAGATGTATTTCAATTGAACACACCTCGTATATATTTAACATTAGGAAAGATGAGTACCTAGTCAGGGTAATGTACTCAATCTGGAACATGTCGTATATCATTAATCTTGCTAATAATTAGTATGAATTGGTCGACATCCGAGATTAGATTTTGCAAATTAAAGAATTATTTGACAAATGACCGGGTTCTTCTAACAACCAAATATCGATTGGTGATAAATACCCATATTTGCCTTTTCAAATTACATATTTTGAGGCCAATTAATCTATAATAACAGAGTAATTCTTATTTTGACACAAAGACGAACAAATTTGTGTAATACAAGAACATATAATTAGCAATTTATTTGCCGTCAAGACCAATTAAAGTTTTTCGCTCATTTCGTTACTCGTTACGCTAACAAATGTATTCTAATAGACTTGTTTCAGAATCATTAAATTTTCATTTAGGATATTTGTTGTTGTTGTTGCATGACGATGTCTGCTGACCGACCGTCTTCAGTCGGCCACCTTTGATTATTATTATGTAATCTTTGCTATTTCCCATTAGTGTCGCCTAAACTAGCATTAACATTGAAGGCGACAGCCAAAACTGTTGAAATTCTCGCTCTATCTTCTCTGAGGATCTCGATCTTGGCCAAGTATAATCGTACATAATTCCGTTTATATTACATCTCTGTTGAAGTTCCATTTCGCCGTGATATTTATAATGCCTGACGTGTAGAAATTTTATACAAGGAGTGATTTATGTCGGACATTTTTTAATTATTTCTTGTAGGTAGTGTGTCTAACGTCATTTTTCACAGTCATTAACTTTATTAAATACACTTAACGTTTCTCATATGTTTTTCTGTTTTTTAATGACCTTAGAAATCTAGTTAGTAAAATAAGACATTTCAGAAAGACCTCGTTTTCTTTTAAAATATTATTTAGCGCTACACACAAAGCCAAGAAAAACAGAACGTAGGCAATGAAATACGTAAAATAAATTTTGATAATTTAACACATACATTAGTTAAATAATATATAATGAATTAGTGCAGAGTGGTAACAAGTATCAGTGAGGGACACAAATTTCTATCAGAGATAATATTTAGATTTGTTATAATAATAGTAATAATAATAATAATAATTCTTTATTTTCCCAACAGGCTATACCCAATAACAGAGAAAATTTATACAAAACAGTAAATAAATACATATATTATAATGCACATACATAAACATACACATATATAAACCACCCAATATTTCATTTGAGAATCCCCACACCCTCACAAGAATAAATCCAATTCCATCCCATTACCCACCCTGGCAAGAAGATATGCTGGAGTCAGTTTCATTGCGTTAGACCTCGCAAATGGCATCATAAACGTTGAGTTGTATCTCGATGTAACTCGTGAAACAACCAACCTTTCGCGCATGAAGGGACAGTCAATGTCGCCTCTGATGAGCTTATGCAAGAATTTCTGGCAGAGAACATCTATTCTTGCTTATAGATATGCAAAATTGTGGCGTAATAGTAAATCTGCCTGAGGTGTGCCCCTTTCCGGATAAATACCATCGATTTTAAAAACTTACGGTGAACACGATCCAGTGCCGGCGAGTTGTATGCCTAAATGGGATTCCAGATAGGAGCAACGTATTTAATTTTACTCAAAACGTAGGCGGAGTACAAGGATTTGAGCAAGGCATTATTCTTAAAATATTTGGATACCCGCAATACAAAGCCAAGTGATCTAAAGGCTCCAGAACAGACCGCCCCAATATGTGTTCGAAAGGTAAAGTAAGAGTCGAAAACAACCACACACCAAGGTGCACGATTTCGAATTTTTGGTTAAGTGCGGTATCATTTACCAGGTAACAGTAGTAGAAAGGTGTAGAGGAACGTGTATACGTAACAACACAGCATTTGTTGATATTCAACTCAAGCCTAAACTCCTCGCACCACATGGACAACATGTCCAAACTTGTCTGAGGAGCCTGCGAATCTCGGGCTGATGTAATCCGAGAAAATATTTTGATATCATCCGCATACGCAAGAGTAGGACCGTTAATTTGGAGGAGCAGGTCATTAATGAATAGGACAAATAATAACGGTCCCAAGTTGGATCCCTGAGGGATGCCAGACGTAAGAATAAAGTTGCTAGAAAAGTATCCGTTATAGGTGACATAGCATTTTCATTCAAAAAGATCTAAGCAGATTAATCGAAGTAGGTACCATACCAAATGAAGCAATCTTATGTAATAATATCTCATGATCAATCGAGTCGAAAGCTTTCGACAAATCGGTGTAAATTACATCAACGTGACCACGCTTATCCAAAGATTCTCCAATGCATTGAGACACAGTGGCCAAATTGGTAAGAGTAGATCGACCAGCGATGAATCCGTGTTGGTCTAGCGAAATAAGGGATCGAGTACTATGAAGAAGACTGCGGTATAATACCCTCTCGTACAATTTCGCAAAGTTAGAAAAAATAGAGATAGGCCTATAATTACTCAATAATGTACGATCCCCTTCTTATGAACTGGGGTAATTCTTGTAATTTTCCATTGTTCAGGGAAGATGTTCGAAGATATAGATAAATTAATAATTATTCTTAAGGGAGAAGCAAGGACGTATCTGCAATCACGGACAAGAAAACTAGGCAACTGATCATCACCTGCTGTGCTTTTATTGTGGAAGGCAGCGAGTAATTCTAACAACTCATCCTCAGTTACGTATGAGAAGGAGTTTGGTAGAGAGTTGTAATGTGACTCAGGGGCCGCAAATGCAGTAGATGAAGGGAGTCCACCCGAGAAGGTGTTCGCAAAAACATTGACAATGTGACTAGGTTCCGTGTTCATCACATAGAACATTAAGTATCCTAGCAGTACGTCTCTTAGATGAGAGAAAACCCCAAAGCTTCGAAGGGTCAGTTCTAATAGGTTCTTCCATTAGTGATAGATATGCAGTATAACTTTCATTAATCTCTCTCTTTACTAAGGTCCTAAGTCGCTTAAATTCATCATAGAACACTGCACTTTTTGATTGAATCCATTTTCTATGATAGTAGTCTTTGCATTTAATGTGTGATATTATCTCAGACGAGAACCAAGGTGGGTAACTAACATTGGGTCTCGATTTGCGAGGCACATAGAGATTCAGAATGGAGAATAATTCCCTGTAGAAAGCACCCAATGTATCATTGATATCAGTATAATCATTCAGAAAGAACCAGTCACAGGCGTCTAAGGCGACTTATATATTGTACGTAGCATTTCCTAATGCTGTTAATCTATTCAAGAAACATCAACAGAAGATAATAAATACTTACCACTAGCGACATAAATAAAAAACCATGTGAAAAAAGGACGTAGTCACCATTATTTGGTACTCTTGATATATATTGTCCAAACAGCTTCAACTACAATTTTTAAAACGTTTAAGTATGTACTTCTCATAATTTAAATTTTTCTCATGCATAAGGTTTTTAGATGATCATCCTTAAATAGACAAACATATTAAAATTAAACTTTTGTTGAAATTCGACTTTTCTAATCCGGCGGGTGTAAATTGGGCACCAAATTTATGCACCTTTCGAGTAATGATGTAATTAAGTAATTAAATTGTTCTGCAACAGCGGTGACGCTTGGTATAGAAAATTTAGTGATCAGAAGCCAGATAGAATATAACCATAAACAAAATTAGAGTAAATTAAATTGAAAAGTGACACAAGTGCGAGCAAAATTAAAGTCGTTAATGATATTTCCGAAAACCAGCAAAAATTATACTTTGTAAGCTGTCTGAGGAACTGCCAGAAACAATTACTACAACAGAAATGTATACTTATATACGAAGAAAACAAGTTAAGGAGAAACTTTCTTCCTGGACCATTACTAAAAATAAAGCAGAAGTCCATCACAGTGAAAGCTGCTAATGTCAAAACAAGCAAGCATGAATGTTTCGTTTTTGTATACTGTCCAGTGAACTATATAATAACATTTATTTTGTATGTAAGTATTTGAAGATATTAATAACAGATTTCACATTAACTCTATAGTAAAGATTTTCTATTGATTTAATCTCTTATTTTATGAAATAATTGGATAACATGCTTTATCGGTATAATAAATACGAAACATGCATTCATAAATTTGAAATGTCCAGAACAATGTGCAAATATAAACTTGAATTTCTTAGTCGATCGATTATTTTAGTTATTTACATTTGCTTTTATGTTAGCATACAAAATATATATATTATAAGTTTTTGACACCACGTGGGTAGACAAAATTTCGTGTTGGAAGCAGGATTAACGAGAACGCAATAAATAAAGGAAGGAAATCAGAAATAACAATTCGACATCAAACAAACAGGAGTTGGTAATCCATAAAAGTAAATATGAAATAGTTCATATACTGGCCGTGATTGATCTTGATCGATGTGACGTTGAACGACTGGCAATGTGTTGTGCGTGCCTTACCTGTGCATGATATAGAGGCACTGTATTATTCAATAGAATGAAAGAAACCCCGTCCAATTATAAATATTATATACGAAGTCAATACCACGTCTTGCGTAACAAGTTTTAAGTCTCGCCTTTTTCGTTTTAAATCAATCATATTTAAAAAATTCTAAGATATGATATATAAGAGGTATTGAATTAAACTAGGTCGTTAATATGCGAGTTGGCATTAAAATAGTTTTTCAAGGCTCAACTTGCTCCTTACTTCCTCAGTAATTACTATTATAGTACTAGATGTATTGTACGCTATGTTTTGCTTATTAGGACCCACACCATAAGAGAAAGAAGGAAAATATATGAGCTTCGAAAGTTTGACAAAGATGAACGAAATTGACCGTTTTATGTGGGCAAAATTCAAATAAGTTGTTCTATAATATTAGATTATTGAAATAACGAAACCTTTTATTAGCATTATTATAAAATATCATCTTTTATAAACCTTAATTATTTATATAATTATTTGTTGTAAATATATAGTGAAATTCCCTTTTTGCTGGACATGATACATGCGATGCGACTAGTTCAAAACAAAATTTTGCGGATTTTAACAATATTTCGGTTAATTAATATATTAGTATCTTGGGGGCTTCTGTTGCCTTCTAAGAAAGTTTTATGCCCTGGAGTGTCGCCTACAAGAATACAACATGCACTCTAGAAATTACTTAATAATAAAATATGAGGTAGTTGCTCATGTGAGAAGACTGCGGCTTTAGTTATATAAGTTTATAACAAACGTTCCCTTATGGATCAAATCTCAAATTAAATTATCTATTGTTATGAATGTATAAAACTTATAGTTTTAGAACATATTGATGGTTTTAAATCTTAGATTTACATTCTGAACTTACCATAATATTTTGAAAGGCAATGCGCAATAGTACAAAAACAAGATTATTTTTATTATGTTACTAACGCAACTTCTTAATTTAGAGTCGCCTTTCATCCTTATAGATATGCAGGCGTCTTATTGACAAAGAATAAGAGAGGGAGAAGATGTAATATATGTATATCTATACACATATTGCTTATAATGCGTACAGCCATTAGCAGTAAAAGTAACCGATTGCTCAAGCAGTTTTGCGATAGATATTCCTTGTAATTCACAAATTCCTTTCAAAAATGTTGTACAAATCCCTTCATAACTACATGAGAAGTTGCATGGTCTACTGAGTAGAATGAATTCACACAAGGCCCTTCATCAGTCGCTTCTGCTTTGAATCAAGCATTTCATTGGATTACCTTTTTGATATCTTTAATATGTTAAAATGGTGAATGTCATGCTCAGTCAAAAGCAGATCTATTAAATATAATAGCGAGCAATTTCGTTATGAAGTTGTCCAGTTTATTATTGATAAATAATGCTTCATAATACTGAATTATTTAAAACATTTGCCCGGTTGAATTATAATATCGCCTATTTTTATATCTTATTTTGCACAGCGTCAATAATTTGTTTTATTTGGTGATTTTCGATATAACTACATTACTGCAACATCAGGTGTACCTCAGGGATCTATTTTTGGTCCTTTATTTTGTTAACATTTTGACTATCGATATCATTGAGTATTTGAATGTAGGTATTTTAATGTATGGTGATAATCTCAAAATCTTCTCTTATGTAAACAATCTAGCTGTCTGTTCTAAATTACAAGCTAACCTCGGTAAAACATGTGGACGGTGTGTATTGAAGGATCTTCCTTTAAAGTGAGATAAATTTTCTGTCATGTCATATAAAACGAAGGCAAATTCAAATTGATCTAGCTTATAATTGCAGTGCTAACGTTTGTGCCTCTGAGATCTCAAAGATTCTATTGACTTTAAGCTATAGGTTGAAAATCACATAGCATTTATCAAATCTCAAGCTCTAAAAAGTCATGGCTTCGCCATTTGTTATACTAAGGAATGTAAAGGTGTTTTTATCTCGGTGATCAAGGTAGTGTGTATTTATACGGTAACGTACTCCTACATATACTCATTAATTATTAAAGGGGGTGCCCCAGGCTTTTACTTCGTACGTCTAGTACGGATGCTGGTGCGGGTGCCTAATCGTGCAGCGTAGACTTCCATCGATAGTACCCTTTCCAGTCCATTTTACTCAATACTCGATGCAGATAACGTATATCTACTTTGACACTTGGTGTCATATGCGTGTTATTCTAGTTAATGATTATATGGATTTAATTAATAGTGTATCTGAGTGTAATTTATGCTCTTTGAGGGTAAATCAATAGGAGATACTCTCTTCCAGGTAAGACATAAAATTATTTTACTCTTTTCTCTGTCTTGCTTAAATATTAAAGAAATAACAAAACAAAAGATAATGACAATAAGTTTTATTAAAAAATCTTTTCAATAAATATATATTACAAAATTACAAATAAGAATTATACTCTTCGGAACGTCAAGCCTCAAATTGAACCATAATAAATGAATGCTCTTGCATAATTATCCTACATAGACGTCGACGATATCTGACATTTCAAATGAACGAGATTGCTCGTGTCGATCGGTGCTTTTATTAACTTTCGGTTGTTAAGCAGTCAGTATTATAAGAAACAAAGATTTCTTTTGCTCCATAAGTTTAATTAAGAATTCATGCAGGAGTGTCTGTCACTGGTGATGAAATCGGACGGATTTCTAATCAACAGGTCAATTGGCGACAGCTGATTGAACTGGAAAATGCAGGTCTATATTATGACAGCATTTGTACGGACGGAGATAGTGAGCTATAGAACAGGCGATAAGGCAGCATTTAAAGCTATAAGAGAAACATAAGGCGGGTTAGGAGGCATTAAATATTGAATACTTAATCATAATTAGTTACTGATTCCATTTATTATTTTTTAAATTAGGTTAAGTTTAGATTATAAGGATAGAGAATGTTATCACACATTATAATTTTCACACAACATGAAGAAAATGTTTGATATTTAATAGATCCGGTATTGTGCCCTTGGCGGAGCAATGGTCTCAGAATGGTGTCGCAAATCTGCTGGCTATTTCCCGCTCGCAATTTACATAAGTACCTTTAATCTGCTAGCATAAGAACGTCTGTGTTCTTATGGAAGTATTCGCTCTAGTTGAAATTTGTTTCCAAAATGCACGCTATACGATTTCATTATTATCTATAAAACTTCCTCAAGTTTCAAAATGTGAAGTTTTGACAGAAAGGATGACTTTTATAGTCAGTCAATTCAGCCCTAAAAATTAGATGCCTTCTGATTTGCTATAGTCAGAATATTACACCATTTAATTTCAGGCTACCACAGTTGATGCTTATTGTGCCAATTTATGTAAAATCCGTCGTGTAATCCAAAAAGACGCCCATATGGAAGTAACGGCTTGAGTTGACATTTGTTATCATTTGTTTCCTGAATACGATTTCATCATTATCTAAGAAGTTTCCTCAAGTTCAAGGAGTGTTCTGCATGTCATTTTGACAGAACGGTTAGAGTATTGGACCCTAGTACTCACCCTGAGTTTCAAGCATGATGTCTGAATTGCAATAAAATAGTTTGGCCAATGCTTTGATTTTAATCTGTAGGTAATTTGTAGATGAAGATAATTCTTTCAGCCAAATTGTCACTGGTGACAAAACATGGGTTGCTCATAATATACAAGAATCAAAACAATAATCTATGAAGTGAAGACATTCAATATCACCCAAGAAAAAGTTTAAGCAACCAAATTCAGCTCGAAAAATTATTTGCGATGGTCAGTATTATTTTTAATTTTTTTTGCATTAGGATAACATAGTCAAATCTTATTGTGAGACCTTAAGTAAAATCCGTCCTGCAATCGAAAAATGATGATTTACTTTACGGCCATGCTCGTCTGCACTGAAATTATCAAACTCAAAATCTCATCGAGTCATATGGCTGAGAACAATTCGATTACCCACCGAACAGCCTTGACCCAGCGCCTAACGATTATCATTAGTTCTTACACTTATGAAAGCATATGGTGGTGTTCGCTACGAGAAAGAGAAGATTGGTGGTGTGGCTATCGGATCAGGTTTGAGATTTCTACGAGTGATAAATGCGTTTAAATATTGGTGAAAATTATGTTGAAAAGTAGATCAAGGTCGAAGCTCTCATGAAGTATGAGGGTCCTCCTTTTTAATATTAAAACGGTACTTACTTAGAAATAAAACTCCTAGAAATTGCTCGTTGAAACGAGATTCGATCTAAATAGAAAGGAAACCTCAAGAATGCAAAATTCTCGAATACCCCGTCATATACGTCAAGAATAGAAACTCGTATTTCCGTTAGTAAAATACATTCATATGTGTTCCTGCCATTAACTGTAATGAATTTGTAACAATAAATATTTCTATAGCGCTATGTGTTTCGAACGTATCAGTTTCCAAAAGGCCGTTTACCGACTGTGGAAGATCATTAGCATGCGTCTCACAAAAGAGATTACTGAAAGCCACCGATAAGGGGAAAAAAGAAACGAAAGGCGGAGCGGACAAGGACGGCATTACACTAATTGTAAAGTTGTTCAGGTTAAACTAAAGGGCAAAGGGTGGATCCCATCCCTATGTAAAATGATATTACGTACGAGGGTTCTTTAATTTTGCCGGTACAACTTTTAACATAGTTGGCTCAGGCTAATCGACGTTAAAGGTCACCGTGATTAAATTTGAGATACGGACAGTTTGTAGGAGATAAAAAGTATTTTTTTTTAGAGATAATAGCTTTTTAATAAATCACATCTTAATCATTTACGTGGACAATGTCATAATAAAGCGTACAAGTAGGATTACTTGGATTAATATAGATTAGAGCCCTCTAAGGGCTGATTTTTTTATCATTTAATTTTAGGCAAGGTAAGAAACTATCGATTGCTTTAATAAAATGTAGATAGCTAGCAGTATACGGAAATACTAATATGTATTATGCAATAATGTGTAAAATTATGTTCTATTTAATTATCTAATAAATAAAAACTATCACTAATTAATTTAAAAAGTGTACTTTTTTAGTATTCTGTTCAATATTTAACAAAAAGGCACCTCGTAATTTTAACAAAAATAATTCGTTATTTTTAATACTTCAATAAAATATGAAAAGACGTATACAAAACTAATGCAATAAATGTGAATGATCAATACATATCTATTATATTTGAAAAATAAAAATAAAATAAGTCATTTATTCAGTAATAATTATACAGTGTTCAATTTGTCAAAAAGTACATCTACGCAAATAACGCAATAAAACAGCGTCCAAATCTGTAATTAAAATAACTGTAGAAAGCTTCTTTGATGAGTATCTCAAACAACACAGTTCTTTGCCTTTTTTGCGGTCAATATTTTACATATGAAGATAAATGATTATACGTTCTTATTATGTGAATGATACAACTCTTTTCCACAATTGTTTGTAGAGGCACCAAATGTGAACATACCAGCCTATGTCAAGTTGGCCCCCCCATATTACAATTTATATACTATAAAATGGGTGTCAATTGCGCTCTATTTGTGCTCAATTGTGCCGATATTAGTTTCATTTGTGCTCCTCAGTTTTCAGAGATTTTTAAAAATCGAAGGGGGGCTAACTTGACAATTGGCCCCCCACCAAAATTTGAATTTCTTACGAAAGCTCGGTGCCTTTGCAAAGCACTCCAATTGTGCTCAATTCTGCCGTATAGCGTTTTTCCGTCAACCACTCAGTTTCGAAGTTACACTTAAAAGAATTCTGAAATTGACAAAAGTCTACTGTCGCCCCACGTTTATTAAAATTTACATAGTATAATAAAATGTGTGTCAATTGTGCTCCATTTGTGCTCTATTGTGCCGATATTAGTTTCATAGTTTCATTTGAGGTCTTCTGTTTTCAGAGATTTTTAAAAAAATCGAGGGGGGCTAACTTGACGATTGCTCCCCCCCCCCAAATTTGACATTCTTTTTAAAACTTGGTGCCTTTGCAAGGCACTCCAATTCTGCTCAATTGTGCCGTATAGCGATTTTTCGTCAACCACTCAGTTTCGAAGTTATACTTTTAAAAAGATTCCGAACGAACCACTTTGCCTGTAGCATCTATTGCTATTTTGGAATATTGACAATATGTCAGTATTTGTACCGAAAGTATCTCATTACAACTCATAGTTCTCCTTCACAAACTTCACACACTCAAGAACATAAAAGCCTGTCAACATAAGTATTTTTGTCATTTAATAATTTTTTTGCAAGAAGAAATCTTTCTCACACCAATGACACTACGCAGGCACGACTTCTGGAGAATGAACACCCTGGATGCATGAACCGATGTTCAGTACAACGTGATGCCATAAATAAGTCTTGATTGCACATAAGCATTATATGCAGACAGACCTGCTGACTGATTCAGAGATCCTGCTATTATACGTAATGCATAACTAAATAATGGTGGTCAATATGCTTCTTCCATTTCTATTGATGATCCATCCACAATCCCGCAAACTTAACTGCCGTATGATCCATATTTAGCTATTGATATCCATAAATAATTTTTATTGGATAGCCGGAATTTAACACATTGTTTTTTTCAATATTCAGCTTTAGCGTGTTTTTGTCAAACCATGATTCATATTCCTCAACAGTGGTCAGCATTTCAGTATGCTGCATCCTTTTTAGTTTTTACAATTACCGAAGTAGCATCATCGTACAGTATCGTTTTCTGTTTAGTCCTGCGAGGGAGATCATTCACATATATCAAAAACAATAAAGGACCCATGGCAGAGCCCTGAGGCACTCCACCTTTCAACATCCCCAATCAGCAGCAGCATCCGCACCACTGCTTTCTATTATCTAGATAGGACTGTATCAATTGCAAACAATGTCCCCTTATTCCAACTGTACCTGAATGCTTTTTGTCCAAACCAAAAAAAAACTGATGACAGAACGCACTGTGGGCATTCAATCAGTGTGAGCACCGAGAAAATACTTGCAAAGAATGTCGTGATAACTAACATGTGTTTTAATATTTTAACGATAATTTCTTATCGTATTTTATATAAATTTTTCTAAAAACACGCTGCATTTATTTATTTTTAATTAAACGTTTTTGGAAAAAAGTATTCCTTATAGCCGTAAGTTTTGCGATAGTCTCTTATTGAGGTATTTTGAAGGAATTCGCATAATCTAGAGTTAAATTACAAGTAATCAAACAAATTAAATACCTGGAAAGAGAATTTCGAAACTTATTGAAAGCCGTTGGGTTAATTTAGTGAAACAAAATGTATTATGCACATCAGTTATACCAAAATTTATGTTATAGTGAAATATATTTTGATGGATTGATAAAATCATTGTTGTTATCATATATTGAATGACAAGTTATTATTACGTATTTCGAAAGCTCGTCACGGTCGAAAGCTAAATTAATATTCATACAAATGATAGATTTTAATCAAGCGGAACAGAAATAAACCAACGAAGAAAATCTCGCTCATTCAGATTCTCTGTCGGACATCCTTTTACGTTAATAAATATTTTTATAAACATCACAAAGATTCCCCAGAATTAACTATCTAAGAAGTCCATTAGCTATATTGGGTTAAGCGAATATAAAATCTACATAAAAGAACATGGCATATCTATCAGTAATGCTGCAGCCATCTGCAGGCGAAACCCCTTTGTGAAATGGAAAGGGTGTCGAGGAGATACCATTAAATGAGAAAATGAGGAAAGAAAACAATTTTTAAAACGCCCGAATATTATTCGTTCTTTTTGAATCAAATTATATTTAATGCAGTTGTTTATTTCTTAATGCACCGTCTCGATATTTGAAATACAAATTGCGTTATTTTGTTCAATAGGCGTATACTAATGGATTTTAGAAATCCTTTTTTAACATTACTTTAGACGAGTGAAATTAATATTTTCCTGCAACTATTAATATGACTTACCTGCGAATTATATTTTTAATATATTTCTGAACGACCTGAACATACATACTATATTGTGTGGATTCTAAATTTGACACATATACATCAAGTACATTGAAATAATTAAAACAAATAAAGAACAACATATTGGCATTTAAAGTTTAAACACGTAATATTATAGGTAACCTTCTTTTATTCATATGAGGTACAATACACTGATTCAAGGTTAAAATACACTGCATCTCTTGAACTATTTCTAGGTATGGAAATAAATTCTACTTATCCAATTCGACTAATAGCCAGTGATGGTAACCCTGACTCTTACTAGATCGATAGAAAGGTCGGCAATATTTGGTAGATTATAGAAAATATCGGTAGATTAAAGAATTTACAGCTTTTTTAGAAATATCTTGTAATATGTTGTCGTTTCTACTTTTTCCAAAATAATTCTACATTATCAGAAAAAGAGTTAATTTCGTTAGTATTTCTCAAAATACGCCATTCATTGTCCAAAGTCTGAAGGTCGGAATTGTATAAAAAATCCGGAAAAATAAGTGCTATGTCGGTAATAGATTGAATGGATCCTGATTTTACAACTACTGGATATAAAAACTGAAATTTTTTCAAAGCATTATTCTTTAAAGGAAACCGTTTAATTATTTGATCACATCCTTCTACATAAAAATCCAAACATCTTAGTCTAAAAAGGATAATTGTTCTTTGGTAAGTGACGTGCTGGATATTGTTTGTATCACTTTCGCGACAAAATACATATCCTCAATCTGCAGGTAATGTCTATGATTTTTAAAATCTACGTCTGCCACTGAAATACCTTGAAGGTAATATGTTATTAAAAAAGGGTAGAACAAATTCTAAAAATTGTAAAAATAACTTTGTAACAGGAACATTTAACGTTTTCAATATGTTATCTACAGACATGTTATCATTGGTACTAGCGACATCGGTGAAATATAACTGTAGAGGTCCATACTGTTCTAATAACCGCGAAACAACGGTATGTACGGATAACCATTGGGTTCGACATGGGCGTAAAATTTTATGGATTTTTGTATTACAAAATACTTGAAACTCGGTATATTCGCTAATTCGTTTGGGACTATGGGCAAAGTAATTATAGATATCTCTTGTGAGCTTCTCTATTACACGGAGGTAGATTTTCACATGCATATGAAGCGCACAAATGGAAGGAGTATATACTTTTTATACAAGAATCATTTTCAAAGAACCTAATTACATTCGGAGAACTTTTTTGGAAACGCTTACCATAAAAACTTTAAAACACAGTATAAATTGCAAATCAGACTCGCAAAATTTCAGCAGAATATATGGAGATTTCTTACCGCAATTAACAAGAAGAATACAATACAAATTGGCATAACACAATAGATTAAATGACAGCACTTACTCATTATTAAAATTATATTTAATTCATGTAAATATTAAATTTAATATCAATTACGCGGATTAACAATATAAAATAAAAAAATATCCCCTTTTTGTTTTTCTTGTTTGTTTTTCGGGCGAATAGGTTTTTCTTTCACCAATGTGCACATGTATTTAATAAAACGTACGCAGAAGGTATTGGACAGTTTAAACTGCACACAGAAAATTTCTTTGAGTAAATTATTTTAAATGTGCCGTAATATCTTAATGTTTACTTTCTTAATGTGTCATATGTTGAATATACAGATGAGACCAACTATATAGCCCCTCGGCAAAAGTAAGTACACATAGATATTTTTAATATTGTTAATTATTGCATCTATCTATTTTTATTTCCTTTTCTTTATTTATTATCAGTTTTAGGTAAATAAATTCTTTCTTAGAGTAAGACAAAGAAAATGAGAAACAGTGTTTCGTTAAAAATACTAATATTAGAAAAATAGTAACACCCAAAGTAACTGCCTATCTGTTTATAGGTAGCTAACATCCGTCAGATTGGTTATTCTAATTTATTTATTTGTTGTGCATATTAGCCATTTAAGAATTTAAATATTTCGGTAGAATTCCATAGCACTTCTGTACATCGGTAGATTATACCTAAATTCGATAGATCTACCGAAAAATTGGTAGGGTTACCATCACTACTAATAGCATAATCCCATCAAGGTAAATCTTATTATCTTGATTGATATATAGTAGACGTATTCAATCAAATCTAAAACAAGCAAAAAGACATATAAGTGATATTAATATGCAGATAAATAAGGAATAAAATATAAATAATACGACTTAAGGTACCTTTACCTGTAAAATCCTGATGGTATATTTGTATTGTTCGTACTTAACCTAAACCTACTCATATTTTAGAATATAAAAAACTGCCATATCGACACATAGTCTGCACACATAGGTGGGAAGTGTTCCTTTCTTAGTCGAAGTGGTGGGCACAGTTCTACGTATCTGGAAGAATAAATGTAATTAATATTTACAAAGAAGATTGTAACTAAGGAATTGACGTAGCTTCTTAAACGAGAGACATCTATACGTAGCGAGATATTACATCATACCTAATTACATTATAAGGATCAGAGAGCCGCAAGGTTAGAAGAAATAAAGTATTCTAGGGCTTTATATATAAAGAAATACATATTTAGTTTAGTTTAAGTTTAGCCAGAGACAAGTATAGTTCGGAAACAAAGTAACCAGGAAGCATTTGAACAAATTTTATAAGAAAAACAATTTAGTTCGGTTTTAAACCAATCATATACAGTTGTAATACGTTATGTGTAAAATCAAATCCTGTTTAAATGTATTTAAGGAAATTTAGGAGGCTTGACTTATTCCAGTTTTAAAATTAAAAATGGTATTGAAATTGTAAAAATCATATATGTTTGGACATGAAAGATCAGGTAAATCGAGATTTATTAATGTACACGTAAGTATGAGAAAGAATATGTTTTTGTTGAAAATTATATTTACAAGATAAAACATATACTTCTTAATTTTGAAAACATTCAACAAAATATGAAATTATTATGTACTAACTTATTAATTAATATACACAACTTCAAAGTTATGTTTAATTATATTGAAATTGCCTTTAAGTTGCTATAAAATAAAATATAAAATTTACAATCACGTCAAATATTATTTAAATACTAGCTGACCGGCAGACATTGTTCTGCCCTTTCCGGTAGGCGGCGCGAATTGATGTTGATATGATGAACGCAAATATACAAACTAATAATGCTAGTATGTTGAAATCCAAAAAGAAGTGATATTCATATGTTAAAATTCAATTCTACCATAAAAATAGTGCCATTTGTCGAACGGCAGATTGTAAATATGAGTCATTTTGTACATAAATAAAGAATTTGTTTATAACTTGACTACAGAGCCACCTATTGGATCCTATTATAGCTATGAATAATCGTCTCAGCCTAGCGAATATATTTTGTGAATATGAGCTCGTTCAAGTGTTACACGATCACCAACATACGCACCAACGATTACATATATCAATTGTCCGAATTTTCCGACTTTTCTTTGTAATTTTCCCGAATTTTTTTCCCTGGAAGCCTTTCCCGGACCATAACGAACAAAACAAAGAAGAAATGCGCATATCCGTGTTTCCAATCATGAGTTATGGCCTAGGGTTCATACAAAAATTCTACAGAAAAAACAACATTCAGTTTTTCCCGAAATTTCTAATTTTTCGGACCCCTTTTGCAATTTTTCTTTCCATAAAAGCTTATTCGGATTATTACCAAACATTTTTTTTAAATAGCCAAATCGGTAAGCCATTCTTAAATCATGCGTTTGCCAACAAACAACATTTAATTTTTATTTTTATAGATTTTCCCTCATTATAAATTTAGCGCGCAGTACCAATTAGTATTATAAATTCAAACTATAATATATATTTCATTTTTTAATGACAGTAGACCACAATATGTATTATAATATAATAGCAAGGACAAAGCACTTACGTAAGAAACGAATTTTTTATTTTTTTTTTGTGAACTTACAATTTCGAATGATAACAAGAATTTCTACCTGCACACTAACAGGTAGTATCTCTAGGGGACATCCTACAAATGCCAGAAACTCACCGTTCATAAGACGCTTTCGATGTTCTTCTTTTATAAAGGCGAATAACAATCGCAACAATAAAGCAAATCTGAGACGACTAGATAATCATTACACTTTTAAAAAACCATTCACAATTTCCCATTCAACAATATTAAGAATACTTAACGTCTGCAATGTACGGCTTTCGGACAGTTAGACTGCGGATATACTTCAAGAAGAGGACGGGAGACGTTTAATATGAAGAAAATACGTGGAACGGTCGTTTTAAAAATGTATAAATATTTCGTAATTCCTCTGAGGTTCAGACAAAATGTCAACTCGATTGGACATGATTAATAGTTAACACGACATTTGTCAAGGAGAACACCTAAAAGTTGCTCGAAACGGTCTTTTTTTGTGTTAGATGTACGTGAGAATAGCTCAATTAATTTTAAAAGATAAAACAACGCTGCTCAGTATGTTCACAATAATTTCATTCACCAGCATAGTTAATTATTTCATGACGTGTGTACATGTTAGTTGTCTCAAACTGCTTTACAACATATTAGTATATTTCGTATATCATGCGTAGAAATGTACTTCATATTAAACTCTTCCATTAATTGTATATACGTAGAAACGTACATAATGTGAAATGATCTATGCTACATTTACACTTAGATATATTCCTAAGATAAGTGGTAGTACTAAACACTAAATACTAAAAGTCTAGTTCTATTTTAGTCGGAAGTTTTATATATATATGAGAATAATGTAATCACAGGCTATATTGGTCAAATAAAAAGCTATTACGTGCTCTTTTGTTTAATCCTCAATATTTCGTTATCGATTTATTAACATCATCAGGAGAAACTATAATTAAAGTTGTTTAACATTTGAAACTAACAATATAAAAATATTTAACACTTACAAAATAGAGTAAGCACATTGGCAAAATGTTCATCTAAAAATATTGTATATCACAAAACATTAAAAAACAGATGGTTATAAAAATAGTTAAACACACAGAAACATGCAATTGAATATAATTTAGACTGACATTGACAAGAGTATCAATTGTATGGAATAATATGTCAGGTATAAGCAAGAAAGCATGTTAAACAACTTTAATTATAGTTCCTCCTGATGATATTAATCAATTGATAACGAAATATTGAGGATTAAACAAAAGAGCACGTAATAGCAGACTGAAGTACTTTTTTATTTACCAGGAATTTTTATATATCAAGTAGTGGTACAAATATATACCAATGAAACTATATAACTAAAGGATCTCTGATACATATACGTACTTACCAGGAACTTTCAAAAAATCCAAAAAGTTCTGAAAATGTCAAAGTCATGGAAATGTTCGGTAAGTTACCTGAAACGGCTCTAGTAATAAAAATTTGTACTTGAACAGGTCTCAGGGTTTTGCAACTTAAAGAGCTAGATATAATAGAATAAATACAAGGGATTACAATTCTTGCTGTTTTAGAAAGAATTTTTATGTTAGTCCCTTAATGAACATTTAATAATACATCTAAAGTAACAAATTTAACTAAAAATGTAATTATGCAGAAGTCTCATATTTCAATATGCTAACTTGTCTGCTATCATATAATATAATTATATAACCTTACAAAATTTCAAATGCTGTGTTGATTCTTCGAATATGGGTCACTTGCGCTCGGCGTACTTGCGCTCCTACCTGAAATCGACCTATTTGCGCTCTGGCCCTAATGACAAGAAATTAATGATATCTTCGCCGGCCGACTTGCGCTCCCGTTCTCTCGGGATATATACATGTATAAATACATAAAACTTAGGATATATATTGTACATAGTGCCTTTCATATTAGATGACCTACCTTATTGAGGCGAGTGTATGAAAATTACTTATTGTAGGTTTTTATAATATATATATATGCTCACTTCAATAGGGTAGGTCATTCAATATGAATGTATATATACATAAAACTATACAAGAATTATTTTTTTATGCATCTCTAACCTGACCAAAACTGTTTGCTACTTCAATTCGTATTTTTATTATATAATTACGTGACTATGTATAGAATAACTCAAACTATTTTTTGTTGAGTATTTTGCCAAATTAATAATAATAATAAAACAATCAATTAAACAAGAGAATTATAATAGTCAGATAAAAGTTAATAAAACAACGCTTTCCTTCACATTTCATCCAGACTTAGGACTGGCAAAGTTTAATACATAAATATAAACTTTGGTATGTTTAAAAGTGTGTAATATGTCTTTCTTTTTTGAATAAAGAAATCGTCAATATGTATGCGTTTAGTAGAAGAACATGTCATTATATGTAAGTATGTCTTCCTTTTTGAATAAAGAAATCGTCAGTATATTATATGTAAGTTTGTTACTTTATTCTAGCTTTTGAATATAAGCCATCGTTCTTAAGCATAGTATCTACTATGTCCTTCGTTTCTTCATATTTTTTTAAAGTTTTTGAAATTCTGCAATCAACTAAAACATATCTTCTTTTGCGCCGTTGTCCTTCTAAATTTAGAGTGCTTCTGTCGTATATGTGATGGAAATATTCTGCCTCAACAAAAAGTTTCTGAAACTCGTATCATAAACACAATACATTGCAACGTTCGGTACAATAAACGATGGCTTATATTGAAAAGCTAGAATAAAGTAACAAACTTACATATAATACACTAACGATTTCTTTATTCAAAAAGGAAGATATACTTACTTACATATAATGACATGTTTTTCTACAAAATGCATAAATATTGAGGATTTCTTTATTCAAAAAAGAAAGACATACCTATTACACACTTTTAAACATACCAAAGTTTATATTTATGTATTAAACTTTGCCAGTCCTAAGTCTGGATGAAATGTGAAGGAAAGTGTTGTTTTATTAACTTTTATCTGAATATTATAATTCTCTTGTTTAATTGCTTGTTTTATTATTATTATTAATTTGACAAAATACTCAAGAAAAAATGGTTTTTGTTATTCTATACATAGTCACGCAATTATATAATAAAAATACGAATTGAAGTAGCAAACAGTTTTAGTCAGGTTGGAGATACATAAAAAAATAATATTCATTAATAACATTCATATTAAATGACCTACCCTATTGTAGCGAGTATATATCTTTTATAAAAACCTACAATAAGTAATTTTCATATACTCGCCTCAATAAGGTAGGTCATCTAATATGAAAGGCACTATGTACAATATATATCCTAAGTTTTATGTATTTATACACGTATATATCCCGAGAGAACGGGAGCGCAAGTCGGCTGGCGAAGACATCATTAATTTCTTATCATTAGGGTCAGAGCGCAAATAGGTCGATTTCAGGTGGGAGCGCAAGTACTCAGAGCGCAAGTAAGCCGATACCGATTCTTCTATTTATTACTTTTGAGAGAAATTATAATCAAAATTTTAATGTTTTAATAACAAAAAGCCAGTTTATCGACGAGTCCAAAGTTAAGAATCCACAAACGCTCTTTCATATAGAATTTTTCATATAGAAATAAATGCTTGTTCTTAAAAGAACAGTACATTGCATACACATATATACCATCTATATATTTGTAATTATAATATAACGTATGTTACACGCATGCAGTTAGCATCCGTTCATGTAATCCTAAAGTAGAACCCCTGATAAAATATTATATCAATATGTCCAGTTTTATTACAGCCCTGGTGGATAGACCGTAATAAATTTCTGTTCTATTATTTATTAAAATCTAAATGGTCTCCGTGTGCCTAAGCAGCTTGCCATTTGCAAAGGGTTAAATGCCACTTCATATATATTAAATATATCAAAATATGAAGTTTGAAATGTGTCATACAGGATATACGTATATATAAATATAAAATATTTACTGGAATAGAATTCTTTATTTTTATTAAAGCAGAATTTTAATAGTGGCGGCCCGTGATTTTTTGGGACGGAAGGGCACCCGGGGGGGGGGGGTCTGAGTGTTTAATATCAAAAATTAAGTACAGACACAAAACAAACTCAATATGTTATTTAATTAATTTAAAACGAAAATGAAAAGTGCAAACACATGGATGTTAAAACTAACATCAAGCAGTAAATAAATGTGACTTACATATAAACATTTATACGTAAAACGTATATGCACATATGCATGTGTTTGGGATACACACATACATTAAGTGCCATTGCCGACAATCAAACGGACAGACACCGGTGTTTCGGCCTCATCAGTGCACGTGGAGACTGTCGACAATGGCTTTAAAACTTAAAACGCATCTTATGTTAGTCTTGCGTGGTAGATGCAGTGAGAGTTTCACAGCGACATCTAAAACCCATTTTTCTGTGTCATCTATTGGGTGTTGGATGTCGCTGTGATACTCTCACTGCATCTACCACGCAAAACTGACATAAGTAGCGTTTTAAGTTTTAAAGCCATTGTCGACAGTCTCCACGTGCACTGATGGGGCCTCAAAGGCCGAAACACCGGTGTCTGTGCGTTTGATTGTCGGCAATGGCACTTAATGTATATGTGCATCCCAAACACATGCATATATGCATATACGTTTTACGTATAAATGTATATATGTAAGTCACAATATTTAATTAATTTGTTTGAAAATAAAATCCATTCGCCGTTCCTTACGATTAGCAAAATGATTAATAACTAATTTATTGAAGTTTGGTGGTCATGAGTTTATCTTTATTTTAAAATTCATCTAGAAATGTTTTGTTTGCTGTAAAATTGTCAAATTGTATTGTATGTTTAAAAAATGTATTCCTTGTTGCTTTAACAAGATGTGGTACATCGAAAAAATAAAATATTTTATGTTCTAAGTAAAAGTATGGTGATTCTGGAGTAACTCCTTTTTCTTTTGAATATTTACAAAAATTTGATCCGACATCAGATACAAGTGCTCGGACAGAAAGCCCAACTGCAAATAACTTTAGTATTGTATTATCTACAGTCTCCTCTAAAGCTTTACCACTAGATGTGCCCTTAACAAAGAGAACCATAGCAAATTTTGCTGGTTTATATGTTTTTGACCATTTATTTTATGAAATCCTACAATTTCGTCTTTAGTTATATTATAAAATAAATTAGCTTTTAGTCACATTTCATCAATGCGTAGAATGCATTCACGTGCTTTATTATTCCAATTCTTTGTTAATCTTTGTAATGTTCTTACGCTTGCCAATTGAAATATTTTATTAAGTATTTATAAACTAAAATAGATATTTAAAGCAAATTGTTTGTACTGTATGCTGTATCTTGCAATATTCTTATTTTTATTAACTGCATTAAATTTAACAACAGTTGCCAGTTCATTTGATAAATATCTGTCACAAAGCCCTAGAAAATATTGTAAATTTTCCTGTTTAGGATAGGATTTTATTTTAGATATAGTAGCTACAACTCGATACTGTTTTAGAGATTTTCTCAGTCTTCTTTCTGGGTGTATGAGCAGAGAGATTTTTTTCTGTTTGAACCCCAACATAGGGTAGGAATTTCCATAACTGCTAAAATACAATTAAAAAATTATACATTTTATACATTTCATTAAAACAAATTAATTGTATGTTTGTAACTGAAAAGTTCTAAATTATTCTACTTTATACTAGATTAAATATGACATCGAATTCTTCAGTTAAGAACTAAATGTATTTTATGTTTTGCTCATAAAATAATTTTGTATTGTAAATATTAATTGTCATACCCATAGGTGGTTCACTTTCTGCTAAATTTTGGGATCCAATATCCCTTGTGCTAGGAACATTCATAGTTTCCACACATTCTAAAATACAATTTGAAATTAGTATGCTTTTAAAATTTCAAATAGTACCTAGTTCTTATAAAATAATATTTTATAATAAACATTTACCTTAAGATAGTTTCTTAAACAGTGAGGTTTGAATTGGTTTCTTTTCATTATGGTCATGGCTGTGAGAGGTAACGATGTTCTCTAAAATTCTTATTTTCGAAGGAGGTTCCTTCATTATATAAAAAGTTTCATTCAAAGTGTTTACTACAAAGATGAATTATTACAAATTATCTGTTACTCAATAGCTAAAACTTACCGATTTTTTTCTTTAGGAAACGAAAAGAAATTGTAGAATATGCTTTGTTGCTGAACATTTTTACAAGTAAAAATAGAACATCTGTGTACGCCGTATTTCTTCTTTCGTACAGTTTCCATTATTTATATGAACAACAATTTAACTGGCACCTTTACTTATTATTTTTTCGTAAATTATAAGTTATAAAATTAAGACAGGTTATATTGAAGATGAAAGTAGGGAAGTTCTCGAGATATGGAATTAAAGGCGTTACTCGTGATAGCGGCGCCACTGACACTCTGGGAACCCCTCAAATCTACAATTATGCTCAAAATACACCCGTTCAACAAATTATATCGAGAAAATTACGCTAGTTTATGTACTTAGATAGATTCACAGTTTGACTGGACTGGAATTGAAACAAAATAAAAAGCTGGATAAGTAAATATCGGTTTTAGATTCTTCTATTACTAAGCCTTAGTAGCATCAATAAAGTCATAAACGTCTGCAACGTACAATATATTTTCTTTCATTTTATACGGTCCCCGTCGTGATAGAGTTAGTGTTCAGTGAAGTTATTGCCCATGTTTTCATGGCATGTTGTCCGTTTATTCAGCAGATAAACAATAAAAACGTTATCTTAATTGGTCGTAATGAACCCGTAAAGCTCAAAATTACTTATAGAACGTTAATTGAGACTAAGCGGAACGGTATAATCCACAATGTCCGAACGATGGAAATAAATTATGAGCAAATGGGTTTATTGATTTATAAATTATTGCATTCGAGTAAGCGGAAGTGCCGATAAATCCTGACATGGTAACGTACGGACAGAACCGTGGATCGCCCGGAGTGACTAAAGTGGTAAAACTACAATCACGTTCTTGTCAAACATAACCTCTTCTGACGGCTCCCAATAAGATCTGGAGTCTACCTGTGGCCCTTTCGATTTGGATTTTTGACTTTATTATGAGAGACCCCCTCCGGAGACATTAAACAATAACCACTTCGGTGTTTCATCCATCAAGGCGCGTCGGCCTTGACTTCGCCGCGAACACCACACAGATGTGAGATTAGGTGTTCGGGTCCCGCTGCGTCGACCAAAACGAACACTGGAATCACAGAGAAGTGACATTTAATTTGTATGTTTCGGTCGCTTCTTAAAACTGAATCACCTCATCAGATTTACATTCTTTTGAAAACTACATTTGTATGTAGTTCGTGGTGAATGTTTGTACCAAACTTTCCTGGAAAATAATTTTCCTTATTGTCACATCTGATAGATAATAAATTAATACAAATTACAATGTTTTGAAGTCAGTTTTGTGTAAAGCATGATTAAATTATTGATATGTTTTTTTTTTAATTTTTATAGTTCATTCATTTATTCATAGGTATATTGGGGTGTATCTAAAAGGTGCGGAAAAAACGCTACCACACATTTCTGAGGGCAAAATATGACGATCTAACCCAACTTACCTCAGTCCAAAAGTGGATGCTTTCGGAGATACAGTGTGTCAAAAGTTCAATTTGGTTTTAGTTTTTTATAAATAATTTCTGTAATAATTGGTATACTGTCACAATATTTGGGTAGGGGGGATTTCGTGGGGTAAAAAAATTAAATCTACTCTCATTTTCATTGCAAAATGTAGAGGGCGCCACCTGCGACATATTGTATCCATTTAAAACGTAATAACTTTTTTGAGACACACTGTATTTAACTTTTAAATAAAAATTCTTATTCTCCAATGTTTTTTACCTAGAAGAGGTATACCTGGTAGGAGTTGATTGGAGCAGCCGTTTATGAGTAATCTGGATATAAAAAATTCATTCCGTATATGGACACATATGCTTCTGTAATTTGGGTGTTATTCTTGTGGCAATTCAATGCAATGGTGCATCCACTTTTGGACTGAGGTAAGTTGGGTTAGATCGCCCTCAGAAATGTGTGGTAGCGTTTTTTCCGCACCTTTTAGAGACACCCTGTATATTAAATCTAAAACTTGTAATTTATAATTATGTACACGTTGATGTGGTATGAGTAAATAAAATTGTATTTAATAATCCTATTAATCAGACGAGAAAATGGGAAAAAACGAAAGCCAAAAGTATGAAGTCGAATCCAGTTTTTGCAAAAATTTAATTTGACCGTTGTTCTAGGTTGTTCTAGGTTTGTTATAAACATTGTTCGAATACGTCAAAACCGTATCTACTATATATCAAAAGATATTGCAAAAAAACCCAAATCCAAAAGTGTGAAGTTAGCCCCCTTTCTTCGAAAATCTAAATTCTAACGCTTGTTCCAGGTTGTTCTAGATTTGTTCTCAATTGTTCCAAAATACTTCAAAAAATAAATCACAATTAGCCGAAAAACGGCAAAAAACAATTTCTCGCCGGCCACAGTGGTCTGAAACGCCCGAAAAGCTGGTCAAAACTCGAAAAAGGTTCGAATTTGGCTGAAAATCAGTATACTTTAGTTTTTTTACTTTCTGATTGTAGATTTGAGGTAAAAATGGTAAATTGCAAAATGGGGAGTTTTAAATTGCCAGTTTTATGTTCAAAAATACGATAAAATAATATAAAATTTGGCTTAATAAATTTTGTGTTGTTTCTCATTATACATTTTATAATTATACTTTCGATAAAGACAATAACAATTATGATAACAATAGTAATAATGATAATAATAATGATAATAATTATGATTTTTTCTTGGTAATTGCACTTTAAATAATTCAAAGTGACTTCTTCTAAGTTACTATTTGGTTCGGATCGTGCGCATATTAAATCTCTTCAAGATTAATTAAAAATATGTAATTATGACGCGTCACATGTATAGGGCCGCGCAACCAAATACAAATAAATCAATTGCGAGGAGAATTGCAGAAAGTCGCACCTGAATTTTCGACTTTCTAGTTAGTTAGACATTCATCTGGGAAATGAATTAGCGAACAACGCGGAGTCTCGCGGAAACATAACTTTTTTGACAATTTCGGAAAATTTTTAATAACAAATTATAAAAAATTGTTTAAAAAAAGTAAAGTGTCAAAACATTATATCAATCTTCATGCGCATCCTCCATCTTCTTGTTGAAGATATTTGCACGTTCACGAATTTTTGTGTGCACTTCAAATATTGTTTTTCTCGTTTATTGTTGAACGTTGCACGTAGCAAGTTTTGACAACCACGACTTTCACACACAACTACACGTCCCGTAGGCGCGCCATCTATCTGCTATTCGAGAAATAGACGCGCAGGCACCTCGTTTACCGACTACCACACAAGAAACTATTTGGAAAAAAAATGTTTTTTTAGGATTTGACCAACTTTTTGAACGTTTCAGACCACTGCGCGGCGCCCCTTTTTTCGAAAATCGAAATTTTGACGGTTGTTCTAAGTTTGTTTTAAATTGTTCCTAAGTATTTCAAAGAAAAAATCATAATTGGCCTAGATAATAGATAAAATAGCAATTTTTTCACGGCCCCCCTTTTTGCGAAAATTGAAATTCTGAGTGTTGTTCCAGGTTGTTCTAGGTTTGTTGTAAACATTATTCTAATACATCAGAACCGTATCTCATATATATAAAAAGATATTGCAAAAAGATCCAAATCCAAAAGTGTGAAGATAGCCTCCCTTTTTTCGAAAACCTAAATTTTGATGATTGTTCCAGGTTGTTCTAGGTTTGTTCTCAATTGTTCCAAAATATTTCAAAAAATAAATCATAATTGGCCGAAGAAACAGCAAAAAACAAGTTTTCGTCGGCGCCCCTCTTTTCGAAAATCGAAATTTTGACGCTTGTCCTAAGTTTGTTTTAAATTGTTCCAAAGTATTTCAAAGAAAAAATCATAATTGGCCGAGATAATAGGAAAACACGATATTTTCACGGCCCCCCTTTTTGCGAAAATAGAAATTCTTAGGGTTATTCCAGGGACTGTCCTCATAAATTTCTAACACGCATAATATACTAAGGTAACATTTAATATATACGTCTGGCATTAATTAATGTTCTGAAAAAAATATACAACAAGCCATACAAACATATACTCCGTAAAGCAAAAAATTAAAATAATATAATTTAGAGGAATTTTTTGGCTTAATGTCTGAGAATCAAACACTCTTCCTTCAATACATTTAAAATTTGTTTACCTGTCTAATGTAGTGTTAAGAATATAAATTGATTAAATTCTGATGTATTAGAATAATGTTTACAACAAATCTAGAACAACCTGGAACAACCCTCAGAATTTCAAGGGGGGCCGTGGGAAAATCGTTTTTTCTATTATCTCGACCAATTATGATTTTTTCTTTGAAATACTTTGGAATAATTTAAAACAAACTTGGAACAACCTAGAACAACCGTCAGAATTTCGATTTTCGAAAAAAGGAGCGACGGCGAAAAATTGTTTTTTGCCGAATTTTTTGGCCAATTATGATTCATTTTTTTAAATATTTTGGAACAGTTGAGAACAAACTTAGAACCACCTGGAACAACCGTCAGAATTTAGATTTTCGAAAAAAGGGGGGCTAACTTCACACTTTTGGGTTTGGGTTTTTTGCAATATCTTTTGATATATAAGAGATACGGTTTTGACGTATTCGAACAATGTTTAGAACAGACCTAGAACAACCTAGACCAACCGTCAAAATTTTAATTTTTGCAAAAACTGGGTCCGACTTCATACTTTTGGCTTTCGTTTTTCCCCATTTTCTCGTCTGATTTTGATTTTTTCTATGAAATACTTTGGAACAATTTAGAAAAAACGTAGAGCAACCTAGAACAATCGTCAGAATTACAATTTTCAAGAAAAGGGGGCTGGCAAAAACTCGTTTTTTTTCCGATTATCTCGGCCAATTTTGAATTTTTTTTCGAGATTCTATGCAACAATATTTAGAACAATTAGAACAACCTGGAACAACCTTCAGAATTTCAATTTTCGAAAAAAGGGGGCTGGGTGAAAAAGTCGTTTTTTTCAATTATCTCGACCAATTTTGACTTTTTTTTTTAAATACTTTGGATCAATTTAGAACAAACCTAGAACAACCTGGAACAACCGTCAGATTTCCGATATTCGAAAAAAGGGGGGCTAACTTCAGACAATCAAACTTTTTTCTTGTCTATCAACCAGATAGTTTTGTTTACTACTGGTTGCTTACATTTCATTTCATACCTATATACATATTTATTTTTAAATTCTTGCTAAATTATTTTAAAATACTTATGCTAAACACAATAATATACCATCAGTCAGTAAGTATTTTAATTTGACATTTTATTATATCATTGTTTATTTTTGAGTAAATATCATTTCTGTTTCCGTTATTGAATATTATAATTAGGGCGCGGACACGAGCGAGTCATGACTCATCGCCCATGGGCGCACTATTGAAACGTTGTATTTTTAAAGAGGTTTTAATTTTATTTATATAATTGGATAACAAGTGGCTGGTGATCTATAAAATACAAAATACCTTATTATTTGCTTATTTTTTCTTCTGTAAGACTTGTTCTCTTTGAATTAAGTACATCCTTGTAGATAGAAAACGTCCTTTCTACATCGCAACTGGTTATAGTGCGTACTGGAAATATTCTTTTATTTCAGCGTATTTAGCATACACAATTGTCGCAATGTTATTAAATCTGGATTTCTATTAAAAAGTGTGTCTAACTTTTGCCGAAGGCCACATCCGAAGGCACTTGGAATTATTAATATCTAATGTGGTTAATCCATTTTTTAATTTGAGATTCGATTTTCAAAATATGTGATTAGTTTAGGCAAATTTCCAAAGTTTTCCTGAGGGAATAACAACTGATTTTTTAAATTTGGGATTTGTATTAATTCCTTGCACTCAGAAATACTTCGAGCATCGTCATTTAAACATGTAACGAAATTTTGTAAACTATGGAAATTCTGTGTATGTTTTAGCGATGCTAAGTGACGTGTTTCGATTTTTTGGCATTCTGTACGATATTTTACAGACTTTGCAATAAATGTCGGAATCACTGACGATGGAGATACAATCAGTATGACCCTCAATTCAACTCGTCATTGTTTCACGATGTATTTCTCGACGTTCTTCCATATCATATCTGAAAAGTAACATAAACAATGTTCTAGATCTATATAAGTGATAACTAAAAATGTATGCGTATGTTATTGAAACTTAACAAAATCCAATGCACACTTACGTCGATATAAATGGAAGAAGTAGATTCAACGAACCGGCAGGAACTATTACAAAAATTACGAAGTGCGTAATTAACAGTCAAAACAATGAAAATAGGAAACCAACGTAACGTATGAATGAAAATTTTATTTCTCTTGGGAAATATAAGGTAAATATAATAAATCTTAAAAACTCCTCACTACGCCGATGTATAAAGAATTTTACTCATAAATTCCTTATTTTATTGCCATTTTTTGCTCTCATTCTCGGGCTCTTCTCAAACGTAAACAGATGTTGCAGTTCACCATATGAATTAGTACTATTCAGTAAATGTGTGTTGTTTACATTATTTCTTTGCTTCGTTGTAACTCCGTGTTAGTTTAACTCGGTCATGTCCGCGCCCTAATTATAATATATATAATTTATTTTATTATTATTTTTTTGGATCACACGGTATATATTATATATCGTAATATTTTTAAATCCATACGTAAATGAACTAGATAATTTAAATAGAACAACACGTATTCGAGTTAACTATACATGCAAATTGTAATCTCCCTCTCTAAAAAATGCGAGCACCCTTTTGTTGATGTAACCCTTTTTCCGGACTAAATAACCACCCTTGTGTAACGTCGCGCTATCGTATCAAGTTTTCAGTGGCAGCAGACGGCTAATGTAAATTAGCATTTTATACCGCAACTTGCCCATCGCAGACAATAAGGACTGCACGAGGGGCTCCGATAATCCCCTCATTTGATGCGACGTGTAATTTGTAGAATGATACTTACTTTTATCAACACGAGAGTACGTTTACAGCTCGATTTACAGCAGAGATTTGTCACGAAACTTTCAAATATCCTGAGCCATTTTTTTCCGTCCTAGTCAACATTTGAATTTTTTCGGTAAATTAGTAATTTGATATTAAACTTCTTTGTGTTTCGTTCATTTTAATTATATTTATACATATTTTAATACCTTATATTGTATGTATTTAATGCAGTTTTCGTTGTTTGTTTGAATTCAATGTGGTAAGAAGTAGTAATTATTAATGCCGAATTTAAGCAAATGTTCTTTTGAAAACATAGATTTAACTAGCCAAGTTAAAAGAGATGCAGCGTGTAATCCATGAGAGTTTGAGAGCACTAATTATTGGGCCAGAATGGTAAAGGTTTACCAACAATGAAGAAGTGAAGTCTGCGGATTTTCTTACATGAAAACTGGTCGATGAAAGTAAATATTCTTATTCGATAATTTTTCGTATTCCATAGCACATCTCTCGATTACTATAAATGCGCATCATCAATATATTCAGTATTTAATACAGTCAATTCAGAGCATTTATAAGCGGACAAAACACGTTATATTGCACGACTGACGCCATTCCTTCCGTCAATTCTGACGTTTACTGGCAAGTATTATTACGAACTGTAATCGGCCAATGGTTTTAACAGTTTATAAACTGCAATTGAATTTTCATGCGGCTAATCAAAGGTCGGATGGATCTTCCGCCCATTAATTCTGACGTTTCCCATAACATTTAAGTCAACTTGACGTGGATGTTAAGTTGTCATTGTCAACTGTGCCAATCGACCTCCATATTGAACACAGACATTTTGCGTAGACTCTAGTTATTGTACTATTTATGTATTGAATGATTAACGTTATCATCCTTTAATGCTTACATTTAGCGGCAAGTGTCATCGCGAACTGAAATTGACTGATGTTTTGACTGTTCATAAGCTGCGATTGAATTTTCATGCGACTAGAAACGTTCACCAAACGTTAAATGGATTTTTATCAATTTATTCAAACGTTTCCAGCTACAATTTACTAAAACTTACGTGGACTTCAGGATGTAACTGTCAGCTATGCAGACCACCACCATAGTAAATTCCGGAATTTCTCGTACAATCTAGTTAAATTTGTTACTCTACACGTCCTCTTTATTGGAGCAGGGAAAACATAAGCGAATCCAATTATATAAGAGAATTATGTGGCAATTTGTAAACGCATACAGATGAAATTAAAATATACTGTTTTCGCAGACTTTTACTCAAACATAGCCAATGACGTTTTTTTTTTTATTAATAATCCAGTAAATATAGAGAGATTGTTAAATATTAAGACCAGTATCTCCGAATTTCAAATACACTGTGAGATTTACAGGTATAATACAAAATTGTTTTCTTTAATGGTGAACATATTACACTGATCGAAGTCGATCAATCAACAATTTAGTCTTAACCTAACTAAAGTAATATTTAAACTAAGTACCACCCATCGACTTATTCAGGCCTTAACAAGGTTTATCTTATTTAGTGGGTAGCACTAACTTACACTTACACTGTGCTCTGCTTCTGCATATTCACTTTACACTATTACACTAAATCTTGTTCTTTTCAGCCTCCTATCAGTGTCATGTTGATGGAGAACCTGAAGCATTTCAGTTTTCACATGTTGTGAAGTCTAATTTTTTTTTTCGTTTGGCAAATCCCGGTATTTCTTCTAAAACTGTCTCAGTTTTAAAATCCCTATACAAGTCTGTATTCAGAAGTACAATATCTTGAAGTAGTCTATTTTGAAATTCCTCTATGGTGTTTATGTTGGTTGGTTTGGCGCAGCACCACAACTCTTTACAGTAAGCACAGACTGGTCAGCAGACCTACCATCAATCAGCCAATACAAAGAATGGTAGAATATTTATTCTTGAAATTTTATAATAGATGATCCGCTAATATTAAGTCATCATTATTCGTGAAGTACACTGTAAAAAAATTTTGTTTAAAATTACACATACTATAATAGGAAACTATTTCACATGGATTATCTTGTAAAATTACATCACTATGTAAAATTGCACACTAGTGTGTAATTAAATAAAGTTAATTTGTGATATTCCATTTGAAGTTTGTATTTTTACATAATGATTTATATACAGTGTGGAAACTACTTATGGAATAAATTCAGTAACTTCCAAACTAATGATGTTTGTCGAAAACGCTGAAACAGCTCAATTTTTATTTTAAATTGCGCTTATTTTAAAGCACTGCACCTATTAGTGACGTCATCTTCTTTAGAACTGTGACGTCAAACGCATTCTTTTTAAATAGAACGATATATTTTTTTTATAAATTCGTAGATTGTACTATTAAATACCTTTTCAATGAACTAACACTAGCTAACTTTATTTTCAACAGTTTTTGAGATTTTTGCATTCAAAAAAAAAAAAAAAACTCAACACGAAAAAACTGTATGATGAAATTGATAGTACCTGACTGTAGTAGAATACAAGAAAGATAGTAATTTTGCTTTGATCAAAAAAAATTAGTAAACTTTGACGTTTTTATAATTGTTGTTGTGGTTGGAACGTAAAAATGTAAAAATCTCAAAAACTGTTGAAAATAAAGTTAACTAGTGTTCGTTCATTGAAAAGGTATTTAATAGTAGGTACTATCTACTAATTTATAAAAAAATATAGCATTCTATTAAAAAAAAAATGCGTATAACGTCACAGCTCTAAAGAAGATGACGTCACTAATAGGTGCAGTGATTTAAAACCAGCGCAATTTAAAATAAAAATTGACCTGTTTCAGCGTTTTCGACAAATGTCATTAGTTTGGAAGTTACTGAATTTATTCCATAAGTGGTTTCCACACTGTATATATTTTACGTAGGGATTCGTAATATTACATAATATTTTAATATTTTTTTACAAAAAAAGGCTAAAATTCAGTATAAACATAATTTTACTATCGGATGTGCATATTTGTATCTGCTTTTCACGAAAATTACACATTTGAGCATTTATACGTTTCTTTGTGTAACTTTTACATAAATATTTGTGTAATTTTCCTAAAAACTTTTGCAGTGTAGTTTGAAACGATTGCGTAACAACTATCGATTGCAAAAGTATTTTACCCCTACGATAATTTTTTGCCGTTTCAAATAAGCATACAGGACTTCCATTTTCTGATTTAATAAAGATAATTATTGTTATTATTACATAAGATTTTAATATTTTTTTACAAAAAAAGAGTAAAAGTCAGTATAAACGTAATTTTACTATCGAATGTGCATATTTGTATCTGCTTTTCATGAAAATTACACATTTGAGCATTTATACGTTTCTTTGTGTAACTTTTACATAAATATTTGTGTAATTTTCCTAAAAACTTTTGCAGTGTAGTTTGAAACGATTGCGTAACAACTATCGATTGCAAATGTATTTTACCCCTACGATAATTTTTTGCCGTTTCAAATAAGCATACAGGACTTCCATTTTCTGATTTAATAAAGATAATTATTGTTATTATTACATAAGATTTTAATATTTTTTTACAAAAAAAGAGTAAAATTCAGTATAAACGTAATTTTACTATCGAATGTGCATATTTGTATCTGCTTTTCATGAAAATTACACATTTGAGCATTTATACGTTTCTTTGTGTAACTTTTACATAAATATTTGTGTAATTTTCCTAAAAACTTTTACAGTGTAGTTTGAAACGATTGCGTAACAACTATCGATTGCAAAAGCATTTTACCCCTACGATAATTTTTTTCCGTTTCAAATAAGCATACAGGACTTTAATTTTATGATTTTATAAAGATAATTATCATTATTAATGCTATTTTTTGTAACACCTCGTTCTGTTTTCACAACAGCGTTTGATTTTTCACTGTAATTCATTTGTTTAAATTAATGGGTTAAGAAAATTTAAGAAAAAAACAGCGAAAATCCTCAGTTTAGCAAAAAAGAAAAAAATTATTTATGGCATACAGAATATCAACATAAAGAATTCGAAAATATAAATATCTGGCTACCATTTTAATATGGTATAACAATCACAATGAGTTTGTAAAGTAAAAATAATTATAAAAGACCGGTTTAAATATTAAGTACGATATTATATCATAAAAAATATTATACACCTGTGAAAGACATGAATGCCTGCGCATATCATTTATTTATATAATGTTTGCGTTTATATAAAATACAACCTAATATGCAAATATTATAGATTAATAACAGTACTTCGTGAAAATATCACAACAATTACGGGAAATTATATTAGCAAACAGAGATGTTGTATATTATAGGAACACCAAATATATAAATATACGTTTATTCAAGTAATTTGCGGATTAGTGAACATAATAATGCACCAACACGTTCCTAATTAGGCTAAATTGTCATTTATTAAAATTAAAGTTTACGATTCGTGATTTAGTGGTAGACTCTATAGAAAATTTCCTATCTAAATGAACATCTTGCATGACTGTAAGCTGAGGCGGCGTATCTCGCCCCATATAAAAACCTTATACACAAGAAGTTGGATGCAGATGATAATGAACCGTGAATTCAAAATGACATTTCTAGTTTGTAACGGTCCAACGTATTTATAAGGAACCGGGGGATTAACTTCATATCGAAACGGCCTGATCTTTTCAAATAGTTCTGCGTCATTTCACAATAGTTAATGTATGATGGAAATATAGGTATACAATATATGTACCGGAATTTAATTGCAGTTTCATAAAGTTCAAGTAATCTACCACAGTTGACCACTTTTTGGAGCCTCTGTAGTTGACAGGTCCAAGCGATTTTGAAGTTTGTTTGATAAAAAACGCCCCATCCTGTAACTTCTTTATTATCCAATAGTAAACTTTTTTTTTAAAATGGACACCTGTAGTTTTTTTCTTTAGTCTGGTAGATTTCTTTTTTCTAGATCTAGTAATGTTCATTTATCATTTGGTTGATATTTAATTTTTAAAAAAATTGATTTAACCTTTATCCCCTTACTAGGAAATTTTCAAGTGCGCAGTGAAAACAAAACCGCACCACAAATACAAAATATGTCATTAAAACGTCGTCATTTGAAAATTATTGTGCCTTGCGATTTTAAAGCACTATTTCTTCTGGAATAATTATACCACCGCAATAATGAACATTAATTATCCACCGATATGTATATGTTTGAAATTTACGTCGAATATAATAAAAATCGAAATCTTTATGGCTTTATGGTGACCGTCAGAAAATTTGAGGCGCAATGCTCATGAGAACCAGATGCGAGAACAGCGACGATTTGGCGAAAATGTTGAAATGAATGTTTATTTCAACTCGACAGGTTGCCAGTAATTTGTCGTTTGTTAATTGTTTATAATTTGTTTTTATTTTAATTTAATTTCTTTTGTCTTTATTTAGTTTAAATCTCACTGATTTTTATTTTTGACTCGTGATTTTGAATGAATTATGAATAATAAATTACTGCTGTGGCAGTGTTGTGTAACAAATAAAAAAAATGATTTAAAGTATGCAGACCTTCCAGCAAATTTTCAAAAGTGACATATTTATCACTTTTGGGTAGCGATTTTTTTTACGGCACTATTGAAAATTTCATAGTAAGCAGGTAAAGGTTGCAAACTTTCATATTACAGACGTTTAAATGACATATTTGTCACTTTTGTTTAGGGATATTTCTTACGGCACAATTGAAAATTTCATAGTAAGCGGATGAAGGTTTGTAAATAATTCAATTTTTTTTAATTAAATATCAACAAAATGATAACTAAATGAACTTTACTCGATTCAAAAAAAAATTATTTACCAGACAAAATGAAAAAAACAATCCCAATGTCCATTTAAAAAAAAAAGTTGACTATCGGTAAGTATTCAAGCCAACGTTGAAAAATTGGCATTATGGGCAGTTTATAGAGTTTGTCAAACCATTTTTACACTTTTTTTATTTATTGAAATCGGATAATAAATAAAGAAGTTACGGGATGGGGCGTTTTCTAACAAACAGCCTGTATATATGAGCTACAATTGAACAACCTTTATTATTGTCTAAAAGGTACAGAGAAGGAAATAATTAATAAAACTTGTTCTTACGGAGTCGATTTTGGAGTTTATATTCTGTATGTATAATATATCCTGTATATATAATTGAAATAAGGAAAATCCCAATGATTATTGCTTGATTCAGCTCATAACACAATACGATATTTGAATTAAATTATCATAAACATTTTTAAATTTATTTTATCTATTTAAAATTAAAATACTTCTTTATGTTAATCACATCTAAAGTTAATTATAAGGTTTTCTCTCTCTTTTTTTTCATTTCCCCCTTTTTCGGTTTGTAATAATTGTAAAGGACAGGTATTCTACGAAATTGGAAAACTAACAACTTACCACTATTTTATTCCTTCCTTTTTCCAAATATGCTAATATTCCCTTAGAGTAAATAAAAATTATATTTTACGCAATCGACACCAATATTGTTAATTATTATTATTAAATTATAAAACACTTTGGTGCCGGTGTGATTCCAACTTACGGCTCATATCGTGCTTGCTAACCAACGGCCACACACGGACATATAAGTACAAATCATTTTTAATGTCATAAGTTTTTATTTATTATATTTCTTTAATTTTATTTGATTTTGGTCGATGGTAACCATCTTTACGATGGTCCAAAATGGAGAATATAATGTTGCCCAGTAGATAGAATAGGAGAGTTCTAGATCACACACTCCACCCGAGGGCACGACTGCAAAATCCTTGGTTTTTACCCCCACCATTTTTTGAGTTTGTCAGACCAACAGCTCTGAACAGGTACACCTGTTTAAAAGCTGTTCAGACCAGTTTGATATCTGTTCAAAACTGTTGGTCTGAACAGGTACACCTGTTTGAAAGCAGTTCAGACCAGTTTGATATCTGTTCAAAGCTGTTGGTCTGAACAGGTACACCTGTTTGAAAGCTGTTCAGACCAGTTTGATATCTGTTTAAAGCTGTTGGTCTTACAAACTTAAAAAATGGTGGGGGTAAAAACCAAGGATTTTGCAGTCGTGCCCTCGGGTGGTGTGTGTGATCTAGAACTCTCCTATTCTATCTACTTTGCCCATAATAACCATCACTTGGAAGACCGTACAAGATCCCAAGATCCTCACGGTCATATGGCAGGTATCATTTTTCAAGTTTAAATTCATATTGTGCTTCTTTTAGGAATATTGGTACAGTTGTTAAGATTTTTCAACTTAATATAGAAGGTATATCCAAAGACAAATGAAATTCATGTAGCATCAGTGAATTGACTGGTTTCAAGAGGAGAATAGTATGTTATTCAAGTGGAATATGATCGCGAGTCCAGCTTGTGATTGCGGAGCTGAGATTGAAGCAGTTAAACATATTATTGAAAAATCTCCTCTTGCTATGTTTGAATTTGGATATACGGACTTACATAATTTAACTCAGAGGCTGTTGCTTTGATCTTAACAACTAAAAACCTTTAGTTTTGTGGCAATGTGATGTAGGTTTTTTATTCTGCAGGTTTTTTTCCTACATCCTAGACCAAATGGTGCAGTGTTTTAGAGGGGGGGGCTCTAAAACAGTTATGGCCCTTTTATATATATTTCTACTTTTGTAATATAATTTATATATGTTTCTTTTCTTGTACCTGTCATGTAGTTTCATACGAATATATATATATATATACTCGTATATATTTATTATATTAACTTCTTTGCGAAATAATCCGATTTAAATTTTTCTTTAATTATTTCAATATATGTATGAAACATCCAAATATTTATTTCCATTAACTAAATAGTTGGGAATTAATTTATGATAAATTTAGACAGAACATACGTTATATAATGTGGTTGCTGCAGTAATTGGAAATAATGTGCTGCGATAATTTAATGCAATGCTAAAATAATTAACTAATAATGGCGAAGGTCTCTAATTATTATCTGACGCAACTGATCTGTCACTACGGGTGCCGTAGTAGTTGCATAGTATCCCGCGAGGTCTACTACCAATAGCAAATCTCACCACTTTAATATCTCTGTCCCATTAACCACAACGTTGACACCTTTTGCCACAAGTAAACTAAAGTCAATAAGAATTAATTGGTCTTAGTTAATTATGTAAGTGAATATGATGTTTATATTGTTTTATGCATGTCGAAGATGGTTTGTTTGATACGGTCATATACTTACCTTTTCTTAGATACACGTGGCTTAGAGTAAAACAATAACAAAGTTTGTTATACCTACAACTTTCAGTTACATATTTTTCACTGACAAACACACATTATATTTACTAACATTTAACTTGTCCGATACGAACACAAAATTTATTTGCAATTATCTCAATTAATATACATATTACACAAACATCAAACACTACTTTGTTAATGCGTACGTCGCAGCCAGAGAATATACAAAATACATTAGATGAGCTCGAGAGAAAAAAACAATCTAAAATGGAGACATGGCTATAAAAGAATATTCAAAAGATAATGATAGAATACGACGAACGCCTCATGTCAGATCAGACTCTTGTTAATTTTTAGAAGTGTGTGACAAAATTATGATATACAGAAATTACATTTAAATTATTACCGGGAGCGGGGGCGCAGTCGAAGGTGAGCGTCATTTGGCAGAACAAAGTAAGTCGATTTAAAGCGCGGAATAAAATGGATATTTGACAGGGCATAAAGCCAGTCAATTAACGAGTGTAAGATACGAGCAGTAAGGCAGGCCAGGGGACAGCAATTACAGCTCCATGTGTATTTGTGAAGAAGGCAATGAGCTGCATTCAACTATTCCATTTTGTTGAAAATTGAAAATTTTTTTTACCCGCAGTGGGCTTGAGTAGTTGAATATATCCCAATTTCAAGTCATGAACACGTATCGACCCCGTGAATATTGTGCATTATCGAACATTGAGCTTATATAGATGTATACGTCACGTTGACAAATCGTAACCTTGGTCCCTCGAAATAATTACATTTCTAGCAAAGAAAAGTATAATACGCATATATTTTACAAATTACTTAAAACAACATAACACTTTATTACGGTAAAGTAACATTTGTATTTAGTAGTTACAGCTTTGACATTTTTATACACACACAAGTTCGTTACAGCATCATTACCGTTTTATAATTTATTTACATTTACTGCATGCTAATTTTGAAAGAATATATTTTGGTTTCTCAACTTTACCATATTATGCAAGACATACATATATTTCCTTTCAATAATTTATGTGATCGTGTGTATATTGTTTCCCTAATAGTTTTATCGTACATCAGTGGTAACCTGCTGACAAATTTAACGACATCGTAAAGTTCATTTTTCGCGTAAATTAGATACAGCTGATAGGACGTTTTAATGTAAGAAATAATTTGTCCAAAACGTCATGGAATATTACACGTCCATAACTTATCTCGGGCACCAGAAAATGAAACATCAATGGAAATAATTCATATAACTGTACAACACGATGAGAAAAGGTGATAAATATCTTCACTTTTTTCATTTGCTCTTATTCTAGTATATATATATACATACCGGCAACAATTTTATCTCTGATCTTGTTGTACATTAAACTTAACTCTAGTCTATTGGCGTAACATAATATTTTTTCTTATTTCAAGAACAGAAGAGGAAGAGGCAGTTTCAGATGAAAAAGATTAGTTTCTACGATTGCTCTTGTTCATTGGACCAACTGAAAAGAGAATTCATTCGAAATAAATACGCGATGTTATCGCACGGTCGCAACTACAAAGTAGCAATTTCATAAAATCGTCATCATTGTTGTAGAAAAGTATGTGGAGAGTGCTTCACTCGCATCTGCTTTTCAAAGCGACCACACGGCCGTATTGTACGGGAAGGTCTTGCCATTGTCACAAAAGGCCGCTTGATCCAATTTTAATATTTGATTGTTATCGACAGTGACCTAATCCCTCTACTTCCATACGAACTAAGAATACCCATTATAAATTCATTTCATTCATAAAATAATTAATTAGATAAAGGAGTCTTTAAAGTGAAATGATTATAATTATAAAAAGGCCTTTGTAAAATACCTAATACCAGTTTATAATGTTGACTTTCGTTAATTATCTTTTATTTTGTTATGATTAATGATTAATCTAAAATTCTGACTTAAAATTAACTACGAAGAATCAATAACAAAATTACTTATTATATATCTGTCTTATTAATTCGAAATTTATCTAAACGGTATAAAAACAAAATGGGTGTGCTTAAGACCACACGGCAGAAGTGAAAACCTCATCAAGGCGAGGTTAATAATACGAAATACAGCCTTTTTTTCGTTCTATATTCATTTACATTTACATTTTCCATTTTCCATTTTCGTTCTATATTACATTTAAAAAATATATATTTATTATTATTGTGTATACATTATTCTAGTACATTTCGCTCGGTCTGATCAAGTTTTCACTTCAAAAATTCATACGAACGCATGTATATATACAAATATGATAATTCTCATACGAGTACCCGCACTGGTCTAATGGTAACGTGCCGGCCTTACACCCGGGCGGCTCGGGATCGCATCTGCACGCGGACAAGAATTTTTCAGAAAATAAAAATACAATATTTCGCGTGTTTATTCTAAATTTCAATTTAATTTAATTTAATTGAAATTAAATATGAAATGAAATTTTTCAGAACATAAAAATACAATATTTCGCGTGTTTATTCTAAACTTCAAATTAATTGAAATTAAATACCGCTAGTTAGTGTTATAATACAAAGCCGAACGCGACTCGAGCCGACTTTACCCGAACGAGCGTTACATTCCGAGCGTGACAGCTCAGTCTCTTTCAGTGTCCAAAAATCAATGAAGTTTTCACTTGAAAAGATTTGTCTTTTTATATTTTAATGTTAATTTCCAATTAAAAATGTGACAAGATATTCTCTTATGCTGATGATATTCATCTTCATTACTCCTTTTCCCCATTCCAGTGGCACACTGTACAGAATTAACACCGATCTTTCAAATCTATTTAATGTATCTGTTTTCATAACCTTCATCTAAACCAGGCCAAAGCTTAGGCCTTTCGGTTCCTTCCGGTTCTAAAAAAACTTACTTCATCATTGGCAGAACTTGGGATAATGTTGTTGATAATATACAGGGTGAGTCATTACTGGCCACTTCTTTGATTGCTCTTTTGTGTTTTAAACAAAAGAAAAAACAATTAGTGAAAGATTCGTGGGTGCTTGTGGCGCATATTCTAAGAATACTTTAGGCTCTGATGCACTTCCGGTTTCACCAAAAATGCACGGAACTTATTTTTGTTAAATGACACCATATATAATTTTGGATTTTCTGGTACTGTTTTAAATTGTCTATTAAATTGTATTTTTTTTTCAAAATTGAGCCAATAGTTTTTGAGTTATTATTTTTTTTTTTAATTTTTTACCAAAAGACGTTTTCAGAAAAAAAAAATAACAATTTCACATTGTTTTTAAAAGTAAAAACATTAACTTTGGTGGTGTTTGTAATCAAGAAAATTCTGCATCAGTTTGTATAAGTTTTGCTCGACAATACCTCAAAAAAGGTTCTTTTTTCAAAGCGTATGTTCGAAATTTTCACATATCAAAATCTTATTTTTTTTAATGGAGCATCCGGTATTTTGTTCTGGCATTTTCATCCTTTTTTTTATTCTCGATCAGTTTTGTTAATAATGTCCTATACCTATCTCTTGTAATTTCTGAAAGAATCACTAATGGATGACATAGGTAGTCGGGCTACATTCAAGCGTTTATTAGATGAACGAATATTTGAGCGCACCGAACAACAGTACTCGTAGTTCTTTATTTGGCCACTGATTGGTCCTATAGTGATTAACTCAGAAGTTACAAAAGATAGGTATAGGACATTGTCAACAAAGATGAAAGAAAATAAAAAAAGGAAAAATGCCGCAATAAAATACCGGGTGTTCCATTTAAAAAAAATAAGTTTTTGGTATGTGAAAGTTTCGGAAAGTAGGCTTTGCAAAAATAAAGTTTTTGGAGGTATTGTCGAGTGCAACTTGTACCATATGAAGCAGAATTTTCTTGGCTACAAACACCACCAAGTTTTTTTTTGTTACTTTTAAAAACAATGCGAAAATGATCTTTTTCTGGACACGTATTTGGGTTAAAAATTTACAAGAAAAAAATGTATAATCCACTATTGGCCCAATTTTGTATAAGGAACAACAATTGAATAGGCAATTTGAAATAGTACTCGAAAGTCCAAAAATATATAGGTCAAGTCATTTAAAAAAGTAAATTACATATATTTGCGCTGAAACCGGAAGTGCGCATGGCTTAAAATATTTTTAGAATATGCGCCCCTAGTAATCATGAATCTTCCACTAATTGTTTTGTTTTTTATTTAAAACACAAAAAGCAGTCGAAGAAGCGGTTACTAAAGACTCACCCTGTATATTTATCGGTTGTGAATTCAACGAGTAACTTTGATCTCTACATTGACAATTCAGTCAGATACAGGGTTACTCATTATAAATTACCCACCCTTCATCATCGTTATTATTGCTGAGACTGAATTTTATTTGCATGCTATCAAAAACACAGTGGCGTGCAGATACAACGGTATAAAAGAAATAATGTTTTTTTTAATGGAATTCTCTGTATATTATTAAATTTGTATAATGGTCTTTTTACTCTGATTTTAGACATATACCATGTGATACGGGTATCTTAAACCGTTTTCGGGTTATTAAATGTCGAATATCGTAGTTACTGTACTATGAAAAAGTTAACATTATTAAAGTATGCTATGAAAATGACAACTATTGTGTTTGATAAATGACATTTCCTTAATAATCAGAATGGAAATGTCATTTATCAAACACAATAATTGTCATTTTCATAGCTTCCTTTAATAATCTTAACTTTTCCATAGTACAGGAACTACTATATTCGACATTTAATAACTCGAAAACGGTTTAAGATACCAGTATCATATGGTATATTTTTGAAATCAGAGTAAAAAGACCATTATGAAAATTTAATTACAGGATATTCCATTTGAAAAAAACATTACTTTCTTTGTATACCATTGTATCTGCACGCCACTGTGTTTTTAATATCATGCAAATAGAATTCTATCTCAGACATACAACTTTTATTTGAAACATTTTTTTGTACATGCAATAAAACGATGATAAAAGGTGGGTAATTTATAATTAATAACCCTGTATAAGTATCAGATTTCTGAATATATTACCACTGCTTACATTAGTTTGAAGAAACTTTATCCTTACAAACGTACTCTTAATGAAGTGATAAAAATGTGTGAGACCCTTGTTCTGTCAAATTTTCCTTACTGTTCAACAATGTAACCACGGGGCATTGGATTTCTGCAGAATTTAAAGAATACAATATTCTTACCTGCGATATATTTACAATATACGCAAATTTGATTACATCACTCACAAGTTGCGTAATGCGGGATGGATGGGCATGGCGGAGCGTAGTAGGTTGCTATCATGGCATAATTTTACAAAGATCTTCACCATACCTTTAGAATAAGATATGACTTATATAAAATGTACATAACTTAGCCACTAGATTTTGCGGATTAATCTCCCTCACGCCCCATAAGGCTTCATTTTATGAACGACTTTTTTCATTTCAGGCTACTGCAATTGTAACCCTTTACCATGTCAGTTTCGGTCTCTCACCTTATCTAGGTGTATATCCAAACTCAAGTTGCATCTATTATCACAAGAAAGGGTTGACACATGCTGTTTGTTGATTATGGTTCTAGGTGTTCACTTACATGTAATGGTTCTGTTCCTAGTGCCCACTATCAAATACTAGGTTAAGTTAGTATAAGCAATATTCTTTTTTCTACTCCCATACTTTAATTGTATTATTAGATATGCCGAACCTGTACTTTAATGATGTCCATTACGAAACAAATTTTCATTATGATACAAGTTTATATCCAATAGGAATACAGATTTTTCATTACGATACAAGTTTATATCCAATAGGAATGCGACATTCCAATATTCAAACAATATTTAATATGGCGACTGCATATCTGACAGATATACAAATTAAATAAATGTGACAGTTCTCTGCAATTTATAAGTAAGTACTTAAAATTTGTTCTTTTTTGAAAATATAAACGGTAAAAATGAGGGATAATGAAAGTGAAATGTAAAATTTGAGTCCACCAAAAATTATGGAACAAGCCTTAGTAACCACGAACAATTTATTACCAGCTAAATTCGCAAAGGTGCATGAAAAATTTTAACCTCAATTTATGAAATGGAATGTTCAAAAAATAATGTTTTATTATGGGGTCGTAGAAAAAGTAGTGTATGCAACTCGCATTTAATGGCTATTAAGACACTCGTATTCATTACAATACTCGGCCTCGCCTCGTATTGTAATTTTCTTACTCGTGTCTTAATAGCTATCATTAAATCCTCATTGCATAATATACTATTATTATATTGCCAGGACAATTTTAATGGATCATTATATATTACTATACTAGTTACTAGATGATTTCTATTCACATGTATAAGTTTTCCAATTTATAAAATATTTACCATATTCATGGGATTTGAATTCATTCCTTAGTGAGATGAAATTATTTGAACATTATATAATTTCCAAATATTGTTCCGTTATAACAATATAACGGAATACTAAATACGTACCTGTAGCTAACAGGTACCAAAAATCATATAAATTAATAACAGTTGACTTTGAAAAAGTCTGTATGTAGCTGACGTTGATGTTTTTGCAATTAGAAATTCCCGTAAATAGTCATTAAATTTGGATTTCTCAGTATTCCTGAATCGTTACACTGTGTGTGCTTTGAATATTCAGCGTATAATTAAACTGTCATTTGAACGGTTTCAGTCACCATCTAAAATAATTTCCAAAGCCTAATACATACATAGTAAAATTGCCCCTAACACGTTCGTCCACTTACACAAAAATATTTTTTTTTTAGTATTTATACAAATAAGCAAGCATATGTATTTCATACTTCAAAGTAGTTATAGAATATTAATGGATCCCTAATATAAAATTGAAAACAAAAATATGAAATATATAAAAATTTAGAATTGGTAAAGTATATACCGGTGCCCCACCGAAAACGAAACAGATTGAATATCTCGAATGAGAAAACTTTTTTGCAAAAACGCAAAAACATTTATACCCCTTCATCATATCTTCAACTGTGTTATGTCATTCCCCTCCCCTCCATAGTCTAACCATTACAGTTTAAATAGGGAAAGTACTAAATACGGCACATATTTGAAATAGTTATTTACGAACCAAGTGCGTGATATCATATGTCGCGAATGAGTGACCAGTTTAAAGCGCAAGCCGAAAGGCGAGCGCTTTATGGACACGAATTCGCGAAATGTTTCACGCACGAAGTTTGTACAATATTTTTTGTACGAGAACTATAATAATAATACAAATTGTTAAATACGTTATCGTTTATGACACACTACTAATCTCTTGATATTAATTAAAAAAAATTGAGTTGGCAGTATTGATTATTTGAAGTCACATTTAATTTAAACTTATCAAATTCAAAAAATTCCATACAAAATAAAAACCTCACCAACAACATGAATTCTGATAATGAAATGCAATGTACACCGCCTGAAATTCGCGAAGCTGCCAATATTGCAGTGGATAATGTATTACCCATAAAATAAAAAAAAACGTATACAAAAACACATACTAAATTCGTAACTTGAGCTAGATCCAAAAATATACAAAAATACTCCGAAAATTGTTTATTAGTTTATTTTCAAAGTTTACAATCAAATAAATCATTATGGTAAAGTCATTTCCGTATATTTAAATTCCATACAACACTATATGTATTTATAGGCTGTATTAATATTGGGTATTTCTGGAGCGTGTCGACGTGAAGAACTTTGCAAAATGTCATTGCGAGACATAGAATTTAAATCGAATTTAATTATCGTAATAATTCCAGAAACTAAAACAGGTAACAGCCGTACATTTGCAATCATGAAAATTTAAGACCGGACAGCCAGCAGCGATTCTTTTTAACATATCACAATGGCAAGTGTGTTTGTTCACCTGTTGGTCTTAATACAATTGGCAGAATTCCAATGCGAATAGCTGAGTACCTTCAGCTTGATAGCGCAAGTAACTTCACAGGTCACTGTTTTCGAAGGAGTTCAGCGACATTGTTGGCAAACCAAGGAGGTGACTTGCTTTCAATTAAAAGGCATGGTGGATGGAAATCATCTACGGTTGCAGAAGGATATATCGAAAATTCTCTGCATAGTAGAATTCAATTGGCTAAAACAATGACCCCGTTAGAGATATCGACTCCGCTTGCAACTTGTTCGACATCTGCAATACAAGATATATGTAATAATACAATCAACGTTACTCTATCTTCGCAATCAAGGTCAATTCAAACAAACCAGTTAATCCCTGGGGTATCAATCTCTGGTTGTCAAAATTGCCCAATCAAAATTTTTAATAATTGTTCCGTTTCAATTTCTCAAAAGAATGAATAATGGTAATTTATATAATATTTGTTGCTATTCTGACATTGAATTACATACCTTCCAAATATAACAATTTCTATTTCATTTCCTTTTATTTTCATAGAAAAACAACGAACTGGGTAGCATATTATTAAGGTTAGGGATTTATGATTTTAAAATGTCACTAAATTAATCAAGTTCTACGAAGTACCAACTTTACTTTTACGCACTCGTGTTTAAAGTGACTTTTTACGCACGCAAATCGAATCGTGAATGATAGGTTTTGATAAGCGAGTACAAAAAGGTAATTCTACGGAGAATTCAGCAAAGTGATTGTTGGTTGCGCTATTTTTGATTTTAGCGCCCTGGAATAATAACAATATATGAAAACCGACACGTGTGTAAGAATTGCAGAAGAAGGATCCTATTGAATATAGCATCCAAAATAATTATCACGCTAACTCAAAGAAGATTATATTAACAATTGTGACAAAAAGCACTATGGAACAGTGTCAGAACGATTTCAAACAATGAAAGTCAACAGTAGGCGCAAATCACACAGTCAAATAAATAAAATGGGAATGGAATTGCTTTTGATAGATTTCCAACAAGCTTTTAACAGAATCAAAAGAAATAAAAAATAATGAGGTGTGGCCACCACACGACTTTCTTATACGTATATGAGTGTTTCAAATTATACAATTTTAATAATTTGGGATGAATTTTTGGATATTAAGAGTACTGTATTGTGTATCATGATTGTTCCCCTAGAGAGCATACAATGAATCAGGTATACTAAAAGAGTGTTCTCGAAACACAATTAGTGAATTTTTGGCAGAATTTAAAACTTCAATTCTTCCACAATTCCTCTATTCTTCTAATCTAGCCCACCACGACGTCTGTCTGTTTCCTAAATTTTTGAAAGGAAAGCGATTTGATTCCATTTAAAGCAACCATGCAAGTACGTATGTACGTACGTAAAATAAAATTGTAACAAACAGCTTTTGAGAATTATAACTCAACTATAAAATATATATAAATAAATAAATATTTTTTTTACAATTTTTTTTTATTTTACTGCAGAAACGGGCAAGTTAGCAATCTAATTATCATAAATAAACTAACTGAGATGTTCAAATTGATTCCCATTTACTTCTTGGCAATATCCCAGGGGATATTTGAAATCTTGTAGAACATTCCGGAGGGTTTCTGGACGAATTGCTCTAATTTCGGCCCGAATTCTGTTTTTTAAATAGTCAACTGTAACTGGCCGATTGAAGTAAACCTTGCTTTTCAGGTAGCCCCTCAAAAAGAAATCGATTGGGGTAAGATCGGGGAACTGTGCAGGCCACACAATTGGCCCCCTTCTACCAATCCAACGATTGGGAAAAACTTGATTTAAATAATTTCGCACATCTAACGAAAAATGTGGAGGCTCCATCTTGTTGATACCATAAGTTATTATTTCGCAAGTCTGGATCTTCTTCATTGGGATAAAGTATCGCAAGAACGGATGTCAGGTCATCCCTCAAAAAATCAAAGTATTTAGCACTCGTCAACGTCCCTTCTATTAAAATTGGTCCCAAAATTCGATCTCCAACAATTGCCGCCCAAACAATAGGAACGCGACATTCCAATATTCAAACAATATTCAATATGGCGACTGCATATCTGACAGATATACAAATTAAATAAATGTGAAAGTTCTTCGCAATTTACAAGTAAGTACTTAAAATGTGTGCTTTTTTGAAAATATAAACGGTAAAAATGAGGGATAATGACAGTGAAATGTAAAATTTGAGTCCACCAGAAATTATGGAACAAGCCTTAGTAACCACGAACAATTTATTACCAGCTAAATTCGCAAAGGTGCATGGAAAATTTTAACCTCAATTTATGAAATGGAATGTTCAAAAAATAATGTTTTATTATGGGGTCGTAGAAAAAATAGTGTATGCAACTCGCATTTAATGGCTATTAAGACACTCGTATTCATTACAATACTCGGTTCGCCTCGTATTGTAATTTTCTTACTCGTGTCTTAATAGCTATCATTAAATGCTCATTGCATAATATACTATTAAAAATTTCAGTAGATTAGAAAATATACTTTACTTCTAGTTTTATTGTTTAGCAATGTATTTTTCAGTTCTCTCTGTAAATATCAAAAGCTATTATATTTAGATATCATGTACATAACTAACTAACTTCCTTGACTAAAAAACAAATATTGTTGCCATAAATAAATATTATAAAGTAACTGCAGAAATTTACCAAAAATATTTATATATTATATATTGAATACATAATATGCATATAGTGATATGCATGTAGTGTAGGTGCATGCATATCAGTGCATTATAACAAGATAATATACATAACCTATATCATACATTTGTCAGAAATAAATGTCATCATATATTGCATAGTGCGTTTACTGTAGATGTTTGCTCTTCCGTTAATCAACAAGAAAAAAATGAAACTAACATCTGAATTCTTATTGGTAAATAATGTTTCGTCAAAACATCTCACAAATGTTGACTTAATTTTTTAAACCTTTTTTATTACTTAGTGATCCTCAACTTCTAAATAATAAATAACAATTATTATTAAATCACAGATCTTATCTCTTTACTTGCTTAAGCTTGGTTTAAGTTTAAAATATTGGGAAAGCAGCCATAATAGTACACATATATTGGCAGGCGCTTGTTAGATTTTATATAAATAAACATATTTTTCAATTTAATTGCCTTGAATGTTTTTTCTCAACAGACCCAAATAAGCACGGTTGTCACGAAGAGTATATTAACATTCCAAAATACCTCACGACTATCAAACGCAGATCATTTTCTTTTAATAACGGACATAAAACTACTTTTTAATGATGCATCGTTTTACTCTACATATTCGAACCCAACGTCCTAGTTGTAATCCTCTTAATTTATATTTAATTAAGGTAGATTAACGTCAAATTAAATTAAATTAAAATAAAAAGGCGGACAAAGTTAACGCACATTAAAATGCGAACAGGACTCGATGAAGATCACTCTGTTGGTTCGAATGTATTTTCTGTATCGTTATTTCGGCCATTTTATGCATAATAAACCGGATACGAAGGGGCCATCACGGTATGTAAAGTATTTTGAAATTGTAACGTCGGACTGCCTTGTACGAAATCGACCAATGATGATGAGGAATGAGAGGAAATGTGCAATTAGTCTTGGTCTTAATGCCACTGCACCACTTCCGTCTGCCATTTAATCGCTGTGTTAATATATTCTACCGTGTCTTTTCCGTTTTTATTTACTTTTAGAGCGTAACATCTTACAGTTGCACAATATAGTAAATGTATAAAAATTCCTCTATAAAGAAGATATTTGCTGGTGAGTAATAAACATTTATATTTATTCATTTAAATTTAAATTATTCATGACCCTATCAGTACTGGTAAACTTCGTTTAACGAATTAATTAGTTCATCGAATATCTTAGTAAAACCACGGTAATTTTGGGTTTATTAATTATATTCGCAGAAATTTAGAATAAATATAATAAAAACATAATTTTTCTATTCCGGTGGTATAAAGTGCACTTTACGACACCCGTTTTGGTTGCATAACAATCCACCGCTTCTCACCATTCACACATAAAGCGTCATTAACTTGCTAATGTGCTAACATCCCACAGAAACTGTTATTCACAAATGCAGATTTAATAGTTCTTAGGGGTAAATGTATTAATAGGAACCAATTTACCAAAGCCCGTTGCGTGTTTTTGAACCAATTTACGTATTGATAACAGGAATTACGTACCAACTTTGAATTTCTTGCCTGCTGGAAAACAATATACCAACACCCTCTAACATAAAAAAAATTTTGATATAAAATAATAAATAATGTAGAATCAACTTAAAACTTAGTTATGATTGCTTGTGCAACGGTTTTTACGATTATCTTAGCACATTGACACTTAACGAAAGTAGATAACAAATAATACATAAAGAGAACTGTAGCAAACATCCTGCATTCCAAATAATATTGAATACAATTCAGACCTAAATTGCGAAACTTTCAGACTTTTAAAATAATGCTTTTCAATTGTAGAGTGGAAATTAGAAAGGGCCTAAATGCGATTTTTAACGAAATTGAGTTAACAACATAGAAAGGTTCTAAATATTATACTGTATGTCCTGTGAAAGGCCATAAGTGGCAAAGTTAAATTTTAATTGTCAGTAGGTAGTAATAGATGTCGCTTGGCGTATGTGAGCAAGCGTTTTCATTTGATAGGTCCTAAGTCCATCACAGAATATTGCCAGTTTATTTTAAAATCGGCAGGTGTTAGTTATGTGTTCTGTGTGTCTGTATATTAAAATGGAAGGAAATCAAAGAATAAGAAAAGGTAAAGGTAGTGGCTCACATCATACTGAACAGAAGCATTTAAAATGGAATAGAAAGTCGTACAAAACGTATAAAAACAAAATGGTACCTGAAAAAAACATTCCTAAAGTGCAGGTTAGGTATACAAACATAATGTTTCCCTTTCTGGTTCTAATCTTGAAAATATGTTATATGTAGGTATCATGTAAATGCAAGCTGGGATGTAAAGATGTTACATACTAAAGGCGACGTTCCCTTTGGGAAAAGTTTTATTGTCAAGATGCTAAAACACAAGGGACGTTTTTAATGGGTTTAATGAGTATTTGTGCTATGCAAAGAAGGCGGCACGGTTCATATGAGGATCCGCAAAGCAGTCGACGTCAGGCCACTATAGCTTATTCCGTCCCTGATGGTACAGGAAAATTTGTTCGTGTATGTAAAAAACTTTTCCAAGACACCTTCGCTGTTAATGATAAAAGAATTCGCGTACTTATTGAGAAAAAAAAAATGGGTGAAGCCTGTTATAAACGTACCAGACATGCTGCGCCAAAAAATTCTGAATTTGACCGGTCGTTTGTCAAGGCTCATATTAACAGGATCCCAAGGGAAGTTGGCCATTACTCAAGATCTAAATCGAAAAAGGAGTACATTAGCCCCGACTTAAATATTCACAGACTGTTTAAAGCATTTCTGCAATTGCACCCTGATTCAATAGTCACCTATAAATTTTACAGGTCTGTTTTCATAAAGAATTTTCCCAATATATGTTTTCACAGACCACGTGTTGATACGTGCAGCACATGTGATAAACTTGACTGTCAAATCAAGGCCAACATTGAGTCAAGTCAATCTGCTAAAACTCAGCTGGAACTTCATCACCGCAAGGCCGAGAGAGCAAGAGAGGTGCTAAAAGAAGATATGATTGAGTCTCAAGAACCCGAAAGCATCATGTGTTGTTTATCCATGGACCTACAACAGGTCATGTTCGTTCCATCACTGACCCACAGCGATATGTTTTACCTCTCACAGCTATCGTGCTACAACTTAGGTGTTCATATTGGCGATACGAATGAATCCTACATGTGTATGTGGCACGAGGGGGTAGCGTCTCGCGGAGCTAACGAAATTGCGTCATGCCTCCTCCATCTTGCTAATAAAGGACTCATTTTTAAGAACCATTTAGTAATATGGTGTGATAATAGCGGGGGCCAGAACAAGAATAGAATTTTATTATTTACCTTGATGTTTTTAGTAGCCAATGGTGTTCTTTAGACTATCGAGCAGAAATTTCTTATCAGCGGCCATAGTTTCATGCCCTGCGATAGGGAGTTTGCTTTGATAGAAAAGCGTAAGAAGGTAGCTAAAGCATATGTTCCCTCGGACCTACACGCAATAGTTAAATCAGCAAGGTACTCTCCTCCATTCAATATTGTTGACATGACAATTTCTGGCTTTTGGGACCTAAAAAAAGCTACGGATGCATATATTAACACCACAAAGTTAAATATAAGTAAAGCTTCAGTGATAACCATTGAAGAGGCTAATCTTCCATTTATTAAAATGAAGATCACTTTCTCTGATATTCAGGAAGCAGTGAAAGTCAATGTTTTAAAGAAAAAAAAAACTTTAGCTGACCTTAGACGGGCTAACATAATCAAGCTGCCGCCAGAAAGTAAAGTGTCTGAAAATAAAAAGGTTTCTCTTCGAAGTATGATTCCCTACCTTAAGAATCCGGCACACCAACGTTTCTATAAAGAGTTACTTCACATTGACGAAAATGTTTCAGAAAATCTAAAAAACGCCTGAAATTAACAATTTTTTACTAAAAAATATCGATGACACGCCCTTTCCAAATTTTGCACTTCTGTTTTTGTTTATATTGGTTATAGAACGTTATTTTGATAATAATTTGTGCTAATAAGTATGTTTTAAGTTTTGTACTACTTGCATATATTTAATAAACGTTTATCAAAAAATTTTCTATGTCTACACTTAATTTTGAACTTTGCCCGTTTTGTTCTTCGCGATTATTTCTGAATTTTGTTTTTGGCACCTACGCCCTTTCTAATTTCCACTCTTCAATTAGTCATCTTAATCTCTTAAAGTGTACGTTACATCAACGGATGATAAATAAAGAATATTACTTAAATTAGTGAAAACGTTAAAATTACACCTATACTATCTGCTTCAAATATATTATAATAATACTCGAATAGCAGATTGTAAGTATCCAATGGTCATAATTATATAAACAATCCAAAAATACAGTTCGTGATGTTGATATAATGGATACTTTGCAATTGTAGCATTTATCTTCTAGTAATCGTGTCGCTGTAAGTAGGGCAGGAGATAGATCTTCAGCTAAATGTTAAAATGTAATTTTTGCGCGAGCAGTAAATTGTTTATTGCGACATTTTTATGTTCTAGAATATTTGATTTATTGTCTCCTTTTATAAAATATGCTCTGCCCTAATTTATGAGAAATGTGTTAGTGCTTTCTAGGTAATAAGGCTTTCCTCCTTCTTAAGTTATTTAATAATTTGTTAATAATTATCATTTGGAATATAAATGTCAATTAAAATTATTAATTCAAAATCTTATATTTATAAAAATTTAGTTGCAAGTTATTGCTATTACACAACTGACTGTGATAGTCTGTACCCATCTACAGATTTTGAAATTCTGAAGAAAGTTTTACGTAGAGAAACAACTTTAAGTAACAAGTAAAAATTGAAATAAATTCAAATTGAGTTCAAAACAGTTTTATTCAATTCACAACAATTGTTTCACCCTACTAGGACTTCATCAGGTGATGAATATTATAATACAAAATATTTGTATTTTTAACTTTAAGTAATATACAAATTATGGAAATCTACTATATTTCAAGCAATTTCGAGGAAATTGTGAACTAAATATATATTCTATTTTATTGTAGACGAAATTTTTAGATTGTTTGTAGTGGAATTTTTATATTGCTATTTTCACATGAGAATCCAAAACAAATTTAATAAAATATTTGTCAACTTTCGTATGGGATCGTCATAAAAAAAAAATTAAAAACAAAAAATACAATTATTTATTTGCAGTTTATATAAATTGTAAAGTACAAATAATTCCAAAGTAACACTTTTTTTAATCGAAATGACGAAAGTCTTTTTCAGATGATTTGAAAACACATTCATCCTACATCAGGCTCTTTCAACAATGAAGAATCGCAGTAAAGTATTGTTTTAACTTTTTATATCGCTTTTTTTCATTCTGCTAATAAAGGGATATGAAGAAATCAATAAATTACGAAAACTGGTGCATTGAAAACTTCTTTGAAAAACTTTCCCTGTATTTTTTAATATCTTTATTGCGGGCTTCTTCGCCAAATTGGCCAATTGGAAGAAGTACGTAATCCAATATTTCTGCACTATGAATTAATATTTTATGCACTGTGCAGCTGGAGAATCCAGTTCTTCTTCTGCTCTAAGTTGCATTTGAGCCGCGCAGCTCACTTCTTTAGGACTGAATTGTGATCGCAAAGTCTCAGTCTTTCTTCTTTTGGATCTTTCATTAATTGTAGAAAAATCAGCTGGGGTTCTTCCACTTGCCTTTCGAATCGCAGATGATTCTGAATTACAGGTAAATTCAATCCTGACTTCTAGCCACGATTTGTTTTTATTCTGAAAGGCCTGATAATTTCTAATTTGCCAATGTTTGTTTTGTTTCCGCTGATAATCCTCTATTTCCAGTAAATCTTCGGATTTCATTATGCAGGTAATTACATTTTTCTTTGAAATTAGTCGATGGACATTTCTTATTCATTCAACTAACTCCTTTCTCGAAAACAAAATGTTAATAGGCTGCAAACCTGCAACAAAAAGAAAATTAACTTACGTTGACGTACACTTTACAGTATAATCAAGAAGCTCTGGCAACATCGCAAGTTATCTCAACTGTTTTTTCTTTTTTTCAGAAAAACTGTCCCCGTAGACCCCAAGGTAGTATTTTAAAGCATAAATTAGCCGCTTTACCTAAAGTTATATACAACTTTTTACTTACGAATACAGATGGGAAATTTAATTTTTATACTTTAAAAAGCACCTATTTACAGCAGCTTTAACATTTACTACCACTTGAAAATATCTCTCTGTATAACATGAAAATATTCTACTTATCTACTGCAACAGGCTTCATAACAATTTATTTAGATAATTAACCATTACTGTTTAATAACTAATTTCAGAAAACATTATTGCCAAAGCACACAACAACCAGTAGCATCCACTTTCCACACAAACATAAGGTTTAAACTGATAAAATATTAAAACGAATGGTATATGATTTACGAGAAGGGTCGATTTTTATACCAGATAACAAATAAAGTAATTACACACCAAAATTCCAAAAAAAAAACTTTATATATTTGGATTTTGTTCAAAATTTTCACGAAATTGGCCTGTGTGCGTCGTTTATAAAGAGCAAAGTTAGAATCAGACCAATACGACTATCCTACGTCTGGGTATAAAATGAAGCAGTATTTTAAAATGCAATACTAAGTATATTATAAGTTAACTTTTAATAATAATAATATCCAATGTTCATGTGCTAAAATATTATATTGCCTCTCAATCGGGTACCAAAATATACTTGTATATAATGCAGTGTTAAATAAATGTAAATACTACAACATTAACATGAAACTCTTAATATTTTCAATAATAATAAGTATATAAATAATTTCTTACCGTCTTTAAAAAAAAAACTTTTAAATTACCCTTCCTGAACTATTATTTTCAATTACCCTATATATCAAAGATACAATTTTCCATTATATTGGTCAATCGGTAATATAGAGAATTACTTATATGGTCTGACATTAACATACACAATATTAACGATATGTACTAAACAACTTTGCTATTAATCATTTATGTAACTAAAAATTTAATTACTTTATCTTATTCGTTTTATAAGGTCCAGTTATAATATAAAATAGAAAATGCCTTGGAACATCATGCATGAATCATCTCCCATTGGTAAGTTTCAATATATATAATTTACGAGATTCTAATAATATTTCTCTTTTATTTTTAGGTTAAAATATGAGCTGATGAATAGATACAATAACATCCCTAGAATATAAGTAAATAATAATGCATAAATTACGATAATAACTTCTTTTATTATAATATTAGGAAATTATGCAATGACTATTCATAGTAATGGATTTGTAAATTATATAAGACATTTCATATTTACTATGGAATCTTTTAATTGTTTATCAATAAATTCTTTTACAAAACGATTGATTATTCTAAAATAATTTCTATATTACAATAATAAAAATGACAAAAAATGATATGATTCTTTTTAGTTATTATTTGAAAATAAATGATTTTAAATAATTTTACAATAAAAATACCTTCTTTATGATTTTGTATTTTACAGGTATCAAAGGTTAAAATAGTTGGTTTTCCTGTGAACATTCCTTATATTCTGCACGTGAGGTTACATATTCTTGAATCGCCTTATCTGGTACAGCAACCTTGAATTGATGATTCCCAGGAACTGGAACAATATTTTAGCCTTTTGATGACTGCGATTCTTAAGTATTCGATTGTAAACGGGAACAATTTACTAGAACTGGTACAACGTCTAAGCCTATAGATTACAATAATTCCTCAAAGTAATTTTCTCTACAGGAACACTCTCATAGATTGAAACGGACTATCTTGTGTAACTTTATATTACTAATAACCCAATTCTTCTTGTCTTGTAGTTCTGCTTTTATTATATTCTTCTGATTTTTATCCTTGCCTAATACCATTATTAGGGGAACCTTTTTAAATGATAATACACCTTTCTAAGTACGGAATTTATAAGAGAATGTTTATTATTTCTCCTATAAAAATATACACATCGTCTCTCTAGAAAAACTATTTTTCAGAATCATTATTTATATATCATTTCCTTAGTGATTTCATAAAAATAATTCTCTCCTCCAACATTAATTCTTTCTTCTTATTGAATATTCAAATTAGATATTTTAAAACATAATAAAGTTTTCCATACTTCTTCTTACACCATATTCATCATAATAAATTTAATTTAGGTTTTATATAGCTTATTTTATATATTAGTAGCTTCAATACTTATTAATTGTCAAATCCAAAAAATATTTTTAAATGACAGTTTGATTGACATATCCCAAATTCAAACTTTTCTACCATAACTTTTTAAATATCTATATTCAAATTAACCAAAATATACTAATTAATATCTTTCATAAATGATATTAATTGTTGAGCAAATTTAACAATATGAATATATAAATACAATATTTACTAAAATTGATATGCTTCAATTTTATTCTTTTCAGATATGGAATATCAACAAAGTGAAAACTTCATCACTTCTATATCTATATTTCTAATTCCTCATCATCATTGTAATATCGGTATCACATTAAATTCATTAAACAATATATTAACTTTAAAAATCATTCATTTAATTCAAAAATAAACTTTCTTTTACATCAACCATTATTATATCGTAGTTGTAAGCTATGAATGTATTAGTATTAAATACTAATTCAATAAATATGATTTTTGAAATAAAAGTTCCAGGCTTACCTGTCATATATGATCGAAACTATTAAGGATAGCCTTTCAACTTCACTGGTATAATTGTGATATAATAATAAATTAGTATAGGTATTTCGACCGGGCGATATTCTAAATTTTGCAAAGTTTACATAATCTGATAAATTTTCATAGACTTACATAATAAACCTTTATAAACAAATCCCTCTAGAATACAAATTAATATATTTTCTTGACGAAAACATATTTGTACAAAATAGAAGCAAGTATCCAATAAAATTAACTATGCAATGTAGGATAAGCCTACGATATGCAAACCATGTTTTCTTCTCATAAAAATAAATATTTATCTATAGATTTTAATTATTTTGTATTATTATTATTAATAATGTATGAATGATATCTAGTTTTTCTCTTTTAATGACCAACCAGTTTATATGCATATACATAATTCTATGTATCGCTTAACCTTTTGACCCAAATATAACTGTCAACTTATCTTCAACTTAATGCGAAAAGTACAGGTTTATTTCCAAATCCGTCAGTATACACACATACTCTATTACGGAAACTTTTTACTAGGTAGAGTAGCAACAACACCAAGTCACGCCATCTACTCAATATCACGCAGATTTCTCAAGCAACCAACGAAAATATTTTGTGTTCACAAATATTTAAATGAAAATTCTATGATTACATTCATAATCATTAATACGCTGCCGTGGAATTTTTAAGTATGTATTTACACACCTACGGTTACGTGTTTCTTGAAACAGCTGGATAAATATATATTGCCACTTATATTGTCGATAATATACATATTATTATTCTTATAAACATCAATCCATAGAGATAATTTAAGGAAATGCCATTTTCGCTGATAAAAATCTTCATAAGATGTTATATTGATTTGGGTTTGAAATTTCAGGACAAGAAAACGTGGAGATAGTTTCAGAAATATATTTACATTAAGCCAGATGACATATTTCTGTAAACCTAATCCTCATTATGTAATGGTAATTACTCCCGTTTACATTTCATGACTTAGCTAATGCTATTTGCATGTAATTCTTATTGATCAGGTACGGTTTTGCATCAATCAAATAGCGGTTTATAGAACAGGGGCCTGATTAATTGATTTGTGGCAACACGCTGTACTTTGATTATCTACAGAATTAAAGATTCCTTACTACTTAAGCACCACCGTATAGGTTCGGTCCAAGTGTGACTTATAAATTGTTTATACCTTTATTTATCTTTAAGTAAAGCTTTGAAATTGATCAAGGGTTATCACATGAATTTCGACTTACGCGAATCATTTGATAGAGAATAATCACAGTTTTAATAAAGATTTTGATATCCTTGAAAATGAAAGTATTAAACTAGATTTACTAGAGACATTAGAAATTAATAAATATAAACATTCAGACAATTTATTAAACGATAAAGTAGACCTAAACTCATCACCATTGTTAAATATATTCAGTCAGTAATACAGTTTCCTTAATTTCACACATAACATCTGTTAGCAATATATTTAGTTACACGTATTTTTTGTATAGACCCGACACTTTTAGACAAGAAATTGTTCTTTATATATTAGTTCTTAGAATTCCTAATAACCACACACTGTATATAAGAGTCAAGTGTATGTAGATAGTTATTATTGTATTTGTCAAACTGACGAAACTACAGTGTAGCGAAAGAGCTGTCGTTGTTATTAAATACAGTGTAAATCTTAAACATTTGTTTGTTTTATTTCACATTGAAAATGGATTTACATCAAGTAAAGACCAACTCAATCCAAGATTAATTCTTAGGGTTGAAGAAAAAATTTTCATTTCTAATTTCGGTCCTGGACCTTCTGGATGGCCTATATCTGAGAACCAAGAGCTAACTGAAAGTTCTAAATGTTATTTTCGATGTTGAAGTGAAGCAAAATAAGCTATTTTCAAGTCGGAAAGATTTTCGCTGTTGACCAGTAATAACAAACAAACTAGAATTAAATTATATTGTTTGCGCTTATGCATTTTCTTTTTATGTAAATCAAACGACACATACCAATATGGAAATCAGCCCTTCTGTTCTAATTTAATTCTACATAGTGAATATTTTATTAATGAATATTATTTTGTACACAGTATATATTAATTAATGAAAGTGCTTAATATATGGTAATCGACGTCCTCGGGGCATTATAAAATAATGTTGAACATAAATATTTGTGAGAATAATAGCAGGAAGGAGCTGTTATCAGTAACATGAGGTAAGGAATAAAGGTTATATTCCTTAAATACGTTGTTATTTGTACGAATAAAATTTTATTTGCGAAGGCAAAGAGCGGTAGAAGAACGTCTTAATTAAATAAGAAATTTCAGGCTGCGTGTTATAATTAAGCGATATAAACGGTAAAAGTTGCTAACTCAATGTAATGTAATGTGAGACGTGTAAACGGATATGAGTGGAGTCTTTTATGGGGGAATGTGCATATTACTCTGCCACTATATACATATACATACTTACGAGTATGTAAGAGAGTATGTATTTGTATCATTATAGCGAAATGCATGTTCAAAGTGAGACAGTATATTTTCTAGACTCGCGTCTTATCAAGCTACACACAATATAACGGAAACTATTTCAGAGATAAATATTTGCCTTGCCTTGACCACACACTAATTGCCTCAAAAGTCGGCAAAAATTTGAAAATTGTTAAAAATGTTCTCCAAGAAATCAAAGATATTATCGGACACATTAATTAAGAGTCGTAGCAATAAATGATTTAAAGAAGGCACAGAACGATATGCAAGTGTCCCGTAAATTAATACAGTCCGTCTGTTCTGTAGAACTCTGCAGTTTACCCGTTAGAAAGATTTTTGTTGATATCGGACCATGTAGCACCAATTTCAATAAAATTTAAAAAGCGCCCCGGACAGAGCGTCTCTTTAATTGGCATTTTTATATGGTCTATAGCACATAATTAGGTTAGGATTATATTCTTTATAGCTTTTATTCATCGCAAAGTTAGTAGATTTTCAGAATTTAGGATGCTTTGTTTTGCCCTAGAAATCACTATATTAACTCCTTGTAAAGCTTTGTTGGTGGGGATATTAGTTGGCATTGGCTCATCATCCATTAATTCTTCCACATTTTCTATTTCAATTACATTCTCTTTCTTCTATGACATCCTTATTCCAGTTTTCTATGTCTTTACGGGTGTAGATTATGTTTCCGTTCACTTCCTGTAGTAAACCTACAGTTTCTTGAATTATCACTGTCCCGATGCTATCCTATAATGTTCTTGTAGAAAAGCCAGTGGAACATTTTATGAATCAGAGTCGCTATTGAAAGAATCTGATAAAATATTTTTCCGACACTTGGAAATTATTTCTTCCTTCACATTCTTCCATGCTAATGCAAGATGTGTAACACCATCTTTTAGACTCAAATTTTTAATGACAGTTGAAATACCATTGCTATCAGAAGCAACTATTGTGGGTAAAAGGCTTCATCTATAACACAATTTTGTTAACCTAATGACATTCTGGACCATAGGTTGTATAAGAGCTGTTCCATTCGGGGGCATGTAGGCAGTAAGAATTTTTTCATCATCAGAAACCAAGTTTTTTGCTGGCGGATTACTTGGAGCGCTATCCAAAAGTAAAAAAGCTTTTTGTAGTAATCCATTTTGTTTCGAAAATCTTCGAACCTGCGGGACAAATGAATGATGAAACCTATTTTCAAATAACCCCGACGTCATCCAAGCATTTTTCGTACTTGCGTATTCCACTGGAAGTGAAAAGTTCTTAAAGCACTTTGGATTTTTGGCACGTTCAATCACTAACGGTTTGATTTTATGTTCACCGGTTGCATTGGTAACTCTACTTTTATCCGTTTTTCGACCAGGGGCCGATCTTTCTTCAGACATAACCAAGGTCCTTCCTGGGAGTAATTTCCAAAACAAGCCTGTTTTGTCGGCATTGTATAATTGATCATGTATTATTTGTAGCTCCTGTATTTTATTTCGAAGATAACTCTTGAATGGATCTACACGCTCCGGAGCAGCTGCTAACTTATCTCTCACAAATTTTAGATGTCTTTTTCCAAATCTTCGTTTAAATCTTTGGCTCCATCCGTTACTAGCATTAAAATTGGGGTTTTCAGCGATAGTTTCATTGATAAGCTATCAATGAAACTATGCTTTTGTTTTTAAAAGTTCAATCGAAACCGGTACACTTTTAAGTCTTTGCAAACAAAACCGTGAATATAATTTTTATCCATTCCTGGCATCTTACAGGATTTTAAAGTTTTTCTTTTCTGCATTTCACTGCGCTTTGATGTAACTTTCAAAATGTCTCGTTTTTGATTTTTGGTTGCACATACTGTGGATTTGGCAATCCCGTACTTTTTAGACAAGTAAGTTACACTGCTTCCATTGTCTAGACTTTTCAAAATTTTACATTTTTCCAGTAAACTTAGCACTTTCCGCTTCATTTTTATTGTAAACACAAAAACACTCAAGCAAAGTACGCCTACAGCATCAACAGAACTAAGGATGACTAAAATAAAATACTTACATACATGTACGATGTTCTTGTAAATTACGCAGGCGACTCAGCAAAATATTTCATAAGCCGGGAATTTACCCAGTTCACTGAATTGAATGTGTTATTTTTCACTCTTTGGAGCTTTAATAATAAAATTTTAGTTGTTCGTATAAACGAGCTGTTTACTGAATAGAATATTCACTCTACCGAGCGGCTATATCAAGACGCAAGTGGCAAATTGGACGCGGTATATTTGTTATTCGTACAGTACGAATTCCTTTTGTCCTTACCTTGCTGGAGCAGTGTTTGTACTAAGTTCCAAGCTAAAGCATAATCAATGGTTTTACTTTGCAAATACTTAGAAACAGGGGAAGTGGTCAAAAATAAATCTAGTAAAACAAACGACATAAACAAGTTTTCAAATTTGGACCATTGACTTATCAGGTTTCTTGCTGTGAATCGAGATTTGCTGTTAAAACTTCCATCAGAGATTTCAGAAATAAAATTATAGAATTTAGCTGAATTTACAGTCTTCACTGTTTAAGAATTCTTCATCAACAATTGATGAAAGAGCCTTATGTTTGCTCCACCACCTCGTTGCTAATATTTCTTGCAATCTGTACAACTTGTCATGAGCAGTATATTTTCTTTTTGTTTCCTTTTCCCAGACGGCCATTCTCTTGTGCGATGAGCTTAGAAATACCGCAGATTCTTCCACTAGTCCAAAAAAGTTCTCAGTTTTTAGTAACTTCACTGTTGAGTCAGCTACAACTAGGTTCAGTGCGTGTGCCATACAGTGAGTATAAATAAGGTCTTCATTTTCTTTTCTTAAATGGGCTTGTAGCCCATTGTAACAGCCTTTCATGTTGTTGACTCCATCAAACGAACAAGCAATAATATTTGACGTTGCAATGCCATACTCAGAGTCGGATAATTTTAATTTTATAAGCTCGTACAACGCAAGTCCACTTGAGTCATTAACAACTGCAATCTCTAAAAGTCTTTCATACACTTTTCCTTGAACGACATAGCGGACGCATATTGCCAATTGGTTCATGACTGCTATATCTTGGGTGCTGTCCATCATTATGCTATAGATGATGCTATCCTGGAGGTCTTTCAAAATAATGTTTCGACCCATCGAGCTAATTATCTTGATTAATTTGTTAATGAAAGTCTTTGATAAAAAAGTCAACATTAATCCTCGTCCAATGGGCTCTTTAGATTGCTTTCCTGTGGCTTCTCTTTTGTCTTTTATTTTTATTATTTGCTTTTTGGTGTCTTCGATAATTTTTTTTACATGGCTTTGCAAAATTACATCATTATTAGCCACCAACATGACCAGTTCAAGGAAATTACCATGATTCTGTAAAGAATCGAGAGCATAGGCTACTTCTGTTTTCTCACCTCTGTAGGCAATGCATAGCCTTCCTATAAACAAAAATATGTCTATCAAACGTTGGATAACCAATCTTCTAGTGTGAATTTCACGTTCTTGCTGTTTAATTTGGTTGGTATTCAGGAGAGTTGAAATATCATAACCCTTTTGACTTTGAAAAGCTGCTTTCGCAGCAAGTTAATGATGGGTAGAGTTTTCGTGTATTTCTACTGATTTATACACATTTTTTGATGAAACATCATAACCAGTAATAAAAGTAGAGTCTCTGTGTCCTTTATCTCCAAAAGCCATAGAGCACGAACAGTACACTTTATTCAGCTGAATTGAATATGATAATCATTTTCGGTGTATTTTTTCACCACTTGGCAAATGTCGGTAATAAAGTTTAGAAGGCTCAAATTGCAATTTTGTACCTTTTACTTCTACAACTTGAATAGGATGTTTCTCCATGAAAGCTTTTTTAATCGTGATTGGGTCACTTTCGTTTGGACAAATGAAACACCCAAGTTGTTGCTTAGTTGCATCACAGGTCTCCTGATTTTCTTCATCATCTTCTGAATCAGAATTGGAGCTTGAGATGCCGACAAGAGACGATGGATGATGGTCTATATGTGGCTGATATGATTAAGGTTATAAAAAGCATAATGTAAAAAAACACTGTTTTCACTAGGGAATCCTATACTATACTGTAACTAGAATTAATTATGATTTTATATAAACGGCAGATATAAACAGTTGTTGGACGTGTTCTACTTTTGTAAAATGTCATTTTTTTTGGAAAATGTAATTTGGAAAATGTAAACAAAACCTTACCAAAAAGACAAAATAACTTCTAACAAGACAAAACTAGCCGGGGGCCCTCCGCGATCGCGGACCTGGCCAGTCCGGGCCTGTTCGTACTTAAAGTTTGTGGTTTCCCAGAAGCGTTGTTAATAATTACTTTTACACAAAACTTTGTGAATTTATGATTTGTTAGCCTTCAGGAAATAAAGACTGTCATCATTATTATTATTTATAATAGAAATATCGATATCGTACTAGCGAAACCTTTGAGATAATCAAGCAGGACAAAATAAAAAGTAAACCATCGGTGTTAATTCAATTAAGAACTCGGTTTGTATGCAGCATAAACATCACGTAAAGTTTGTTTTCATCGCCTCATTTTCTGACGAATTAATATAGACTCTCGTGGGCTATCATTAAAACGTCGACAGAGTTATCTTAGACGTACGTCGGTCTGAAAGTGAGACGTCATACAGAACAACTCGTAGAGTCGGTCATTTGTGTGTGCTCAAACAGCAAAGAAATATGTTATTATCATAATGGGTATTTTGCATAAAGGATACTACTTAAGATTGTATCTATCAAGTATTTGATTTTATATTATTTCGTGGAAATGGCGGACTAACTCTCGTATAATAGAGGGGGCTCGTATCAGTACAAAAGGTACGAGAAAGAGATAGAGAAGAAACGTAAGATACTTTTCAAGATGAAAAACAGTTGAACGCATGTAATTATAATAATGATTGTTGGCCAGCTTTTCTATAGAGTAACATGACAAGATATCCGAGTGTATATCTGTCTTTGTCTCACACACTCACTCTTGGAGAACTATGTATTACGTTTTGAAGTTCATTGAAACGCGCATATGTACATACGTGGCGTAGGTAATGTTGCAATAATTTACTGTGAATTGCCCACCCAGACGGTTCGTTTAATTTTCATGAAATTCATAAAAATTATCATATGCATACACATACGAGCACGCTCGGTTTACTTTATCGAAAGTTAACTTTTTTTCCTATTTGCCAGATGACATATTACATTCTAATTTGCATGCGGTTTATAAAAAAGAATCTCTCATCTGGCTGACCAGTTAAATTATTACTTCATAATTTTGCATATTGATTTTAATATTAACAATTAAATATAGTGCCGACATAGAATGAGCGATTTTTTTTCTGGAATTATTTTAGTTTAAATTTTGGTTCCCTCAATGGAACGATGCTTTCTATATTACTACTGTGATTTTTGTATGTGTTTTATATTGAAAAATAAGCTTGCTGATCTGAGTGTTCTTGCCGTGCGATGTGCGGCCTTCCTATTGGTTTTAAGCTTAATTGAGCTTAACATTTGACATTTACCAAGGACTTGTGTGAACATGCACAAGAAATTGAAAACTTCCTAGCCAACAATAATATAAATGTAATGTTAATATTTGAAAGTTAATATAAAGATAAAAGTCACGTTAGAATTCCTTAATATAGCAGAACCTCGACCGTTAACATCTCCCCGATATATTATATATTTCTTTATTGAAGGTCCTGTATCAAAGTTTCGATCTTATATATATACATAAACCAAATTTTAAGAAGTTTGTTCTGATAACTATTATCTTATACACATCGTATTAAAAATTCCGGCACGCAGACTTAGTTTTTATGATTATTTAAAAACTACTCTGTTCCCGAGAGCAGCGAGGGTTTATTTAAAAGAAGCAACGTCTAATATACAGTATGTCCCCGGATTGAGTTTGCAAGAGCAAAACAATTCTTATTTTTAATTTTACAATAAAATGCTAAAGGAATTAAATTTTATGCTCATTTCAAATGACCAAATCTGTAATTAGAATTACGAAACTGTCAAACCCCTATTTAGAATTACAAATTTTTATTTTCTTTTTTTCAATCACATTAAAAAAAGAAGTAGGCTAGAAACAATATTGTTTAAAACGGCAGCAGCAGTTCCTTATAACTACTGCGAATTTTTTCAAGTGTCAAGGACGTAACAGCAACAGTAACAGTAAATCATCAAGAGCGAAATTTACTGAGAAATCAAAAATAACAATTTTTTTCCTCTTTTAAAGTCGACCCGGGGATATATTGTATAAGAACTTTAGAAACTGTAAATTATTGTCTTCACAATTGTTGAAGATAATCACATATTGAGAAGATAATCACGATTGATTCTAAAGCTGATTAAATTAAATTTGCATCAAGATCGTCAAGACAGAGGCTTTGGAGATCAGTACTGACCCCAAAGGTATTAGGTGTCAAAAATAATCCGGTATTATGAGGTTTGGGTTAAATTAATCAGCGTTTAAAAGAGCGATATAAAATGTATTAAACAGCACAGCAATCCTATAAAAAAAAATGAGATGTGGCCACCACAAGAGTAGTGTAAGACTGCCGGTTCTGGCTCCACCTCCGGAGGTGGAGGTCAAAGGTCAAAGGTCAAGGGTCAAAGGTCAAAGGTCAAGGGTCAAAGGTCAAAGGTCAAGGGTCAAGGGTCAAAGGGCAAAGGTCACGGGGTCAAGGGGTCAAAGGTCAAAGGTCAAGGGTCAAAGGTCAAGGGTCAAAGGTCAAGGGTCAAAGGTTAAAGGTCAAAGGTTAAAGGTCAAGGGTCAAAGGTCAAGGGTCAAAGGTCAAGGGTCAAAGGTCACGGGTCAAAGGTCGCCGGAGGTGGAGGTCAAAGGTCAGGGGTCGCCGGAGGCGGGGGTCAAAGGTCGCCGGAGGTGGAGGTCAAAGGTCGCCGGAGGTGGAGGTCAAAGGTCAGCGGAGGTGGAGGTCAAAGGTCAAAGATCGCCGGAGGCGGGGGTCAAAGGTCACCGGAGGTGGCGCCCTCTGACGGCCACTAACCCAACTAAGTGGCGCCCTCTAACCCAACTAAGTGGCGCCCTCTGACGGCCACTAACCCAACTAAGGTGGTGCCCTCTAACGGTTGCTAACCCAACTAAGGTGGCGCCCTCTGACGGTCATTTGCCAAACTAAAAATTAAATCTCTCATCATTACCAACCCAACTAAAATAGCGCCCTCTGACATTCACTAACCCAACTAATGTGACATCAGGCAAAATGGCCGACCATCAAGATGGTCATTTGCCAAACTAAAAATTGCATCTCTCATCATTACCAACCCAACTAAAATGACGCCCTCTGACGGCCACTAACCCAACTAATGTGGTGCCCTCTAACGGTCATTTGCCAAACTAAAAAATTGCATCTCTCATCATTACCAACCCAACTAAAGTAGCGCCCTCTGACATTCACTAACCCAACTAATATAGCGCCCTTCCAACCAAACTAAAATGACACCCTCTAACGGTCATTTGCCAAACTAAAAAATTGCATCTATCATCATTACCAACCCAACTAAAATGGCACCCTCTGACATTCACTAACCCAACTAATGTGACATCAGGCAAAATGGCCGACCATCAAGATGGTCATTTGCCAAACTAAAAATTGCATCTCTCATCATTACCAACCCAACTAAAATGGCACCCTCTGACGGTCACCAACCAAAGTAAATATTAAATATATAAGAGAAGAATTTCGAATATAATATCAGCAGTATCAATTGTAAAGCGGTGTAACACATTTTATATAGATAGTGATAATCAAGTACCTATAATGACAGTGAAACCATACAACGTGGAGAAGTATGAAAACTTTTTAGCAGTTAATGACATCGAAATACCTATTGGAGTTGGGAATTGGCTATTATCCTCGGAATTGAATCAAAGTGATTGTTTATTCATAGCAGCATTTGCATATCAGAACGATCAATATTTCGATATTGATCAATTAATCCACGTGTTAGAATATTGTAACCCCAATATAACCCAACTAAAAAAGTGTTGTATTTATTGTGAATATGAATATCTACATGAACCTGATTTTGAACTTCGTGATGAAATTTGTGTGTTTGATATAGAAACGTCGAATGTGCTGACTTTAAATAAGAATATACCGGAGATGTTAATGACTTGGTATCCTTAATATGATCATCCAGAATTGGATTATAATGAAGAAATCATCGTGAATGGTGGTGGATATGCTATATACGCTCATCAGAAGTGTTTCGCAAGTAGCTAACATGTACAGATCTGTATAATCTTGTCTGTATTTGTTTGGAAATACATCAGTCGACAATGTACGTTGAACGCAGGCATAGTACGCTAAGATTGAAGAAAGTAGTATTAAACAATAGAATTAAGAGGTTTATATCCGAATTAGAAAAAATTAAAACTGATATCGAAATATATAAAGTAGTTGTAAATATCAGCAAAATAAATATATAAAAATGGATAATATTGAAAATAGAGTTGATCGGGCAATCAGACAAATCGATAAACATTTTTTGGATTATTGGATGGGATGGATAAGACGATGATTCAACATATTCCACTGTTTATTCTCCAAAATAAGGTGAAAAGCTGAATCTGTAAAGCAACACTAGCATTACATTCCTCAGGAGAAGCGATCAAGCCTAAGAGAGTATTTACCCTGTGACTCTCATTATAATCAACCTTGACAAGACAATCATCTGGATGGTTGGACCCCAGCTCGAAGAAATTGTTATTTATGTAACTTTATAGAATAAATATGCATATATGTACAATATAGTATACAATATTTTAAATAAAAGAACAGATAAAATTATTGATTTTTTTTATTTATAGATAGTCATATATATATATTAGAGGTTGAATAAATATACGATTCTACATATGTTCTATACATATTTATTAGGTATATATTATATACATTTCCAAATCAAAATTTATGGCTGACCGAGAAAAATAAATACATATACACTCAAAACACTCAGTGATGTAGTAATAATTTTTGAATATACAGGTTGTTTTAAAGGTAAGATGGCGGATACAATATGGTCACAGCCAGATTATATAACAATTAATCAAATATTTTATATACCATTCCATTTCGAATTTTATGGCATTATAATGTAAGTATAATACTTGAAGCATGTATAAGACATTTAAGAAGCTATCATGACAAGAGATTTAATATTTTAATGTAAAGCACCTTCCAATGAAAGCAGACTTGTAGCATACTTTTATGAAATCGAATAAAATCAGTACTCTTGAGCACACTTAACTTTTTTCATTAGCTATATTATATATTTATATACATGTTCACGCATCATGGATTTTTAAATACCTTGATATCCGGATATTTAGAATACAGCGGACTTTCATCATTCATTGGTTTTTATGGGTACCCAGATAATTTGCTATTTCATGGATCCTAATGCATACATATAATTTAAACAACACGTATACACATACATAACTATATATTAAAATCCGGTCACTACAAACAATATATACATATTATTTGTACATATAATACAAAAAATCATGATATAATCAAACCGATGATGACGCTATAACCGTATTCTACATATGTTTTCATACATATTTATTAATCATATATTATATATATTTCCTAATCGAAATTTATGACTGAAACATAAAACGAAAATAAATACATATACACTCAAGTACTGAGTGACGTAGTAATCAAATTTTAATATACAGGCTGTTTCAAAGGTAAGAGGCGGACACATACAGGATGTTCCAAAGGTAAGGGTGGATACATACAAGATTTTCAAATACCCCGGGTTTTTATTACCAGTTATAAAATACACAAGGTTTTTATCATAAGTTTTAAAACACCAGGGTTCTCGGAAATTAATTGTTCATATCTTTGTAGATGTTAAATTTAAAATTATTACACGCTAGCTGACGGTGGCTGGTATTTAAATTGATTATACATACATTGAGAAGACAAGGGTAAGAGGTGGAACGACTATCCAGTTCTAAACCTTTAACAATATAAACAACTTAATACTCAATATAGTTTTTAATTCAAACTTAGAGATATTAGTTGACAAAAAAAACTATATGTTTAACAATTTAATAATCTATTAATTAGTTGATGTTTTTCACAAAAACTAATTTCAATCATTTTATACCAGAATATAAAAGTCTAATTAGATTTAATATTTTAATGTAAATCACCTTACATTTTGAGAGCAGGCTTGCAACATACTTTCATAAAATCAAATAAAATCAGTAATCTTGATCACATTTAAATTTCATTAGTTAAGAGTAGAGATTCCTATTTCACATACATTTTAAAACACATGTTCATATCCAATACACAGATCGACATTGAAAACCCTATTTCAATTATTTTGTTAGAAAGCGCATTTTTTTATGTTGATGTCAGAAATATCTTTGAAAGCATTACGTCGATATAATTTAAAAAATTCCACAGCACTAATTAGACGACTTGAGGTAATTGTATAGTTAGAAAGCGCATTTTTAAAGTTGACGTCATACTGATGTCATGTAGTTTGACCAGGAATTTAATATCCTTTAAGTTATATATTATATAATCTATAATATTTTTACTTAATATTGTAAGAACATTAAATAAAAAAATTGAGGTTGCAGTTGGATTAGTAAACAATGGGCGTGGTCAAGATCTCTTTATTGCATGTAAATATCAATAAAGTAAATTTATAGTTGACGTCAGAGCTAGTATAATTTTTATATGTATATGTATATAATGCCTTGATATAATTAAAAAAATCCGCTCATACATAAATTCCTTATTGATCAATACAATTTAACGAACATAAAATTACATTGAAGTTCAGAAGTATATCCATATGATAATATTAATGCAGACTTCAATAAGAAACAATGGACGATTCTGTTTTAAATGTATACACAATTTCAACGTTCATATTACTATAAAAATGATGTGGAACCGTGTCTTTCACCTATAAATTATGAACATTTAACACCGATTGTTATTATAGACTCCAGTTATCAAAGTGAGTTGGTGAAGAACGAAGCAGTTGATATTCGGTTAGACTTCAGTAAACGTGACAGAAAAAACTACAGCATTTTGTCTGATTTTACACGATCGGATTGTTAAATATAACCCATTAACAAGTGTTGTAAAATTATTCTAAAAAGAGAAAATGTTTATAATAGATATTCAGGGATATCAGTATGAAGATAGCGAATATTTTATTAAAGAAATCGCAATCTACGATTTAACTACGCATCACGTTAACCATACTTTCGTTCAAATGCCCAACAAGTTGTCATGGTTTTGTCCAACAATTAAAAAACATATGGAATGGTTATGTAATAATATACATGGATTACATTGGGATAACATGGACAAACAACAATCAATATCGATGAATCATATAGAAAACTACATTCAGAGTATCGTTGGTGATGCGATCATAATGGTAAAAGGATTGAATAAGAAGAACATTTTGGAAAATTTTCTGTCCAATACAATTATCGATATGGAGAGATTTACTTGTCCAAATCTAAGTACTTTAAGACAAAATGAATGGAGTCGACATTGTAATTTCCATAAGAACAATAATTTAAAATGTGCAAAAGAAAATGTATATTTGTTATATCACTGGTTTATAAAATAATAAAACACAATATTTATTTTTTATTTAAAACCCTTAACCTATTTACATTATATTCTATAATTGTGTAAAACTATATTTCTGTGCAATGTCTTGGATAATATTAATTCGAGGAACAAAGCGACCATCAACTTTCCTATAGATAAAGTTTACATTACTAATTACTTAATATTGTGCCGAATAGAAAGAGTTAATTAGATATGCGAGCTATTTCAATTATCTTGTTAGAAAGTATATTAACAAGCTGACGTCAAGTATTTGTAGGCGTTAATGATTGTACAACAGTGTTATTTATTACATGTCTTACAATACTAATTGTTTTATGAAACAGTTGATTCAATTTTATATCTATCAACGTCACAACCGCATATTTTTATTTAAAGACTTGTCTATACATGAAAAATTGTTAAATACCATGTATTAAGTCTCCTAATAGATTATTTCGAGAAAACATCCATTAACAAGCTTTTAGAAAAACTCCCTAATTATGTGATCAAAAGTATTTAACTATAATTCGATTCTACTTTAATTTCTCTCCTACAGACATTTAGTACATGTAAAATGGTTATTTTCCTAACAATTTCTAATACGGAGAAAACATGATATGATATGAAATATGTCACGATTTTACATGTATTTATATAACCTCAAATAATAAAAATAAAACTACTTATTTATAAATAATTACAATCTAAATGGAGCGTGCATTCCATGTTGTAACAGAAAAATTACTTACGTTTGACGTTTCCCTAGATTTATGTTCATCAACAGCTCAACGGTATATTTTTCTCGAAGTACTTAATACAGATAGATATGGATATAGTTAATTTATGATTTTCATGCCTGCTATAGTAGTATTGAAAATAATTTTTACTTTCTTATACGTAGTATAAGGAAGTATTTAGATTTACGTTTAAGGGAATCTGTAACTCGGGGAAATTAAATTTGATTACATTTTATCGTAATTGTCTGATATATTAAATATAGATTTAAAAGTATATTATTACAATCACCATCTGTTGGTGGTCTAGTTACAATTATATAATACTGAATTTGTTCGAGAGATTTTGAAATTAGACAGCGAACAACATTAGCAAATAATTAAAAGCGAACATTTTGATTAACACGTAAAAGATATCTTTATAGGAACATAATAATACATATCAATATAGCAAATTTAAATAAGAATCCATAATATTTTTACTTAATATTGTAAACATATTAAATAAACAAAAAAAATTGAGTTGATGTTCGATTAGTAAACAATGGGTGTAACCAAGATCTCTTTATTACATACAAATATCAATAAAGCTAATGATAGAAACCTAAAATAGATGATGTAGGATATTTTCACATACATACATAGTAAACAATATGTAAAGTATATATTATAAAATGTTGACATCAGAACTCTAGAGTATAATTGATATATTAGTCAGATAAATTGTGAAAGTATATAGAACGAATGATAATCATTCTTCATAATACCTCAACTAAATTTTAAAATGTATCTAATCCTCATCCCAGCAAGTCGAACATAATTTAGCATTTTCTCGATGTATTGTCATCTAAAAATTACAAAAACAAACAAATATAACAACATGAACCGATATAAATATGTAGAAAGAAACCAACCTTATCATAGTTATACCAACAGTGTTATTTATTCATTGTCTTACTGTGCTAATTATTCTGAATTCAATCGGAATGTTGTTTTATGAAACAGTCCAATAAAAACAAAAAATCACTAATTTCTTTAAATAATAAAACTGAATCATAGAGATATATTTAAACCATAAGCAGAATTAATCATTCATATCTTTGTAAATATTAAAATCAGAATTATTATACACTAGTTGACGGAAGTTGACATTTAAATTAATTATACATTGAGATGAGAAGGGTAAGAGGTGGGATGGCAGATTAGTTCTAAATCTTTTTAACATTATAAAAAAAGGAAAAACATAATCCTCAATATACCTTTTAACACTAACTTAAAACTATCAGCTAACAAAAAAATTATATGTTTACACATTTAGCAAATTAATTTCAATCATTATGTATCAGAATATAAAACGCTAATTAGATGATGTAAGATATTTTCAACTGTTTAGTATATATAACAGTAAACACACACACAAATAAAGAAAATCTCAAGCAACAGGATAATTTTCAATTTATTCAAATCAAATCATGAAGATATGTTTGTCGACAATATTATTAACAGACATTTATAATTTCCACATGGAACAACATTCTGATTGGTTGATACATTGGTATGAATGCAAACGTATTTCAGAACAATTACTACAATAAGACAACGAATAATTTGATTCTATATTTCCACAAGTTAATGTACATAATTCAATTTCTCTAAATTTGCCACAGACGGTGCATTTCTTTCGATGGGAATAATAAAATTCGGCATCATTATGTTCACAGCCATATACTTCATAATGCAACATAAAACGCAAGGGTTTAGACATATCTACAATATTATTGAAATTAATCCTATTATACTCGTATTATATGAGTTTATATTATGGAAAGATGGTATATTTAAAAAAATAATTGTATATAATAAAAATACTTACTTACTACACTCAACACAAGAACAACAATGTTTATTCTTAGACTTACATATATCTTCAACTACACACTTCTTACCACTTAATGCAAAATGTATCAAGGAATTTCTAAAATTTTTAACGATCGTTGTTTTTCAACTACATATTTTCCATACTTAGAAAGCGCAATCAAGGGATTTCTAAAATTTTAATGACCGGGCTAATAGACATCACTTAAAAATTTCTATTCCTTAATATATATAATATATTATATAATAGAAATTTTTTTTAGGCGATGTCTATTAGCTCGGTCGTTAAAATTTTATAAATTACTTGATTGTGCTCTCTAAGTATGGAAAATATGTAGTTGAAAAACAACGATCGTTAAAAATTTTAGAAATTCCTTGATACATTTTGCATTAAGTGGTAAGAAGTGTGTAGTTGAAGATATATGTAAGTCTAAGAATAAACATTGTTGTTCTTGTGTTGAGTGTAGTAAGTCAGTATTTTTATTATATACAATTATTTTTTTAAATATACCATCTTTCCATAATATAAACTCATATAATACGAGTATAATAGGATTAATTTCAATAATATTGTAGATATGTCTAAACCCTTGCGTTTTATGTTGCATTATGAAGTATATGGCTGTGAACATAATGATGCCGAATTTTATTATTCCCATCGAAAGAAATGCACCGTCTGTGGCAAATTTAGAGAAATTGAATTATGTACATTAACTTGTGGAAATATAGAATCAAATTATTCGTTGTCTTATTGTAGTAATTGTTCTGAAATACGTTTGCATTCATACCAATGTATCAACCAATCAGAATGTTGTTCCATGTGGAAATTATAAATGTCTGTTAATAATATTGTCGACAAACATATCTTCATGATTTGATTTGAATAAATTGAAAATTATCCTGTTGCTTGAGATTTTCTTTATTTGTGTGTGTGTTTACTGTTATATATACTAAACAGTTGAAAATATCTTACATCATCTAATTAGCGTTTTATATTCTGATACATAATGATTGAAATTAATTTGCTAAATGTGTAAACATATAATTTTTTTGTTAGCTGATAGTTTTAAGTTAGTGTTAAAAGGTATATTGAGGATTATGTTTTTCCTTTTTTTATAATGTTAAAAAGATTTAGAACTAATCTGCCATCCCACCTCTTACCCTTCTCATCTCAATGTATAATTAATTTAAATGTCAACTTCCGTCAACTAGTGTATAATAATTCTGATTTTAATATTTACAAAGATATGAATGATTAATTCTGCTTATGGTTTAAATATATCTCTATGATTCAGTTTTATTATTTAAAGAAATTAGTGATTTTTTGTTTTTATTGGACTGTTTCATAAAACAACATTCCGATTGAATTCAGAATAATTAGCACAGTAAGACAATGAATAAATAACACTGTTGGTATAACTATGATAAGGTTGGTTTCTTTCTACATATTTATATCGGTTCATGTTGTTATATTTGTTTGTTTTTGTAATTTTTAGATGACAATACATCGAGAAAATGCTAAATTATGTTCGACTTGCTGGGATGAGGATTAGATACATTTTAAAATTTAGTTGAGGTATTATGAAGAATGATTATCATTCGTTCTATATACTTTCACAATTTATCTGACTAATATATCAATTATACTCTAGAGTTCTGATGTCAACATTTTATAATATATACTTTACATATTGTTTACTATGTATGTATGTGAAAATATCCTACATCATCTATTTTAGGTTTCTATCATTAGCTTTATTGATATTTGTATGTAATAAAGAGATCTTGGTTACACCCATTGTTTACTAATCGAACATCAACTCAATTTTTTTTGTTTATTTAATATGTTTACAATATTAAGTAAAAATATTATGGATTCTTATTTAAATTTGCTATATTGATATGTATTATTATGTTCCTATAAAGATATCTTTTACGTGTTAATCAAAATGTTCGCTTTTAATTATTTGCTAATGTTGTTCGCTGTCTAATTTCAAAATCTCTCGAACAAATTCAGTATTATATAATTGTAACTAGACCACCAACAGATGGTGATTGTAATAATATACTTTTAAATCTATATTTAATATATCAGACAATTACGATAAAATGTAATCAAATTTAATTTCCCCGAGTTACAGATTCCCTTAAACGTAAATCTAAATACTTCCTTATACTACGTATAAGAAAGTAAAAATTATTTTCAATACTACTATAGCAGGCATGAAAATCATAAATTAACTATATCCATATCTATCTGTATTAAGTACTTCGAGAAAAATATACCGTTGAGCTGTTGATGAACATAAATCTAGGGAAACGTCAAACGTAAGTAATTTTTCTGTTACAACATGGAATGCACGCTCCATTTAGATTGTAATTATTTATAAATAAGTAGTTTTATTTTTATTATTTGAGGTTATATAAATACATGTAAAATCGTGACATATTTCATATCATATCATGTTTTCTCCGTATTAGAAATTGTTAGGAAAATAACCATTTTACATGTACTAAATGTCTGTAGGAGAGAAATTAAAGTAGAATCGAATTATAGTTAAATACTTTTGATCACATAATTAGGGAGTTTTTCTAAAAGCTTGTTAATGGATGTTTTCTCGAAATAATCTATTAGGAGACTTAATACATGGTATTTAACAATTTTTCATGTATAGACAAGTCTTTAAATAAAAATATGCGGTTGTGACGTTGATAGATATAAAATTGAATCAACTGTTTCATAAAACAATTAGTATTGTAAGACATGTAATAAATAACACTGTTGTACAATCATTAACGCCTACAAATACTTGACGTCAGCTTGTTAATATACTTTCTAACAAGATAATTGAAATAGCTCGCATATCTAATTAACTCTTTCTATTCGGCACAATATTAAGTAATTAGTAATGTAAACTTTATCTATAGGAAAGTTGATGGTCGCTTTGTTCCTCGAATTAATATTATCCAAGACATTGCACAGAAATATAGTTTTACACAATTATAGAATATAATGTAAATAGGTTAAGGGTTTTAAATAAAAAATAAATATTGTGTTTTATTATTTTATAAACCAGTGATATAACAAATATACATTTTCTTTTGCACATTTTAAATTATTGTTCTTATGGAAATTACAATGTCGACTCCATTCATTTTGTCTTAAAGTACTTAGATTTGGACAAGTAAATCTCTCCATATCGATAATTGTATTGGACAGAAAATTTTCCAAAATGTTCTTCTTATTCAATCCTTTTACCATTATGATCGCATCACCAACGATACTCTGAATGTAGTTTTCTATATGATTCATCGATATTGATTGTTGTTTGTCCATGTTATCCCAATGTAATCCATGTATATTATTACATAACCATTCCATATGTTTTTTAATTGTTGGACAAAACCATGACAACTTGTTGGGCATTTGAACGAAAGTATGGTTAACGTGATGCGTAGTTAAATCGTAGATTGCGATTTCTTTAATAAAATATTCGCTATCTTCATACTGATATCCCTGAATATCTATTATAAACATTTTCTCTTTTTAGAATAATTTTACAACACTTGTTAATGGGTTATATTTAACAATCCGATCGTGTAAAATCAGACAAAATGCTGTAGTTTTTTCTGTCACGTTTACTGAAGTCTAACCGAATATCAACTGCTTCGTTCTTCACCAACTCACTTTGATAACTGGAGTCTATAATAACAATCGGTGTTAAATGTTCATAATTTATAGGTGAAAGACACGGTTCCACATCATTTTTATAGTAATATGAACGTTGAAATTGTGTATACATTTAAAACAGAATCGTCCATTGTTTCTTATTGAAGTCTGCATTAATATTATCATATGGATATACTTCTGAACTTCAATGTAATTTTATGTTCGTTAAATTGTATTGATCAATAAGGAATTTATGTATGAGCGGATTTTTTTAATTATATCAAGGCATTATATACATATACATATAAAAATTATACTAGCTCTGACGTCAACTATAAATTTACTTTATTGATATTTACATGCAATAAAGAGATCTTGACCACGCCCATTGTTTACTAATCCAACTGCAACCTCAATTTTTTTATTTAATGTTCTTACAATATTAAGTAAAAATATTATAGATTATATAATATATAACTTAAAGGATATTAAATTCCTGGTCAAACTACATGACATCAGTATGACGTCAACTTTAAAAATGCGCTTTCTAACTATACAATTACCTCAAGTCGTCTAATTAGTGCTGTGGAATTTTTTAAATTATATCGACGTAATGCTTTCAAAGATATTTCTGACATCAACATAAAAAAATGCGCTTTCTAACAAAATAATTGAAATAGGGTTTTCAATGTCGATCTGTGTATTGGATATGAACATGTGTTTTAAAATGTATGTGAAATAGGAATCTCTACTCTTAACTAATGAAATTTAAATGTGATCAAGATTACTGATTTTATTTGATTTTATGAAAGTATGTTGCAAGCCTGCTCTCAAAATGTAAGGTGATTTACATTAAAATATTAAATCTAATTAGACTTTTATATTCTGGTATAAAATGATTGAAATTAGTTTTTGTGAAAAACATCAACTAATTAATAGATTATTAAATTGTTAAACATATAGTTTTTTTTGTCAACTAATATCTCTAAGTTTGAATTAAAAACTATATTGAGTATTAAGTTGTTTATATTGTTAAAGGTTTAGAACTGGATAGTCGTTCCACCTCTTACCCTTGTCTTCTCAATGTATGTATAATCAATTTAAATACCAGCCACCGTCAGCTAGCGTGTAATAATTTTAAATTTAACATCTACAAAGATATGAACAATTAATTTCCGAGAACCCTGGTGTTTTAAAACTTATGATAAAAACCTTGTGTATTTTATAACTGGTAATAAAAACCCGGGGTATTTGAAAATCTTGTATGTATCCACCCTTACCTTTGGAACATCCTGTATGTGTCCGCCTCTTACCTTTGAAACAGCCTGTATATTAAAATTTGATTACTACGTCACTCAGTACTTGAGTGTATATGTATTTATTTTCGTTTTATGTTTCAGTCATAAATTTCGATTAGGAAATATATATAATATATGATTAATAAATATGTATGAAAACATATGTAGAATACGGTTATAGCGTCATCATCGGTTTGATTATATCATGATTTTTTGTATTATATGTACAAATAATATGTATATATTGTTTGTAGTGACCGGATTTTAATATATAGTTATGTATGTGTATACGTGTTGTTTAAATTATATGTATGCATTAGGATCCATGAAATAGCAAATTATCTGGGTACCCATAAAAACCAATGAATGATGAAAGTCCGCTGTATTCTAAATATCCGGATATCAAGGTATTTAAAAATCCATGATGCGTGAACATGTATATAAATATATAATATAGCTAATGAAAAAAGTTAAGTGTGCTCAAGAGTACTGATTTTATTCGATTTCATAAAAGTATGCTACAAGTCTGCTTTCATTGGAAGGTGCTTTACATTAAAATATTAAATCTCTTGTCATGATAGCTTCTTAAATGTCTTATACATGCTTCAAGTATTATACTTACATTATAATGCCATAAAATTCGAAATGGAATGGTATATAAAATATTTGATTAATTGTTATATAATCTGGCTGTGACCATATTGTATCCGCCATCTTACCTTTAAAACAACCTGTATATTCAAAAATTATTACTACATCACTGAGTGTTTTGAGTGTATATGTATTTATTTTTCTCGGTCAGCCATAAATTTTGATTTGGAAATGTATATAATATATACCTAATAAATATGTATAGAACATATGTAGAATCGTATATTTATTCAACCTCTAATATATATATATGACTATCTATAAATAAAAAAAATCAATAATTTTATCTGTTCTTTTATTTAAAATATTGTATACTATATTGTACATATATGCATATTTATTCTATAAAGTTACATAAATAACAATTTCTTCGAGCTGGGGTCCAACCATCCAGATGATTGTCTTGTCAAGGTTGATTATAATGAGAGTCACAGGGTAAATACTCTCTTAGGCTTGATCGCTTCTCCTGAGGAATGTAATGCTAGTGTTGCTTTACAGATTCAGCTTTTCACCTTATTTTGGAGAATAAACAGTGGAATATGTTGAATCATCGTCTTATCCATCCCATCCAATAATCCAAAAAATGTTTATCGATTTGTCTGATTGCCCGATCAACTCTATTTTCAATATTATCCATTTTTATATATTTATTTTGCTGATATTTACAACTACTTTATATATTTCGATATCAGTTTTAATTTTTTCTAATTCGGATATAAACCTCTTAATTCTATTGTTTAATACTACTTTCTTCAATCTTAGCGTACTATGCCTGCGTTCAACGTACATTGTCGACTGATGTATTTCCAAACAAATACAGACAAGATTATACAGATCTGTACATGTTAGCTACTTGCGAAACACTTCTGATGAGCGTATATAGCATATCCACCACCATTCACGATGATTTCTTCATTATAATCCAATTCTGGATGATCATATTAAGGATACCAAGTCATTAACATCTCCGGTATATTCTTATTTAAAGTCAGCACATTCGACGTTTCTATATCAAACACACAAATTTCATCACGAAGTTCAAAATCAGGTTCATGTAGATATTCATATTCACAATAAATACAACACTTTTTTAGTTGGGTTATATTGGGGTTACAATATTCTAACACGTGGATTAATTGATCAATATCGAAATATTGATCGTTCTGATATGCAAATGCTGCTATGAATAAACAATCACTTTGATTCAATTCCGAGGATAATAGCCAATTCCCAACTCCAATAGGTATTTCGATGTCATTAACTGCTAAAAAGTTTTCATACTTCTCCACGTTGTATGGTTTCACTGTCATTATAGGTACTTGATTATCACTATCTATATAAAATGTGTTACACCGCTTTACAATTGATACTGCTGATATTATATTCGAAATTCTTCTCTTATATATTTAATATTTACTTTGGTTGGTGACCGTCAGAGGGTGCCATTTTAGTTGGGTTGGTAATGATGAGAGATGCAATTTTTAGTTTGGCAAATGACCATCTTGATGGTCGGCCATTTTGCCTGATGTCACATTAGTTGGGTTAGTGAATGTCAGAGGGTGCCATTTTAGTTGGGTTGGTAATGATGATAGATGCAATTTTTAGTTTGGCAAATGACCGTCAGAGGGCGCCACCTTAGTTGGGTTAGCAACCGTTAGAGGGCACCACCTTAGTTGGGTTAGTGGCCGTCAGAGGGCGCCACTTAGTTGGGTTAGAGGGCGCCACTTAGTTGGGTTAGTGGCCGTCAGAGGGCGCCACCTCCGGTGACCTTTGACCCCCGCCTCCGGCGATCTTTGACCTTTGACCTCCACCTCCGCTGACCTTTGACCTCCACCTCCGGCGACCTTTGACCTCCACCTCCGGCGACCTTTGACCCCCGCCTCCGGCGACCCCTGACCTTTGACCTCCACCTCCGGCGACCTTTGACCCGTGACCTTTGACCCTTGACCTTTGACCCTTGACCTTTGACCCTTGACCGTTAACCTTTGACCTTTAACCTTTGACCCTTGACCCTTGACCTTTGACCTTTGACCCTTGACCTTTGACCCCTTGACCTTTGACCCCTTGACCTTTAACCCCTTGACCTTTGACCCCTTGACCTTTGACCCCTTGGCCTTTAACCTTTGACCTTTAACCATTGACCTTTGACCTTTGACCTTTGACCCCTTGACCGTTGACCTTTGACCGTTGACCTTTGACCTTTGACCTTTGACCCTTGGCCCTTGACCTTTGACCTTTGACCTCCACCTCCACCTCCGGAGGTGGAGCCAGAACCGGCGGTCTTACACTACTCACAAGACTCTCTTATACGTATGAGCGTTTGAAACTATACAATTTTAAGATTTTTTTTATACAAAACTTATTCAAAATCCTATTCTAAGTACTTTCATTCTCTCAATAAATCGCTATAGAATGCATACTTTGCAAGATATCAAAAAAGTGCTACTCGCTAAGAGTAAAAGTGCTACTTCCGGTCCGAATTTTGAAACTTTATATATACAAAAAATATTGCAAATCCAGTTCTAAATACTTTTGTACTCTTGATAAATATATAATAGAATGCATAACTTACGACATATTTGCAAAAAATTGCTATTCGATAAGAGTAAAAGTGGTACTTCCAGTCTGAATTTTGAAATTTTTTTTATATAAAAGATATTGAAAATTATGTTTTAAATACTTTTATACTCGTAACGTACTTGTCTAAAAACCATGACTTGCGAGATATTCGCAAAAAACTGATATTCGATAAGAGTAAAAGACCTACATCCGGTTGGAATTTCGAAAAACCTTTTTTAGACAATTTGTCTCAAACTTAATTTTAAGTACCGGGTGTTTTTTTATCTTTGATATCATTTTGATCACCTGCAACTTTCTTGTTTTTAAAAATATCAGAATGAAGCAAAAATCATTTTGCATCGGTATCTATGAAGTTTTTTACGTTTTAAAAAATAAAACAAAACACTAACGTTTTTCCAAGATATTAACCTAACTTATATTTTTTTAAATGGAAAGCCCTAAATATTTTCGGAATTTCGATTTTACATGAAATTTCAAGTATATTTTATAAAGCATACCCCATACCTATCTTCAACGGTTTGCGAGAAAACGGCGTTTAAACATGCAACAAAGAAAAATTTAGTTTTGTAACCCTGTTCTTAAAGATGTCGAAATCAAGCAGAAATCATTTTTCATAATTATTTAGAAAGTTTATTTTTAATAAAACAAAAGATTAACGATTAACAAAGTAACAAATTATTAAAAAAAACAATTTTACAAAATTAAATTATTCTAAAAATGGCATGTTTAAACGCCGTTTTCTCGCAAACCGTTGAAGATAGGTATGGGGTATGCTTTATAAAATATACTTGAAATTTCATGTAAAATCAAAATATCCGAAAATATTTAGGGCTTTCCATTTAAAAAAATATAAGTTAGGTTAATATCTTGGAAAAACGTTAGTGTTTTGTTTTATTTTTTAAAACGTAAAAAACTTCATAGATACCTATGCAAAATGATTTTTGCTTCATTCTGATATTTTTAAAAACAAGAAAGTTGCAGGTGATCAAAATGATATCAAAGATAAAAAAACACCCGGTACATATGAATTATAAATTTGTTTAAACTTAGTAGGTGACGAAATATTGGCAAAATTCGATTTTGTCACTTAAGTAAACTGCTACTTCCGATCTACTGATTTTACTGAAAAACTAATCAGATCTCAAGAGGGAGATTATACACTTAAATACAAAATTTGGAATTGATAGCTATACGGTGTGACCGCTATCGTGGTCACAGACAGACAGACGCACAGACATTTTTTAAAAACCAGTTTTTCGGTATCAGGGGACTTCAGAACGTGGACATCTGCAAAAATCTCGAGGTCGAAAATTTTCATCATCACAATACTTCCTTATATGTACGACGTATAAGAAAGTAAAAAGTTTATAAGCTTGTGTTGTTCGTCATTTTCTATAATATGAAAATATTATAGAAAAGCCAGCTTATGGATATCAAGAACCTTCGTGTTAAAAATTCTGTGTTATCTAGATTATTAAATACCGATAAGAGACTTTGTTGGGTCACCCAGTACATTTGACAGTATGCGAAAGCGCAGATTTGGCAAATAAAATTCTGAATCGTAATAGCTATTGCATAGCAAACATTCTCTGGGATTTGCTTGTGGATAAATTCATCATCGATATATCAATATTTATGTTAAAAGACAGAAAATTATCGATTTAGTCCAAAATGCTTACGCTTTGCAAATCTAATTAAACGGAAATTGTTAAATGTAAATAAAGTTAACATATTTTTCGCAATTTATATAACAGAACGTGCGTATAAACGTAACGATTTGGGAAATAGCAATAGGAATGTAATTTTTTGCTCACTTTAATTAAAATCCCGCCTCTGAAATTGAGCATTAATTTGAAATTTTACAAAACGGAACAGTAAAATTAAACAAGGCAGACACATTCAACCAGCTAACGGACCAAAACACAAGGCACAATCCTCATTATGTTGAACGTTTTCCCTATGCACTGGCTTTACATCTCCGACATTATGAGCTCTGAGAGTAAGCGAGCTTATATTAAAATGTCTTCATTACGAAAGGCTTTAATTTATTGCCAAAATATTGTGAATTGTGGATTGGGAGCGCGCGCTGGCGTCTCACTGCTTCGCACAGTTTTTCTCATTAGCCCCATTCGTTACATATAATAGTTAACCATAACAGTAAGAAACTTATCATAAAAGTTTCAGCATTTACACCTAGCTAAATTGGACTTACTTTATCTTTACGATGTACCAGAAAGCCAGTCCGTAAAAATAACTTAAATGTAATTCCCCATTAAGCTGCGGGATAATTCTATCTTAAGAACGTAAATTAAGTTTATCTCTGAAACTAAAGAAGTATTAATTAAATAGTTATTAGAGCGATTTTCAGGTATAAATAGGCACTATATAAAGCTTACGTATATATTTTCCGAACAATTGGAACCGCAGGAAGTAGAGAATCCGTATTTACGTTTAACTTATTGTTTTCTAAATTAATGCAAGAGTTGCAATCGATAAGGGGCTATAATTTTTAATTAACACAATTTCGTAATTAAAAATACTTTTGCATGTATAGGTTTAGAACAATCAAGCAATTAAAATGATCTTCTTTTAAATGCTTGAAAAAAATCAAATGCGTTTTTAAAAATATCTGTATTTTAAAAAGATTAGTTCTTACGCTGTCTAGGGCTATGAAGACCATCTTCGGGGAATTGCAAAGCACAATAATAATAAATAAAAGATAATATATACATAAAAGTGTGAAAAGTATATAGAATAAGTGAGAATCGAACTTAAAATGTTAATTAACTAATTAAAAAAAAATTAAATTTTTTCCTACGTAAAATCTATGACCCAGCAAAAATTGCCCAATTTTATTTCTTCGGACCCCAGTAATCAGCACTGCCCAGAGTAGTCCTAAGGTGATGTGGTAAGAAATAAATCGTTCATTTCTTTTTCTTTTATTATAGTCGTGATGCACTTCACTGGTTAAAACTAAGACTTGAAATCGAATACGAATAATTCTAATATTCGAATATTCAATTCTGAATAATTTCAAATTTCTTTCTTACAGGTAGTATATGAAAGTATGGTGATGACGAACATTTTCGAACTTAATATTTCTGCAGATTTGTAAATGAGAAACATTTTTCGAAATTTCTACCGGAATTAGGTCGTTTACTCTTATCAAAAAATAATTTTACGCGAATATCTAGCAAGTCATGCGTTGGATATAGACATTTTAAGACTAATTAAGTGTATGAATGTGTTTAAAGACAGATTTTGAATAATTTTTGGAACATCATTACCATTAACATTATTCGAAGGAAAAAATGAGAACATTAGAGGAAAAGCCTATTATTGGCAAATGCAAAAATATTATTGAGCATTTTAACCACTCTAAGATCGCGACAACTGTTTTAAAATACAAAAAAAGACTCCTGTTGGATTTCAACATTTTTTGTATAATAATCACAGGCAGGACATTTTATGTTAACTGAAGATAAATGGACGATCATTGAAAATACTGGAACCCTTTGAGTTAGTTAGCTACAACTTTATTGTCATCAGAATCTCAACCGACGACTTCAACGGGAATGACTATTTTGCAATGTTTGATGGAGAATTTATTTTCAAAGCTTGACAAGGATGATCAAAAGAGATAAAAGAAGCAAAATATGTTTTGCAACAGGAATTTTAATAAAAGTTCACAAAAGGTTTTTCTAGTAATATTTCGGTTACTGGTGTTTCACCAATTAAAATATTTGACATTAGTGCATTTCTATATCCAAGGTTTAAAAAGAAGGAAAGATTTTATAAACCTCTGATTAAAACAAAAAGACACCTAAAAGATATCTTGGAAGACGAAGGGAAGTCATCAGTTGAATTTTATGAAAGTAACATGAATCAGAAGAAAAAACCCTTTGTATATTTTGTTCTCCAATGAAGAAATGGATAGTACCAATGAGGTGTAATATATTTTTCGGAGTGTTGTATCCCAAAAAGGGCTTTCTCTAAAGCCGATAACATTGTAATGGCAACACGTTCTTGCTTGAAACCGGAATATATGAAGAAAATGTATTTCCTGGGCGCATAGTTTTCTAATGTAATTTTGTATTATTTTTATTTGTGTATTTAATACGTAGTATGTCATTCACATACCAAATTAAAACGTGTTTTGTATTTTGAATTCTTCTTCAACCATCAATTCAAATGAAGGTAAGTAACTTCGTAAGTAACTAAGTGGCTATCATTTTAATATGATTTTTTCACTTTCGCTTTGTTGCAATTTTTTGCATAGCGACAATAAGCAACTTTATTAAGTGACTGCCAAAACATCGAATAACAGAAACGATAATGACTAATCAAATATCTTAAAAATGGAATGGATGACAAATTTTTGTGGTGGAATATTTTAATACCGAAGAACTTGCTGAAATATTCAAGTAGTAGCTGGCTCGGTAGACAATGTTCTGTCCTTTCCGGTAGATGGCGCAATATATACGTATAATTTATAATAAGTTTGCTACAGCGCCACCTATCCGGTTGAAAATTGATGATTTCCTTTTTCGGCACTAAACTAACATGTATTGTAAATATGAGCCATTGTAATTAAGTAATTAAACTACAAAAATTATGATTCTTGTAGTTTGTCTGAATTTTCCGACTCTCCTTTGTAGTTGCGCCGAACTTTCTTCACTGAAAAATTTTCCAGGACAATGACGAACAAAACAGATAAAAATCATCCATCGTGAATTATGGTCTTGAGTTTATATAAAAATCCGGTAGAAAAATACATTGTCACTTTTACCAGAATTTTCCAATTTTCCGGACAACTTTTCCAATTTTCTTTCCCTAGAAACCCCATTTGAACTATTAACAAATATTTTTTTCAGAAAATTAGTCAAATCGGTTCACCCGTTCTCAAGTGATGGGCTTAACAACGACTACCATTTAATTTTTATTTTATAGATTCGAATATTCAAATATTCAAAAATTCGAAAATTCAAATAATTGAGTATTATTATATCGAATAAATATGTAAGTAATTCGAATATTTGAATAATTCGAATAGAAGTATTTGAATACTGACATTTATAAAATTCCCGGCCTTAAGTTAAAACGAACTGTGGGTGTTGGTGTACGCATTTTATGCTGGTAAGTATGTACAGGGATGAGCATGGTAAGTATCCTTTCACTCACAGAGAACTGGGTACAACTTTCTCTATATTCCAGGTCACAGTGTGCTCTTAGTACCTCCTTCTGGAGTTGAAAGTTTCTTTTTGCAAATGAACTAACCAGAATTCCATACATGATCCTGCTGCGAAATTTAGAAGAGGATGCTGAAACATTGATTGTAGAATGATTTTATGAAGATAAAATATCACCCTTACTGAATGTTGTAGAAAAAAGCTTTGAAACGTCAGCTTTTAAGGATTAGGACACTCGTTATTTAATCGTATTTCATTATCTATTGTAAATGCTAGCTTTGTTTTAATATTAAATAATAAATTAGTACCTTTTGGTAAATATAATTTATATAATACTTGCCTTTTTGAATATAATTATTTCAGATTGTTTTCTATAACTTTTCAATATGTTTATCTATATTTAGGTCTCCTAAAATAGGAAATATCTCAAAATAATGACAGAGAAAATCGATCATGTCGTTTAAAATTTTTTGTAACTTTAAATAAATTGCGCTTTTCTACAATCTCGATATGATGCTAGCCATATGTAAATTTAACATACGTATTTACATATTTATAACTTATATTCATTTATAATAACTGATTCTTTAAAATTGAAAATTCTATAAAAAAAACAGTACAACTATAAATCTTTCATTGATTAAGAAATCTATATACATTACAATATTTAATTATGTAGCTCATGTGTTGGGCGCCAATTGATTTGTACTGGTATCTAGATCGTTAAATGTAATTGTAATTGCATGTGCTTTCAAAAAACTAAATGCTTATTTCTCTGGTTCAGAAATGATTAAGATTAATAGATTTATTTATCATTTACCTTACAATTTTGAGGCGTAAAATTAATATAAATTATTAATATTGATATTATTTTTTAACATTACTTTGTAAATTGAAAATTAAATTATAAAATTCATTTTAATAATTACAGTTATTTACACTTTTTAGTCACATATTAAACTAAATTTATTTTTTCACATTTTGACATGGGTTTTGCCACATATTATATACCTATTTTAACACTACAGTAATATATTTATGTTTTACATCATGTTCAAGCATTTGTGCAGAATGATTTTAATTTCTAACTATCTATAATTTTTTTAAATATTAATATTAATTGCTTGCTCCATATAAAGACAATATTTCGTTCACATTAAATTAACGCCTAACGATATAGCGGTACATAATATGTACATATACATATCTCTCAAAGTGCAGTAAATAGAAAGAAATATTTTATTCAACACTATGATATTGTCAAAATCTATTGTATTGTAATGATTTTAAAACAATATTAATGTAATAGGATATTGTAATATCTTTCGGCTTCGCATGGAACATGTTTATTTAGCGATAAACAGATCAAATGTAGATAATGGTGAAACGGTTACCAATTCAACTACAAATTATACCGCCCAGTTTGATCACACTACAAGATCTTTTTATTGTCAGACTTGCAAGAAATACTAAGTATCCACTCAGTAGCCGGCTTTCACATATTGTACATACATACGTTTATGTAGGTTGAATACTTGTAATCAGTAACGCTCATGTTAAGCCTACCCTGTTGAATTCCGTTTATCTACCTATCAAACCTCCTGCAACTTTATGCCGTGAGCCTAATTACAGATTCCACGAGGTACTTGTTGAGTTGCATTGAATGTGTGTAATTTTGTGTGTACTTTACGAGATACATATAATACAACAGCTTCATTTATTCTAGGGCAGTGCGGATTTCTGAGAAAAATTTGTACTTTCCCATACTATTGATATAATTACTGCTTTAGCTCAATGCATTTATGTTGTACATAGATATATCTCATCATACTTTTTCCTTCAAGAAGTGCATAATTAATTTGAATATATGCGTACTTGAATAGTCTTCCTTATAGTAAGAAACGTATTGTCAATATAACTCTACAATTAGTAGTTCTCACAGGTTTTATCGTTACGTTTCGGCATAAATATTTATTGCCATTTTCATATATCAATAGTATAATAATAATAACAATTATATTAGACATATATTTTTTTATTCTAGTTAACAAACAATATACTTTCTTACAAAACTTCTTCGTGGAATTCTGTCATCTTGACATTTGTTTTTTCTTTGTACAAACATTTTTAAAATATTACTTACACTTATTTGGATTATTATGCTTAACTGCTTTTTGTTTTTAAATCTTTGGTGTTGTAACGATGTTAATAAATATTATGTGCGTGTGTCTCTGTGCGTAGTTCTTATATTGAACAGCGTTTAATTGGTTTTTTTATTTTTTATTTCTATTGTTATTTTCATGTGTATATACTCGGCGTTGTGAATTTCTTAATTGTTAAATTATTGACACATAAATACTAGAGTGGTTATTGATGTGTGTTCTGTCATTAATTGAGTTTTTTATGTAGATGCTTTTCAAAAAATTCTTTGCTTTACTGTGTGTTTCAGTTGTTGTTATTGCAATTAAAAGAGCACCTGATTGACATAGTTCTTTAAGACGCTATTTAAAATATTTATCTGTCCTACCCTTAACTTGTTAATAATTCAAAAAATATTCTTTGGGATACAGCGGTCAAAAAGGGAATAATAAATACAATTACACCATCTTTTTTCCAACGTTTCGACAATTATTATTGCCTTTTTCAAGGTTTATTGAAACCTAAGACAACACCGTCTACATTTCTTCTGATTTCCTGGAATGTAGGGTTGTTTCCTATCTCCAATTTTACACCCATGGATATTTATAAATTTAAAATACTTCTCTGTCCTGGCTTTAATTTGTTAATAACTAAAAAAAAAATTCTTTGGGATATAGCGGCCAAAAAGGGAATAATAAATACAATTACACTATTTTTTCCAACGTTATGACAATTATTATTGCCTTTTTCAAGGTTTGTTGACATTTAATACAACATCGCCAGGACAGAAAAATATTTTAATTTTAAATATATCCATGGGTAAAATGGAGATAGGAAACCTTACCTTCCAGGAGATCAGGAGAAATTTAGACGATGTTGTATTTTCAATAAACCATAAAAAGAGGCAATAATAATTGTCGAGACGTTGGAAAAAAATGGTGTAATTGTATTTATTTTCCCCTTTTTGGCCGTTATATTCCAAAGAAACATTTTTGAATTATCATATATACAGGGTTGCTGATTAGTGCGTCAAAGTCCAATATAGGCGTTATTAAAAAGTACTGAAGAAATTTATTTTGTAAAAAGTGGCACAGTAACAAAAAACACACATTTTGAAAATAATTTGAATTATACAGGGTGATGCGTTAAAATGGCACACATTCGAATTTTTTTTGTTAATGAAACACCCTGTATATCTTTTGTTTTTGCTTATTTACTTTAATTTGTGTTTTCATCGATATCTGGGATTTTGGTTTTGGATGACGCATTGTTGAGTTATTAATGAAAATTATAAAAAAATGGTCGCGACAATGTTTATCATAATAATTCTATTCGGTAGTATTACGATTATCTAAGACAAAATTATTTAGTAAGTATGCAGCCAAGATATGTGTTGAACGTACAAAATAATCAAACATTCATTTTATTATACAGGGTGTTTGTTACGATGCAATCAATTTGGCTATCGTCAAAGAGCGTTTACTGATTTTTTTCAAATAGAACACCCAGTATATTATTAAATTTTTGGAATGATGCGTTAATTGCGCTTAATTTTTGTTAATAATGTCCTATACCCAAACCCAATAATTTCGGAGTTATTTTTAATTTTTCATTACAAACCGCTAAATTATTTGTTTTCGGTTCGATTTAGTGTACTGGGTAAACGATTTGACAAACAAAAACAAATAAACGACTAAAAGTATCAAACTGTAATTTTGTTAGAAGCAATATTTATAATAGATTTTCAATGTGAACCCCATTTTAAATAGAACATATTTGCAGCCTTGACAGAAAGGACCTATTTACGTGTTGCAACTTCTCAATGGAAACTGTTTCAAAAGCACGTATTATACGTTGCCTCATATCGTCTGGTGTTGTTGGAGGTGTCTGGTATACTATATTTTTTTTCTGTGACGGGAAAAAAGTTTGACATTTTATCTTTCTTGACAGGTAACAAAATGTCACTTTTTCAACCCGGGAAGAAAGTGCTCACTTTCTTCCCGAGGAAGAAAGTGAGCACTTTTTGCCCGCTTAAATTGACAGATATTTGAATACTTTACAGGTTTCCTTAGCAACGCAGGTGTAATGTCGCTTCAAATGTCACATCGATTGATTTTCCGACTTTCATATATAGTATTAACGCGTTTTTTTTCAATATTAAATCGTCGTTTTTCCCATCACAAAAAAAAATAGTGTGTTATGCACGGGAAAAAAATTAGATTTTAGCTCTCGGTATTTTATCTAAACATTACCTCGAACTAAAATCTAATACTTTTTTCCCTTGTATAATAAATAACTATTATGTACCCCCATAGAAAAAATATCAAGTTTGGTCATATCTGGCGATCTAGGTGGCCAACTAATGGGACCACCGCGGCCGATCTATCTACCTTCGAATCCTTGATTCAAATAGTGTCGAACGTTTAGTGCAAAATGTGCTGGAGCACCGTCGTGCTGAAGCCACATATTTTCTCTTAGAACTGGAGGAACGTTTTACAGAAGCTGAGGCAAGTCATATTGCAAGAAATTCAAATATTGCGCCCCATTTAAATATCTGTGAAAGAAATGCGGTCCAATTATAAAGTTGCCGATAATACCAGCCCAAACATTTATAATCCATTGCCTCTGCTTATCAATCGCTCTTAATATTCTTGGGTTGTCTATTGCATAATGATGAAGATTTTGACGGTTTGGGCTACCACTCTGAGTAAAGGTCGATTCGTCAGTAAATAATACCTTTTGGAAGAAGTAAGGTGTTATCCTTTCAATTTCTAATCCCCATTCGCAAAGCGTCCTTCTAGTCTCTAAATCAGGCTCCAACAGTTCTTGATGAAAGGAAATACTGTAGTGATGATATTTATTAATTTTTTTTAATCTTGCCAACATTAGATTGTGGTATATTAGTTTCTGTTGACATTTTGGCCGAACTAGTAGAGGGCTCCTCAATTACTGATAACAAGACTTTCAATTTATCTTCGTCACTTGTCCTCTTTGTTCTTTCAAGCTTTCATAACTCACATTTTCTGTTCTAATGAATCTTTCCAAACTTGAAGGTTGTCTTCTGTCAGGATATCTTTGCGCATAAATTCGCTTGATTAATAGACAATTCTTTTGGGCAGATCCCATGATGAAAATCATGTGAACTAGTTCGTTGCTTTGAAAAAACCGTAATAATAATATGTGGCAAACAACAAATATACAAGAAAGTACGTACCTACCTACTAATCCAAGCAATAAATATCACTATGACAATATTAAACGCAGGAACTTAAGAAACCACTAATATTACACCTAATTAGCAGCAACAATAATATTTTAATTTTTTATGTTTGTTGACGTTTATTTGTTTTTGTTTGTCAAATCGTTTACCCAGCACACTAAACAAATAATTTACCGGTTTGTAAAGAAAAATTAAAAATATCTCCGAAATTATTGGGTTTGGGTATAGGACATTAATAACAGAAATTAAGCCTAATAAATGCATCATTCCAAAAATTTAATAATATAAGGGATGTTCCATTTGAAAAAAAAATCGGTAAAAGCTCTTTGACGATAGTCAAGTTAATTGCATCGTAACAAACACCCTGTATAATAAAATGAATGTTTGATTATTTTGTAGGTTCAAGACATCCCTTGGCTGCATACTTACTAAATAATTTTGTCTTAGATAATCGTAATAGTACCGCATAGAATTATTATGGTAAACATTGTCGCGACCATTATTTTTATAATTTTTGTTAATAACTGCACAATGCGTAATCCAAAACCAAAACCCCAGGTATCGATGAAAACACAAATTAAAGTAGATAAGGAAAAACAAAAGATATACAGGGTGTTTCATTTAAAAAAAGATTTCGAAAGTGTATCATTTTAACGCATCACCCTGTATAATTCAAATTATTTTCAAAAGGTGTGTTTTTGTTACTGTGCCACTTTTTATAAAATAAATTTCTTCAGTACTATTTAATAACGCCTATATTGGACTTTGACACACTAATGAGCAACCCCGTATAAGAATTACTTTTAGTATTTAAATTATCTGCAAAGGTATAAATATTTATATTTTGCGACCAAACGACTACAGATATCAATACCATACTTTCTATTTGCGATTGTAATCTTTCTTTTGAGATCTGACTAGATTTTGTGTAAAATCGGTTGCCCGGAAGTAGCAGTTTACTTCAGTAAAAAATCAAAACATATTAATATCTCGCCAACCACTTTTTTCTGAAAATTTGTCTAAATTTAACAAATTTCTAAGGAATACAAATACACTAAAAAGTGAATTTTAGACAGGTCATAGTAACATTCCTACCGAAAGTAGCCATTTTTGTCTTACCGTCAAACAGCTTTTACAAATATCTCACAAATTATGCATTCTATACAGATTCATCAGGATACAAAAGTATTTAGAGCCCTAACTGAACACTTTTACTCTTATCGAGTATCAGTATTTGCGAATGTCTTGTAAATTATGAACATTATATAGATTTACTTAAGTGCAAAAGTATACAATAGAGCTAGATTTGGAAACATTTTTGTATAAAACGAAATTTTAAATATTTGAACCGAAAGTAATACTTCTATTCTTATTAAATAGCAGTTTGTTGCAAATACCTCACAAATTAAGCATTATACCGTTTGACTGAAATAAAAGTAGATATAGGGAAACACAAACACGCACACAAGTGCATGCAAACATGAAATGGAGGGGTACGATAGTAGGGGAGTACAGGTTCATATCGGGCGTGATATCGGGACACCCGGACACCGGGGTACCGAGGCTTTAGTCCACAACGTGTCTTTTAGTATGCAGTGAATTAACACAACCTTCTGTACGAAATTGTTTCACAATCTTATGGATAGCTGGCACAGAGGGAGGTGGACGATTTTCATACGCCGCAACAAATAAATTTTGCACGTCTTTGTACGAATTATCCTTGGCATACCATAACGCAATCTGTATTTTTACTTTCTTATACGTAGTATAAGGAAGTATTGTGATGATGAAAATTTTCGACCTCGAGATTTTTGCAGATGTCCACGTTTTGAAGTCCCCTGATACCGAAAAAGTGGTTTTTAAAAAATGTCTGTGTGTCTCTGTGTGTGTGTGTGTGTCTGTGTGTCTGTGTGTCTGTGTGTCTGTGTGTGTGTGTGTGACCACGATAGCAGTCAAACCGCTGTAGGTATCAATTTCAAATTTTGTATTTACGTGTGTAATCTCCCTCTTGAGATCTGATTAGTTTTTCAGTAAAATCGGTAGACCGGAAGTAGCAGTTTACTTCAGCGAAAAAATCGAATTTTGCCAATATTTCGTCAACTACTAAATTTAAACAAATTTATAAAGAATTCATATATACTTAAAATTAAAATTGAGAATAATTTTATTTAAAAAGTTTTTCGAAATTCCTACCGGAAGTAGGTCTTTTACTCTTATCGAAAATCAGTTTTTTGCGAATATTTCGCAAATCATGCTTTTTAGACAAGTACGTTACGGGTATAAAAGTATTTAGAACATAATTGTCAATATCTTTTGTATAAAAAAAATTTCAAAATTCAGACCGGAAGTGCCACTTTTACTCTTATCGAATAGCGATTTTTTGCAAATATGTCGTAAGTTATGCATTCTATATATATTTATCAAGAGTACAAAAGTATTTAAAACTGGATTTGCAATATTTTTTGTATATATGAAATTTTAAAATTCGGACCGGAAGTAGCACTTTTACTCTTAGCGAGGAGCACTTTTTTGATAATATCTTGCAAAGTATGCATTCTATAGAGATTTATTAAGAGAATAGAAGTACTTAGAATAGGATTTTGAATAATTTTTGTAAAGAAAAATTCTTAAAATTCTATAATTTGAAACGCTTATACGTATAAGAAAGTCGTGTGGTGGCCATACCTCATTTTTTCCTCGACAGTTAAGGGCATTTTATTTTAATATTTGCGAGTCTGCTCAGATACAATGTACTTATGTACGTTCACGCTCTAAAGTTACGGAAAGAATGCCATGTCTGCGCGCGCTCTCGATCTCCCCACTATCTCCCCACACCACCGGTGTTGTATACATACATACATAGATGTTTATGTGTGTGTATTTGAAGATGCATATTAACTTTTAACTACGACAATATGCAGATTTATTAAGAACGCAGTAGTATTTGGAGCTGCATTTGGAATAATGTTTTGTATAAAAAATTTAAAATTTGAAACGGAAGGAAAAGGTTTATTTTATTAAGGAATACACAATTTAAAAGTTAATTTGGAACGCCTTTTTTATACATATTTCTAAAAAGACATACGTATAAGAAAGTCTGTTTTTTTAGATTAATAAAAGTTTTAGATATAACTTATAAAATTTTAATCTACATGTTAGATTATTGTATGTAGGTAGCTAGCAATATATTCTCTAAATGATGTCTGTTTCTATTTGTCGCTCGTATGCTGAAATCATACAGTACATACATATAACATTATATTTGCTGCAAATAAAAGTGATTCCACAATACAAGCTCAGAATACCAATGAAGATTTCAACTCCGAAATTCAAATATTAAGTACATTGACTTCTTTATGGTCGAACTTGTTACTTTTATCGCTGCAAACTAAGAATGTAGTAGAATAGATGTTACATAAATATTGACATTAACGCATTAATTCCCTGGGATTGTTTTACGTTTTTCTGCATAGGAAACATATAACTATCACGAATATGTTAGTAAACAAAATTAATCAGGACGCTTGATACGTTTTGTAATCTCGTAAACATCAAAAATATCATTCTTAACACCAATCTTACAGTGTCGATAAAGTTTACAATAGTTAAATTTAGAAAAAATTCCACGTGTTTGTGTTGAGAAGTATGCGTGTATAGTCTGTCTATAGATATAATGGTTTCACTTACTAAATAGCACTCTATCTTCATAAAAGAAATTAACCTAACCCTGCTAATCCCTTTCGAGCATGAGTGGTTCACATGGACATATTCACAAAAATTATTATACTAAAAGTCTATTATAAGAACATTGATATTCGATTGTATAATATATTTATTTTTTATTTTTAGGGTAAATATATGTTTAAAACAGAAATCAAATAAAACACTATAATTACTAAATTCCTGCAAGGAATTGTGCCTTATCGACTCTAAGTACTCATCTTATATACATTATCCTTAATTTATATCTTCAATACTGTTTCAGTCATTAAAATCACTAATTTCATCGTTATCTACATGTATTATGAATTTCGGTATAGAATTTGCGTACTGTAAATATTCGTATTCTATACGGATTACATGTTTTACATAGTTTATCCATCTGGTGCTATTAATAATATAGCTTATTGGATCGTAAATAGATGGTGAAGCCGATGGTGTCCTTATGGAATCGCTAATATTAGTCAAATTCATTCTAGAGAGCTTATCATTATTTGTTCTATCATTTAATAATTTGTAGGGGAGTGAAAGAAAATGTTTATTAAACTTACTACACAATTTAGATTTAGTGGAGGGAATGTGCGGCAAAGTTGAACGTCCGTCAGATTTGGTTGTTGTTTTTACTTTCTTATACGTAGTATAAGGAAGTATTGTGATGATGAAAATTTTCGACCTCGAGATTTTTGCAGATGTCCACGTTTCGAGGTCCCCTGATACCAAAAAAGTGGTTTTTAAAAAATGTCTGTGTGTCTGTGTGTCTGTCTGTCTGTGTGTGACCACGATAGCGGCCAAACCGCTGTAGATATCAATTCCAAATTTTGTATTTACGTGTATAATCTGCCTCTTGAGAACTGATTAGATTTTGAGCAAAATCGGCAAACCGGAAGTAGTAGTTTACTTCAGTGAAAAAATCGAAATTTGCAAATATTTCGTCAATTACTAAGTTTAAACAAATTTATAAAGAATTCATATGTACTTAGAATTAAGTTTGAAACAAATTTTCTTAAAAAAGTTTTTTGAAATTCCAACCGGAAGTAGATCTTTTACTCTTATCGAAAATCAGTTTTTTGCGAATATCTCGCAAGTCATGCTTTTAAGACAAGTACGTTACGAGTATAAAAGTATTTAGAACATAATTTTCAATATCTTTCATATAAAAAAAATTTCAAAATTCAGACCGGAAGTACCACTTTTACTCTTATCGAATAGCGATTTTTTGCAAATATGTCGTAAGTTATGCATTCTATGTATATTAATGAAGAGTACAAAAGTATTTAGAGTTGGATTTGGAATATTTTTTGTATATATGAAATTTCAAAAGTCGGACCGGAAGTAACACTTTCATACGTATAAGAAAGTCGTGTGGTGGCCACACCTCATTTTTTTAATTATTGACCAGACCACTTTAGATTTATTATCAGCTGAATTTATTAGTAAATCGTTGATCTGCACTCGCTTGTTGTTTAAAAAATCCTTGTAGATCCTGTCAAAGTTTTTATATTTATATTTAAACTGCGAGTATTGTGCACTTATATCTTTTAAAAATAATAAAGTTTTCTTCATTGCGACCACATCCGAAGATATTCACGCACTACTACAACCTTCATCCATGCTCGGTTTATACCGCTGCATGGGAACACAAACATCATAATAATAACTCAAAACCTTAAGAAACGCTGAAAAAGCTGTATCCGGGCATTTACACCCATAAACCGATAACCAATTTTCTCCCTCTAAATAGGTATAGAAACTATGCACAGAGGCAGTACAGAAATTTCGCTTGAATATAAAATCATTAGAGTTATTGATTATACAACACAGGACACGGTATAGTCACCTTCAGCTAGATTAACAAAGAAGTTATCCAAACACGCACGAGCATCATTAAACACAAGAGTATATTCTTGTATTATCCAGAATATCTTGTAACTACCACATAAGTCACATAATTGTTGAAGCATCACAGATGGGACTAGGAAATTGATGTTGAAATCACCTCCGATAATTATAGGCTTGCCAATACTCTGCAAAACATCCAAAATCTTGGACAGGCTTTCCAGAAAAACATGAAAGTCCGAAAATGGTGTACGATAAAGAACTACTATTACTAAGTGAGCAACCTCAATCTCACCTATTTCTATAACAATATTTGTTATATTTCATTATGTCTTTCCTTAAACTGAATTGTATAGATTTCTTGGTGTAAATAGCAACACCACCATATTTACGTATTTCACGACAAGAGAATGCTGACAAGGCATAGTCACCTAATGTTATACATTCCAGTTGTTCACGAGATTGCCAATGCTCGGTAAGGAGCAGAATATCAACATTAGACTGGTTCAAAACAACTTCCAGTTCCGATAATTTATTGTTTATGCAGCGAATATTTTGTTGCAATATTCTTAGTCCTTTCGTCCTTCGTCCTGCTTCTTGGTTTAGCCATAACAATGACACTTTTGTAGGTAAAGACGGTAGTAGCTTATTCACGGACCACTCTTCAAACAAGGAACTTGTCATATCTTCATGATAATCCAAGGAGCACGACTGTATGTTCTTTGCTGGCACTAACTCATCACACCAACGCAGCCATCCAGATATGCAGATATGTGCAATAATTATTCTTTTCCCCCTTTGAAACAGGAACATTGCTGAACCATCATCCCAGCCTGTCTTTATAGTATCATGGTTGTCATACGACGTGTCGTCCAAGTAGAAAATAAAACGTTTCTCTTCTTTAAATGCCTTCACTCCCGTCAGGTATTTATCTCCCAGTAGCTGCAATCTTTGCGATTCGGTAATTGTTCGCCGTTTATGAACTATACTAAATTTAAAGCTGTTTTCCTTCATAACACGAGACAACATAGTGATACAACACTGCAATCTATTGTTTTCTTTCAGAGTTGTACAAATTTCCCAATGTAGGAACTTTATTTTTTTTATAGAACCGGTACATTCTATTCTCCCAATATCAAAATCGCACATACAAATTTTCTTCGACTGTCCCTTTAAATCAACCATTCTGAACGATTTTTTTGACTGTCCGGTAAGACACATTTGTTAATTCCAATGATCTAAAAATTGTCTCTGTTTTAATTCCATAATTCTCACTCTTCAAATTATTGTATACATTCAGGATTATCTGCTGTTTTTCTGTTCTCCAATAATTTGTTGCATTATCAACATGGTCTTCCATAGCATCACTAATTTCACTTATCGAAATATTGTCACAACATCTTCTTACTTATTTTATCTCCTTCTTTTATATGTTTATTTGTAATTACTAATTGAGTTAAAGGGATGTTAATATTTAAAATACCATTACAATGTTCTTTAATACAGTTACAGGTATATATTATCTGTTAAATTAGAATTGTTTCCTGCAGATTAATAAAGTATGAATTGTAAACGCTGGATTATATTACACGAAACATAATTACTTCTCTACTTAAGAAAATCTAATTTCTCCTAATAGGTCAATGACTTCATTTACAAGTTTTCTCGAAACTTCGGTATGAGGTAGCGGACAGCCCCGAAAATCCTGTTAATAGTAAAATGTCGAATCGTTCTATTGATGGACAGACTATACCTTAATACTAATGCTTTACGTATGCCTGAACTAGATTAACTGAGCATACATGTGTGGATATGCTGCATGACATGGAAAGTGCAACACCAAGAATGGGTGCGAATTTTTTGACCAAACTTGGTAGAAACGTATAACTAGTCAAAAGCAATAATTGATTAAAATTTTGTTGCGATAGATCAAGTGGTCATGACACATCTGACACTTCATTCAGTTTTCGCTGACATTAATGTGTGGTGTATTAATTGTTTGTTTGAAATTAATTTCAACGGTTTTGTCTTATTATATCTTTGTTTAACGTGTTTAAAGAGTTTTATTATGCCTAGAGTGCGGCAACGTGGAAATTATCGCCAATTAAGCGAATTCGACAGAGGTCGAATTGTTGGTTTGCGAGAAGGTGGTTTTTCATACAGGGAAATTGCAAATCGCCTTAACCGGAACCAATCCACCATTATGCGCTGTTATCAATCATGGACTAGGGAAGGTCGCCAAAGAGGAACCGGAGGCCGAAGAAGAACTAATGAGATACAGGGCCGCCGCCTTCGCTTAATGGCACTAAGAGACAGGTTTTCCAGTACCAGATCAATTGCTGACGTGTGGTTAGGTAATATTGGTCGTCCTGTAACCCTTCGAACCGTTTATCGTCGAATTAGGGGTTTCGGCTTACAATCTTATCGTCCACATCTTGTGTTACCACTTACGGCTCAACACCGACAGCAACGCTTGGAGTGGTGTAGATTGCGACTGCACTGGAACGTGGAGTGGCACAGGGTGGTATTCAGTGATGAATCTCGATTTTGTCTAGGGATGCATGATGGCCGTATGAGGGTCAGACGAAGACGTGGGGAACGTCGTGATATTCAGTTTTCCGTTGAAGGGCATGTGCATCGAGCAGTGGGTGTTATGGTATGGGGTGCTATAGCATATGGGAGTAGGTCTCAATTGGTGTTCATCCAAACCACCATGAACGCCCAGCGTTACATTGATGAGGTGGTACAACCCCATATTCTACAATATCTTCAAACGCTCGAAGACCCACTTTTCCAGCAGGATAATGCCCCTCCCCACGTAGCGAGAATTTCTATAAATCGCTTGGAAGAGGCTCATGTCAATATCTTGCCATAGCCACCCAAATCCCCCGACCTCTCGCCAATAGAACATGTGTGGGACATTATGGGACGAAAACTTATGAATTTAGCCAATCCCCCGCAGACACTAATAGCTCTCCGGCATGAATTACAGGTTGCTTGGGACACCATACCCCAAGAGGATATCGACCACCTAGTCGAATCAATGCCACGAAGAGTGAGGGAGTGTGACACTAATAGGGGCGGTTCAACACATTATTAATAAAAATTATGTTAAATTGTGTTAGTCTTTTGTTTTTTTTCTTTGAAATTTTAATCAATTATTGCCTTTGACTAGTTATACGTTTCTACCAAGTTTGGTCAAAAAATCCGCACCCCTTCTTGGTGTTGCAGTTTCCATGTCATGCAGTATATTATAGTTCTAATTGAAAGGATATTTTCGAATTATTCTACTATGTATATCATCGGAATGCAATTAGCATATCAAAAATGTCTTCATAAACGCATTAAATATTTATTTTTTGTTTTAACGTACTTTAAACTGCAAATTTACTAGATATCATAAAGATATATGTAATAAAAGGAGGAATATATAGACCGTAATCAATTTAAAGTAATGTAAATTTGTTGGGTGTTCAGTCTGTTCTTTAATTAAACAATTTGTTCAAAAACTCAATATTTCGTCATTTATTTATAACTTCATCGGGAGCTATTAAACTATAAATTACAATTAACAGAAAGTGCTGTTAAACTTACAACTATAAATTAAAATTGACAACATACCTAAGTCAAAAAACATAAAACAATTATTGGCAACTACTATTAAAAACATCATACAGGTAATAAATAAATAAAAAATATAAAGTAAATAAAAAGTAGATTCAAAAGTAAAGAACACAAAACAAAAAAAAGGTATATGTAATTGTAGTTTGAGAAATTACATACATTCCAGGGAATTTTTTACAGAAATAATTAGTTTCTTATTCCTTCGGAAAATATATTGAAATGTAATGCGTACCAACTAAGGCATGGTAATATTAAAATTTATTTACCTTTCCCGCATATTTCCGATGTCTTAGTTGATAGTCCGGCAACGTTTAAAAGTAATGTTCACCCGGTTTCGGAAATTTTACGATAAAGTCAATGACTTCTCAAAAAGATTTTTATAACCGTGGATAAATAATGTGTTTAAGGTCTGTAAACCACTTCGAAATTGTTTACAGCCTCCGTGAGGTTATAAAGCAATAAGTATGGAAGGTTAACTGAAAAATCATAAGATCGGTCATGTCATGAATTTATTCCTTTATTGTAGGCCATTGTGGTTTATTGGGTAACGTGAAATTTTTCTTTCCCTTCCAGTGAACAATATTCAGTAATGGTACTTTCTTAGAACGTTCACCGTTTAGTGCGAGCAATAAATAACTTCTGGCACATTTTTCGAAAAGATTTTTACTTCGTGAAAGTTTTACGATAGGTGGTATTCCTTAAAGTAATTCTTAACACAATGAGACGTGATATTTACACACACAAATTTATGAATCATAAATATCAACATTGGGATGTTTGTGGTGTAGCAATAATATAGAATAATATTTGCTATGTAAGGAGCAGAAGTAAATATAAATAAACTATATATATGCATATAAATACTATAGATTTTTTAAATAATAATAATGTTTGTTTTTATTTTAGGTATACAATTAAATACAAAATTAGTATATGTACTGTAACCGCATATAAATTATCATTAGGTAGGTTTATATTCATATTTATAAAACGGTATAAAATATAATTATTATTAATTTAATTAATCATGAGTAATATTTAATATAACTTCACCTAAAAGACAAAAATAAAATTTAAACTAAACTTGGAGTCTGTAGTTTGATAATAAACAAAAACACTAAAACACTTTTACCATACTAAGTACAAAAAGAACTACCACAACCAGTATTATTCTGTATACTCTACGGTGTATAGACAACGCAATTTTTAATCAGTGCTACTGAAGATGACAACATAGCTGTCGAAATACGTTTTTAGTTTTTTTGTAATTTAGTGTGGCAAAAGTGTTTAGTGTTTTAAATTATTCTTTTAAAATTAAAACTAGTATCTAGATAACAGGAGAGTTTTTGAGAAGATAGTTTTTAATAACTTCTAACTTAACATTAGAAAACGTTTTAAAAAATAATGTAATCAATAGAAAGCACAAGCATATTATCATGGGCGACTTTAACATAAACATAGCTAAAACAAATAGCAAAATTACAAAATACAATAACATGTTTAAAGAAAACAACTACAAAATATTAAACAGAATAATAAAACAATACCATACTAGGAGAAATAACAATGAAAATGACAGCATCTTAGACTATGTAATCACAAACATGAAAACTCAGATAAAATTGTAAACAGTGCCAAATAATATATCAGACCATCACGGCATCAGAATTGCACTACAGAATACAAAAAAAAACACCGGAATACAAATATTAAAGAAAAACATTAAAGAAATTAAAGAAAACGAAATTGACACTTTTCAGAAATTATCAACTACACTCCAGAATATAATAGAATCACACCAGAAAATCCAGAAAATTAAAAGAAGAAAAGACTGCCCATTGATAAATAAGAAAATAGTCAGTGAAATCAGGAAGAAAAATGATTTATATAAAAATCATATTAAACATCTCAGAAACGAAGAAATCTATAACAGATACAAAGATAAGAAAAAACACAAAAAATATGTTATAGAAAACACTAGGAAGGAATATCACATAAAGCAATTCAAGAAATATAAATCAGAACCGAAGAAGACATAGAACTTAATCAGCAAAGAAGTCAGCCAAAATCAAAGTAATAACAAAAATATAAGCGAAATACAAAAATAAAATGGAATGATAACAACTGTGTCCAAAGAAATAGCAGAAGAAATCAACAAATACTTCGCAAATACAGGTCAAACTTTGGCAGAAGAACAAATGTCAAAGAACACAAAAGCTCCTTTAACAACAAAGATGAAGAAACAAATACCTGAATTAAAATTTAGAATGGTAACTCTGGGAGAAGTGACAACAATAATAAATCAATTAAAAAACAACACAGCACCAGGATTTGATAAAATAACAAAATCAATAGTTAAAGGGAACAAAGTCCAATTTTGACCAAATTAATTAACAACGTTATACATGATGGAGAATTCCCCGAATATCTATAAAAAAAACGATTATTGTGCCCATATACAAAAAAGGCAACAAGCTGAACGTAGAAAATTATCGTCCTATCTGCTTACTATCTACACTGAACAAAATCTTAGAGAAAAGCTTACAAATTGAATTGTCTGATCATCTATTAGTGAATAAAATTGTGGACTCGAACCAATATGCTTTCCAGAAGAACTCCGGTACAGCATCTGCAACAACAGATTTTATAAATGAAATTAAAGAAAAAGTGGAAAAGGGAAACATAGTAACATAGACATGAAAAAAGCATTCGATACAATATCCAAAACCAAACTTATCGAAAAATTGCACAACATAAGTATAAAAGTATTTTTTTATCGAAAATAAAATAAAATAAATTGTTTTGTTTGCCAGCTAGCTCAATTTTTAATCTCTAGGGCGATTCAGATTAAAAGAAATGACAAATTAACAGTTCCTTAGAGCCTTATTGGGTGTAAATACAATAAAAATACCATTGTATAAGTTTAGATGATGATATATTCGAAATCAATGATACCATAGTTTATTACAAATAGAGTAAAATACTTATACAATAAACTGCTTTTTAACAAAAAAAAACAACACATTAACAAACAGGTTAAATACACTTTTATAATAGTTACTTTTAATAACATTTACGCATATCATTCATTATATTAAAATGAAAACAACACATGCAAGAAATTACAATTCAGGCTAAACGTGTTTAACATACAACGCTAAAAATATACTTATCAAATTACATTTTTCGGTTACACATTTATTAAATATATTTATCATCTAGATAAATATATTTATTTTATTTCGTTTCTATTTGAAACTGATATATTATGTTTATTTATTTATTTTATTAATACATTTACATACAATATTTTTTAAAAATACCTTATTTTCAAGCTTCTTTCTTCATTCTTCAATGCTTTCCAGCTGAATCTTCTTTATTCGCTGAATAAGGCGTGACTTCAACGACCAAGACGTTGAAAATTCACATACGCTGCCAATTGTAGCACACTATCGTTGTAACAAAAGATATAATAACTTGAATACAAACTTGATTACTTAATATGCGGTCGATTTCACAAGGTTATACTTGTAAATATATTTTTATTTTACCGCTATTTATATAACTATGGAGTCGATGCACTTTTTAAACTTATTTGTCGACCCTCTACTTGAAGTTCACTTGTCGACGACTCTACTGGCCGTTCACTTGTTGATTCTCTACTTCGAGTCTATTTGCGGATTCTTTACTTGGAGATCGCTTGTCGACTTCCTATTTGATGTCTATCCGCCGGCTCTTTATTCAGGCACTTCGCCTGTCGACAACTTCACTTGAAGTCCGCTGGTTGACTCTTTCATTGCAGCACGTATTTTCCTTCTTATAGTTTGCATCTGGAATTCCCCACTTTCTAGAGTATCTGGGTACTCCCGCTTGCAATTCACACACAAAACAGTCATACAACCGTGAGAAGTTATAGATATCGCAGGGCTTATCTTTCACAAACATAAACCTTCGGCGCATACATATGACTACATGAGAATTAAAATTATAGTAATGTATGTTAATTGATTTCCAATATATTTAAAATATTCATAAAATATTATTTATCAGATTATTTAATATCATAAACTAATAATATTAATTTATAAGATAGGCTGTACCATTACATAAGCTTTTAATAAAACAGTGTATTTTTATTCTAAATAATTGTTGCAAAATATAGCATGGATATAATAGCGAATGCGGAAATAAAACTTACAATTATTACAAAACAGGAAACAGCAATCGAACAATTTTACGAGCGGATGTAAGAGGTAAATATAATAACAGGAAAGATAATTTTAGGAACGGAAATATAAGACACCTTAAACAAATTAGAAAATTATCAGAACAATAATTATTACCGAAAGACGGAAAATGCAAGGAGACCACCAGTAGAGGAAAACCAAAATATTCAGCATAGAGCTGAAGCATCACGCAATAACAGGATATACAGCTTTTAATAATATCAAATGTACCGCCAGAAAGTCAGAAACCGAACAGACAATGGGTGTTTTGCACAAAGGTGCTGCGATAATAGCTTCATTTAGGATCACCGTATCTAAATTCGATATCCTCTCATTAAGTATTAAATTTGTTTAATAAAATGTAATCATTGTTCGAAATAGCACTTAAACCCTAATTACAGGTACCAATCACATTTATTTTCCTCGTTAATTATTAAAATACATACTCATAAACCATTTGCTCTACTAAAGATTGAAAATATGTCATAGTTAATGTATAAAATGACGCTAAATAGCAAAGATTATAAAAATAATCGATAATTAAATTTAGATGTGAAATAAGATTATATGCTTAAGAAATAGATAATAAAGTAAATTTGAATAATCTTAAAAAATAGAAAATATATATTGATATAGGTCAGCTGCTATTGATAAAAAAAACTGCATATTTAGAGTGTATTTGCATTGATATTAAAATTAATACAATATTAACAAGCATATAATTGTGAAATATGATTTATTTTGAATAGACTTAAAATTATTAATACATACCTTATTAAATACTTATTATCTAATTACATTCGGATTTTTAAAGTTATTACAAAACTGTTTTCAAAGTAATAAATCTGTATTTTTCAATTTTTCAAATTCAAACCTGCGGGACAAATTAATACATTAATAAAAATATCATAATAAATTTTGTGTGAGATTTGTAGATTATTTAATATAAACAGAAAGAATAATCTTACCAATTTCATCTATTCGCACTAAAAAGATTCACAATATTACATTATTGAACCTAATTTAACGACCTGGAGATTAAGATTTAGTAGCTTACTTAGAATGAACAGTAAGTATCAAATATTTTTTTAACATTTTAATAAGTTACACCAATCTGATTCAGTCTTATAGCACACTGTAATGCACTTGTAGAATATGGGTCGTATGCATAAGCAAAAACTTCAGTTTCCATGCATAAAGAAAGTGGAGCGAAAGCTTGCACTTGCAAGTGATCGTTGTATTAGCCCAGCGAAAGATTTATGGACGTCGCAAGTCATCGAGAGAATGCAAGAAGTTGTATAGATTTGAGGGGCCAAATGTCTAGTAGTTGGCAAGTCACTTCCTTGGAGAAGAGCTTGAGGCACGAGGTGGGGCGCTATCAACATTCCAAACAAATGAAGATCTTCCTTCATTTTCTTGCCGACCCCGGATTCCAGTCTGGAATTGGAAAGAACTGGGTATACATCAGAGCAGTGTATCTCGCACTATTACTTATTACTGAACTGTGTTTTAGAGAAAGTTAACGCATGTATCAGGTTTCCTGATACCCCAGAAAGTATAATGCAAGCCAAAGAAGAGTGGCGCATAAAATACCTCTTCCCAACTGCTATCGGCGCTTTCGACTGTATCCATATTCACACTGAAAATCCAGGCGATGATGGTGACAAATATATTAATCGAAAAGGGGTGACAACATTGAATATCCAGGCAACGTGCAACCAGAATACGTTTTTACAAGTATTGAAGCCAGGTGGCCCGGGTCTGTGCATGATTCTAGTATTTGGAGACATTCACTAGTTCGGCAATTGATGCAACGGACAACACACGTAGTTCTTTCTTCTTGGCGACAGCGGTTATGGCATACAGCTTAATGACAAGGAAAAGATTCATGATGGAGTTATGCAGTTAATTTTTCGATTGCCCTTCTTTTTTTATCCGTTTTTGTTTTCAATCGAGTTTTCATGTTCTGCAATTTGAACTGATTTCCTTTCCTTGTCATTTCCTTCCCAACTGGCTTATGTGTTGTGCCACTATTCTCCCTGACGCGGTTTCCTTCTTTTTCTTGGCCGATGGGACTTGCAACTTTCTGAGAATTTCAGGATTATCCTTAGCTTCCTTGGCAATGAACAATAAATAAATCGCCGACATTTCCGGACACATCAACAGCATATTAAAAATTTGACTCTGGCATATTTTATTTTTAACAACGCACTTTAATTCTTAAAATGAAAAAGAGCTCGCAAAATAGCGCTTTTTTGTCGCCGAAATTAAGAACTCTCCACACTTCACATAACTTAAATGCACGCTGTGTACCTTGTTGTGATCAACTGCCTGCCCCAAGCGTTCTCTTCTTTTAGGTGAATTGTTTACTTGGAAGAGAGAGCAAAAGGTTTTAGCATACGAAAACTTCTACCTTTATCTTCAAAGCAAAATCTTCCAGTTGTTTTCTTTTCATGCATACTGCTCAATGTGATTAATCACATATTAACGTCACACTTTTTTAAATATTATATTATAATATTCACAGAACCGTATTCGCTTATTTGCTCTATTATCATTTTGGCCCTCATTAAATATTTGAATGTTCATCGTATGTATCGAATTGGCTAAGATATAATTTATAAAATCTTGAACACTGTAACAACAAATTTGAAGGAGAGAGTCCCCCAATTTTATCTTAAGAACTCGTAATGTGGGACATTCTCTTATTTCATTTGGAAAAACATTAAATAATTTACAGCCCACAAAAGCCAGGGTCTTCTGAAAGGAAGTCGTTCTATGTACAGGAGGCAACTCACGATCATAGTGGTGGGTTTCATAGATATGCGGCAAACTTAAATCAAAGCTGCTGCGATTTCAATATACATAACACAGAACCACAAAAATGTATACATCATAAAATGTAAATATCCTATTCACCCTGAACACATTCCTACACGAGTAGCCCTGTCGGAGACCAAAAATAGTCCTGACAGCCCTTTTTTGTAAAATAAAAATGCGCTGCCCCAATGCACAATCCAAAAAAGCCTCTCTTAAACATGAACAATTTTTGGCGGGATCTTTTAAACATATCATTTCATTCATGAGATCCACGATATCTGGCGTAACCCAGTGACAGATATATTTGTCAGAAGTAGATGGAGCTTTAACGAATGGAAAGCACTTGTTAACATAAAATACAAATATGTTCAAATAATTTTCAAAGGCAAGTTCTGGGCAGTTACATTCATAAGCCGATAACCATGTCTCGATCTCGAAATGGTTAAGAAATAAAATCATCCCACCTCTACAATATCTATATCTCCAGATAAAGCTATTACTTTGAGAAGCAGCTTCGGAATGTAAGTCAAAACACAAAAATTGGGAAAATTGGTCAGAAATATTCAAGTCAAGGCAAGACGATTCATATTCAGCTGCGGACAGATTCGTAATAAAATCGTCAATACAAGAATACAATAGAAGAAGGTGTCTTAGCGACCCGCCTAGGAACATCCAAGGTCTCCGATAAGCCTGCAGGATTAAGGAGATCCCTAAGTAAATTTAAAGATGCCGATTTAGATGTGAAGTCGACATTGAAGTCTCCTCCAATAATATTTTTTTCCCTTCCGCATTTAAGATATTCAATACTGATGAGAGACCATCTAGGAAAATGTTAAAATTTGTATTAGGAGGTCTGTATAAAGCTACACACAGTATGTGTCTCGCTATTAGCTCAACTGCGCAACACTCTATTACACCACAAACCGCCAAGCTTTCTATATCTTGACGACTCTTACAAATTATATTTTTTTTTGCAGTATATTGCTACTCCACCATGTTTATTCATTGGAAGGCAATAGTATGCCCTCAGAAAAAATCCCGCTAAAGAAATTTCAGATATCTGATCAACAGACTGCCAATGTTCTGACAATAATAGTATCTATTATACGAGGACAATATAACTTCTATTTTTTCAATTTTATTATTTAAACATCTCATATTTTGGTGTACAACTTTGCATTTACTATTCATCCAAAACTTTACATGAAGAAATCATTTAATATACGAGTTACTTCTTATACCATCACTGCCACTAGTATACTCTTATAGGTATAGTATACACATAGTAATGGTAATTGTTTGATTTAGTACTGTATACTTCATACATAGTACTTTAGTAAAATTATAGAAAATTTATTATGCTATATTTTATTATTTGTTTAAAGGTCCTCGGGTAATATTCCAATAAACAGAACCTCACCGTGCATCCTGACATGAAAGTAAAACAAACTTTACAGCGCAACGGTAATATATTATTTATATAAGACACTTCAGGATGGATATTTACGACATCATCTGGAAGCCATTAAATTTTATACACTAATCTCCAACATTAGTATCAATTTATTGTGGTATAGCGCACTTGAAATTTCAATTCGAGTTAGAAGGTTATTAACTTCCCGCTCTAGGGCAATGAAAGTCACTCTTATTATTTAGTATTAGTTATGATTTAGGAGATATTCTTTTGCTTTTTAAGACTTTATTATTTATTATGTGAAACAGAGAGCATCCAAATATCAGTATATTTAAATAAGTTATTTCATTATTTTCTCAAAATTACATATCGTTCATGCAACTTCAATATGTCGCAAGCCACTGAGTGGTAATTATCCAGGAGGCAATTAAAACTTCATCATTTCAGTTTTAGTCATAATTAGCTTGTACTGTTTTGCAAGTTAAAGCATATTGGCATCCCCTTTACATCTGTAAAACTAAAATATACTAAAGTTGGACAGGAAAAAAAAAGTGGCTTACGACATTTTGAATTCTGGAAAAATGCAAAATTTGTTGGTCACAACTTATTACCAATAGGTGAAAATTAAATAATAGGTAATATTTCTTTTAGAATAAAAAAAAATTACATTAAGTATTATTAAAAATTAAACTTTATTTTTCTAATTTCAATCGTGAGGCAAAGACTCATAAAAAGGTTGACAATCCTTAGGCAGTAACAGTTTCAGTTGTTGCAAATGTCCATACTTTACTGCAGAAATTCTTCTTGGTTCAGTATGTAATTTTGGCCATTCAGGAGGATTTTTAATGGATTTCATCCGTTGAGGTAATAACGTCCATGGTTTCTGAAAGTCAGTTTTGTACCAAATTTCTTCTTGAGGAGTACACTTGCGGGCTCTAATATCGGTAACTTTCTGTGCACCAGGACGAATGCTGTTTACCCTGGAAGCAAAACGTATGAGATGCAAAGCTATTTTACGAAGAATATTGAACTAGGTATCTATGTAGCGATGGTACTGAATAGTTAGTAAATGCACTATAATCGATCCACGTTGCTTCGTATGGAAATGGTTTCTTTCGTGCTTCTATGGTGGCTGTGGAGTAGTTGCTGGGAAGGTGAATAGGCCTGTTCTTCAATTTATTTTCAATTTGTCTGTGAAAGGAGCCACACTCCATTTGAGTATGACCCCTTTCTAAAAATGTTTGGATAATTGTTTGTCTACTGTTTATAGAGAAGTCTAACAGAGAATTTGCCTTAATAAATTTACGATTTTGATATGTGCATCCGTGTTGTATATAATTACAATTGGCACAGTGTGTCTTGAGGTAGTTTAAAATGAGAAAGGCAAATGTAGATGCTGTTAAGTCAGTGTCAATTTCAGTAAACCAATAGCACTTACAATGTTTGGATACTAGGTTATAAACTGTAAAATTGTGACTGGTTAATTTGGTTTTGAAGTAACATGCATTTGCCTGAATGGATGGAGAAATTTTTACCGCTTGCAGATCCATTGTAAGAACGGAAACTAAATTTTCTTCAACCGAAGTTTTGTCACTTTGCTTCTCTTTTCTTGTCAATTCTTTTTTTAAAACATGTTCATTCCAATCTTGGTCTGTAAGGTTTCCTACAAGTATACAAAGACACATTTTTTTCAAGAAATTTAGGTGTGAATTTTGTTCTGCTTACTGGCCTTGCAGTTAAAGGTTCTTCCTCCTCTTTTCTTTTAAGATAGATGTTATATAGTTTAGTTAGAGATTCAATTTTCTGTTCTAAAAACATTTTTGAGGTGTTCTTTCTAGCGTAATGAGAAGGTAATTTGGGAAGGGCATCAAAGAATTTATTTAGAGTGTCAATATCTTTTTTACGATTGTGATCTACTGACTTTCTTTTTGGAAGTGCAACTTCTTGGGATTGGTACATACCATCTGTACTTTTCAAAACCCATTCCCGAACAGATCGTTCACCTAAACCTAGAGTCGGTAGAAACATCGCCTTGCACCTAGAATACTGATTGTTATTTATTTTCAGGCGATACAAAAAACTATGGGCCCCTCTAGAGTTTGGTTCACTTGTATAGCGTCTTTTGGGTTCTGTTTTGACAACATTATTGGCAACGTATATTCGTCTTTGATCCCACGTGAAATCTCACCAAAACATTTCTAATAATAACTTTCTTTCGTCTTCGATAATATCAGAACACATCCATAAGCAACTGCGTTTTTCTTTCACCCCTATGTTGATTCTGCCTTACAGTATTACCCGCCATAGTAAAGCCTAAGTAGCTTTTTCCCATCATCCTAAGTTTTTTGTTCAAGTTTGTTTTCCATTTAGTTTTATCGGCACCGTTTTCGTTTCTTGGCATTCTCAGTTTCGTTTTCCTCATTGTTCATTGCATCATCTCTATGTCTATTATTATCATTATTAGCACCACCTGGATCATTAGCTTTGATTTTCTGCCTCATTTTCACCTTCCAAGTCACTTTCCCAGTTACTCGCGATTTCACTTTGTACATCAATCTCTGTTTCTACTTGTTTTTCAACATCATGATCTTCTTCTTTATCCTGAATCATTTCTGCAGAAGCAACATCTTGGTGTATATTTCGGCTTTCATTATTACCTCCATTTCCTGTTTCCTCATTAAGTATCACGTTATGGGTAACTCCTTCAATATCTTGAGTATTTGATATCTGTGATCTGTTTACAACCTCCCAGTTATTATTATCTTCATGTTCATCTATATAGGTAGGTACGTCGAGAACCATGATCGTATTATCAAATTTTTCTAGTGGAGATTCACCTAATGCGCTTATAATATCAAGAACCTCCTTCTCTGGTTCCATCACATAAATATCATTATTTGAATCAATAGTAACTATATCAGCCACAGCTGTACCACAATTTACCCCCTCAACAGACATCTCTACCATTCTTTTACCCCTTGAACGCATTGTAATCTGAAAATTATTAATTTGAAAAATTAAAATCAATCCATAAAACTTGTAAAGAATACAAGACCTTGTAAATGATTAAAAACTTGAAGTTATGTTAAGGTTGGATTCAAATGCAATGTAATGCAATAAAAATAAGAAAATGTGCATAAATACTGGTATATGACCTGACATAAATGAAATAGCATGCGATTTATGCAAAGTCGTTATTCATACGACCTGTAGTAAGCTTTCAAGAAACGAAGTCCAATGCCTAAAGAGCAAGATACGTAAACTGATGTACTACTGTCCAACGTGTAGTGACTTTAAGTTGCAACTAACTAAATTAAACGAATTATCATCGCTGGTTGTGTCGCTTCAAGCTGAAATTCAGGCTTTGAAAGCCAGTGGACCAAGGATTGATGCTACACCGGTCGAAATGACTGATTCTCTCGCAATTGACAGAATGGTGCGGGAAATAGCTGAGCGTGAAAAACGTAAAAATAATTTGATTGTTTTTAATCTTCCCGGGTTGGAGGGGGGTACAAAAATAGATCAGATTGCAGCTGATACAATTTCCGTTAAGGAAATATTTGCAAAATTAAACATCCCTGCTGATCAACTGAATCCTACTAGGCTTGGTAAATACGATCCAACACAACAGCATCGTAAGCGACCTGTCAAGGTGACTCTTTCGTCTTCGGATCGGGTATTGTCGGTCTTGCGGGAAAGTATTAATTTGAAGAGCATGGAAAAGTTTAGGTCTATCTTTCTTGTGAGGGACCGAACTCCTCTACAGAATGCCATACATAAAGATTTAAACTGCCAACTTGACCAGCGAATTGCCGCAGGCGAGTCCAACCTCTACATTAAATATGTTCATGGGACTCCAAAAATTGTTCATCGTAATCAGGGAAACTAGGAACATCCAACAGACAGTCTCCACCGTTACGATTTTATTACCAGAATGCGCGTGGTCTACGATCCAAGATAAATGAGCTTTACTGCTCTGCTGTATCTTCAGACTTACATCTTATTTTGCTTTCCGAAACATGGCTTTCATCTGATGTTAATGACGATGAACTGTTTGATACCTCCTACACTGTGCTCAGAAGTGACAGGGATTTCGACGCCGTAAGGAAATCGACTGGTGGCGGTGTCTTGATAGCAGCTTCGAATGAGGTGCCAATAATCCCATGTGATACATCATACCTTTCTGTTTTAGTTCCTTTGGTAGACATAATTATTTCTAGATGTAATTTTGTTTCACAAACTGTTTATTTCATTGTTTTGTATGTACCACCGTGTATTTCTAATGATGATTGTGAATTATTTTTTGAAAACTTAGCATTAAATCTGATCGATAAAAAAGTTGTAATTTGCGGAGACTTTAATTGTCCTAAATTTAATGCAGCCGACAATACTAATGACATAAGATTCAGAACTTTACAAAGCTTTATACATGTATTAAAACTGTTCCAATTTAACACTGTTGTAAATAGAGATAATAGATTGCTGGATTTAATTTTTACTAATTTTGATTGCTCTATTGTTGTCGAGCATACCCTGTTCCCATTGGTTCCAGAGGATACCTTTCATCCAGCATTAAGCTTTAATATGAATCTACAGAGATGTCCAATCAAAAACTTCCCTTCCAGGATCGATTCCGGGTATAATTTTCGGAAAGCTAATCTTCCGGAATTATATAGCGAACTTGGAAATGTGGATTGGTCCCAGCTGAAGGTGTGTACTGATGTGAACCTTGCCGTGTCCACTTTCTACACAACAGTATTTTCTATTATTGACAAGCATGTGCCGAAATATACAACATCGTCGCGTGGTTTTCCTGCCTGGTATAGCCTAACTTTAATCAACAATATTAAATTAAAGGAATTTTATTATCGCAAATGGAAATCTTCCGGTTCAACAAGCTTTAGACTTGAATTTACTAGATTACGCAAACTGGTCAAGTCTGAAACACGCAGAACTTATGAGGCATACCTCTCTGGTCTCGAAATGGAAATATCCAGGAACCCTAGAATATTTTGGCGATTCATTGGGCAAAAGACGGGTAAGTCGAGAATACCTGGTTGCTTGAAGTTTGGTGATGGTGAACTCACGGATCCAGAAGAAATAGTGGAAGCTTTTGCTACAACTTTTTCAGATGTATATCGGGTACAAGAAGTTTCTAGTACGTCGGCCTCCAAGGAAAGTCTGAACAACTTCTACATCGGGTCTATTTCCGAAACCGATACATTGGCAGCCATTAACCACCTCAAGTCAGACTTTACATCTGGCCATGATGGTCTACCCAACTTTTTTATCAAGGACTGTGCGTCCATTCTATGCAATCCGTTATGCACAATTTTCAATCTTGCCCTTCGCACGTCGACATTTCCTGAAATTTGGAAGATAAGCAGGATTACGCCTGTATTCAAAAAAGGAAGCAAGCATGATATCTCGAATTACAGACCAATTAATATTTTGTCCAGTTGTTCTAAGATCTTTGAGCAATTGCTGTATAATAAACTATATAACTCCATTCGGTGCTTTATCTCCACGCAACAGCATGGATTTATGTCAGGAAGGTCAACTGTAACTAATTTGTCTGAGATTACCCAGTATATCAGTTCTTGTATGGACTCAAAAGATCAAGTTGATGTTCTGTATACCGACTTCGCGAAGGCCTTCGACACTATTGACCATACCATATTGTTATCTAAACTGAGTACACTTGGCTTTACGTCATCTATAACTAATTTGATAGCTTCCTATCTTTATAATCGTTCGTGTTACGTCTGTTATAATGGCTTCTATTCCTCGGTCTTCACCGCTTCTTCAGGTGTTCCGCAAGGCTCGAATCTTGGCCCACTATTATTTAATGTTTACATTAACGATCTTTTGTCGTTACTCAATTGCCGAGTCCTTGCCTACGCCGACGACCTGAAAATTTTCTCGAAAGTATCTTCAACTTTCGATTGTGAAACTTTGCAAAATGATTTAAACACTATCTGTGACTGGTGTAATAGGAACAAGATAAGAATCAGCATAAATAAATGCGCAGTTGTTACTTACACAAGAAAAACTAATCCTATAATACATTCCTACTCACTAGATCTTGTCAATATTCCTAGGCAAACACAAATAAAGGACTTAGGTGTTTTGTTTGATCATCGCCTGCAGTTTACTGACCACATCTACTCCGTTTACAATTCCGCTTCACGCTCACTCAGCTTCGTAATTCGATCCTGCCGAAAATTTTCAAATTTAAATACGCTAAAAACTCTCTATTATACACTGGTGCGTCCGAAACTCGAATATGCTTCAATAATTTGGTATCCTTACTATGTTTACCAGAACTTACTGATTGAGAGAGTGCAGAGAAGATTTTTAAAATATTTAATTTATAAATCATCTGGTAACTATCCAGCCAGGGGCGTCGACTACGATGAGCTCCTTCTGAGGCACAATTTCACCTCACTTTCATATCGCAGAGAGATGGCCAGTGCTAACTTTATGATTAAATTGATCAATAATGGCATAGATGCCCCCAACTTGCTCACAGAAGTGGATATAGCGGTTCCAAAGTATGGTACAAGATCAAGGGAGACATTTGTTGAGCCCAGAGCCAGAACAAATATCCTTGCTAAAGCACCGATTGCCCACATGAGCAGAAATGCGAATAAAATCTTCCCAGATCCCTTCCACTCTTCCTAGTCCTAGTCTTCATTGAATTTCCAATTTATACAGGGTTGTACGCAAGAACTGTTTGTTAGCTATTTGTTTCTGTTTTGCCATAGCATTAATATATTTATTTTATTATTATTTATATATTATTTTTAACACTGTACAATATCATTGTATTATATTGTCCTGTTAATGGAGTAATCTGTTGGATAATAAAGACAATTATTATTATTATTATTATAACCTCTAAAATGTGTTTGTGATACTTACCTATCTTGTTAACAAGTGGAAAAAATACACCTTCACAATTTTTCAATGTTCAGGGAATGCACAACAGTAAAATGCAATACGTCGTAAAAACTAAAAACGCATTAATTTAGCAGTCGCTTGCTGTAGTCAACTGTCAGATTTGAATTTGTTAAAATGTCGCATCCCACAAATGCTCGATTTCTGTGGCTTACGACGTCTTGACACAATGCAATGGAGTTACAACATATTAGTTACAAGCAGATATTTTATAGAATATTATTTTTGTAGATTACGACATATGCAGGCGGCTGAACAATTATGACCTCTGTCCAATGATCCCATAAAGTCAATTTTCAAATTTTTGAGGGTTTCGACAAATCACCGTTGCATCAACGAATTATGCCTTATTCCATCATGTTAAAACTACGCACCAAAAGAACACACCAACTTCCGTACACTTCTTTTAACATGGCATGAGTCTCTGTAGCAGTTTCGCACAATTTCACAAGAAATTTGATGTTAACTGGTTGCTCTATCTGAACACTTTGCATTTTTCGACAAGACGCTAGCGCAAGGACTTGAACGAGCGAGTGCTACAGCGAAAATGACCGACGTACTACCGTGCCCATCGAGCTCACGGCGGAGGATGCATCATCAGGCACAGACATGTTCAAACCTGCCGCAGTGTACTCGCTGCTTGCCGGTAGCAGAAGCCACTCCTGTTATTTTATTGCCACACCTCGTATATAGCACGTATATGTAGGTATATGATTTATATGATGATGATAATATAATAAAATTTATGCAAGTGTTCAAAAAATTAGTAGAAATACATTGTTAAATGTTTGCGGAAGAGAACTAATAAGGCGATATACGTTATGTAGCAATCAAGAAGGCAACAATTTTGAACATCTTTGTTAGTTATATTTGATCCATTTAAGTATTTAAACAAAATAAAGACAAAACTTTAAAATTACTCTTACTTTCTTTAAACACGAATATCTATGAAACCGTTAAATTTTGGAAACTAACACAAACAATAAAATTTACATTAATTTTAATACTCTTTCAAATAAAAACTAATGAAGATTGTGGCGATCAAAAAAATTATTTTCATCGCAGCGCCATCTATATCTATCATATAATAAAACACAATTGTGAGAGCAAACTAGAGTCGATCACATTCTTTAGTAACTACTTTTTACAAAATTCAAATGTCTTTATCCGTTTCCGAGATATTTGATATTAGATATACTTTAACATACAGGCACAGCATGTATGTTAAAGTATATCTAAATCAATTATTTTATGAACAACCTATATATATAGCACGCACTACATAAAGATCATAAACGATTTACTGCATCCACGCAACAACTAGTGTAGATTCCATTAATTAAGAAACTTAATTATATTAATTGTCTAAAGTGATCCGAGTTAAAGCTTTATTCCCACGATGGAATGTTCAATTAAAAATTATTATGGAAGGAAACGTTATTTCTGAGACGCTGACTATTTAACTTATATTCCGCCGTTTACGCAGTGTATTTCGTATATATACTTTGTCAGCAAAAATATTCTACATGATACCATTCAGTATTTAAGATTATAAAGATAATTGGAGTTTCTACCGTTCGTAGCGCTTTTTATATCTAATCATATTTACTAATGCTGAGCAAATTACCATTATTGTTGGTCGGACGCAATTCGCAACTTTTTTTTCTATTATTTCGCCGTTATTAATTCAATTTTTATAATATCACGTACAAGAACTTACAGCAAAATGTTCGTTTGTATAATTTAAACATTTGCAAACATTTTCGATTAATATGCCTGTATCTATGGCAAACAATTAGTGAACGCCTTTTAAAATATTAGTATTATTTATTTCACCGGTGTTTAAACGAATTGTAAGTCTTTCAAATATATACATAACCACTCACGATTAAAATCTTAACTTTACATTTACAGTCATTAAATTAAACTTGCTATTAGGCTCCTCCAGCCTCAAAACAGAAACTTATCCATCAGATGAATGCTAAAATAAAACTGTAATACACAGGTATCTTATTTCTAAAAAGATGTATGTATAAGGAATATAAGGATTTTCCTAAATGTATAAATAGTAAAGGTTCGAATAATTATAAACGAAAAGCAGATATACTGACATATAATTTTTAAGCTACTTCGTTTTATACCATAAATTCAGAAGAGTGGAAATACAGTGGGTTTGAAATTATGTACTCCTATTATTCATTATAGACAATCTTCAACTAGTCTTTGAAATATTCTACGATATATATTTATTAAAGTCCCAACTTTTTAAATCTTTATAATCAGCATTTGTATGACATAGATAAACAAAACAAGCAAACAAATATCACTGTTTTTTTAGAAGTGTTCTAGCACACATATATTATTGGCCCAAAAGTGATAAAATAACCGTAAGCCGTCATATTCATCGTTGGTACTGCAAAGGCATCAGTTTCAAACACCTAACCGTCATATATACTCATGAACTTGAGAGTCTTTAAATTTATGTGAGTGGAGTCTCTTGAACATCTGTTTTCACCTCGACCATCTCCAGTTGAGCCGTCAGAGGACTCAGTGATAACCTATATCACAGATAGGTGTGTTTAACTCTTTCGGAAATCTTTCCATTTTTACTTTCTTATACGTAGTATAAGGAAGTATTGTGATGATGAAAATTTTCGACCTCGAGATTTTTGCAGATGTCCACGTTTTGAAGTCCCCTGATACCAAAAAAATGGTTTTTAAAAAATGTCTGTGTGTCTCTCTCTGTGTGTGTGTGTGTGTGTGTGTGTGGCTGTGTGTCTGTGTGTGTGTGTGTGACCACGATAGCGGTCAAACCGCTGTAGATATCAATTCCAAATTTTGTATTTACGTGTATAATCTCCCTCTTGAGATCTGATTAGTTTTTCAGTAAAATCGGTAGACCGGAAGTAGCAGTTTACTTCAGCGAAAAAATCGAATTTTGACAATATTTCGTCAACTATTAAGTTTAAACAAATTTATAAAGAATTCATATGTACTTAGAATTAAAATTGAGAACAATTTTATTTAAAGAGTTTTTCGAAATTCCTACCGGAAGTAGGTCTTTTACTCTTATCGAAAATCGGTTTTTTGCGAATATTTCGCAAGTCAAGCATTTTAGACAGGTACGTTACGGAAAGTATTTAAAACATAGTTTTCAATATCTTTTGTATAAAAAAAATTTCAAAATTCGGACCGGAAGTAACACTTTTACTCTTACCGAATAGCGATTTTTTGCAAATATGTCGTAAATTATGCATTCTATATATATTTATTAGGAGTACAAAAGTATTTAGAGTTGGATTTGCAATATTTTTTGTATAAATGAAATTTCAAAATTCGGACCGGAAGTAGCACTTTTACTTTAGCGAGTAGCACTTTTTTTCGAATATCTTGCAAAGTATGCATTCTATAGCGATTTATTAAGAAAATGAAAGTACTTAGAATAGGATTTTGAATAAGTTTTGTATAAAAGAATTCTTAAAATTGTATAGTTTGAAACGCTCATACGTATAAGAAAGTCGTGTGGTGGCCACACCTCATTTTTTTATTATTGTTGTTAATTAACGCCCAACAGGCTCTATCTATGCTGCTACCTAGACCCTGACGATTTTAACGTATTATTATGTGTAAACATTGTATTCTATTGTCCTATAATAGGATTTTGTATCTGTTGGTAAATAATTGTTTATTATTCAACGAGCAACGAGTGCCGAAAATCACCCGAGTGAATAATAGACATTATGTGCGAGTAGAAGACTATACATTCTCCATGACAGTTAGGTATTTATGAAAATACTTTTATTGAGGCAAATATGTATGAAACATTAGTTTTATTGTTTATAACGTGAAAAATAATAATATTAATATTAACTTATAACTAATTATAATTCAACATTAATTATTTATGTTAATAGTTATATTTGAACAGTATATTAGGTTAACTTCGGGAACAGAATTAACGTCTAAATTAATATTATGATTATTTATAGAAATGCCTTGATTTCTGGCATTATTAGAATTATTTATTTGTATAGAGCTTGATATTTTTTAAGCGGTATTCATTTTGTTTCTTAAGGAGTCGTCCATGTTAGCCCTCATCTACCGCTGACGATTTCATCCGCCAAGTCTTCATATCACCGCCTGTATCAACAAGTAGATCTGCAAACGCCGTGCCCAGAAAAATTTTCTGGATTAGATATTTTTAAAAATGCTTTATTTTCCCCATTTTGGTAAATTTATTAACACTTGTAATATAAGTTGGACGACTCCTGGTGTATTTTTTACATATTTCATAAAAATTATGGATAATGGTATATTTTAGAGTTATTTTTGTCTTGGTTTTGGGCATATTTACTAAAACAGCTGAATCAAGATCTTGTAAATTACTAATTCTTATGCAATACATCCATCCTATTCTTGCTTTTGTTGCAATTATTTGTTGTCTGATACTTTAGTAAAGAGAAAGCACTGGCTTTTATAAGTCGAATACCTTTACTTTTTCGCTTTAAAAACACTAGAAGTTCCGTATACTTTTCTAAATTTATTTCTTGGTGTATATTAATACTACTTCTAAGCATTAAATAGTGGGTCAAAGATTTATATTTTGTGAATATTTGTGTAAAATAAGATTTTATGTTTATTTCCTTCGTTCAATTTTAAAGAGTTACGTACGCCGCCGCCGCCTCATACAATTTTCTTGATTTTTATGACAGTAAATTCAGTAATGCAATTTCAGCAGCTTCTTTCATTTCTTGCGAAGTTAAAGAAGTTTAATTTTTACTATCTGAATTATTTTTTTTTTCTTTGCTAGTATAATTTTCACAAATTATTTTCCATTCAGAAAAATTAGTCATTAATTCAAATTTTAGATGACAGTCGTGGCTTACTAGCACAATGGGTGAATAATTGCAAACTTTATATCATTGCTTAACATATTGGACGAATAGTGATAAAAAGTAGGGAATAATGATTATGCACTGTGATTGTGGACAATGTATGTACATCATTATAATTGAGGATATATTAATATTGTATATATTATCATACAGTTTATTACAAATAGTATTATTATAACAAAAAATAATTCTGACGACAATGTTTTCTATTGAAGAAGATTTCTATTCATACAATGTTTCACGACCACAAATGCCTATGAAACTTCAAAAATTGGACTTTTTTTCAAAATGTACTTCTAGTTTTGTGGCTTGAAGAAACTTAACAGTATTTATATATGTACTAAATAGACATTTTAAAGATTTCGAATGTAAAAATTAATGCTGTTATAGTAGATCCTCATTTAAATGCATCTCTCATTGATATAATCTAAAAAAAATGAGGTGTGGCCACCACACGACTTTCTTATACGTATGAAAGTGTTACTTCCGGTCCGAATTTTGAAATTTCATTTATACAAAAAATATTCCAAATCCAACTCTAAATACTTTTGTACTCTTCATAAATATACATAGAATGCATAACGTACGACATATTTGCAAAAAATCGCTATTCGATAAGAGTAAAAGTGGTACTTCCGGTCTGAATTTTGAAATTTTTTTTATATAAAAGATATTGAAAATTATGTTTTAAATACTTTTATACTCGTAACATACTTGTCTTAAAAGCATGACTTGCGAGATATTCGCAAAAAACTGATTTTCGATAAGAGTAAAAGATCTACTTCCGGTTGGAATTTCAAAAAACTTTTTTGAGAAAATTTGTTTCAAACTTAATTCTAAGTACATATGAATTCTTTATAAATTTGTTTAAACTTAGTAATTGACGAAATATTTGCAAATTTCGATTTTTTCACTGAAGTAAACTACTACTTCCGGTCCGCCGATTTTGCTCAAAATCTAATAAGTTCTCAAGAGGCAGATTATACACGTAAATACAAAATTTGGAATTGATATCTACAGCGGTGTGACCGCTATCGTGGTCACACACACACACACACACACATACAGAGAGAGAGAGAGAGAGACACACAGACACACAGACACACAGACATTTTTTAAAAACCACTTTTTTGGTATCAGGGGACCTCGAAACGTGGACATCTGCAAAAATCTCGAGGTCGAAAATTTTCATCATCACAATACTTCCTTATACTACGTATAAGAAAGTAAAAACTATAGATAAATACATAAATACATTCGCTGCAATAGCTATCTATAATTAGCTCTATCGAATATATCCCACAATTATTGCTGATGCCTAATGATTTCAAAGTGAGGATAAATTATTACGTGGGAATGAAATTTCTTTCTTGGTTTGGCGATACGTGCTTCAAGAAATTCGCGGATGTGCATACGTAATGAAGATTATACATATTGATTGATCCTGCCTGCCTTCGCTCATATTCGTTGCAACTACAGTTGTAAAACATTTTATTTAAAGAATCGCTTATTATAACTATGTTTATTTAAGTATACTGAAAATATGAGACTTCGTAATATTTAACAATATCTGATGGTCATTCCTTTCCCTGAAAAAAATTTAATGATTTATATGCAGCATGTATTTTAAAAAAGCAGTATAAAGGAACTTTTCCGCAAAATACGCATATTTATACTATAAATTTTATGCCCCAAATACGATAATATTGTAGATAAGGAAACCATTATTAGTATATCAAACTGTTGGAAATGTTTTGCATTGTATCGGTGTTTATGACACCTACTGCGGTCACGTTTACATTCGTTTTCCGGCAAATAACTATCACTTTTCCATCTGCCATTCACAAGTTAAGATTATCTAGTCTAGTGTTCTTAAAAAAAGGCTATTATATGTCTGTTCGACTTTCATGGTAGGATTGATTAAGCACATGTTTTGAATCTGATTGATTCAGAACTAGAGAAGTAAATTTCGTTAATTGCTAATCTCCATCTTGAGTCATTTATTGAAATTACCCCAGAAAAACAGGTACTTTTCTTGAAAATGTTAAAAAGCCCAATCCTTTAAACCTAACATGTGAAATATAGAATATTTCCAAATGACATTGGTTAAGAAGGTAATATTCACCAACCTCTTTTTTCTGTGTATTCCGGTACATATTTGATGTACTTTTTTTTCCATTTTGGCACTATTACAATTTGCTAATTTAGTTACTTACAGTGATGCACTGTTTGGTGCTGCCTATACCAAATCCGTTACTATTTCTACACACACATTTCAAAACAGACTAAAATTTGCTTATAACACTAATCAGTTTCGTGTTTGAACTGTTCAACCTTACGATGATAACAAGGAGCAGCATTATTGGTAATAATTAAATAACTAGAGAATTTTAAAATTTCTATAGCATCTTTATTTATTCAACATGCATAAGCCTAATTACAGAACAAAAATTGACAATGTTCAAATATTCATAATAAATCCACTTGCATCCTTTTTAAAATTGTTCTAAATCAGCTCTCAAATTTTTTTTTCGTATTTCACTGTATTATATACTATTGTATATTGTATTGTATTATTATTGTTACTGACAATGTCCGCATTTCTTTGAAATTTATTATTATTATTATTATTATTATTAAATACCTTAGAGTTCACATACTTAATGTTAATATTAAAGACCAAATAACGTCTGCTTCACTTCAGTCCTGCAATTTTTCCATTAGAATTTCATACACTTACAAATATTAAGATATAAATTTAATCTAAAAATGCAAAAAATTATAGCTATTTACCAAGAAGTATCCTTATATTACATTTCGAATAGTCAATGCTCATTTTCCCAATTACCTTATTGTCCTTATTACTTGCCCCATATCGCAGACTATTTTGGTAAAAACTAAATGACCCAACAGTCACGTTTTTCTCCGTGAGAAAACTGGATATATAGTGTTCTATTGGTACTCGATGTAACTTCCAAACTATATTATAGTAAATATGTAGCACACATTAAATGAAACGACTGAATATGTGTAGTATTAGAATAATTTAAGTAGAAAAGAATATGGAATAGACAAAATAAATGTCATCACTCAAATTTCAATAACAGTAGATTTGATATAATCCAATTATATTGCATATTTGTATCACGTGGTTTTAAAAATACTCAGCGATTACCAAGCATTTTATTGTCCTTTGGATAGATGGCGCCACATGAGGATCAATATTTTGAAGTTAAAACGATCAGAAAATTTGAGTTATGTGTTGCGACCTTGCTTTAACTATATTATATATTAATAACACATCTTGTATAAGCAACTATATCTGTCAAACTAAATATCAAACGATATTGGTAATTTAAATATACTCTTGCAAACGCATGGCCTATTTGAAGGTAATGCCAATTTCCTTCACATACTAACATTGCTGGGCGAGTCTCACATTCCGTGAAAACAACCTCATATTTTTTAAGTTTCTGTCATTTAGAACTGATGATGCTTAACCGATAAGGAATACCTACTATGCTTCAAGCATCATTTGAAATTTTTTAGATGTTATGTTTTTTTTTAAGAAAAATATTAATTATTAGCGTGAATATTTTAGAAATACATTCTTCCTAAACTTTTGCATATAGACATTGTTTGTCCATACTTGTATGTACGGTAGTTATTATAAATAGTTATGAATAAATCATCCTTTAAGGAGTATGTATCTCTGCACATATTCGGTTATTTAAAAAAGTAGTGGTAAGCTCATTGTATTCATATACATGTGCATATTGTACACGATCTATTTGACCGAACACACTTCCATACTCACAGCCGCCCACTGAGTCGGCGATGTAAGTTACAGTTGGTTACATTGTTGAAGCAACTACGTGCGATTTTCTTGAATAATAAGTACTCGGTACATGTTACACATGGGCACTCTAATGTGGTGATATATACCATCTAATGCTGTACACCCGTTAATGCGACCTGGTTTCTTGAGATCTTCTTTATTATGAACGTGACTTTCTCGGATAATGAGTACACGTCATATGTATATCAATCATGCTGTTAACAAGGTTTACTTCTTACTTAAAAGTGGTACTTCCGGTCCGAATTTTGAAATTTTTTTATAAAAAAATTATTTAAAGTTTGCCCCTAAATACTTTCATGCAAAATATCTGCTTAAAAAGCATGTGAGATATTCGCAAAAAAAACAATTTTTTGATAAAACTAGAAGACCTACATTCGGTAAAATTTCGTAAAACTTTTTTTTTCAAATTTTTCTCAAATTCACTTCTGAGTACATTTGTAAATATTGACTAAATTCGATTCTATTATTGAAGTAGATCATCTTCTCCCAGTCTGCTGATTTCGATGATTATACATATAAATATAAAGTATGATTTTGACAGCTGGTGACGTTTGGCCGCTACCGTGGACACACACAGAAACACACGGACACATTTTTCAAAAACCATAGTTTCGACATCAGGGGACTTCGAAATGTGGACATCTGCAAAAACCTGGAAGATGAAAATTTTACCATCACAATACTTCATGTAAGAAAATAAAGTTACATATTCATACAATAAGTTCCGCTTATAAAAAAATCTGCAAAATTGGTATTGCCGATTCAAAAAAAGTGAGTTAATTTTTTGATTATAATTTCAATTAAAATTCCTCACACAGAAACAATATTAACAAGCTATTACACCAAAAAAAGTTGGTGTAATAGTGATGATGCAATATATACAGTATGTTCACGGATCGAGTTCCAAAGAGGAAAAACTTTTTTATTTTGCATTTTACAAGAAAAATGTATTCTTGATAAAAGTTTTTGCATGTCTCGAAACGGCCAAGTCAGTTTTAACCTTTTCAAAATTTCTTTTAGTTTAAGATAAAAATCGAAAAATTGGTCGTTTTATTTGAAAATTTTTTCATAAACTCAAAAACAAAAATGATATAACTAATAACTATTTTACTCAATCCATTCACCGCCCTTTTCAACGCACAATTCTAGCCGTCGGCGCAATTCTCTATAACTTCTTCGAATTTCTTCGAGAGTTAAAGACGTTACAGCGTCTCTAATCCTCTCCTTTAAATCTTCTACGTTCGGAGGAAGATTATTTGCATAAACTATTTGCTTCAAACGACCCCAAAGATAAAAATCAGCCATTGTTAACTCAGGGCTCCTTGGTGGCCATATCACGGGACCATTTCGACCTATCCAATTCTGTCCAAATTGCTGATTTAACCATTCAACAACAATCCTAGCATAATGAGCCGGACAACCATCTTGTTGGAAATAACACCTTGCGAGGTAATTAATCGGTAGATCGTCCAAACGTTCATCAACAAAATTTTGCAGCATATCCAAGTACGTATGCTGATTGACAGTATTATCAAAAAAATATGGTCCAATGATACCATGGTAAGAAATTGCACACCACACATTAACTTTTGCCGAATATTGTCGATTGTGAGGCATGCGAAAATTCGGATTGTAATCGCTCCAATATCTCACATGTTGAGATGCAACAGTACCCTTAGTAGAAAACGTGGCCTCATCAGAAAAAATAATATTTCGGTAAAAGTATTGATTATCCATAATTTGAGCGCCCATCCACAGACAAAAATACGAACGTTTCGCAGGATCTCCGGGTTCTAATGCATGATTAAAAATGGGCTTGTAGGGATGGAACTTCCTTTGTTTCAAAATCTTTTGAATGAGCGATTTACTAATTCCCAGATGGACTGATCTGCGCCGCAAAGAAAGTTTGGGATAGTTCCCTACTGAATCCATTACAAGAAGAGTGGCGGCGTCGTCATCATCGCGTGCTATATTTTTTTCTTTACATCCAGTATGGAACCAGTGGATAGGAATTTTTTGACCAATGCTCGTGCACCTCTATTTGAGATGTAAATATCCGGAAACTTTTGATTAAATTCTTCGACAACTAGACGGATCGCTTTATTACCTTTGCCATAGCATTGAATTAGGTAAATTCGTTGGTCTTTTGACAACATTTTCAACTATTATGGTTGATTTTTCTAACTGACAGTTAATTAGATAATTAAATATGGATAATTACCATGACAACGCAACTTAATTTCTGGGACTTTAAAAAATTTTCAAATAAAACTACCAATTTTTCGATTTTTATCTTAAACTAAAAGAAATTTTGTAAAGGTTAAAACTGATTTGGCCGTTTCGAGACATGCAAAAACTTTTATCAAGAATACATTTTTCTTGTAAAATGCAAAATAAAAAAGTTTTTCCTCTTTGGAACTCGATCCGTGGACATACTGTATATTAAGAAGATGTAACAATGTTTCTACGTCCAGTGATTACTAGTAATCTTAATTTCAGTAAAAATACTTCATTTTATTTATAAATTTGGCTTTGTTGAGGAAGTGACCAACAGATATACAGCCTGTTCCAAATTAACTCGGCACTATTGCTAACTTTGTTATTATTGGAGCTATGACTTCGGTTAAATTAGCAAACTAGTAGGACTTTTTTTGCTGATTAAGTTAGTCAAAACAGAGAAACAATTGAAGAGCTAGTTTCTGAGATATTCACAAAAGCAACAAATTTTTAAATGGAACATCCTGTATATTTTGACATATTTTGAAAGAGAGTTAAATTCTAAACAAAAAGTAAAGTATACACTATCATTCTAAATTTAAAAATAAGCAAATAAAATGCACTTAACTCTTTGACTATCATTACTTTAATATGTAAGTAGTATTAAAGTAATGATAATCAGAGAGTTTAAGTGGTTTTTATTCGCTTATTTTCAAATTTAGGACAATAGTGTATTACTTACTGCTTGTTTAGAATTTAACTCTCTTTTAAAATATGTCGAAATATACAGGATGTTCCATTTAAAAATTTGTTGCTTTTGTGAATATCTCAGAAACTAGCTCTTCAATTGTTTCTATGTTTTGACTAACTTAATCAGCAAAAAAAGTCCTACTAGTTTGCTAATTTAACCGACTTCGTAGCTCCAATAATAACAAAGTTAGCAATAGTGCCGAGTCAATTTGGAACAGAAGTTGGATTTTAGCCTTTCCAAAAAACAGTATTCTGCAAATGTCTCGCAAACTATACATTCAACTATACATTTATTACGAATCGAATTAGCACTTCTGCTCTTATCTTATAACAGTTTTGTGCAAATATCTCGCAAATTTTAATTATGCGTTTTAGGTATACAGGTCTATTACAAGTGCAAAAGTATTTAGAACAAAATTTGAAACAATTTTTAAGCGAAATTCTCATATAAATACACCTCATTTTTTGTTTTGATTTAAGTTGTAAAAACACTAGAAGCATTGAACATTTGATTTTCAATATAAACATAAAACTTTCTTGTTTGGAGCGCCGTGAATATTTTACATGTTCCAAAAGGAAGTATCAGTCTGCAGAGAAAAATATTAATACATTAATATTGCAAAATAATAAATAAACAAATATATAATAATTCTTACAGCTTTAATCAATTATATAATGAAAGGAATAATAATAAATACCAAAACAGTTCTAAATGTATCGTACATAACACATTAAAGAGAGAGAGAGATAATTTAACGACAAGCTTAAAAATGATGCTAAACTGTACAAAGGAACGGAAAAAAATAAATTATATTCCAAAGTATTGCCTACTTGCACATTATTTTGACAATTATAGGAAAGTACAAAGTACTTTTTATTTTTATATTTATAATTTCACGATAGTAATGTATTAATAATTTTTATTTTCTTATATGTAGTGTAAGAAAACATTTCTTGTTCTGAAAATTTTCGACTTCGAGAGTTTCTTTTATATCTAGGTTTTTGACATTTCTCGCATACTAAAAATGTAGTTTTACTTTCTTATACGTAGTATAAGGGGAACTATTGTGATGACGAAAATTTTCGACCTCGAGATTTTTGCAGATGTCCAAGTTTTGAAGTCCCCTGATACCGAAAAAGTGGTTTTAAAAAAATATCTCTCTCTCTGTGTGTGTGTCTGCCTGTGTGTCTGGCTCTGTGTGACCACGATAGCGGTCAAACCGCTGTAGATATGATTAGTTTTTCAGTAAAATCGGTAGACCGAAAGTAGTACTTTATTTACGTGAAAAAATCGAATTTTGCAAATATTTCGTCAATTAATAATCTTAAATAAATTTATAAAGAATTCAAATGTACTCAAAATTAAATTTGAGACAAATTGTCTGCAAAAAGTTTTTTGATATTCCTACCGGAAGCAGGTCTTTTACTCTTAACGAAAATCAATTTTTTGCGAATATCTCGCAAGTCATGCTTTCTAGGCAGGTACATTACGAGTATAAAGGTATTTAAATCATAATTTTAAATATCTTTTGTATAAAAAAAAATTTCTAAATTCGGACCGGAAGTACCACTTTTACTCTTATCGAATAGCAATTTTTTGCAAATATGTCGTAAATTATGCATTCTATATATATTTATTAAGAGTACAAAAATATTTAGAGTTGGATTTGAAATATTTTTTGTATAAATGAAATTTCAAAATTCGGACCGGAAGTAGTACTTTTGCTCTAGCGAGTAGCACTTTTTTTCGAATATCTTGCAAAGTACGCATTCTATAGCGATTTATTAAGAGAATGAAATTACTTAAAATAGGATTTTGAATAATTTTTGTATAAAAAAATTCTTAAAATTGTGTAGTTTGAAACGCTCATACGTATAAGAAAGTCGTGTGGTGGCCACACCTCATTTTTTAGTATGAGCTTAAATATACCCTTATCTCTCTTTCTCTCTTGTGCTCTTCCTATTTAAGCGTATGCGAACAAATACAGGCAAACTATTGAGGCTGTCAATACCACACTTAGCTAATAATATAATGACTAGATCAATTATAGTAAAATATCAAATTTTACCAAATTCTCGTCATCTTCAGAGTTTAAGCAAATATATAAAGAATACAACATATTCCGAAGTAAATTTGATCACAAAAGCGTTAAGAAATGACCATTCATTCAGTCAGTAAATGAGAAGTAAGAAGTCGTGACGTTATCGGGAACGGCAAATGTAACACGTACCAAACACATTATGTTTATTAAATATCATTAAATTATAATGCTTGTCTTTATTGAAATTCTATAAATATTATATAAACGACTACAGTGATTTTTTAGTGATTTGCAGGAACTAAACCTCTACATAAATTGGGAGATCGTCTGCAATGTTGTGTACATTGCAAAAAAGAAAATAAGAAAAATATTCCAAAAAATACGACTGGGTGCCTACTGGTAATTGCATTTTGCATTTATTTGATATCACCAAAAGTATCTCTCACAGTTTTTACGTTAGACATAAAATATTTCTTTCCTCATTTACGATTTTAAAATTACAAATAAATTAATATAGGACAAAAACTATGTCTAGACAGTTCACAAACAAGTACAAAACAAATACAGGCATTACATACATTGGCATTTGAATAGGAGGCCGATAAAAATAATACGGAGCAAAATGGTTAAGACGATTTAAAGACAAATTCAAGCTTTATAAAAGATTGAGAGAAACGGGTTAGAGACAGAAAAAAAACAATATAAATGAAAGATTTCAAAGAAAGTTTACGGAAGTACAATACTACGACTAAATACAAAGACGAAAAATGATGTGTGGCCACCACACGACTTTCTTATATGTATGAGGGTTTCAAATAATACAACTTTAAAAATTATTTTATGCAAAAATTGTTCAAAATCATATTCTAAGTACTTCCAGTCTCTTAATAAATCTCTACAGGATACATACTTTGTGAGATATTTGCAAACAAATGCTACTGGCTAAGAGTAAAAGTATTACTTCCGGTCCGAATTTTGAATTTTTGTTTGTACAAAAAATATTCCAAATCCAATTTTAAATACTTTTATACTCTTGACAAATATATATAGAATGCATAATTTACGAAATATATGCAAAAAATCGCTATTCGATAAGAGTAAAAGTGGTACTTCCGGTTCGAATTTTGAAATTTCATTTATACAAAAAACATTGCAAATCTCGCTCTAAATACTTTTGTACTCTTGATAAATATGTACTGAATGCATAATTTATGACATATTTACAAAAAATCGCTATTTGGTAAGAGTAAAAGTGTTACTTCCTGTCCGAATTTTGAATTTCTTTTTTATATAAAAGATATTAAAAATTAAGTTATAAATACTTTTATACTCGTAACGTACTTGTCTAAAAAGCATGACTTGGGAAATATCTGCAAAAAACTGATCTTCGATAAGAGTAAAAGATCCACTTCCGGTAGGAATTTCAAAAAACTTTTATAATAAGATTTTTCTTAAATTTAATTTTGAGTACATATGGATTCTTTATAAATTTGTTTAAACTTAGTAGTTGACGAAGTATTGGCAAATTTCGATTTTTAAAAACCACTTTTTTGGTATCAGGGGACTTCAAAACGTGGACATCTGCAAAAATCTCCAGGTCGAACATTTTCGTCATCACAATACTTCCTTATACGTATAAGAAAGTAAGACTAATATTAGGCTTTAGACTGAGTTATTAATTAGGTAAATTTAATTACAAAAATTTACCCAGGGCGAGATTACATCTGTTTCTTAAAATGTTTCAACACGATTAAGAAGACCCGAATCCACTACCCAGGTAGCTAAGTGGTAACGCACCTGACTAGAAACTTGGAGGAGTGGGTTCAAATCTCACCTTGGGTAAAATTTTCTAATTAAATTTACCTGATTAATTATTCAATGCAAAGCAGAAAAATCATATTAGACTAATATTAGGTGTTTTAATTGTGGTAGATTAGGTCACCAATCTAAAAATTCTGATTCAATAATGAAATGCTTTTTAAAATTAAATCTTTTGCAATACCCTTTTTCCTAAATTAAATATAAAGGGCTCAGGGGATAAATTGAAATTATAAATCCTTCTCTTCGGCTAGTTGTCTTAGCAAAGAATGCAGCATTATACAAGCAAGAACAAATTGAGAAAAACATCCCAGTATTGTTAACAAAATGAAATTCCGTATGTTAACGTAGGGCTAACCCAGTGAGTGTCAGTGATAAATTTACGCGTGTGCTTAAACGCCTGAAATTTTTCACATACATATGTGCATTTCGAGTTTATTAAACGCAGTAAAACATTTGCAGGAAAACTACTACTTTTTCTGATGATACTAATTTATCATTTAAACAGACAACAGCAATTTTTCCTACAAGAACTAATTATAAGTATCAATGTTCTCTTTATAATATATTATGATTTTATAAAAAAAAAACTACTGTGGTTGATAGTTTTAGAAAGAGATTATACGAAGGAATTATATTCCGAGTGTCAAAGGAATATGGTAACTGGTTGTAACTTTCGCGTCATTGAATAAATTAATAAACAGTAATCATCTATTGGGTATAAATTGTTTTTTCGAGGTTTTATGAATGATCATAATAATAATAATAAGAAGAAGATATAACATAAAACATAAAACGTATAACATACAGACACTTACAATACTTAAGTAAATACTTCGCCAATTATACTAAATCGCCTAGTTAGACAGTGCTAATGTTGGCGTTCTACCTTTAGCCTAACAGAAACAAAAGAAATAAGAATAGGTAATTAAAGAGGAAAAAAGTATCTAAATATGTATATGTATAAATAAGTATATGCATTTAAAAAACCTAATTCAAAGTTGAAAATAGACACGACATTAGCAGCGCAAAAATGTCTTATGCTAGTAAAATTTTAAATCTATCTTAATCTAGTATCGAATTTTAAACTGACCTTGAGAATTGCCGTTGGGATCATTTTGGAAAATTAAAAATATTTTTGTTGTAATTCCCATGGTCCATTGTACTATCAAGATTTTTTCCTCCAGGTTGTACGATGAACGGTTGTCGAGATATGGCCGGTGGCCGATCTTAAACAGACATTTGGTATATATAATTTCTATAGAGAGCTTATTATAAAGAAGGCAACCTCTAAATCAAATTCGTTTTGGAATAATGCAGTGGTTGGTTTACAGCGCAATGATTATTTTAAAATATCTCCATTATCAAACGTGATTATTCATAATTTACCCATATAGAATTAAAAGATTTCAAAGAATATACTGTCGGTAAACGTAGGTTATACTGGCTGCTGTGGAAGATCAAACAAGCTTTCAGGGCAACTTCCTTACTAATAAATACAGCACGTGTCAATTTTCATTAGCCATAGGCGATTAATCCATACAGTATGTGGCAACATAGTATACCCCTTCTTTCTTTTCCAATGTCAGCGCGACCGATGCATGCTCGTAAGTAAATACAAGTTAGCGTGGTTAGCAGTAACTCTTCGACTAGCGGGTTGGATGTTTGTAATGCGCGAGTTACAAGGATTTGTTTTTCTTTTTCCTTTTAGTAAATGCAGAGAATTATTAAGCTGCGTTCACGCTGCATGACACAAACAAAAGCGTAATTCTAATAAAAATAAGGTAAATAAAAAAGGATTCTGAAAATAATAATAAATTACTAGATCTGGAGATCGCAGCGGCCATTTGATGTTTCCCATTCCAGTAATAAGACGGCATTGCAGATTAGATCGCAACGTATTCGCAGCTAACATTGAATGTAACATCTGGTCGGGAGAAGTGGGAAGATCGGAGAAAGTCGTTTTGATGTCGATTGTTCCCGGGATTGGTGCCGGACGCTGTGGGGTGGCACGTTGCCACATATTACTTGTATATGTATAAATCGCATGTAAAATTGAATCCCTATACCTAATGAAAATTGACACATACGGTATATTCATTATATTATTATCATACTGCAGGATAAGAAGCTGAAAAACCATAGTGATATGAAAGATAAAATGGATTAACATAATAGACTGTGACATCAAATCATGGTGTATTTCTTCGAGCAGGATTAAAGTGATGCAATAAAAGAGCCAAATATAATCAGGCCTTAAAGTTAAAAAAGAGAAAATGATTATCACGTTAATCAAATAAATGGTTATTTCTACCGACAGTGTTGAAGTGAAGCAATAAAAAGTCCGAGCACAATCGAACAGTTTTGACAAGCTCACACTCAAAATAATCTATTCCAAGAGCAAGTATACACGCGTATGCTTCACTAATAATCTGATTTCAAAAGTATAACTCTCAGACAACAATAAATTGTTTAGATTTCAAATATGTAGCAGTTCATTTATAGTGTAAGTTATATATTCAAATGCGGAGGCAAAATTTTATCGGTTTTAATTCCCAGGATCATCAACACCTTGTCTAATCACTTGCGTTCCCTCAGGTCAACGAGGTAAAAAGGGGTGTTTGTGGATGGCTATTGGGGGAACATATGGACACCAATGCTAATTTTCTAATTTGAGCCTCCATTCATAATTGGTGGCATACCTAAGAACTTATTCCAAAATCACGGAAGCGGCCATGACATTCAGTTTCGCTGACCCGTTATCATAGCAGATGCGAGATCAAAGTCTTGTATTGTCACTAATAGAAAGCACATAGTCAGCCAAAGTTAAGTGATCATTTTTTTAGGGTATCGAAAATGTTGTTTAAATAAATTTGTTGACCGCAATCCAGTTATATTTGAACCAAATGCAAGTATTTGGGCATATTTAGCCTGTAATCTAAGATACATATATGCAAATAAGGTTGGTCTCAATATTCTACCTTGGGGCACACCTATGTTTTTAGTGTGTTCATCCGAAAGATGATTTCTAGAAGTAGGATTTAAAATCTTTATTAGCTATTTATGTAAATTCCATTTTCTTCAGATTGTTTAGAGAATATTCGTAATCGATACAGTCCAGCACTCTGAAGAAGATCAGGATCCCTCAAAGAGCTATCTGTAGAATAAGTAGATATTTGTCTCTAGAAGAATCTTCAGTATACCTATAACTTCTTTACAATTGTTACTGTATCAATTCAACGTTCCTGTCTTACAAGAAATAAATTAAGAACCTACAGTTACTAGATTTTTTTTAACAATATTTAAGAATGTACATAACCTCAAATGGTCCCTGTTGATATTTATTTAAATTTCCAAAAATTTGCTTAGCTCTAATTATATCACTTCTACAGAATTCATTATAACAAACTGACATAGAGCATACGTAATAGATAGTGTTACAATTATTCTATTTCCGTATTACATTTATATCATAACTTGTATCCTGATTATGCAAAGAAAAGAAATTTTAAAAAATATGAATACGAAGGATTAACGCTTGCAAAACTGAATTTATAACGAACAAACTTCTTTATATAATTTCCACTATTATTTACATTTTGACCGCATTTACAGATAAAACAACAATGTAAATAAGTTAATAAAATGCATGCGTTTCATTTATCGCTAGAAATTTATGCAGATAAGTCATTGAACTTATTGTTTACATGTTAAGTTAGATAAGGCTGTTTGTACGTATATATGTATATACATACATATAATAGGAGTATTTATTTAATAGCCGTAAATTACGCATATTAACATCGTAAATGATTATAATAGTTTTTTATAAGAGCATGCATCATGTAATAGTTATCACTCTAGTCAAGAAAAGACATTAATAGTTTTTTTATTGATAGGTCAAAGATTAACAAAATTACATATTTGGACTAATTGTTCTCATTAAAGAAATCATTATTACATCATGCTTACACAGAAAGTGAATATAATATGAAGAATATGTATATATTGCATGTAAAGATTTATGTTTGGATTTTGACGAAATTCAGTTTCGAACGTGATGGTGTTATTTGACTATTTTCAATTAATTAAAAAATATCAGGTACTTAAACATAATAGAATGTTTGAATATATAGTAAAAAACACTGTCCCCCCACACATATTTATAACACATTTAATTAAACACAAATAATTATAATTACATCTACAACAAAATTGAAAAAAGAAATAAGCAGCACATTTCAAACTTAATAACAATAAAGAGCACTAGTCACAAGCTGCAATCAAACCGAAAATACAATTGTGTACAAACTGTTTCGGATTATAATACATCTTACCTATAAAATTAAACTCTTTAAAAATAGGAAATTTTAATAGTGCGCCCATGGGCGACAAGTCATGAACCTCTAGCGTCCGGTCTATAATAATTACCTATAAATTATATAACTACATATTCATGTTTCAAAACATATATTATATTTTTTAGGTTTATGTTGCTATTTTTTAAAAAAAATATATAGATACTCATTTTTCGTCATCACTAGATTAACTCAAATTATTTTGTTGTTAATATAATATAGCAAAGGTAATTAATATGTGGCACAAAACATACTTAAAATGTTCATGAATTAAATTAAAGACTTTACACTTGTAGTATAGAGTAGACTCGTAATTATAACAGCAAATGTATGACTGCTGGTAATGCAATTACATGACTAGCAATAAAGGAATTATTTACAACACCGGTTGTACTTAATGTTCAAATTTCACACAGCCAAACGCCTTCTTTAGTTGTAAAATTTTTACCAAATACCGGGATCTTTCCGCTTTACGGTTATTACGGAAGGAACAATCGTTTGAATGGGTACATGTCTTTGAAACTTTTGTAAGAAATATCTGACGCCGAAAGAGAGAAGAAATATTTTTAACAGCTTTGCAAAGTGCAACAAGATAATTATATTGTCGACCGAAACGGATTGTAAAGGCAGAATCGGCAAATTATACAAAAACTCGTAGTAGCGGTAAGCATCTTTCTCTGTTGACTATATAGGCGGCGTTATTTCTACTACTGAGGGCTGATTCCGCTTGGAGAGAGGAAGCACTGTCGTTTCTGGCCACGGTGAATTGCCTTCTGTTAATCCTCTTATTTACTTCTATTAACTATTTACGACCAGTAGAGGTTATTTCAAACCAAAACTGTCAGTGCATTTTTAATTTCGACTTAGACTGACCTTGTCCAGTATACAGTCTGTCTCAATTGAGAAATATAGTAAATCCAGGATAGATCACTTTTTCAAAATAATTTGTATCTTAGTCGAAATAATAGTATATTAAAATACAAGTTTCATAAGACATGATTTTTGCGCACGCGTTCACTAGGCGAGTTTTCTAAAGAACAAGTGCGCAAAATGTCTTATGAAACGCGTATTTTAACTACTTTTTCTATTTCGATTATTAAAACTTCAAAAAAGCTTAAAATGAGAGACATGTTTTGTTAGAACATTTTAAATATTTGAATATCGGTGGTGTTATACAGGGTGAGTTTTTTAACTTGAGACAACGGAATATCTCTAAACCACTGCATCAAATCAAAAAAAGATCTTAATAAGATTTGTTATAATGTAGGGGGCTCACTGAGTGGTGCCGAACTCGATCCCCCACCTCACCCCCCCCCCAGAGTGAGAGGGGGGACAACTTTGAAATCTTAAATGAGAAACCCCCATTTTGTATTGCTGATTCGGAATCTACGCCATTAAGTATGTAGTTTTTTTTGAAACTTTTTTTCGATTCGTAACAGATTGCGCTGTAATCCCAAAAAACATGGTTGTAAACGTCTAGAAAAAACACTCAAAAAAGAGAAAACATGATTTTGTGTTTTTTTTTAATTTTAACATTAAATAACATTTCAAAAAGCCATTCAACAACGAAGAACTTTACTCTATCATACCCATTTCAGAAAATGTGTTCGAAAATGTGCCCTTCCACTTCGATACATTTGTTTATTCGCAATTGGAATGATTGCACACAACTGTGAAGTGTTTCCGGCGTAATCCTTGTAAAAGCGTTGGTGATTCGCTCAATCATGTTTTCCCTCGTGGTTGGCACTTCTGTATAAACTTCAGACTTTGAGTGACCCCACGAAAAGAAGTCAGATGAAGTAAGATCTGGCGATCTTGCAGGCCAAGACACTGGACCATCTCTTCCGATCAATTGGCTATTGTAGGCTCGAACTAACACTTCTTGTGCTATTCTTGAATAATGTGCTGGACAACCGTCATTTTGGAACCACATTGTTTGTCGTACGTCCAAGGGAAGGTCTTCAAGTAACACTGGAGGTTCGTTCTGCAAGATGTTTCGATATTTTTCACCATTTAAGTTTCCATCGATAAAATATGGACCAATAAGATTATTGCCAATTATTCCACACCAAACTTTTATGTTCCAAGGATGTTGATGTTCAACTTGGCGCAACCAATGGAGATTTTCGATACTCCAGTAATGCATGTTGTGCCGATTTACCGTATCGTGATTTGTGAATGTCGCCTCGTCAGAAAATAATACTGGAGCAAAAAAATTGGGATTATGTTGTATCCGTTGAAGCGCCAATTGACAAAATCGTACTCGATTTTGAAAATCATCGCCATGAAGTTATTGTTGCAAGGAAACTCTATATGGATGATTTTCCTACGCTTCAATATTTGGCAGATAGTGAACTGAGAAGCGCGAGCTATTTCTCGAGTACTAATGTGCGGATTATTAGCTGCTGCAGCTAATACCGCGATTTTATTATTTTCTCCAGCAATTGTTTTTCGCAGATTACGTTTTCTTGGCTGCACAGTTTTTTCGCTAGAGAACTGTTGAACGACTCGGTAAAAAGAAGCGCGCAATCGCACCTTGTCGGGAAAACGGTGTGAATAAGGAATAACAGCATCATCGATATTTCTACCACTTTCTCCATAGATGTAAATCATTTCAATTCTCTCTTGTAATATTATAGCCTCCATTACTGTTCAAATATTCAACACTAACTAATTTGTATTGGATTAATAATTAATAATCTAAATGGGGATCGGACAATGTGTATGTATTAACAGCTTGTCAAGTACTGAATAAAGTATGGTTTTGTATCGTTGAATAGCATTCAATTGCGAATAAATAAATGTATCGAAGTGGAGGGGCACAGTTTCGAACACATGGCTTTTTGAAATGTTAGTTTATGTTAAAATAAAAAAAAACACAATATCATGTTTGCTTGCTTCTCTTTTTTGTGTATTTTCTCTAGACGTTCACAATCACGTTTTTTGCGATTACAGCGCAATCCGTAACGAATACAAAAAAAAGTTTCAAACAAAACGTACATACTTGATGCCGTAGAATCCAAATCTGCAATACAAAATGGGGGTTCCAATTTAAGATTTCAAATTTGTCCCCCTTCCCACCTACCCCCCCCCCCCCCCAGAGTGGGAAGGGGGGGTAGGTGAGGGATCGAGTTCAGCACCATTCAGTGAGCCCCCTACATTATAATAAATCTTATTAAGATCTTTTTTTGATTCGATGCAGTGGTTTAGAGATATTTCGTTGTCTCAAGATAAAAAACTCACCCTGTATACCATTTTGTTTAAAATTTAGACTGATTTATGGAATAAATTATTTCAAATTATCAACAAAAAGGACGAAATGAATAATTGCACGTCCCAGAGATTCGAAAAATAGCAGAAGACAATTTACAACATCTTTCGCCAACAAACTCTCTATAACATATTTATCAAAAACAAACTTTTATAACAATGGTACTCTTCAACATGGGAAGTATATGTCAATAGTAGCATCAGCAAACTTATCATCCAATTCTGCTTAACAATTTATATTGTTAATTAGTAAATAAAATGTTAGCACGTGAGCTTTTTATTCTTTGATTCATTGATGTTTTACTTAAAAATCAGAGTCACCAACTTCAAAATAAAAAAAAGTTTCTAAAATATTCGAACAAAACGTGTCTCGTATTTTAAGCTTTTTGAACTATTAATAACCGAAATAGAAAAAATAGTATAAAATACACGTTTCATAAGACATTTTGCGCACTTGTTTTTTAGAACACTTGCCTAGCGCCTCGTTTTCTAAACTTGCACGCGTGCGCAAAAATCGTGTCTTATGAAACTTGTATATACTATTATCGGCATACATTCAAATTAATAATTCTAATTAATATTATAGAACTTTATATTTCACAACAGTTTACTTTTATAAGGGTCTGAAATTGTCAATAGAGCACCGAGAAATGTCAAGATATGTCTAACTCAAAATAAAACATATATTAAACTTATTCTATTAGATTCCCTTTTTTAGTAACTTTTTTCCACGTAAAAAATAAAAACGCCTCCTTTTTTGTTACAATTTTCTAATAAAATATTTACTGCTTCCCATCAAAAGAGATATACACACCGCCCGCATTATATCAGATTTTTTAATAATTTTTAAAGCGTTATTTATATGCCTCACACGTGCTTCTTGGCTTACTCTTTCAGGATGTCGCCAAACCATGCTGAAATCTTAACATAAATGTGCATCAGACGTGGCCTGAATACGGACTCTTCACCCTCGAAATACTTTTATGTGGAATTTAAGACAACGTGACGGCCCCTTATCTTTATGAGTACCGGGAATTTTTCTCACACGTTTGTAGATGATATACTTTTTGCGTCTGCTTGCAAGAATAAGATCGTATTAATTCCACACTATCATAAAGCTAAATCATATATTTTCTGCTTACATTTTACTTGTTCTCCTGGAAATATAATTCCAAGAAATGTTTGTGAAGCCATCCCTATAATAATAATGTCCATTATTTTAATTTTAACCCATGTATACTGGCGTTTAAAAATATATATTATTATATTTCTTTTCTACTATTAGCCTACCACGTTGGGTGCTACAAGTTTTTTCTCTCTCTAATAGTTAAATAAGACTAAGGATCAATGGCTGCTTAGAAAACTTTATACTTAATAACTTGATTCAAATTATTATAGGAGTGCACTTCTGATTTGAACCAATAAGAAAACATCTCTTTTGCTGATATTAAAAAAAAATGTAAGAAATAACTTTAAACACTCGTACTGCGCAACTCACCCACGAGTCTCCAGAGGCGTAGATAATTATGGTAAACAAGGGACGTAAACCAGTGGCGTAGGCAAGAAATACTACCGTGCAAAGGCAAAACAATGTACTGGTTAGAAGGAGGTTTCGAGATAATTGGGTCTAAAGTTTAAAGTATTGCTAAACTAAAAAACTTTGTATTTCGCTTACGTAAATATGCTGAGATACTTTTTACTGTAAGAAATATTTATATTTCATTATTATAAAGAAAAAAACACAATTTTTGATAAAAATAATTTCGTTAAATTCTTATGCTCTTAGATAAACTGAGAAATTTCATGCCAAAAACTATGACAAAATAATGTACTATTCAGTACATTATTCTGCCTTTCAGATAAATGAGCCATTGGAAGTGAACGAACTTAAACTAAATAATGCACTGTACAGTACATTATTAAATAAAACAATATCAAACTCAAAATTCTATATTAATAAACATTATCAAAAAATGATTAATCCTATTTTTGTGTAGACACTTATTATAAGATATAAGTCAATACATTTATGACAATAATTATTAAGCTTGAAGTTGTTTTACATTCCATCGTCTAACAAATCAGCAGATTGCTCGTTTTCGGGTATATTCTTCCAAAAAGCTTGCATTTTTGGAACAAGATTCTTTATAATAATGTCTTTTTTTATTTTTGAAATTCCTCGTGGAACCTGAATTTTAGGAGGAAATTCTAAATTCACTTTCTTTTTCAAAACGTCACTACATAACGTATATTCGGATTCTTCAATGTTAGTTTTATAAAAAAAAAATGTAGCATTTTTCATAAATTTAACGGATACAATATCCTTGAAATACGGCATTTCATTATTACCGGATTTTCTATTAAATGTCTTCAATTTGTTGTCGAGTCTCATGAAATCATTACACTCCATCTTCTCTACAGTCATTCTTTTTGATGCTTTTTGACAGCAACTTACAAAATCATTGAAATCTTCAACGCTGATAGTTTTCCGAATTACTTGTTCTATTTTACCATGCAAACCATCCGCTGCCATGTAAGAATGTCCGCTCATCAAATAATTTACAGTGATCGAATTTATAGTACAGAAATCCGAATTAACGTATGTCAAAAGAGAGGAAAAGAATACTGAATTTTTATTTTGGCCGCTACAATTATCCAACCAAAATATTATAGATTCTGCATCTCTATTTAGATCTAGTATCTTAAGAAAAGAGCATATCACATCTTCAGCACGACGTCCGGCCACAGCTTCGTGCCATAAGATGCAAAAGTGTTGCTTATTATTTGATAATGAAGCAAAAGTTTCATTAGAAACTATAAGCCGTGAAGTGAAAAAACTCTCTTTTACTTTTGGCATACGAGGAAGAAGAAACACTTTTTGTAAATCAGCAGCAAACACTCTAATATTTGGATTTTGGTTTGCCAATTCACCATCAGCTCTGCATTTTTCTCTTGTTCTCTTAACTTGTTCCAAATGTTGTTCTTTCAAAAACAAATTCTCTTCGGTTGGGTTTAAATCTATTTCTATACAGTACCCGCATTTATCAGCCCCGACTTCGTAAAATCCTATATTCATTTGATCCAAATTTCGACGGTAGACTTCATATGACACATTCTTATTGTTTAGATTAGACAAATAATCTTCGTACATTGTTTTTATGCTCAAGTCAGCAGGTAGATATTTTCTGTTAGGTGCATGACTTCGTCTGTAGTGTGAGTGCTTAGGTTTAAAGGAATTAATATGTTCCTTAATGGGAGTCGCACTAATTTTATTGCTGGGTACATGTCGTCCTCTCTGATCTTCTAAAGGAAGCATTCTTCTGTGGCCGTGTTCATCTTTTCATGCTTTCAACATAACGACAATGACAGTTGTGCTATTGTATCTTATAGATGACAAAAAAAACTTCTGACAAACTGGCACCAAAGATTCATCATCTATATAATATTTTCTAGAAAAGTTCCTTCTGCTCCCTTCTACTTTTCTTTTCGCCTTGGCTTCTTTCACATGTGTCGATAACCATATTCTTTGGTCTTCTTTCTTCATTTTCCAAAATTCTTCATATATTCTTTTTCTTTCGGTTTCAATTAAAAGTTCTGTACACAGCCACAGTTAGGTGCCCGAAAGGGATGCTTTTTTTTCAAGTTTAGCATTCTTTCCTCGATCTTTCTGGGTCTCTTCTTCAGTCCAATGTCTTGCACATTTTCTGGCTCTTTATTTAATTCATCCACACTGCAATTGCTGTCTTGTTCTCTTTCATATAAATAATTTTTATTAACTTCTGTTTCAACATCCATTTCATTAAGTTCTTTGTTATTCTTATCACTTGATTTTTCTGAGTTGTTATCATCCTCATATACGATCCCTTCTTGTTCAGTAGTTACATCGACTAATTGGCATTCCTCATTTCTGTTATTAATTTCTCTATCAGTTAATGTGAAAATATTTGTACTGTGATTAATGTCGGTTTGATTAATGCTATCTTGTGGATCATTAGCTGAGTTTGAGTGTGATAGTGGATTCAACAAATTTCTTCTACCTTTTTGTATTTTAATTGTTCTGTATTTTTCATCATCAGATGAATCTGAGTCTGACATTTGATTGGGAAAAATCTTTATCCCTAACTGAATCATCACATTCTTCTCCAGAGTCTTCCTAAAATTCCAGTCAACCGTTAAATAATTTATAAGCTAATGTAAAAATATACGTTACTTACTTTATACAAAATTTGGATTTTTGCTAGTTCTACGAGTTTTTTTCCCCTTGAATTCATTTTACCAAATTAGACACAAAATCAACAAGCAAATAGACTTCTAAACTGGGATCAAAATAAGATTATGATCATTACATTGAGGTTAGAAAATGGCAAAATAACGTACTATATGATAGTACGTTGTTTTGCCATTTTAAATGTACTGTTCTTCCACAGGCAGAATAATGTACCATACAGTACCTTGTTCTTCCTTAGTAACATAAACATAAACTCAGTATAAATACACTGTTTACCATAGTACGTTATGTTAATTTGTCAATTACATTCTTTTGCCATAGTTTGACCCGATCAGATGAGTGAGTACATCATTTGGTCATGAAAAGTTCTCAGAATGTAATATTCGTACAGAACTGATTTAGATACCTGTCGACAGTAGGTACTTGAAAGTGACTATGCTTATATGTCAAAAACGTAAAATCGGCATTTTTGCGAGTACACTGTTTTGCCTTGGCACGGTAGAATAGTAACATGTGAACAAATTTTTATCTATATATAAACTAACTTTTTTCTTTCTTGGGTATGTCTTAACGTTTCGATCAATGTAATAACCTTTTTCAAAAGTTTTACTGTGACTACTAAAATAATTCATATAAAAACAATATAATTTAAACATTTTGTCAAAATTAAAAGAAGTATTTTAAAATATGTAAAATTGTTTGCAATGTACGTTTTAAATTTATTGATTTTTTTTTTGGCACATCTTATAATGTTATTATGCATGTATTTTATTTATTACAAACATTACTATTCTAGAGAATAATGTGTTTATTATAAGAATTATTTTACCATAACGTTGACTTATACATACTTATTCAATATATTACCTGCATAAAAATACGTTTCGCAACTGTTGGTAATAATAGTTCTTTAATTCATTAGAGTTTAATCAGACAAATATGAATTTAATTGATATTATACGGGAGCATCTATAAATCACCATTATAGTACAAATAATGATGAAAAAATTGCACTGAACGAAATGATCAAACACTAACGAATGTGATTAATACTGTTACTGCAATTATTAAACTACATAGAAGCGGATTCATTACACATTGTTAACTAATGATCTAAATCAATATTTATGGCAAAACATGTTAAAATTTCACATGTATTTATTACAATAATTAAAATGCACTTTAAATAGTAGTGGACTTTAATACTTACCCGTCAAATAATTATTAATAATCAGTACGTTTCATGTGCTTTAATGTCTATGACAAGTATATTATACTTTTAATAATTCTACTGTATTTTAAAAATTATTTCGAATACCTATATAAAAATACATATGTGTCAAGTTGAAATTGACGTCTTTTAAAGCAATACTGGGGCAAACGGGTAGTTAAAATGTACAAATGATTTAATAGAATGTAACATTTTTGCCGAAATTAATGATGACAGTTTTCAAAATGTTTTCGAATAAGTTAAAGTCAAACGAAAGGGCAATAAGGAAATAACAATGGACACGACTTCTATAAAAATGCAAACAATCCACAAAGAAGTGAAAGGAATAAAATCAAAAGGATCAAAGGAAATATTATTTGAAAATAAGTATATTCTCCTTGCTTGTTAATGATAAATTTAATTAGCCGTAGTTTTATATTTAATAAAAATTCTATGTTGGGAGTGACTTGAACCCACAATTTGCCTTATCTGGATACTAGGGAAGTTTTTTATGTTATCTACCTAGATGCTATCGCGACAATTTTCTTACATGACTTTTCTATGACATTTTATAGTGTCAACTCGAAGTTTGATTCAAATCGCTTAAATTTTTTTGCTTTTCCATTCGTTTACAGAAGAGAAAATTAGTGAATTTAAACTTGACCACAGAGATCTCATAAAATTTTTATCAAAAGAACGCAGTAGCCCGAAAAATATCCCTAAGAGAATGGTGAGAGTGCATGGAGAAAATAGACTTTCCTATTTTCAGGTCAAATTTTGGTGTAAGCAGTTCAAATTGGGCAGGAAATCCATTCATGATGCTCCAAAGTGTGGAATACTTCTAGAAATACAAACAAATCATCACAAAGTTGAAGATTTGTTTTTGACTGACCGCCGAGTTTCAGTTATTGCTAGAGAAATATGAATATCAGACACTAATGTTTTTAAAATTCTACACGAAGATTTGGGAACGAGCAAAGTGTTATCACTATGGATTACCCAGCAGCTCAGCTGCTCAGAGTATATACCAAAAGGGGCTACAATAACGAGAAATGTCTACAAAACACAATTATTACAAAAAAATTATACAAAAAAGACCGTAGAATTTTGTTCAGAAAACTCTGCTTCTGTACAACTACAGGATGCATAAGACCGGATTGTTCAAGCAGTAATCAATGAACATAGCTTTCAGGAATTACAGCATCCATCCTACAGTCCAGTTTTCGCCCCCTATGACTATTATCTTTTTCCAAAATTCAAAAAAGCACTTGAGTTGGCGTCGATTTTTATCGAATGAAGGCGAGGAAACTGTTGTAAGATCGTATGTTGCGGAATTACCAAAAGTTTTTTTTTTCGAAGGCATAGCATTATTAAAGAAACGTTGGAATAAATGGTTCTTACGTAGAAAAATAAAATTTTGTTCGTTTTCTAACTCGTTTAATTCATAGCTAGGTAGATAACATAAAGAAGCTCCTCTCGTATATAGTAATTGCGACAACCTTATGTAAATCGAAAATACATGAAATATGGATTATAAATTTGTACTGTCGCTGAACACTAATTATGGACGAGCTAATACTACATTAGAAAGAACCAGTGTTACGTGATGCTCTGTTAAATCCGAGGCAGGACATGTTCTTGTAAAAACCTTTCGAAGACTAATCGGCGCTCTGACTGATTAAACCAAAAAGAAAACTATACACCAGAGACAAAATCTGATGCCTCCTGTCTCGTTAGTAATATTTTGTTGCTTGGGCAAATATATGAAAACAAATTGACAGAGTTAATAAGAAAACACAGAAACATAATGTGATATTGTCAACAACAATACAAATGTTGGAAGGTCTCTCCAAAACTATGGAATGGCTAAGAAATTAAACAAATGAATGGATAAAGGCTGCTAAAGAAGTACCTAGTGCAAAAATTTGAATATGAAAACTCGCAGAATCCTAAAAAGGAAAATAATGTCGTGAGAGATGGCACGAGTTGAAGGAAAAAGTTTCTCTGTTAAAAGAAAGTGTTTACCATGGTATGAAGGAAGTAGATGATGTGATATTTAACCAGTTGAGAGATAGAATGAGTATAAGTGTATTGAACAATACTTTGTCTTTTCTAAATTGTAAACATTTGAAATACTTGAATGACAGGGAGTTGAAAACTTGTGCTACAAACTTAGCTAGTGACATATTTTGAAGATGAGTTCTCTAGTTCTTCTTGACCAGCTACAGAATCCACAGTTAATTTTGAAGAAATTAATTAATTTCATCTTCTGAACCTAATCCAAGAAAAAAATTTTACAGATGTTTTCCCAAATGAGTGCATAGGTTTCAGAGTTTACTTAATGCTCCCAACTACCTCAGCAAGCTGCGAGAAGAGTTTTACCAAACTGAAGATAATTGAAAATTTTCAGATCAACAGTAGCTCAAAACAGATTGAAACACATCGCAATACTGTTTATAGAAAGTCAAGAATTTATTTCAATCAACTATGAAGAAACAATTAACTTAATTTTTGTATAAAAAGTCAAGGAAATATTTTTGTAAAAATATCTGCACACAACATAGTTTCTAAAGCTTAATGAAAGGTGGCTGATAAGATCGTCATTGCTTGAGCAAGAGGATAATGGTGGGTTTTAGTGAGTTTTATTTTTAGTCGGTATAAAAGAAAATTTAAAAACATATTCTTCTTCTTTTTATTATTTTTGTTGATTTCAAGTAAGGCTAATGTCTTTTATTCATAATCTGAATGAGATGAATCATGATTTTGAGATTTCTTCCAGTTTAAACTTTTTTAATCAGCTTGTACAATCACCTGCCAGTGTCGTTTATGTCTCCATGGTACATGAGGGTTATAGTTCATTGTTCTTTCCAAGTCTGAACTTGGTTGGTCTATTATCCTATCAAAGAATTTTCTTACTGGTTATTTTATGTATGATTCTATAGATGGTGTATTAGTGTTGGAATGTGTTTCTTTGTGCCTCATGTACTATGGGGCCTTCAATACCATTCTCAGCGTGATATTCAGAATGACTTGGAAGGAGTTATGCAGGGGAAGGTGGTTTCACCCAGGTCGGCACTGCATAGGTCATCATCAGTCATATGATTTGTTTATATGTTCTCAGTTTAGTTGTTTCTGATAGTGTGCTGTATCTTCCTACTAGAGGCCAGAGTCTTCTCCGAGCTGATTTTTCTTCTTTCGCTTTGTTCTTGAGATGGACGGAGAAAGTTAACCTGTTATCTAAGGTTACGCGTAGATATGTTGGTGAACGGTGACCTTGGTTTTCTTGATGGTTTACATATAATTAACCTTTCACTGGTTTTAAAGTCCTTCTGAATGTTACCGCGTTTGTTTTGTTGCTGTTAATTGAAATCCTCCATGTGTTACACCAACTGACTATTGCGTCGAGGGCCCTTTGTAGTGCTTCGAATGCGCTATTTGGGTTTATTGATTGCGTAAGGATAGCTTATCATCTGCATATGTGGCTATGATGGTTTAGTTTGGTATTGAAATGTCTGCTGTATAAATGGCATGCATGTGGGGCGAGAGTGTTGATCCTTGTGGAACTCCTGCGGATAGTATTCTGGTTGATGAAAGAGTGTCGTTTATTTTGAGTTGGAAGGTTCTTCTATGTAGATATTCTTTAATGATTTGGTTAAGTGAATACATTTGACGTGTATTATAGCCGCTGGTGTCAAAGACTATTAAAAGCTTTAGCTGCGTCACGGAATGCAGCCGTAGTGTAGATCTTGTTGAAGCTTACTAGGATATTTTTGTTTTAAAAAAAGTGCATATAGGTACTTCTATATTATAGTATTTATAAATACAAAAAATATGTCTTTTTAGTATGCATGCATCATAAACCAATCAAAACACACCCATAAGCGTGCATAATCGGGCCTTTATCGCACGGCGTGCGTATAAAGGTTGCTTGGTAACAGCCAATCCCAAGCGTTTAATAGTCCATTCAAATGTCAGGAAATGTCAAATGACATATAGGTACATGTCACTCGATAATATGTATTGGAATTATTGATTTGGTTTATTTGGTTTGTACCGCATTTAATATCGTATAACATTATTATTTTATTGTAAACTATCAAATTAATCAACAATTATGGTCAATTTTATTTCAAAACATGTAACATGAACGGAAAAATTATTTTAAATGAATATTAAACGTACAATTTTGATTATTCGTTATTGTTAAGTGACTTGCAGCATTACTTATTTGTGTATTTTCAACGTTCTTATCAGTGTTAACAAATGTGTCAGATCCAATATTGCCTCCTTTCTGAACATCTCCAGCAATTAATTTTGAAACGCCTAATTTGTTTGTGATAGACTCTTCAATATACCCACTCGCTGTTGATGAGGATTTCCAACCCACTTGGCGTTTCAACTCATCGACATTCATCCCTCCATTAGCCATAATCGTGGCAGATATTCGTCTGAAGGCATGACTTGTGTATTTATGAGCGTTTATGAAATTTAGATAACGTGCTATAATGGAAGGGCATTTTCCAAAGGTATTAATCCCAACAACTTGTTTTATACATAGTCCTTGAGATTATTTTAAGAAAACTCGATCTGTACTGATATGCTTTGGACGTAGTGCAAGATATTTATTAAATATCTCGGCATACATTATGTTGGAATTATCTACTACAGCAAACGTCCGGCCTTTTTCTGTTTTTGACGGACGAATACAAATTATCAGGGCAGATCCTTCTTTTCTTATATCACTCATAACCAGATTACACATTTCGCTTCTTCTGCAACTACCAAACACTCCACAAATTGCTACAACTTTTAAAAATAAAAATATATTATCTGGAGCCTGACTAAAAAACTTGCATAAATCTTCTTCCGTAAAAACCAAAGATTTTTTAGCTTCTTGACCTTTGCCCACTCCTTTCATAAAGGCATGGAGTTTGTGATAAGATGCTAAATCGATTCTGTTTTTAACCCTTAGCATAGCTTGCAGTTTGGAATGAATGCACCAAAGTGACGAAGCTTTATAAATTCTGGACATTTCCAATATATACGCTAACATTACTGATTTATCAATATGTTCAGTCTGTTTCTGCTCCATCCATAATAATAATTTTTCGTACTCTTTATAATATAAATGCTTGGACTTTGCAGGTATTAAACTTAATTCAGCTTCAGCAGCTAGTTTTTGAATTTCTGTCGACATTATTAATACAACAATGATGTTTAATAATTAAGTGAAATGTCAAATGACATAATATAGAGACACATGTCACTCGATAAAATGTATTGAAATTATTGATTTGATTTCTTCTAATTAAAATTATTGTTGCATTTATACTAAAAAATATCGTATGACACAGTGCATAATTAGCTTTTAAAGCACTCGTAACGTTAAAACTCGTTACTCGTAACGTTAAAACTCGTTACTCGTGCTTTAAAAACTTGATTATGCACTAGTGTCATAATATACTATTTTATTTCAATAAACTAAGTTTGACACACCATTAAAAAAAGCTATTACTTTTACCCTGTTATTTTTATTATTTCATTAAATACTGAAAACAGCCATAATTATACTTAATTTTATTGATTTTGTATTTCACCACCTTTCTTATTGTCTGTTTCGAGAGTAAATAACTTTATTTTCTGTCAATTTGAAATAAATATTTTTGGATGGCAATATTAGTTAAATTTGTATAAGTAGGTATGCAAAAAGTAATTGCCATTTCAACAATTTAAAAAAGTAAATTGATGATTTTTAATACGGAAAACAAAACAGATAATTGTGTGTTTCTAATGCTTTTCAAAAGAAATGTTCCTCAAAAATATTTTGAAAGGAATTTCATCAAATACTTCATATAAATAAATCATCATCCCATTACAAAGTGTATAACATGCATATGTATAGTATATATGCTGTATATACAGATACTTGGTTTGACCGTACATAAAAATCATGCATGTCTTCTCCTTGGAATTATAAACTCGTTTTAGATTTTTAGATGGAGTCGTGGGCGGCATATTTTAACAAATGAATAAAAAGGTAATAAATATCAAGAGATAGACACCATGTTTGTAATTCAATTATAATATCAAACCTGTAATTTTTTTGATTATTGTTTACTTAACAATAACATATTCGTTATGCTTTTTTTTCTGTGTGGTATTTTGATTTATTGCGCCTCTCAGTTTTATCCTTTTTTTAGAAGCCGCACACACGTAAATATCATAAATTTCCCGTGACCGTAAATTTAAGCGGAAAATTGTGGTGTTGTCTAACCAAATACTTATAAATTCGCGATTATCATTAATACGTATATCGGAGGAAAAAAAAGCACACATCCCGAATGGAAGAAGCATAAATAAACATTTATTTATGGGTTTATTGACATGGGACCTTTTTTAATTCCGGTCAATTTAACCGGGCCGATGTTTGAGTGGAGGAGAAAAAAGCTCGATTACGAATTTGTGATGCGAAAGTCATTATTCCAAACTTTAAATCATTTGTAAATATCTTGCGGTCAGGTTTCAGCAAAGGGAATGGCAAATGACGTTAGTACAAAAGAATCATTTTGTTGCAACTACAAAAATTACAAGCATTCTTTTACTAAGGAAAGATATAATTAGCATGAATTTTGCTATAAATAATTAGATAAATAACATTTTATGAATTTTATATATATTGGAAATCAATGAATATATATATTACTAGAAATTTAATTCCCATGTATTCCTATGTATATAAATAAGTTTTAGTATGTATAAGCATTGTGGCGCCGCACATTTATATTAGTGTAAGATAAGCGCCGCGATATCTATAGCTTCTCACGGTTACGTGACTGTTTTGTGTGTGAAACGTAAAGGGATTACCAAGACAATATAGAAAACGGGGAATCCCATATTTCAAACTATAAGAAGGAAAATACGTGTTGCAATCGAGGAGTCGGCAAATAGACTTCAAGAAGAGTCGACAAGTGAACTGCATGGGGTCGACAAGTAGACCTAAGTTTAAGAAGTGCGTCGGCTCCAACATTTACATAAATAGCGGTTTATTAAATGTATATATTTACAAGTAGAACCTTGTAAAATCAACCGCACAATAAGTATTCAAGCTTATGTGTTTAAGTTATTATATCTTCTGTTACATAGATTTTGTTCGAAATTTGGCAGTGTATGCCAATTCTCTACATCTTGTTCTTTGGAGGTAGAAAATCAAATGGAAAGCTGCTAGCACCTTATTCAGCAAATAAGAAAATTCAACTTGAACGCGTCGAAGATAAGACGATGCCCATCAATCATGAGAGAAGAAAGTAGCATTTAAATAAGGTATTTTAAGAAAATATTGTATATAAATGTATTGATAAAATAAGTGATTAAACATAATAACTCAGTTTCAAACAGAGACGAAAGAAATGAATATATTTATCTAAATCTAAATAAATATATTTAATAAAGTCTCCCAAGTGTAATCGAATTATATAATTTGATATATTTTTAGCGTTGTAGTATATACATGAATTTATATAAAAACATTTAGCCCGAGTTGTAGTTTCTTGAAAACGTTGTTACGATTTTATTATAACGAATGATATGCTTAAATATTATCAAAGCGTATTTAACCTATTTGTTAATGTTTTGTTTGTATGTTAAAAACAGTTGATTGTATAAGTATTGTACTTTGTTTGTAATAAAATTATTGATTTCTAATACAATTATTATCTTATACAAGGGTATTTTATTGTATTTACACCCAATGATGCTCTAGGAAACTGTTAATTTATCATCTCTTTTAATCCGAATCGCCTTGGGATGAAGAATTGGGCTTAGCTGGCAAACAAAACAATTTATTTTATTTTATTTTAGAATTCCATATTATTATTAACCTAAATTTCAAATAACAGTTCCTTTTACTATATAGCTTTCAACTTTTGGGACATTACACGGGTGTACCTTTACAATATGACGCAACAGCGTGGGACCACTTTTACATTAAATTAATAATAAATTTATTGATGGTTCCTTTACAATATCATGGAAAAATTGTATTTCTATGTATATAAATTCTAAATATGTAGTATACGTTTTTCAAAATTAAAAAAAATAAAAAAACTCAATTTTATCGGGTAATATTTATTATCATCCCAAATAACCATTCCTTATTTTTATTTATTTTTCAGCACATATTGTACATGTTTTTTATGATGGTACAAAAATGATAAAGAACATTAATTACATTGGTCCTAAGTATATTTCTGTGGTTTCACATTGGTCCATAACGTAGGGTACCATGATTAGCACATTGACCTCAAACAATGCTACTTTTGCTTTCGTATGGTAGTGAGTTGTAATTTGGCCCCACTATTATAGCAAACGAGCTTAATGTAATTTACACAAACTACACAAAGTACACATAGACGTTACAATGTAATTAAACGTGTAAACGTAAAAATTAAAGTGCGGGGCATAATATTCATGTAGATTGATTATAAGATCCTGATTTATCATGCAAAGGCAAAGAAAATTTAAACTAAGAGTTTTAAGATAACAATAGACACATGTGTTAGTAGTAGTACTTGCTTGTACAAATTGATTTCTAGTGCATCTATGATGACAAGAAGCTTAACAATTCTTATCACATATTCCGCAGTAATTATTATTCATCTGTATCTGTATTTTTACACACGAATTTATGTTCAATATTTAAAATTAGTTTTCTGGAAAATAATTACTGTAAAGTTACATTACAAGTTCATTAATTGCAAAAGTTTCTCCGGAGGAAATTCATTTAATGCATGCAAGTTTGTTCCATCGTTCGTTTGAAAGTTGAAATAAACAACGCAAGTAATAAAAAGTCTCAACAAACAATATCAAATATCCCATTAATAAACACACTTAACTTATCTTTATTGTCTTCACCAAAACATTAAATACGAGAACATGTTGATAAAGTTGAGATTAATTTTTGGAAAATTTAATTTAATATTAACATATAAATCGGGAATTATCCCATTCCTATTGTATTAAAATAGCATTGAATACATCCAAACCAACTAAGCCAAGTGTTCAATAAAACTACTACAATATTGCCACCCAGAAACCTTATACATTGTGGCTGAAATTAAAGTGATCCCTTCTGGCTAAAACGCAAACACGAAACTTTCCTTTTTTCCCTATTCCTTAATTCACCAGGAGATATATCAGGTAGCGACTTGTGTGGCGGCTCTTTATCCATTAACTTCTAATAGCGTAACAATCCACTAGGCTTTACTCAATGATATTCAGGTTTTCGTACCGCAGTGACTCGTTCTTTTACGGATTACATCCCCATGTTGCGAAAGTATATTTTCGATTCTATAGTTTACAAGTCTTTTATTACTGTATATTTGTAATTACTTATATGAATTACCTACATCACAGTATCCTATTTCTTTGTAGTACACAATAACAGTAATGATCATAATAATACGATTTTAACAAAGGTAAAAAATGCCTAAAAAATTAGCTCATTAGGAGCACCTTTGTATAATTTTTTTTTGTATTATACACAATTTTCCATAACTTGGTGACTAACCATTGTTATACTTTTTAAAATGGCACAACCTATACATTATCACGTTTAGATATTTCTGTATAATTCCTAGTCAAAAGATAGTATATAGGCCTAAAATCTAAAGTTTTCGATTTTTATAAATATTGATTGATTGATTGATTGATTTATTTACTCAAAAAAGATGTACAGGGTATGTACAAGTTTGCAAATAGTCATGAATATATATATATACAATATTAAACGAAACATAATATATACAAGTAAAACTACATCAAAAATATAGACATGTTCACGTATGTGTAAAAGTAACAAAACAACAAAAAACACAAGCACTGAAAAAACATTAAAACTAACAATAGCTTTCCCAATTCAAGTTCATGAATTCCGGTATATCATAAATTACATTTTCAAGCAGTATCGTTTTTATTCTATTCTTAAATCGCTTTGTATCAAGGCGTCTAATGGTATCGGGCATCCTATTAAACAAAATCAGAGCCTGATGATTTGTTGCCATCTGCGTTCTCGCCAGTCGGTGATAAGGATAAGCTATATTATTTCGTCCCCTTGTGTTGTAGTTGTGGACATCACTGTGGGTTTTGTATTTGTTTGATTTGTGGATTTGTGTGAGGCAGGCGAGGATGTAAATGGCTGGTAAGGTAAGTATTTTTAAATTTTTAAAATAGTCTCTGCAACTTGTGTATCTTGTGATGCCAACTATTGCTCTAATAGCCTGTTTTTGTTGCAGGAAAATTCTCCTAGCTGCTCCACAACCACCCCACAGGATTATGCCATATGTTGCTCTACTGTGAAAGCAGCCATAATATGCTACTTTTGCAGCCTCTGCACCTGCTATTTGTTTAATTCGTCTCACGGCAAAAATGGATGTTGTGATCCAGATGCTCATTCCACGAAAGATTACCCGACAAATACACACCCAAAAATGTTAGACTTTCACTCGCCGGAGCACCAGTGGAGAACACAAGGGGCTGTTGTTTATCTTGGTTCATTTTCAGACCATTAGCCCAGAACCATTCTTGAGCCTCCTTCGCCACTCTGTCAGTCTCATCCTTCCCATCAATACCGTCTACATTGATTAAAAAGGAGGCATCATCCGCATACAGGAAAGTGCTGTCACAATTCACATTAATAGGGAGGTCGTTAATATATATGATAAACAGAACTGGACCCAGTATCGACCCCTGTGGGACACCAAGCTTCACCTCAGCAGTGCCGGACATCTCGTTCCCCCAATAAACCCGCTGTTGTCTATCTTCTAAATAGCTCTTTATGAATTTTAAGACTGTGCCTCTTATCCCCCAGTACTCCAACTTTTGCATCAGAATCGAATGGTCGACCGTGTCAAAAGCTTTCGACAGATCTGTGCAAAGCAACTTCATATTCTGCTTCGCGTCCATTGATCCCGCCACTTGATCCAGTAGGTCTAATAATGCTGTAGTCGTGGATCTCCCACATCTATACCCATGTTGCTCGTTGGTAAACATGCCGACGTGTTCCAGATATTCTATAAGCCTGTCTCTAGTTATTTTCTCGAAAATCTTTGATATCGCTGGTAATATTGATATCGGCCTATAGTTCTGGGCGTCATCGATACTTCCAGTCTTGTGTATTGGTACTACCTTAGCCTGTTTCAGTTCTTTAGGGAAGACACCGTGGAGAAGACAATTATTGAAGACATTCATAATCGGTTCTACTATTATATGAATGACAGACGCCAGAATCTTTGTATCGAGACCATAGATGTCCTTTGTCGATTTCATTTTCAGTCCCCGAAACGCACCAACAACCTCTTCTGTCGAAACTGGCATCATGAACATTGAATTGGTCGTCACATTGGCATGGTTCTTCAATAGCCTGGAAGGACTATTAACAGGACCCGGCATTGTAGTGGTCACATTTTCACCCACACTACTAAAGTAGGTGTTCAGTTCATTCGCAGTCAAGACGTTCTCGTGTAAATTCACTACCATTCTACCAGTCTCTCTCTTTATAACATTCCATACCGCTTTCTGCCTATTTTCTGAATTGACAATCATGTCCCTAATGGCTGCAGATTTACTTTTTATAACTAGTTCTTTGTACTTCCGTCTTACATTGTCATATTCTAACTTCACATCCGGTGATTTCGTCACTGCATAGATTACATGAAGTGCATCCAGACCGCGCTTTAGTACTCTAAGTTCATCTGTGTACCAGTTTGTGTTCATGCCACCATTGAAATTTGCAGGAACAATTTCCTCCGGAAAAGATCTATAAAAAGGTATATTTTTCAAAAACGACATACTGAATAGGCACCGTTTCTGGTAGTGTTGCTCATAATAAAGGAAACTAATTCAGACATATTTATTTTTGTTCAACTACTAATTGCATGTGCACAAAACTCAATTAAACTTACATGACACTTTTTTGTCTGGAAGTAAATCAGTTCAAATAGAACAGCACCAAACACACTAATTTTTTAAACTTTGTATATTCTATTTGATTACGATATAGTATTGACAACAAGAAACTTATTAAATATCAACCATTAAGTAACGGTATTGCTTCTTAGTTGACAGGCGTAATTTGTTGATGCTAGCTAGCTAGCTTAAAATAACTGAAGTGATTTTATAATGATTGTTTCTAAGGTTACAGATATGATGAGGGCGTTAACCTGGAAGATGTTCCAGGACATATGCCTCTGGAAGGATAATAGACACTTTCATTATAACTGGTAGTATTGCATATTAAAAACCACAGAAACCTTAATATGTAGTAAATGATTAAAACCAGCATTGCAAGTACCGTAAAAAAAATTTCATCCCTATCGAATACATTTAAATATTGATTTACGTATCATTTTGAAGCAAGAAGAGTGTTCTACCAATGGGTAATAACTAAAATTAATAGCCATTGACATTGATAATATGTTATTTACGAATGAAGATACTTTTCATAGTATTCAAATGGAAACCATTACTTCATTAGTGAATAGATCATCAGCATAACTGGAGCATAAATGTATGAGGAAGCATTCTTGATGATCGGATGATAGGCTCACATTTCTTTGAAGGTAGTATTAACGGACAAGCGTATGCACAATTTCTATCCAGCAATTTAGTGGAATTATTGGACGATGTTCCACTAAATTCAAGAAGAGACATGTGGATGCAACAAGATTTCGAACCGTTACACTCTACAATACAAGCATATTTTTTTTAAATAAATAAAATATTTCCAGGGAGGTGGCTAGCCTGCTAGGTCGCTGGACATCACAATTAGATTTTTTTATGAGGATACGTCAAAGATCAAATACCTGTAACGACAAAAGAAGCTATGCCGGAACATATACAACAAATATTCAGAAATATAATTGTTCATCTTCTTATTTATGTTGACCTATAAAGTCGGAAGCATGTTCAAAAATGTTTAGAGGTGAATGAATATTCATCTGAACATTTTTTGAAATAATTTTTACCTATCTTATTATTCCTATTTATTATTATTTTATAGATCTTGTTCCACTAATTACTCATCAATTCACGTAACAGTTCTTATTTCTGCTAAAATGAGCTATTAATTTGATTGATTTTGAAGTTTGTTTATTGTAGCATATTCTATATATTTTGTGAAATATCATATATTTCTTAATAACATGCTAATATTTAAGGGGGTTTATTGTTGGATCCATTTTGTGAAAAAACACTTCTTATGAACATATGTCCTTAATGTCTTAACTTTTGGGTGCTAAAGTTAAAAAAAAAAATTTTAAACTTTGGTATTACCCTAGATATTTTTGTTAAATTTTGTACACGCCTTTTATGCATCAAGATGCATTTTCTGATGTACAATCAATTTTATAATATTTACCTGTGGTGTGGTTTTTTTTTATATTTTTTTGGAGAAACATATTGCAGTGACCTTGAGTTTGGTGGTAGATTATAAATAAGTATAATCAAGATCACTTCGAGATTTAATTTAATTAATTGTTATTTTATTTATTTTTATCATGATGTGTATATAAATATTCATTATGTCAATATTTTGCAAAATTTAATTTTTATTTACGTTAAATAATATGAGAATGTTAGTATAAATTTTATAAAAGTCATAATATTAAAATAAGCATAAAATATTACGTGGATGATGACAAGAAAGTGTTTCTCGCACGAAGAATACTGTTATCGGGAGAGGTCGATAGTGTGGCTCGGCGAAAACAATATTTTTCGCTAGATGCATTGGAAGAGTCATGAACGTGTAAACAAGTTTATATTTACATATTTGTTTATCTTTTTGAAAAATCAGTAATGCGCTGGTTTCCTGAGTGGTGCAGCGCTGCAGCTATGTATTTCTGGAGGTGGAATCGTATCTGTCGAACACAACCGGGCGTTTTTGTGAAGAAAAATATCGATATAAGACCGGGACCGAGGAGAAAACGGCAGAGTTGCTTGGTGTAAACCGCACTCAAAAGAGGAAAAAAGGAGAAGTAGGTGGAAACCTCTTCTTCCTCTTAAATGTTATATTAACTTATAAGTTTATTCATGAATTTGAACTTAGAATAATTTTCAAAGAGATTTGTCGATACTTATAAAATTTTCAATAATAATTAAAACTTGTAATATTTTCCGTAATAATTTTGTACTTATAGAATTTTCTAACCGAAGTGGAACTTAGAATAATTTCATGAATTAGATATCGTTTTTTTTATTTGGAGTTTAATTTACATTGAGACTTGTTATTATTTTGGAAATAATTATTTATGTTAGGAACAGTTTTATTTAATTAGAACTTTGAATTTTTTTTTTATTTTCTAGGATGTTTTGTTTTATATGTAGGGTTATTACACCATGCATTATGATAAAGCATTTTAGTGACTGTAACGATCAAGTTGAATAGCATAATAATTTTTTTTTATAAACAATTTCTTTACTATTTTATTTACCAGATTAGAAGATTTGTGGTTAATAATTTTGTTTTATGTATATAAAGAATAATTGAACAGTGATCGAGTTTTTTTTTAATGATGGATGAGTTTGAAGCAATGTACGAAGAATTAAGGTGATTTAATAATGTTTGTTATAAATGTGTGTATAGTGTTGTACCAATTTTTTTTGAGTGGTGTTTTGTATTGGAATCTCAAAGGGAAGTAAAGTTTTATTTATATATATATATTTTCTTTTTATGTATATCAAGTATATTTTATAGTACTTGTGTGTTTGATATTAACGTATTGGGTAATAGATCAGGGATGTGTGCGATGAATTAAGTAGTTGTTTAATTCATAGCATGGAGTCCTGGTGAATCCTTAAAACACGAATTAGTCTTGGTGGTCCTGTGTTGGGACTGTGCAGAACTAATCAGGGCTGAGTTAATTAATTAAATGCACAAAGACTTTTTATTTTATTAAATTTAAAATTTGTATATATGCCTTAAGGGGTGAGCACATGGTGGTGTATGTTCGGGTTGTGTCCGACGAGTAAAAACATACTCGTAGGGTGGAACTTTGGGGTACCTACCAGTGTGAATTTGCTTTCTGATGGTACTGTCTTGGGAGCGAGCAAAGGCGCCAGGCAGGACTAATTAGGGCAAAGCCATTCCCTTAATGTTTATATATATTTTTTTGTAAATAATAAATCGCGTAATTTTTGGTTATTCATATTCCAGTACAATTCACAATATGCAATAAATTTTATTTTATTAAAGATGTTGATTGTTTACATGTATCTTTGACGAATATAAATCATGATAATCACGTTTATTTTTAAAATATAATTTTTTTTCTCGACGTTATGCTTTCATTAATTATAATTTCTTTATTATATTGACTAGTTGATTATGATATGGGTAGTTTTAGATGATGTTTTGAAATATTAAATTTTTGTAAATATATATTTGTGTAATTTTAAAATTTCTCGTTCTTTAATACTTTCTTTTAATAAATTAGATGATAAGATTTATTTTGCATTTTATTTTCTTTACCTGACCTGGTGATAATTGAAGAGCATTCAAATTGATTGGAGAATTTATTTATATTTTCTGCCCCTGAGAGAACATTTTCTTTAGTCATTCTAAACTGAGCTAGTTAAATGTAAAATTGCCTAACCTACTATTTAGCAGAAAATTTGTTGTATCTTAGTCTAGCATAAGGCCTAGCACTAGGATGCATGCTTGATTCTTACCTACTTATTGATCGAATAGTTTAAATTATTTTTATATAAATCTCAATTTGCAAGAGTCACAGCAATATGTTACGCCATTGCTTTTTTTTAAAGTACTTTTTTTAAATCTCCATTCGTTTCTGAGCAAATATGGTATCTTTTTTTTGTTTGACGTACGATTTTCGCTTAAAAAATAAAATTCTTTCATGTGCACGATGTTATGAAATTAGGTATTAACATGGATTAAAAACAATCTAGTAGGTAAGAGAGATTTTTTTTTGTAATCATAAACAGTTTTGACATTTATCAACCTAGTATACTTGTCACTTATTTAAGTCGTTAAACATTAATTATTATTAAAAAAAAATATGGTTCAATTTACGAAGTCTGAGTATGCAGACATGCATTACATGTACTTTAGCACCCTACAGTTCAAAGACATTTAGGACATACGTTCATACGAAGTTTTTTTCATAAAATGGACCCAAAAATAACCCCCTTAAATATTAGCATGTTATTAAGAAACACACTGTACAAAAATCTTATTTCAACCTCATTTTTAGAACAAAATATTATAAAATCATGCTTGTCAACTCAGAATTAAGCAACTTATTAAATGTCATCTGTTCACGTGTCAATTTGCAGTAAATATCCATGGCTCACTACACCATATTCAAATAAAAAGCATGTAGTTTGCAAAATTATATCAAACAATGACAATAGCACAATAATGATAAATTTTAAAGTAATAACCTGTTATATGCTTTTAGTGTAAAATTTAGTAAGCAATTCAAAAAATAAGTGATATACAGGTTGTTCTATTTGAAAAAAATGACTTTTAGGCAAAAATGTGTGATGTAAATTTAATCCAATTTCCTGCGTATATATTTAGTAACTGAAAAAAACAGAAATATGCTTGTATTAGAACATTTTATTAAAACAACATTACCAAAGATGGTGACCATCTAATGCGTTGTTTTTGAGAAATATTTTTTTTTATAAAAAAAAACAGACATTTTGAGCCTTTTCTATCTTCGCTTTTTTACGGGCAATATAAAAATGTTATAATATACAGGATATTCCATTTAAAAAACTGTAAAACAAATTATAGAACAATCTGTATGATACAAAAATAAATTTCAAAGGACTCCTATAGAGCGGCTATTATAGGAACAAGCCGCCTTGAAATGACTTATTTATAAAGTCACAATTTGTCTTCCCAAGGGAAACGCTTGGTCTGTATAATTTACAAACTTTAAAAGAAAATAAACAACACAAAATAAAAATGAGTAAAATAATAGTTATTTGTCATCTAATAAGTATGTCTACCGAGGAAGTTAATAATCCTCATAATATCTCTATAGATATTTACTCAATTGTAATAGATAAGTAAACTTCGCAAACAGATGCAGTTTATAAATTAATTTGTGATTCCAACAAACGGTTACGATAAAACTTATCATCAACGTTCATTTCCTAGAGCAATAAAATATCAACACATGTATTCCTATATGCATAAAGTCGTTGAACGATTGCTGATGCTATCTTTCTAGATGTCAAAATTTATGAATCTGAAGAACTATGTAAATATTATATACAAACTACTTTGCAAATTTTAAACTCGACTTTGTGACTATTTATAGTCTAATATTTATTTAATGATATTAAACATGTAATCGTTAAAATGAAAACATTTTTCATTTCTGTGAAGAATATAAAATGCAACAATAGAAAACAGATTAATTGGTATATGTTCTGATGCAGGTTGGTTTTCTGTTCTATATACAAGGAAAGTTTTTCACAATATTCTATTTCTCTAAAAATACTTGAATAATTGGAATGAAAGACCTTATTTTCTTCCTCAAAAGTAGTTTATTAACTTGATGTAGTAGATTTCGTGTGCCCTATAAACATCATCAATAGTAACTGATTAAACGTCTTATTTACGAGTTTATATACATTTTGAATCAAATTAACAAAGAATACAGAAAAACAAGCATGAAGTAGACAGAGGGAAGGAGTAAAAATATACACCATTCAATGAAAGAATTATAACGAATAACCTAACTAACTGAATAAATAGATAAATTTGCCCTAAGATTATTACATACTTCACAGAAGGTAGTATCGAGGAATAACAATCATATATGAAACTGGACAAATGGTTGATTTAAAGTGCGATTTTCTAATGGTAATGATTATAATGTTACAAGAGTCATACAAATTCTCCAGAATAATGTACTTACTCATAGACTTTCCTAAATATTTATTAATGTTTTTTTTAAATTTTTCATTTTTTTTCATATATATAGTTTCCCATATGTTAAAACTCTACTATTGCTTTTTTTTAGAACCAATTCTACTTTTTCTAAACTAAAGTCATGATCAGTATCTAAATGATGCTTTGGAGGTGCCCAGACACAGACTATCGATTTATAAAAAAAGCCCACAGTGTTTAATAATAACTGCCTACAATAGAATCACTAAAAATTTAAAAAGTCTACCGTTGAAAAAATTCAAAGTAGAGTTAAAAAAGATACTGATTGCCAGATGCTATTACTCTTTTAGTGATTTTGAAAATGACAAGCATATCTTAGATTTGCATATCTAATTTGTTTGTGATTGTTGTATTTTTTTTATATTATTATATTGTATTGTACTGCGCGATAATTTAAATTCTAAATTAGAGCAGTTTGTGAAATTTAAATTAAGTTGGTATATAAGTACTACTTTACAATTTGAATTGTCAAAGTGACGTTTCAAAATGTTTGATTTAGAACATAAGATTTTTCTTACTGAAAGTTATTTTAAAAATGCCGAACGACAAGAGAATGGTGAATGGACATATTCAGTATCGCACTGCATCAATGATTTTCAAAATGCCTTCCGTAATTTTCCTGCGGATTATCAAAAAGTAGTCCAAGAAATTTACACATGTGTGGCGAAATTTCGTAATGTTGGAGCTGTAGGTAGGAAAGCTGGTAGTGGCGCGCCCAAAAAAAGGACTCCTGAGATTGTGGCAGATGTTGCAGAAAGAATGGAACAGTCTCCCAAAAAATCTCTTCGCAGATTAGCCCAAGAAATAAACCTTTCATATGGAACTTGTCAATTTTAAAAGAAAATTTAAATATTTATCCCTATAAGATTAACGTCGTTCAAGAGCTATTCCCTCGAGATTTTCCTGTACGAATAGAATACTGTCAGTGGTTTTTGAATAATTTAAATAACAACAACACTTTGGATTTAACATTTTTTTCTGACGAAGCATGGTTTCACCTATACGGCTATATAAACAAACAAAATATGCGTATTTGATCTTCGGAGAATCCTCATGAGTTTATTCAATCGCCTCTCCATCCGCAGAAAATTGGTGTTTGGCTAGCGGTATCTAGAAGGCGTATATTTGGATCTGTGTTTTTGAAGGAACGATAAATGCTGAGAGATATCGAAATAATTTACTTGAATCGTTTTTACAAAATCTTCATGATGACGAACTTTTACATGGGTATTTCCAATAGGACAATGCAACAGCTCACAAAACATGGGAAAGTATGGCTCGAATTCGCGAGTTTTATGGTAATCGAGTCATTGAATTTCCGCCTCGCAGTCCGGACTTAACGACTCTTGATTATTTCATTTATCCGTATCTGAAAAACACAGTTTACAAAAATAACCCACAAAATCTTGAAGAACTACAAGAGGCAATTTCTAATGCATGTAACGCTATAACCGTTCTGATGTTGGCAAATGCTTTTGAAAATATGAAACGGAGGGTTAACAGTTGCATTGCAATAGGGGGAGAACACTTTGAACACCCTTTGTAATTCACAATAAAACTAATTTATCTTGTAATGCTTTCATTTCCATTAAATTTAAATCGATTACACATAAGATTCACAAATGTCACAAAGTATATCATAACCGCAAATTTCAATTAATCAATAATTGACATTCTGGACAACCTAATAAAAAAAATCCCGCCTGCTATAATTTAGAATTTAAATGATCGCGTGGTATTGTATTGTATTAGTTAGTTGCTTATGCTTGTGTTATATTTGAATTGTTTAATTTTTTATATTTATATATACATTTGTGTTGACTTGTTCTATACCATTTTTATGGTCAATTGTATGAATAAATTTTATTATTATTATTATGTAGAGCCAATGATGATTTCTCAACATTGTCTAGCTTAACATGATGTCATATGTTTTTGTACCGCGTTTGGACATTCTTTTCTTCTGGTCTGACCAATGTATAATTTAAGGCAAGAATTACCACCGTTTTGTAAATACCTGGTTTTTCAATGGGTCTGTGTTAATTATTTTGGTTTTCTAACAATTTTGTAAAGTATTGTTTTTGGAAAATGCTGGAAATAAATTGTATTTTTTAAATAGTTTAGTTGCACTATTAATGTCAACGTTTATGAAACGATATTTTGCTGTAGGTTTTAGTGTTATTCGAAGTGTCTGGTGTGAGTTTGATTTTTGAAACATTGAAGATTTTGTTTTTAACTTTCAAAACTATGTTCTTACCGACCATTTAATTCTGCGACTTTAATTATATCAAGGCAGTCGACATGATGGAAATGAGGGTTGCGAGAGAAATTTGCGATGGCATCTTCTTCTTTAGTGACTGTAGTGGATGAGTTACCAATTCAAGATGTGCGATGCATAAATTTTTTTGATAATATACTTACAATTTGTGCTTTGTTCACATATCTGAACGGCAGAGGATATGAAGTCACCAGAAAACTCAGAAGTAACAGGTTTCCAAAAAGATATCCATTGACTGAAAAAAAAAGCAATAGACAAAAACGAGCCTGAAACGTACGAAGTCAGTATTTCTAAAGTAAAAGGCATTCTCGTAGTCAAATGGATGGATAACGCCTTGATAACCATTTAGTACAGTAAAACGATATTCTCAAGCGCAAAAGATTTTATTGTGATTGGGGAATACAACAATTTTATAGAAGGAACGGATTGGATGGCTGGCGATATCTCATCTCAATTAGATGTAAAAAATGCTATTAAGCATTTTTACTAAAATTAAGCCTGTATTGTATTTTGTATAAAGAATCATCTCCAGATAGAAGATAAACAACAAACTTAGAGTTTCGTCCATTAGTTGCTCAAATGCTTTTAAGAGAATGTGGCAATTAGTTTGGCAAGTAGACCACCAACAAAATAAAAAAAGAAGAAGATGAGGGTCCTTGTGTACAGTATTTTTCATACGTTGTAGGTACATACAATAGATAATAAACCATCAAGAAAAAGAATAGCTTGACCAGAAATGTAGCAAATTCGTAGAACCTTAAAAAATAAAAGCAAGACTGCACATGCGAAGTAATACTGAAGAATGTCGAGAAGAGTGCCGAAGCATCAATAAATATTTTGAAATAACTTCTAAGAAAAGCAAGAGACAAGATGTGGAAAGAAGGAAATGAGGAAATACAAATGCCAGCCAAACATTATATGGTAAGAAAGAACAACAGAGAGTATTAAAGCAACATCCCATACTTTAAATGGAGGGAGTCTTTTAAGCGAACACATCGAAGAGATGAAGAGATGGAAGAAATACTTATAAAACTATTCTATCAAAAAAATTTGTGTTTATCAATATATCCGCCCAGTGTCACCATATGATCACAAACCTTAAAGGTTTGAATAAACTACTGATTTTACAAAATTAGATATATTCATATCCAAGAGGTCTTATAAAAGGGATATGCTAAAAACTATACTTCCAATAATTTGAGCAGAAATAGGTTAATGTTAATATAACGTAATATAAAATCTATAATTTCGCATATTATACTGTTTAAGAAATGGTTTCACGACAGTTGTAATTACAAAATTTTTAAAGAACAAAGCGGACGGTAAATGCAAATATTTTCTCGTTTCGCATAGCCGGCATAATTACGAATAAATTAAGAACACTTTTTATTATTATTTCTCACGGAACAAAACTATTAACGATAGTAAGTTTCTATGTAAATGAAAAAGTATTGTTGGTACGTATTTCATGCGCAAGTTCAAACACCCGCCGGCACAGATACATAAAACAGAAACCGCATTCTCAGAGTCATAATTGCTATTTATAACCTAGCGTTATGCAAGTCTGCTGTTTGCTCTGGAAAATTATATCAATACAGAAGGATACTGTAAAAGTTGTGTCACCTATATTTAGACTGGTTCGATAAATCAATTGACAACAATGGCAAAGCAATTTTCTTTCGCATACTTCTCTATCACTTTGTGTTTTACATAAATATGTTTCATTCCCGTTTCAAAGACTTTACTGAAATATTGCAGGAGATTTACGCACAAAGATAAATAAAGGAAGGTCAAAAACTAGTAAAAATCATAAGGCATAACTTTTAATATGTATTTTCAGGACATAAATAGCTTCTATTCAAATATAAATTAGGAAGTTCTATTCTATTTAAGGAAAGTGTTCAATTATCAATATTAATAATTTTATGTCAAATGCTTATGTTACTTTTTTTTTTTAATTTTTATATATATTAGACGCTCTTGCATAGCATTTACCGCTAGTGCAGAATTCTATCTCCGCAACACTCACATTATAAATGCAAATAACTCGCAAAGTGCAATTAGGGGATGACTATGAAACTGATCCGTAATTACTAGATGTTGGCAACAATGGTCTTCCTTGATATACCTACATAACGGATGTCGCATTGGGATTTAGAGAATTTCATGTCACTAAGTCGGCAACATGGAAACGTCTTCTTTCGTTTGTTCTTCGATCATACACCCGCCTAAATATCTATCAGAAAGGTCACATGGTGTCCACACCTCATTTTTATCTATTACCTCTTCTTTACTATTACCTACTTCTTTACTCACTTGTCCTCTTTTTTTACCAAACTTTTTAACCCTTTATGTTTTCTAGTTAAATTAATTTTCATTTAGATTCAATTTAACAATAAGTCTTCTTATTATTTCCTCTAATCATTAAAACGTTTATATATGACATTTAAATATAGTTATATTTCACTTAAACAAACTTTAAAAAAAAAAGTAAAAATAGAGTGCTATAGTCGAGGCGTTTTGGCAATTGACACGGCAAAACTACGAACTAAAGACGACAATTCAATACCACTACAAATTCCAATCGACCGGAACAAATTTAGAACAATAAAATTCAACTAACTAATAAATATTTCAGGATAAATAGCTTCTGCTAGTATAATATTATTACATGAAAGCCAGTTACAAATTGCATATTACGAATAAAATCATTAATTATTCCTTTTCTATATCTATACCGTAGTCGACAACTTTTAATTTCTGTTTATACTTCTGTACTAGCTATCTATCTCATGCATTGTAAATGCAGCCATGCCTGCTTTCCAACAGTGGTGGGGAAGCAACGCGGTCGGGGGTATTCACATTTCATAGGAAACGTTTGCCGGGTGTACTTGGCAGCTTCGCTATATGTTTGTCTTTACTTTATTTCGCTGTGCTCTTTTCCTCTTCTACTTTAGTACCAGAAATTAAAATTTGTCGACTAAGGTATTTTATTTAATACGTGTCTATTCTGTTTACTAGACTAGGCATTGTTGTCAGATTTTTATTTTCACGGAGAGGTTGATACTTTAGAAGCGTAGTGTATGATAAGTAGGGAGCCGAATCGAGCGAGCTACACTACCACGGAGCCACAACCGTGAAATGAAATAATGTAAACAACTGCGTGTTGTTTACATTATATCTGAATAGCACTAATTCATAGGGCGAACTGCAACATCTGTTTACGCCCGAGAATTAGAGAAAAAACTGCCATAAAATAAGGAATTTTATGAATAAAATCCTTTCTTCATCGGCGTAGGTACAAGGGTGACGAGTTTTTAAAATGTATTATATTTACCTTATATTTCGCAATATAATATGTATGTTTCAATAACATACGCGTACATTTTTAGTTATCATTTATTTAGATCTAGAACGTTGTTTATGTTACTTTTTCTGAGATAAAAATTAATTGTCGGTGATTCCGAAATTTACTGCAAAGTCTGTAAAATATCGTCACTTAGCTTTGCTAAAACATACACAGAAATAGTTTTCATTCAGAGAATTTCGATAGTTTACAAAATTTCGTTACATGTTTAAATGACGATGCTCGAAGTATTTCTGAGTGCAAGGAACTAACACAAATCCCAAATTTAAAAAATCAGTTGTTATTCCTTCAGGAACACTTTGGAAATTTGCCTAAACTAATGACATATTTTGAAAATCGAATCTCAACTTAAAAAATGAGGTGTGGCCACCACACTTTCTTATACGTATGAGCGTTTCAAACTACATATACTATATTTTTTTTACACAAAAATTATTCAAAATCCTATTCTAAGTACTTCTGTTCTCTTAATAAATCGCTATAGAATGCATACTTAGCAAGATATTCGAAAAAAGGACTACTCCCTAAGAGTAAAAGTGTTACTTCCGGTCCGAATTTTGAAATTTCATATATTCAAAGAATATTGCAAATCTAGCACTAAATACTTTAGTATCCTTGATAAATACATATAGAATGCATAATTTACGACATATTCGCAAAAAATCGCCATTCGATAAGAGTAAAAGTGGTAATTCCGGTCTGAATTTTGAAATTGTTTTTATGCAAAAGATATTGAAAATTACGTTTTAAATACTTTTATACCCGTAACGTACCTGTCTAAAAAGCATGACATGCGAAATATTCGCAAGAAACTGATTTTCGATAGGAGTAAAAGACCTACTTCCGGTAGCAGCTTCGAAAAACTTTTTAAATAAAATTGTTCTCAATTTAGTTTCAAGTACATATGAATTCTTTATAAATTTGTTTAAATTTAGTAGTTGACGAAATATTGGCAAAATTTAATTTTTTCACTGAAGTAAACTGCTACTTCCGGTCTACCGATTTTACTGAGAAACTACTCAGATCTCAAGAGGGAGATTAGACACGTAAATACAAAATGTGGAATTGATATCTACAGCGATTATCGTGGTCACATAGAGACACACAGACATTTTTTAAAAACATCTTTTTCGGTATCAGGGGACTTCAAAACGTGGACATCTGCAAAAATCTCGAAGTCGAAAATTTCACATTACTTCCTTATACTACGTATAAGAAAGTAAAAATGGATTAACCACATTAGATGTGGCTATTAATAATTCCAAGTGACTTAGACGCAGTTTTTTATAGAAATCCAGGTTTAATAACATTGCGGCAATTGTGTATGCTAAATACGCTGAAATAAAAGAATATTTCCATTACGTAAATATAACCAGTTGCGATGTAGAAAAGACATTTTCTATCTACAAGGATGAACTTAATTCAAAGAGAACAAGTCTTACAGAAGAGAAAATGAACAAATAGTAGGGTATTTTGTATTTTATAATCACCAGCCACTTGTTATTCAATTATATAAATAAAATTAAAACCTCATACAACATTTCAATAGCGCGCCCATGAGCGATGGGTCATGACTCGCTCGATTCCGCTCCCTAATGATAAGTGTTTAGTACAGCCTTTTGAGTACTGTTACGCGTGAAACTTGGGATAATACCATCAGCCATACTGAACAAGAAATAAAGACGTGGTGAGCTGGGAAATAGGAATTGATAAAGCAAGATGAACAACACTATGCCACCGTTACGATTACATTACTCCAAAATATTTCTCATTTTCGAGGATCAACTATTAAATGAATGGCAGTCATGGTGAGAGCAGAAATAAAGGTCATACTTATACCCATGTTTAAAATAAGTTGACCCTGATCCATGGTACTATAAGTACTAGTTACACTTCAGGGAAATCTTCACTTTATTTAATGGAATAAGATTGGGGTATTATCACAGAGAAAAATATCTCTATTGAATCTATGTTCTGGATTACAATTAAAAATTACAGAAGAGAAAGAGAACTTCATATAAACTTAACATATGCTAACATTCTTCCAGCATTTAATATTATAAATACCTTAGTAGCCGTTCATCACCATCGTCAATAATTCACTCACTTTTTGTAATTATGTACATGCATTATCATGTAGATAGATTCTAACCTCCAAATCAAATAAAGTATGATGATTATTTTAAATAATCATCAAAGTATGCCATTTCTTATTTGCAAGAGCAAGAAATCAAAATTCTTGTTTTTTAGAAGAAACTGTGCATTGAGTCATTGAATCATTAAGAGGAATTATCAAACTTTCAAACACTATAGTTTACATTTGTTTGCGTTTGTAGCAATTATAGTGTTTTTATGTTAATTCATTAATTCAAATGCACATACTAAATACGGAAACGATGTTTATTCTGATTAGTGCGTAAGTTTTTAACTATTTTGCTAGGAAGCGACGTGATTGGTTTTACACAAATAAATGAATCGTCCCAGTAACTATCATCGCTTGGTTATTTTTTTTTTTTTGGTTGAACTGACAATAAGTATAATGCCTGATAGATCGAACAAACTTTCCAATTAATTCAATTATATTTAATAAAAAGAAATATCTTATATAAATAAATAGTATAAATAATTTTTGTCGAATAAATAATAATGTTAAAGAAAATAACAGAAAGGGCTAGAGATTAAATACGAGAGTATAAATTTACTCCTAACTCTTTTAAATTACACATGTGCATAGGAATAGAAGTACTTTAGTCTACAGTTTAGCATCTAGACGTTATTGAGTCATTTTTATCATAATTTGATAAAACAGAATTATGTTTATTGTATTTTTTTGTGTAAGTGTTCCTGTAGTAAGTTGTTATGGGTGATATTGTTAAAACATTGCTTATAAAATTGAGATTCAATGATATTGTGTTTCTCTTTGAAGCTGAGCTTGTGTTTATAGATAATTTATTATAAATGCTCTAAGTGTGTTTACCACTGCACTGGAATCAATGGGGATAAATTTAGTTCGACAAATGGTACTTTCTAATATGCAGTTGTAAAGAAATTAAGCCATCCAAGTGGTTTTCATGTATAAAGGTGTTTGTAATTCATTACGCATTGCAGTTTAGAACTCTTCATGTTACTTATTCGGTAATTTCATTCATTTCGCCATTAGAGTTGCACATATACCGGGGTCGACATATTTTAATTTCTGATACGAAAGTAGAAAGAGGAAAAGAGCGCGACGAAATAAACTAAAGATAAACATAAGCGAGGCTGTCACACTCGACAAACGTTTGCTATGAAATGTAAGGCGTGGGGGTCCCCCGCAACTGCGTTGCTCTCCCACCACTGTTAGCAAGCAGGCATCGCTGCAAATCATAAGGTCATCTTCTGCATATGATAGAAGTGCAAACCGAAATTAAAATTTGACGACTATGGTATACTTATTTTGCAAAACAAACATCAGCTTGTAATTATATCACTACCTCTAGATGCACCCATGACGTTGCGATTATAGTAAAACAGCACTAATAAGTAATTTTAAAATCCTCTAATGTTAAAGTTGAGTAATTTACTTCGATAAAATCTTTAAGATGCGCTTATGGGATTATAATGTCAACTTTAACAATTAGATTCAAACAGGGGTAGTAATTGTAATATTTAAAATTTACTAAAATGCCAATGACTCAGCAATAAATCAATTACAAACATGAGTTAATTTATAAATGCAAAGCTATAGTAAAGTTTCATTTAATTTGTTATATTTTCTTATATTACAGCATTATGTTTGTTTATGTGTTTTATTACTATACAATTATAACACATTCTTCTTATGATCATTGGTCCCCGCCGAAAATTTAAAAAAATAACAAAAAAACACAAAATTAGGTTACACATCACCATTATGTCGTAAAGAAAAGGAAATTAATAAGCAAGACGTTACGTTAATGTTAACGCACGTATTACAGCAAAACCGATGCAATCTTGAAGAAAAATTTTTTTTTTCAGAGCATTAAATGGTGAAGGTGTTGCCAACAACTGGATACCTTCAAGAGATTTTTACTAGACTAAGACAACGGCAGTTTAAAGAATTAATATTTTAATAATAATGTAATTGCAACAAATACCGAATAATGTTACACTATGTGCTTGTATATTTTTATATGTGCACAATACAATAAGATAAATTTATTAGAGAACTAAATTAAAAGCTGCAGTAAAACGAGCTGTTTATTTATTATGTTCTGCTTTTTGCGATACCATTAATTTTTTATCCCATACAATTTTAGAGCTCTCATTGATGTGTAGTAGGAGAAGTTCCACCAAGATATTCTAACAATAGAAAGAGTCTAGACAACATCAAAACACGTGGGATGCTCCAATGATAAAGGACTCTTGGTAATTGATCATGAGAGATATCTATACGGAATATTAAAAAAACAGCTTCATGCACGTTTCTATAAATAAAATATTCTCTTTGAAAGTTCACTATCGCTTTAAAATACCAATATGTGAATATTTTAGACAAAAATGCGAAATATATCCACGGCGCATAACTTTGCTTGATATAATGAGTAACTCAGCATATTTATTTATAAATAAAAGTATCACTGATGGATTCTGAGTTAAAACCGGGAAGACCTTTTGTCTTCCACTGTCATCGTTTCGTCCGTCTCCGAAGTGACATCATCAGAATTATTATCTCGTCTGCGCTATCTTGAACAGGCTGGTATAGTTCGGTTAATATCTGATGGCACTCAGGATGCGCGAGGTGTGGCTAAAATATGTATCATGTGCGTTAAAAACATCGGTATCGAAAGCAATACACTATGATAGACAAAGTGCAACTAAATTAAATACCGACTAATGTTTTCAAGTCGGTCTTTACCCCTTCATATGTAGCGAAATCTATGTCAATACTTTTTTTTTAATTCATCTATTTTTTTAATGAATATCGTATATTCAACAATCAAACTAATTTAACAAAAAATTCGATTTTTTCACTGAAGTAAACTGCTACTTCCGGTCTACCGATTCTACTGAAAAACTAATCAGATGTCAAGAGGGAGATTATACACATAAATACAGAATTTGGAATTGATATATACAGCGGTTTGACCGCTATTGTGGTCACACACACAGAGAGAGAGATACAGGCATTTTTTAAAAACCACTTTTTCGGTGTCAGGGGACTTCAAAACGTGGACATCTGCAAAAATCTCCAGGTCGAAAATTTTCATCATCACAATACTTCCCTATACTACGTATAAGAAAGTAAAAAGCATTTTTTAATATAAAAGTATATAAAATTTTAAGTATATGATAAAGCTGTTCAAGTAAATTAGGCCTACAATTGTATAATTAATATTTTCGTTCATCTATTTTTAAATGCCGGTCAAGTAATTTTTAATTTGAACTTTAATCAGTTGTATTGTGAAATAATTTATTCTTTCATTATTAGTAAGTAATTTGGTTAAGGAATTTTAATCTTTGCTAGGTATATAGTTTAAAATCAGAATGGGGAATCCATGCAAGGTACTGCACACTCAAGGTCATTTTTGTGCTACTAGAATGAAATCTTTCCTAGAAAATGTTTGCGAGATCTACAAGAGAGATAATAGCGAATACTAAATCAATCCCTTGTTATTTATCAGGTAAAATTTTATACCTCATTTGTTCGAACACGTTAGTACAGATAAATATCAGTATACTACGTAAACATAAAAAGAGTGATTTATATTTTAAAATTTTCAAAATAAATTTATGTGATGGTAATTCTGTAACTGTTAAAATCACTAACATCCTTTATATAAACAAAGATTATTTATTATTTATTTGAAAAATATGTTATTTCTACTTAAGTACTAAGAATTTTACTAAATATACAACATATTTTTGAAATGATATTTTTCGTAATACAAATATTAGTCTGCTTTGTTTAAAGAAAAAAAAAATGTTGATGAATTCAAAGAGGAATTACAACCTGCGCTTTTGATATTTTCGGTATTTTTTATAATCGGTTAGGGTAAGATTTAATGCAATGACCTTATAGCACTGAAAACAAAAGAAAAGGAATTAAGCAAACTAAATTAACTTTGAATTATTTAAATATGTATTTGTAAATGTACCTATATATAATAGTTTTCTCCAGAATGATTATAAATAATTTTCTTACACTTATAGAGTCTTCCACCTTTTAAAGCTATCACTTATATGATTAAAATTACTCAAACCGTTCCTGATTTCCTAATCCTTTAGTTATCATAAAATTAACATAAATTTAACAATTTTTTATCAAAATGCCCCTTTATTACAAGGAAAAGATAAATCAAATTTAGCATTAAATCGTAATATTTATTAGATTCATCAAAACTTAAAATTATGCACTATCATTATATTATCTGAATTTAAAATCCCATATATCTAATAAAATTACTTGGTTCTGTATGGTTAACCTTAATTATACTGGAAAATCTACTTTTTTTTTTTAATCAAAAATCATTCTAATTGACAAACAAAATCGCTATTTTGTCATAAACAATGCAGTTTTCTTTTTTGTTAGAAAGAAACTTGCAACTCCAAAAAATAAAAATTCTGACATGTCGATTTATAACGATCGTCTCTTATTAATATTACATACATATCATAAAATACGTATTTTAAATTTGAGATATCAATATTTCTTTCCTAGATTTTTAAAACAATTTTAATTTTTGGAATAAATTAGGGTAAATACCATTTTTTTAATGTAAAAGTGATTAGGTTTTCGTAATGACTTAAATTTCAACTGCTTTAACAGTTACTAAAATGTTAGTATTAGGCAATCCAAAAAAATAAAAATTCTGACATATCCGATTTATAACGATCATCTCTTATAAATATTACATAGATATTATAAAATACGTATTTTGAATTTGAGATATTAATACTTCTTTCCTAGATTTTTTAAACAATTTTAATTTTTGGAATAAATTAGAGTAAATAGCATTTTTTTAATGTAAAAGTGATTAGGTTTTCGCAATGACTTAAATTATAACTGCTTTAACAGTCACTCAAATGTTAATATTAGGTAATCCAAAAACGTCTATAAAAAGCGAAATATAATTCATTTTGAGCAATCATTTACTTTCCTATTTAAAAGAAAACCATATATGTTAGATTCAATAAAACAAATAGAATTTTCATAAAAAGAAAGTTTATTCATTGTTATTTAAAAGAATTAATATATACATATTAACAACAGTCTTCACTTAAATATCATAAGTAGGAAATAGGAATACGTATTTACAAGCTTAAACATAGTGACTGAATTATACGTTCTCCAAGGAATCCGTATAAATTATAAATATATTATTTATATACAAAATGTACAATAAATAAATTATATAGATATAGTTTAATTGCCAAGTACATTCATATGATAACATTTATGAATTTACTATTACATTTAAGCAGATAAACATTACCATATGAAAATACAATGTTTTATATAGATATAGTATGTATGTTCGAACAACATTTATGAGAATTATATAATATATATTACACAACCATATCAGTAACATTCTGCGATGTCTGCATCACAAATACAAACATCGAAGTGTCACCAATATATAAATTAATAAAAAATCAAATTTACATTTAAGTAACAGCCTTATACGTTAGAAAGTTCACTCACATTCAGACAAAATAAGTCCTTGACTGAGGTTGACTTTCTGGAATGGTTGAATAGACATGATGGGGTTCCCTGCACGTGGGAAATTGAGTATACTGTGGTGGTCTGCCATCTATAGAAACGTAACTGTGATTTAATTGTTCTGAACCATAATGTTGACTGCTGGCACTGGAACAGCCCTCGTCTTCAGTACTTCTGGCCGAATCACCAGAAACATAGGTGCTCTGTGTAGGAGTTGGTGTTAATGTAGCACCATGAACGGCAGACATTGTGTACTTACACCAATTTTCAGGAGCCGTCGGTGCAGCAGTATATCTAGTGTTTGTCTTGCATCTCGTGTCAGCTGGCTTCTTAATTCTTCTATCTATGCGGTTGCTGACGATATCTGGCATGGCGTAGCGTAATTTTTCCCAAAACCTTCTCTCACCCCATCTGGTCACTGTGCATGCGCGCAGTAACGCGCGTAGTTCTGGATCCATCGGTTCCAGGGGATCCCCATACAATACGCATATTAACTTGTGGCGATATGAAGTCGTCAGAGCTGCTTGGAGCGCCGCGCGAAATTCTGGTCTGGTCCATTCGTTGCATAAAAGATTTGGCGAAACAACGAAGACCACTCTTCTCGAAGCATCAGCTGCTCCAACCATAGCATCCACCAGATAAGACGCCCCACCAACCAAGTGCAAATCACGATAATGCAGGCACATTGAATAACCATTTTGTTCCAATTCAGGACTGAGAGCGCGCGATGCTAAATCTTCGTCTTTGTGACTGTACACCATGTAGCAATCGTACAATCGATCGCGATCTTCAAGATCCTCGGAGGTCTTGTGGTCTTGAAAAATTCTAATTCCATACTTTGAATGCGCCCACAAACGGACATCTTGACGGAAAACGAATACTAAAGCGACTATTAAACATACGATTATCACAGCTACTAAAGTTGCGGCTAGAAGCGGTACGTAATTTCCACCAAATAACTGATTGTTCTTAAATATTTCTTTTTGCACAACTGACGTTGCAATCGCGTTATCACTGTTATCGCAACGCTTTAAAAAGTCGGCTATTGTTTCCTCGTTGTCAGCACAAAACATTTTAGTAGGATCCGAGTCAGTTTCTTTAAGTCGCGAGTCGATTTTTCCGAGAGAAGCACACTCGCACGACCACTTGTTGCCATTGAGAGATACGCGCACCGGTACACCCGACTCCGACTGGTGAAGCGGTGTAAAATTCACAATTTTATTCTCGTCCAATTTCAACACTTCCAAGTCACGCATTTTCGCGAACGTATTATTGCCGACGAAATTAATTTTATTGTGATCTAAATATAGTTCGTTTAACTTTTCCAGTTGATCGAATTCGAAGCCGCGTAACTTTTCTAAATTATTATTCTCCATGTGCAATACTTTAAGCGACTTAACGCCGTTGAATGTTCTATTATTCACCGCCATAATATTACTGTTATTGAGATACAACACTTCGAGTTTCTTTTTGCCGATAAAAACGTGACTTCCCAGTTCTCCGAGATTATTTCCGTCCAGGTAAATTTCCGTAGCGTCCATGGGAATTTTTTCAGGGACGTTCATGTAACCCGCGTTACTACAGTCCACGACGTTTGATGACCAAGTATGATCGTGATAACAGGTGCAATTCTGCGGACAAGTCATTTCACAGTCACACGCGTCGAAATCACAACAATGACAAAGAGCAAAACAATGCGTTTCGTATTGGCACAAAAACTGCGATGGTTTAAGTTCTAATAACGGCCGAGTCGGAACACCTCTGGCATGTACGACCTCACAAATTACAGAATCCAAATCTAAAAGTTGAGGATATTGTCTCAAATTGCTTAAGTGGTTGATTCTCAGTAACCATTCCATATTACAATCGCAATAGAAAGGATTGCCACCGATATAGAATTGCGGAAGATCTTTATCATCACTGACGTGCTCTAAACTCAAAGCAGATAAATCTAAATGCTTCAGATCATTACCATAAAGAACAACTTTGGATAAATTATTTTTCTTGAAGAACGTACGTGGTTTGACAACTCTTATTTTGTTATTGTTCAAAAATAACGTTTCTATATTCGTGGGTATGGACTCTTCTGATATTTCAGTTAATAAATTAAAACTTACATCGAGCATTTTTATCTTTAGAGAATTCGTCACTTCAAATCGGTTTCCCAACTGAGATATTTCATTGTCGTGCATGTCCAACCATTCCAGGCTTGTCGGCAGATGACCGAAATCGAACCACAATATATTATTCGACGACACATTCAACCAAATTAAACTTGGTAAATTCGTAAACACACCGCTAATATCTGTTAATTGATTATCGTCTAATCTAACCGCTTGGAGCGTGGGATTACTGGCGAAAGCACTTTGTTCGACGAAGTCGATCCTATTAGATGCCAAATTTAAAACTCGCAGTGATGGTAGTGTAGAAAACGCATCCCTCGAAATATTCACTATGTGATTATCGACCAATCTTAATCCGTATATGAGATCTAATCCTTCGAATGATGAATTATTAATTGATTGGATGTGATTTTTTCCCAGATCTAGAGTTTTTAAGAATCGCAATTTTCCTAGGCCGGCCGGCACTTTACCTAATACGTTGTCGTTTAAACTTAAATCTTCTAAATTCGTAATGTTTTCAAAAGCGTGACCGTGTATATAATCGATTTCGTTCGAGTCCAAAAGTAATTGATTGAGAGCGTACATACCGGCAAAATGATACGATTCAATGCGTTTGATCTTGTTGTAGGATAGTGTTAACGCGTGTAAATTCTTCAGTTCCGCGAATGCTCCCTCTGCTATGAAATCGATCCCATTGTGTTCGACGTTGAGTATTTGTAATGTGTATAAATCGTGGAACACATTCGAGTCGATCCGTGTTAATTTATTGTGCGCCAAATTGAGTACAACTAAGCGAACGATTCCACGAAACGTATTTCTGGTCACCCACCTGCTCGACAAGTCATTATATGATAAATCCAACACTTGCAACTGGTCCAATCCTTCTAATAATCCCGGTGCCAATACACTTATCGTATTATTTTGAAGATATAAGTGTCGTATATCTCTGGATGAACGGAACATGTCAGGCGGTAGTGCCGTAAGGCAATTACTCGATAAATTCAACGTTTGAAGCGACATCAGACCACCGAAAGCGTTATCGGCTATTTTTGATATTGCGTTGTCTTGCAGTTGAAGTTCCTCTAGCACTTTCAAACTTAAAAATCCATTTTCGGGCAGTGAAATTATTTCGTTATTGGATAAATCGAGAGTTTCTATTGTTCCACCGCACATGTACCCTTGAGCACCGCTTCCCCACTCACCAAAACCCAACGCGAGAATGTCTTGTAATTTATTCTTCATCAAATTCAACTTTGACAGACTGTAGAGAGGACAGAACAAATCCCGCGGCGTGCTCCATATATTGTTGTCGGATAGATCCAGAGTGCGAAGTTGACCCATTCCCAGGAAACTTTCGGGATGTAATTCCAACGTCATCGCTGACCAATCAGAATTATGCGAGCGCAACGAAATATGTTTTAAGTGCCTTAAAGGCGATAATACTGATGCCGGTATGTTGCGTATTTTACAGAATTCCACGCGGAGGTCTTTTAAAAATCGCAGACTCGAAAGAAAACTTCCCGGCTTAGCTGTTTCGAGTGTACTTTCAAAAAACAACACGTCACTGCATTCTAATTTTAAAGCCTGCACGCGATCTGCCTGGTTTTGCGATAAACCCGATACTAAGGAATCTGTTCCATTAATCGTACGTATCTGACATGCCAGCACTGGTTCTTCGGCGTTTTCATCATCGTTTGACTGTTGCATTTGCCACTCACAACCTCTGGGCATATCTTCAAAATTTGTTAATACTCTAGCACTGACAAACACTAATTGTAAAGCAACAGCTAACAACCAAAACATGGTTAGAAATTTATTTAGTCTTTACTCACTAAAACATAACATCACAGTACGGTAGTTATACGCGCGTGTTCAAGAGACGATCTTTCGTATACATCTACCTCGAAACGAGTTCTACACGAAACTGAGTTGTAAACCCACTGTTGCTCTTCAGCTGTTTAGCGGGTGTTGCGATGGTCATGGCTCCGCCTCTTCTAGTACCCCCACTATAACGTATCAGGCGCCCAGAGGAAATGTACATTATTTATTTCTCTGAGTTTCTATTACAATTTATTCGTACATATAAACAATACTGACAAATAAATACAAACAAAATATTAAAAATGTTTGATAAAATTAGGTACTTTAATTCTAGTTGATTTAAGAGAATTTCAATTAAAAATTAATATAGCGCACAAGTTACTTATTGAGTCATTAATATATTTAATGTAAATACCTATCAGATGTTCCTTAGAGTCACAATTTTTATTCTCATATTTTTATGTGGAGTTTTACTATGTGATAACTGAAAAAATTTATAATAGTTCAGACATAATTAGCAACCTATAAATAAATGACTAATTTATAAAATAAATATTATAATTTTGAGTAGCAATATACTCAAATTATACAAAAAAAACAATATACTGTATACTTAGGTACCTGTATTTATTTTACTAACCTTCTTATATAAAAAGCTTTCAATTAAATTCTTTATTCTAATTTATCAGCTTCTATATTTTAGGTAGACACAATTAAAGTATTATGCGCAAACACTTAATACATTGTTTAGATCATTTTGAATTAGTTTTTGAAAATCAGTTCGTTCATAAAGCTTTAGGTCAACCATAATAATAATAATTAATAATAATTTATCTTTCATATTAAGCAGCCACAAGGCAATACATATGGCTACATATAAAATATATTACAATTCTTTGCCAAATATACAAATGTATTGAAAAATTTAATATCTTCTTGGTAGTAGTGGCTTACAATGAAATAAAAGTAATAACAATATGACAACTAGTTGTTATTTAGAAGACATTGACAAATATAGAATGTAAATCAAATATGTAAAAATGAAAATGTAATCAAACAAGCATAGGACAGTCGGTATTACTTATATAGTTATATCAAAAGGCTTGGGTCTAACACAAACTGTTCAGTTAATGCAATTATATAAATAATAAACGACGGAACTATGTAATGAAAAATTACGAGTAGAACTGTTGATATTATAACAAATATAGATTGTAAAATCAGTCATGTATAAATGTAAATGAAAGCAAATAAGCATAGGACAATCGGCATTACTTATGCAAATCTTATCAAACGGCTTAGGTTTACCTAAACATGTACAATTTGATTGAAATACACAAACAATCAACGATGCAACTATGTATGTGTTAAGATGTGCTTGTAGCTATAGACATATATGTTTCTACCTAGTTTGGTTTCGTCAGTGCAGCATAACAAAGCGAAGAATTGTAATATATTTTATTAACTGCCTGGTTGAAATTAGGCATTATACAGTATTAAGTAAGTGCACTGATGTTTTACACTTGGACATTTTGGATTGACATTTTAAGGTAATACTATATTTTTTTATTCAACACATATTAATGCTTCAACATACACCTTCTTTGTTATGCTGCACTGACGAAACCAAACCAGGTAGAAACATATATGTCTGTAGCTACAAACACATCTTAACACATACATAGTTGCATCGTTGATTATTTGTGTATTTCAATCAAATTGTACATGTTTAGGTAAACCTAAGCCGTTTGATAAGATTTGCATAAGTAATACCGATTGTCCTATCATTTACATTTATACATGACTGATTTTACATTCTATATTTGTTATAATATCAACAGCTCTACTCGTAAGTTTTCATTACATAGTTGCGTCGTTTAGTCATTTATTATTTATATAATTGCATTAACTGAACAGTTTGTGGTAGACCCAAGCCTTTTGATGTAACTATATAAGTAATACCGACTGTTCTATGCTTGTTTGATTACATTTTCATTTTTACATATTTGATTTACATTCTATATTTGTCAATGTTTTCTAAATGACAACCAGTTGTCATATTGTTATTACTTTTATTTCATTGTATGCCACTACTACGAAGAAGATATTCAATTTTTCAATAGCTACATATATATATATATACATACACATATATATGCGAGTTGAAACATGTTAAAAAAGATAATCATACATATCATATTACATAAATTACATAAATTCAAATTATAATTACAAATTAATAATGTATTATCTTACTAATAACATCAGACTGAAATAATCCCTTAACAAATGTAAATCTTTTGAAATAAAAATTGATGCAAGAAAATTAGCTTCCTAAAAATTCGCCAATAGGGCTCTAAATTGACAAGCAGATTAAACGTAGCCCTTTTAAGGTTTTTAAATGTTGTCATACCTTTGATTTGTTGAGGAAATTTATTGAATAATGTTGTGCTAGAGTAGGACGGATTTTTATCCTACACATAGAGAAAGAAATACGTTAAATTAACCAAAATCATTCGGTTACGAATAGAAACGTAAATATAAGAATATTTTGGTTTAACTGAAATAAATAGCAATGTCCCAATAACACTGGTCTTTTTGGTTAACATTTTTAGGTTAAACTGACAGTAAAGATTAGTTGCCTGATAAATTAAAGAAATTTTCCATTTAATTTACATAAAAGGAAGTAGTTAGGTATATGTATCAAAACCATTTGATTAAAATAAACGATTGAACATTCGTCACAGTGAATAATAAATAGTGTTAAAGAGGCCAACAGGACGGGGGGAGTGTAAATTCAACGCACTTTCAAATTGCGCATGTGCATAAAAATTCCGTTTGTTCGAGAATCAATTTAGAAACATCATCTTGGCCTAGCCACGCAATTTTTGTATGCTATCTTAATAACACAGTAAGTACTTGTGTGTGCGCTTTTTTTCATGTTAAGTGCTTTTGTAGTGAGTCATCATGGGTGATGAGATTTTTAAAACTTTACTTATAGAATGGAGATTCCATGATATGGTATCTCTTTTTGAAGGTAAGTTTGTATTTACCGATAATGTATTATAAAATCGTTAAGCAATGTAGGTACACTGCAGCGGCCTAAATATCAATGTGCATGTTATTTTCTAATATATAATTACATTACATAACAGAACTGTTTGTGATAACCAGAACGAAACAGAGGTATCTGGTTTAAGTTTTACTTAATATTTCACTATTATTTCTTATTCATTTAACTTATTTTTTAGATTAAGTAAAAGACAGTTTAGATTGGTTGAAAACAAATTCATAACCGTGATTCGAAGCATTACGTCAATGGAAAGTAACAAACAATTGCAGAAAATCATATATCCAAAAAACAGTAGCAGAAAATATAATGATTGACCAATACTAAGAATTAATGATGCTCAAATTCTTGAAAGTTTTAACTTTAAAACTAGAAATTGTTCTATAAAGGGCAGATTTCTATTTTCTTATGTAACTACTTTTTTCAGATTGAAGACGGCTTCAGTACACAGTATGCCGGTAGCAATGTTTATAAGGATGCTGGGAAGAATATTTCGCGAGGATCTTTAATTTCAGAAATCAAAAAAATCACCAGATGTGATAAATTTATTAAATTTCGAGTTATCGCATGGTAAGTTATATACTTATAAAACCCAAATTGTTATGTGGAGAATATCTGTGTTGTTATTTAAAGATTTACATTGGGGCATATTGTCAATGTTCGAAAGGATGATAATAAAGGAATTATTAATATATTTATTATGCGTTGAGTATTACTCCATCAAGAGTTGTCATTTCTTTTCAGATTCACGAACGGTAACCAATGTTATATAATATTTCGAATTGCATTGCTGTCAGTTTCTGATATACATATAAGTATTTGGATCTATTCAAGTAATATTGACATAGATATTCTTGTTATTTTAAAAGTCTATGACACTTTCAATTTGATGAACATTTTCAATCATATGTATATGGTGACTGAAACAAACATAAAACGATGTATATAGATAGAATTAATTTATCATTTTTCATTTTCTCAATATGTTCTATCAGATGGCCGGAAATGTTTACAAATATATTTGTAAAAAAATTTTCAGTATTTTTATTATATGTAGATATATTGTATGTACCTAGCTTTAATAGAATTTGTACTGACTGTAATATTATCTACATTTTCTTTTATTATATTTTCGTGTAATATATTACACCTGCTCATCTACTTCTGCGTTTTATTTCTATACCATTATGTGTATGTTTTAGTGATTGTTAGAGACAAGTGCTTAAAATTGTGATTCTTTGTAAAATAGTATACTCAATTTAAAACTAGCCATTAGCTTCCTAAATGAAAAAATACTGTCGAGTCTGCAAACGTTACTATTTTTTTATTTGCTGATCTGAATGATAATTATAGTGCTTTACGAATCAACCTTGTAAAAATCAAGTGAATATAGGTGTCCAGCCATTAATGTAATATAATCGGCAAATAAGAAAATACTATCCCTTGTGAATTTGTACAGTATTTTTCATTTAAAAACTAATGATTGGTTTTGAATCAACTAAAATATTACATCAAATTAAACAAATAATATTGTTAAGTTAACAAAATGATTTTGTTAATTCAGGTCAAGTTATATAAGTTATAGTAAAATTCTGTATTTATTAAACCAACGAAATTATTTAGTTGGTGTAACTTTATATTAAGCTCACATTAACATATCGATGATGTTACTCTGAGAAATTTAAGATATTAATACAACGTCAAATTGAAGTCACAATAATCATTTTATGTATATTGTTATTTTAACAAACTTATCTATTTCACATAACGTAAAGGTATAAGTTTACTTTAACAAAAATATACTTTTATTTTAAATAAAAAGTTTGTTGACACCAAGAAACATGTTTTGTTAAGTTAAACATTTTCATAATTGTTATATTAACAAAAATTAAAGTAACAAGATCTATTTTGTTAAGCTAAGTAATAGAGTTCTTTGACTGTATTTAACCCAAATGCGAGTGTTGAATGTCCGATTTTTAGTTAAATTAACTCCTCTCTTTGTGGACATGCTAAGTCTCTGTATATTGGATAATTATATGTAATTTGAGATCGAGTCTGGTAATCGTGATTAGGAAATATACAAAGCAGCGATAATAAGAAATCCGGCTGACCTGAATTTTTCACGACATGATTCTGAAACTCAAAAATTATTCGAAATATTTGCTTTTGAATTACAAAAACCCGGCCAGAATCTGAGGAATTTCCACAAAAGAAGTATACCATATTTTAGTTTGGAAATAAATAGTTATGAAAACTGTTTTTATTTAACTTCTTTACTAATACATAAAGATACGGGCGCTCCAGCTCATATTTTCATCAAGAATTAAGCCCAAAATTCTAACATTATTATTTAAAGTGAGAAGGTTGTTATCAATAGTTAGGTATATTCTTCAATACTAAAATCGATTTTTTTGTTTTGAAGAGAACAATATTTTAATTATAATATTTTGATTCATGTGATATGCAATATGATAAGGCCATTTCTAAACGTCAAAATTGGATATTTGCCACTCCTTCATCGATCGTGTTCACAGTGGTGTATCCTATGAGAGTTACTCTTTGGTCTCGCACCCTTATCTACATATGTCAAAGTTCTACCTAACATCTTGGAAATTGTACAACGAACAATTCTTTACGCTCCTGATAGATTGGTAATATGTCGACAAATGTAATTGAATCAATCAGTAACAAGCTGTATCTACCTCTAAGTTGATGATTAAGAAAGCAAAAAGTTAGTTCGTTAATTTTCATGATACAATAGAAGCTGCGGCTAATATTGATTCTTAGGAGGCAGTCATATTCTGATTATGTCTGAACTCTATTAAAGGTAATTTTATTTAACATTAAGGAAACTTAAGAAAACGTGTCTGAACAACTTTCAATATGTTCTCACATTTATTTCTTATTTGCGCTATTTATTATTATATATTCCAAATTATCTTCACAAGCAACTAGAATTTTTATCGTAGGAGAGCACCTGTACTAAAAAGTTTGTTCGATATAGGTTACAGCGATGTTTCTAAACAATTTTTGTTAGACAATGGCTTAAGCATCTCTTATAATATTTATACATTATAGGCATAATGTACTTTGTTTCTATAAGAACAAAAATGAATCACTTTACATCGTGATGATGTAACAAATTCTATTGATTATTGAGGGAATGAATATCTGTTTAGGATTTGTTTCCTATTATTTTTAGATAATTTTGTAAGAATCTAATATTATAATAATAAGTACGTAATAATCCATACTTACTATGTATTTATTTCAGTACTTTTCTAGAATGTATGTACCTACCTGCATGCTTATTTTCTATAATATAGTAAATTATCCTTGCGGAATAAAGATTATTATTATTATTATTATTGAAAACTTCTTTTACCAGTAATTCAGATAAATTACTATTCATTATTCAATTATGAAGTATTTATAGAATTAATAAACATATGTGGTATAGCTCTAATCAAACCATTTTCTTCAAAGACTAAGACTTTTTAGTTCCAAATTTGAAAAATGCGGTAAACTCAAAATATTTAATTTTTTCTGAATATTTTGAAAGAAATAATTATTGTATAATTTTTAGTAAACCACACCCTTGCTTAATTACAGATATTTTTCGAAGTCTTTGGAAAAAGAAATAGTTAATTTTCAAGCTTAGATATATTTGATAAAAACTACTTTTACTTTCATATAGGTACTATCTATAAGGAAGTATTGTAACGAAGAACAATTTCAACCTCGAGATTCTTGCAAATGTCTCCTGATACCGAAAATGTATGTTGTTTTTGTAATATGTCTCTTACGGAAAACCTTTTGTTTTGATTTTCAACACATAGGTACATTTAAAGTAATGTTTTATGCTCGATTTTATCTATCTTTTGGTACTTTTCGTATTTTATCATCTGCAACGGTATGTAACCATTGAATTAATGTTAGATAGTCTAATATCTTGTTATCAGAGTTTAGTACATTATTACATTGTTTTATGTTTAGGACATTCATAAAATTTTGTAAAATAATAAACTTGTAATCATCTAAATTGTCACAGACATTACATTTAGAATAATTAAGTCCACGCATATTATGACCTTTCTATCTAACAAACTTAAAGCTAATTTTGAAAGTTTCACAATTTTATTAGATTTTCGATGTGTTTGGGTAAGACTGTCTTTAAGAATTAAAGAAATAAGGTGTCTGAAATATAAAAATATATGCTAGAAATTATGTTGTCATTAGCCTAATATAATCTAATATACTAGTGATATATTTATTATAGTATCTATGTATTTATTTGTTAAATTTTTCCTTTTTCTTTTGGGTCTCTTAATTTACAGATTTTCAAACAATGTCAGATTTTTAATTTTTTTTTTGCATTATGCATGTACCAGTTTAGTGTTGTTTATTTATATAAAATGGTTATTTTCTACACGCTAAAAAGTAAATTTTTAAATTAAGAAAAGCAAATTCTCAAAAAAATTATATTCATACGAAATATAAATTGCTTCAAACGAATTATATTATCCTTATGTTAAGTATAGTCTGGCTCAAGTGAATGCAATTTTTCTCAAATTAAAACAAAATTTACTTCCCTATATACAAAACAGAGAATTCTTGATTTGAAACAGATTTACTCAACTCAAAATAATACTTTTTAGCGTGTATACAATTCTCTGCAAAGCCTGTCTGTATTCTATGTAGTGTGTAAAATCACACACTACATACACAACAAAATTGTTAATTAGTGCAGTACCAAGACTATTTTTTAAGAATAACAAATTTTATTTCGGTATACCTGAAGATTGTGTTAATTTTATTACTGAAAGGAGGAATATTGTTAATTTAAAGATTGCATAGCCATATATATCGGACAAAACGATCGTTAAAAGAAATACTAACAGAGAAAGCTACTTTACACAGCATAAAGAATAAAGGCTTCACAAAGCATTGCATAGAAATTAATAAAAACGATAAAAGTGACATCAAACATAATGTCAATCAAAATAAAAACTGACATTGTTTGAAAATCTAGAAATTAATTTGGAAATAAGTAAAAGATAAATTCATTAACTTCGTTAATATTATTTTTTGAAAAAATCTTATAGGGGTAGAGCGATTTTAACTAATAGGAATATTTTTAGCCTATTTTTAGTTTACTTAATTTGTTTTTCATGTTATACCATCCACTTATTTTTAAATTACATGTAATTTTTGAATTGATTTCGGTAGTAATTTCTAAACTTGTTTTTTCTGTTATGATCATTTAACCACAATATTCAATACGTCTCAATACAAATTTTAATTATTTGCATTTCATATTACATTAATATTTATGTCCTTCAATATTAAATTCCCGTCGAAGACTTCTGGAAACGGAACCATTTCTAACAAATTCGTTCACTGCACAAATTTCTCCATTCTAATCAAAGTTACATGTATTTATATGAAGTTTAATGTCAAACTAACTAACATGACATTATTTCAGTTTTTATGACAACCTATTCAGAATGCGTCATATCTATTGCCGTACCATGTATGGATCTTTGTCAATTAATTAAAACAATAACTAATTAACAGAGAGTAATATCTGTATTACTGAAACGTTTTAATTTCTATATTGCTTCCGTTTAGTGGCATTTGGTAAACCACCAAAACGTATTTTATTCGTGTAATTTTACTAAGGCGTTCATGTGTATTATAGGAGACCACAACAATTAATAGTTAATGCAATTTCATGTGGTAAGCATGTTTTATAAATGTTGTACGTTATTATGCATATTGACTATCATTCCAATCACTTTCAGAAGGTATAAACTGAAAGTGACACATAATGATTTAAATAGCATCAAATAAGTAAACGCATAGTAATATAAATTCATTATAATTTATCTGTGCTTAAAGAGCATTATATTTTGTCTTAAAAAAAATTATAATAATAACTAGTGGTCGCAAAATGAATATATTGCTTTATTTGGTCGTACTTGTTACTAGGTATAGCTGTGGGCACAATATCTAAATCACCATCATTGCACCACTACTTTCTTTCTTGAGGAAGTTGGTGGTAAACCGACAGAAAAAGAATGGCAATAAAAGTTCTTATCCATTCTTCGGTAACGGAAAAAAAGGTTCGATTGTTTTGAACTGCATATAGATGGATTTTTCATTTTATTTAATTTAATGTATTTGTAGCACGTATTATACGTAAATTTTATTTTTCTGCAGTCCTTCTCCGCATGAACTATGCCAAATCTCACACACCTTCGTGCGCGCAATATGCTTAAAAAGGGGTAGAAAGATTTTTCTTCACGTATTAATATATAGATAATAAATTTATTCCAATTACGCCATATTTATTATTCGCCAGGTGGTCGAAGAAGCGATCGAGTTTAACAATCCAGCATTTTTGTGCTTTGTTGATTTACAAAAGGCATTTGGTTGAGTTAGACTACGGAACGTGGTAAAAATATTACAGGGGAAAAACGTGCCAAGACAGCTAATAACTATAATAGAGGACTCAAACACAGGAACGAAAACAAAAATACAAACAGGGATGGACTTAAGTGGAGGCATAAGAAGTAACACTGGTATCCGACAAGGGGACTCTCTGAGCCCGATGCTCTTCAATCATATAATAAATAAGATCATAGACAGTGTGACGAATATGAACGGGTACAAGAAGTAGAAGGAGTAAAGAACTTGACTATTTTATGGTATGCTGACGATGCGGTGCTGATCGCAGACTACGAAGACAATTCACAGAGACTTCTACACCAATTTACAACCACGGCTCAAGAATACAATATGCTAGTATCCACGGAGAAAACTAAATCGCTGGTTGTCTCATAAGAACATATAAGATGCAAGTTAATAGTAAATAATAAAATCATCGAGCATAAATGTCCTTCAAGTATCTTGGTGTAGAAATGTCAAGTGAACGAAATAGCTACCGGAAAACCAAAGCCTGCGTTTTTTTCACTATATAATATTGATTTTTTTATGTTCTTTGACTCTAGTTTTAATAGCTCATCCACTTTGCCCGATATAGAGAGCCTCACAATCTTTACATTTTAATTTATAAACGCCTGATTGTTCCATTTTATCTAGTTTATCTTTGTTGTTGGTAATTTGTTTTGTTTACCCAGCTTATTTTGACATCTAATCGTTTCACTATTTTGTTAGCAAGTTGGGGTATATATGTCATTTTGTGCAACATAATAACACCCCACCACACACAAGAACAGACAAGTATATAAGATTAAATTTGTGTATCTCTTTGATAATGGTGTAACAACCGAAATGTATATGTCAGAGTATTGTTAATAAACTCATAGTGAAATAAGCCAAGTGTTTTAAGTAATTTAATGTGTGTAGCTTATTATTTTTTGATACATAGAATATACTGTTTTACTGTTTTGCAAAAATGTTTGGGGAAAAAACCTAGAACAACCTGGAACCAATTGCTAGAATTTCAATTTTTGTATAAATGGAGGTTGAGAAAATTTCTTTTTTTTCTATTATTTCAGCCGATTATTGTGTTTTCTTTAGAAAAACTTTGGAAAAATTTAGAACAAACATGGCACAATCTGGAACCGCCGTCAAAATTTTGTTTTTCGAAGAAAGAGGGACTGTCTTCGAATTTTCGGATTTGGTTTCTTGACAATAATATTTGCTGTGCAACAATATCTGGAACAAACCAAGAACAACCTGGAACCACCATCAAAATATCGAGGAGCTAGTCGATTATGATCTTTGAAATACTTTGCAGCAAATTAAAACAAGTTTAGCACAACCTAAAATAAATCTAGACTTTCTATTTTCGAACAAAGCTGGGTGGCGAAAAATGGTTTTTCGCCTTTTCTTGGCCGATTATGAGTTTTTCTTCCTTGACATACTTTGGAATAACTTAGAACAAGTTTAGAACAAGCTGGAACAATCGTCAAAATTTAAAGTTTGAAGAAAGTGGTCTGACTTCACATTTTTTGGATTTTGTTTCTCTATTATATCGACTGATTTTTATTTTTTTTTGAAATACTTAGAATTAATTTAAATCAAACCCAGAACAACTTAGAAAACCCTTTATAATTACGATTTGCAAAAAAAAGGAAGAAGAAAACATATTTCGATTTATTCTTTGGATCAATATTTACAACTAGAACACTCTGGCACAACCTTCAAAATTACAATTTTTTAAAATGGGGAGAGCGAAAAACTCGTTTTTTCAATTATTCCAGGCAATTTGTTTTTTTTTTTTTTTTTTTGTGAAAGAGTTGGAACACTTTAGAAAGTGCCGACAGCAACCTGAAACAAGTTTCAGATTTTCAATTTTCGAAAAAAAAAGAGTCTAATTTCACACAGGGTTTCTTTACCGTTCATTGATTATGATCTTGATCCAAGTTCTACGATACTTTCCATTCGGTCTCTTTTACAACCCTTCAACCTAATTTTATTTAATCATTATAAAAACCATATACTTCTTTTCTCTATTCCTGAGATAGTTTTTCCATTTCTTAAATTTTACTTTGCCCTTGTTTTACATACTAAATAGATACTTTGCAGAACTTAATGATCTGTTACACAAAGCATTTAATTTTTAAATACACAGCATATTTACTCATATAAACCGAGTACATTCATATGCAATTACTTTTGATGCCTCCAGTTGTATTACATCAAACAGATTATGAAGGCAGCAAGAATATCCGGATGCTTGGGGGATGTAACATGGAGGAACAAATATCTCATGACGGAAAGTAAAGCAAAAATATACAAGACCATGATATGACCGATCATGACATATACAGCAGAAACTAGAACTGACAAGCAGAATGAAGTAACTGATGCGAACTACTGAGACGAATACCTTGAGAACTATAACGGGGAAAACCAGTAAAGAGAGAGTTAGGAATGAAGCGATAAGAGAGGAATGTGGGGTTGAAGATGTTGTCAGGTTCGTGAGGCGTAGAAGAAGGGAATGGAATGAGCACGTTCAGAGAGCCGGGGAGGATAGATTGATAAAAATAGCAAAAGACCAGAGACCTGCAGGAAAAAGAGAACTCAGTAGACCATTGAAACGATGGAGGGTTCCACTTCGAACAAAACACCATAAAGGGAGAATGCGTGAAGAAAAACAGGTTACGACCTAAATAAAAGAAGAAGAAGAAGAACTTTATTCCATGATACATGAAGCGTGGAATACGACAATATAATATTGCAAAACACTAATAAAAATATTAACAAGATAATTAACACATTAAAATTCATAATTTAAAAAGTCTTGTAGATACAGTATGAATAATACAAACTCCCTCTTAAATTCAGTCAACGGACTTAGTTTTAGGTTTGTTGGTAAATGGTTGTAAACCTTTATCACTTGTATTAGCACACTCTTATTAATTAGACTTTTTGTTGTTTGTGGAGGTACAATATACATCGGCAGCACCTCTGGTATACACTGTAAAAGTTATACAAATCATTCTTTGTCGAATTGCTTGTTATTAAGAAATTTGTATTTTGTAAAGTAATCATTAAATATGTGTACACTGTACCTTTCCATGATTGTGTACGTTCTTTATACCTTCTTTATAAACTGGCGTCACAACTGCCAGTTTTAACCTATCCGGAAAGTAGCTAGACCTCACCGATAGATCTACTAATTTTGTTTTAAATATGGTAAAAAGAAAGCTACATTTTTAACAATTTATTCATTGAATATGCATAATGATATGATAGTTTTAATTAATGAGGGAAACAACTAAACTCACTGGTTGAAATGCGTAATACTTTGTCATTTCAATTGTTTTGTCTAATTCCTGAACTTCTTAGGCGTTATGCGTACCTATTAACAGACTTCGGGTATTAGCGCTATAGGTATACACTAACTTAATTTACATACATACATGTGTTCTTTCAATTATCAAATATTTTTTGCAATAGCTAACTTCATTAACAATTTTTAAATTATCTTCTGCAACTTGTTGATTAAACCTGTTACAATTTTAAGTAAGAGTAGATTAACCATATTATATTAAACAAGGTTCATTGACAAACACTCTAAATTAATTGGTTTGTAAGCTAATATAGTAGCGTTTGCAATTACATACGCTGGTTAATTTGGATATGTTTACATATATGGCATCGCATATTATATATACATCATAATCAAAGCATTTCGGTGTAAATACATATAATTGTAAGTATTTGTAGGGAAAATTTCAGAATCAAGCAATATTCCTGGTTCTAGAAATGATTGAAATATGATCTTGCAATTAAGTGGTTAAGAAAATAATATTATATATATACAAACCGCCATTTCTAAGTAAATCTAATATATGTATACTGAATGTCACCAGGGAATATTTTCTAATGAAATAAGTTATGAATATAGTTTTAGTAAAAAATATGTATTTAAGTGTTAAATAGAAATAACAGATTTTTAAAAGTTTTAGTTGCTTGTGTCGGGTAAACCGGGCAAAAACACCACACCAGCAAAGACGTCCCAGCTGTAATGGTACAGCTAGTTTTAATGAGATGGCATAATTATTCCGGTTTAAGGTGGTGAAAATATATAAACACTGCTGTTATTTGTAAATTGAGACCAACGAAATGTACTAGTAAGTGTGAGTTAAAAATGATTTCTCGTAAACGAAGTAAGATGTTAATTCGAAAAAGGTGTTGTGTTTTAGATACCTTCATCTTTAATTTGCCATGACTTTTGTTAGCACAGTGGGGTGTTTTACACTGGTGTTCGGGAAAAACGCCTTTAAATTTTAGGTTAATGGGCCACACTGGATTCCATGATTTTATTTGCATAAAATGTGTAAAATTTAGGTAGTTCAGTCAAGATGCGTTAGCAGAGGCCATGCGCAGTGTTATTTCACGAGAGTTGGGAGTAAATAAAGCAGTAGTCAATTCAGAATTTACTCCAGAATACTGAGAAGGCATCTGGAAAGTGGAAGCTCAATTGTCAAACTTTGTCGAGGAACAGAATTAGGAATTGAACACAAGAGTCAATTCAGAATTTACTCCAGAACACTGAGAAGGCATCTGGAAAGTGGAAGTTCAATTGTCAAACTTTGTCGAGGAACAGAATTAGGAATTGAACACAAGAGTCAATTCAGAATCTAATCCAGAACACTGAAAAGGCATATAGAAAGTGGAAACTCAATTGTCAAAGTTTGCCGAAGAACAGAATTAGCAATTAAACACAAGAGTCAATTCGGAATATACTCCAGAACACTGAGAAAGCACCTGGAAAGTGGAAGTTCAATTGTCAAACTTTGTCGAGGAACAGAATTAGGAATTGAACACAAGAGTCAATTCAGAATCTAATCCAGAACACTGAGAAGGCATATAGAAAGTGGAAGCTCAATTGTAAAACTTTGCCGAAGAATAGAATTAGGAATTAAACATAAGAGTCAATTCGGAATATACTCCAGAATACTGAGAAGACATCTGAAAAGTGGAAGCTCAATCGTCAAACTTTGTCGGGGAACAGAGTTAGGAATTGAACACAAGAGTCAATTCAGAATTTACTCCAGAACACTGAGAAGGCATCTGGAAAGTGGAAGCTCAATTGTCAAACTTGATCGAGGAACAGAATCAGGAACTGAACACAAGAGTCAATTCAGAATTTACTCCAGAACACTGAGAAGGCATCTGGAAAGTGGAAGCTCAATTGTCAAACTTGATCGAGGAACAGAATTAGGAACTGAACACAATTCAATTCAGAATTTACTCCAGAACACTGAGAAGGCATCTGGAAAGTGGAAGCTCCATTGTCAAACTTTGTCGATGAACAGAATTAGGAATTAAACACGAGAAAATACTCGTTACCCAAAACAACATAAACTAGAAAAGATGGGTTTTACCCCCGATGGCGCTACCAATTTGCAGAAAAACTAAACATCAACCACCGATTTTCAAAAGTTCATGAAGCAGATGGAGATGAATGGATTAAAAGATTTTTGGATGGAAATAAAGAAAATATAAGCATTTGAAAATCTTAAGGTTTTTCTATACAACTAGATCAATGGGCATAACGGGAAGAAAGTAGAGAATTACTTTACTTTACTTCCAGAAATTATCACTAAAAGATCCGGCGAGAGCGGAGTACAAATAAACAGCAAACTGGGTAAAGTAGTAGCTACCAAAGGGGCAAAAGATTTGAATTTTTTAACTAACGCTGGGAAGGGAGATAATGTAGTGGTATGCTGTAATGTAAAGTGTAATTATATACCTCCTGTTGTGTACAAAGTGAAATATAAAAGAGATGAGTTTCCTGATGGATTTCGGCCAGGTTCGAAGGTATTTATGAATTAGCAGTCGCCATACACAAATGCCACGTTATTCTTGAAATAGTTCAGGTAATGTTTTCTACCAAAAAGAGGCTTATCAAAGTCCTACTTACTTTAGACGGCCATATCTCACATTGCATTGCAATTGAGCTCTTAGATTTGGCAACAGAAAATAATGTAGTGCTTCTATATCTATCAAGCCACACGCACATAGACTTCAGCCACTAGTAGGACATTCTTTAAGGTTTTAAAAACCGATTTCTTTCAAGAAGCAAGACGCTGGATGGTTCAAAACAAGGACAGGAAGTGAAGTTTTCGCGGCTATTGCTGGATTGACAGGTAACGCATGTGGAATACATTCGTTTAATCCACAAAAAGAATGGGAACATTGACGGAAGGTGTCTTGCCCCTATTCCTGGACGACAATGCTCCTCTCCACAAGAGTCATGTTGCGTTGGCTGCCCTGCAATTTTAAATCATCAAGCCAATGGTCCACACGTGACTCCTAGCGCTTTTGATGTGTGCCCTAAAATTAAAACAAAAAGTGCAAACTTTCGGACAAAGATAAAACATTTTTTATGAAGACAGAATTGCATTTGAATATATTGAAAAAGAAAAATAATTTTTAAGTTTTATTTTCTGGCCTTTCTTCCCCATTCCGTTATCTTGAAAATACTCCCTTGTAACTTTCAATGAACAGTAATAATGATCAAAATAACAAACTCTACGAAATAAGAAAATCGACTAAACTGACGGCAAAGAAATTTTTGGCAGAAAATACTTAATTCGATCATTTTGCCAATGTAAATCACAGCTAATCATAAGGAACACTATTCTAAGCTCCATAATTTCTAATGCACCTTTTTTTTAGACTGAATGAAGTATAGAACTTTTAAATATTTCGAGGTTTTTGTCTAGTTTGCTCTAAAAATTTCCATCTTTATTAGTTTTCTGAGGTCAGGTCTTACACACATAGATCTTAAGTTTTGCTTCGCATAAGTTCATGTGGGTAGAGTAGTATACTACGAATCAAGAGTCATAAATTTTAGTCACGAGTTTTATTTACCACGAGTGAAGCGTAGCGGAGCGAGTGTTTAGTAAAACGAATGTCTAACAAGTTTCATACTATACTTCTTCTACAACAGCAGATAATGAAAATAATACAAATAATACTGTTGTCGCGCCATGTATTTTGACAAATTGATAATAACACGGACTGAATTTCAACAGATTTTTGATTTTCAGAACGCTAGAGTTATCTTCAGCCTGTGATAAAAGAGTTCATTGCTATGTTCGCTCCGCTACTAAAGCTCACAAAATCACAACTTGTCAAAGTGTATTTAAAGGGTCAGTTAGCGTCATTGAAATACGTATATACGATAAACGGCTTTTTAAATATGGTAGAAGAAAAAGATATTTTTAAAACATTCTATATATTTTGGCAATGTATTAATAATTTTAAGACCTAATTTACTTCGAATTGGTAGATTATTTAGAAATTTGAATATTTTTCTCTCCAGCCTGTAAAGTCTTACTCTCTGAAAGTTCGTTTCTTATATAAAGTTCTTTTTTCTCGTGTCAAAAAAGACTATATTTTCGTATAACCATGAGATTTCACTGGTCTCATTGTGTTTTTAAAACTCATCTTTTTAGTTTAGAGAAACACGTAAATAACAAGTAAGTATCTAATATTACCTAGATTATATAAATTAATCCAGTGATATGTGATAAAACTGTATGCGATGGAATTTCTAAATTATTTTTTCAGTAATTAGCATTCATAAAACTATATTTATTTAAAAACCAATAATTATATTTGGAAACAATTTCTTAGTCGTTGACCTCTGTAATTAATTATAATATTTATACAGAAAATTGATTTTCTATCCCAATAACTATATAAAGTTCGTGTTGAACGGCTTATTGTAAATTAACTTAAAGCAAATAGAACCGCTATTAAATTAATTGTTTGGGATCCTGTGATCAGATTCTAATTAATTTTACGGAACACTACTATTCGCCAACTGGTATCGTGTAAATTTCTTATTAAATATGCAAATATGCAAAATCCTTGTCAGAATTCTTAGGAAACAATGACTTGTCAGTATCTTAGCAGTTTTTTTCTATAAGAACTTGAACACATTGACACTTATGAAAATATTTATTTATATATATAGAATTTCCTATATATATATATATTTATCGGACATTAACAACATAAGACTTTAATTTTGCATTTAAGAATATAATCTCCCTTTTGAGAACTGATTAGATTTTCAGTAAAATCGGCAAACCGGAAGTAGTATTTTACTTCAGTGAAAGAATTGAATTTTGCCAATTATTTATCAAAAGTACGAAAGTATTTAGCGCTAGATTTACAATGTTTTTTGTATAAATGAAATTTCAAAATTCGGACTGGAAGTAGCACTTTTAATCTTAGCGAGTAGCACTTTCTTTCGAATATCTCACTAAGTATGCATTCCATGGAGATTTATTAAGAGAATAGAAATACCTAGAATAGGGTTTTAAATAATTTTTGTATAAAAAATTCTTAAAATTGTATGATCTGAAACACTCATACGTATAAGAAGGTCGTGTGGTGGCCACACCTCATTTCTTTTGTATGTATTGAATTTAACTTATAAATTTGTATTAAAAAACAAATAAATATTTTAAATCTATATTTTAAATTGTAAAATTAGTTCATTTAGGCAAATGCATTCCTGAATTTATTAGTAAAATACATAGAACATTATATTGCAAATATTTTAATTGATATTTTCCGTTAAATATCTAATATAAAATTATAACATTAAAAAAAAATTAAATTACTCTTGACCTAGTGCAGAGCCATCTGATAAGCGGAACTCAAACAAAACATCTGCTATATAAAAGAATACTACATGTTGTTAAGAATTATACAGATGCCTTGAATATGTCTTTATTAAATAAAAATACTTTTTATTATTATTTTAAATACTTTAAGCAGTTATATCTCTATTTATATCTTTTATAGTGAATACGATATTTAAAATAAACAGAAATATCTTGCGTTATTTGGGGATAATGGTGTTCTTGCTCGGTAACATTAAAGATACCTGCAATATACAGCCCAATATGATTATTGGAATTTGTAGGTAGATTTTAGAACTTCCACTTGATGGTAGAGGGCTAGGGTAGCTGGTGACTCCTATTATATTAATTTACCTCAATAGAAATATTTCATTAAATAATTATAGTAATTCTATTGCCTTCCTTATTCCAATTATCTACTATTTTTCCGAAACTTTGATATTTACAAAGCCAAGAAAAATATTTATAATTTATTATTTATAATTTAACAATATATACAAATAATACATATAAATAATAAAACATATTGCATTTGTATTCAGTAATAATTATATTTGTAGATTTCCGTTTGTACAATTATATTTTTAAAGAACCAAAAATAAACACTTTAAGTATAAACATACATACAGTGTGACTTTTTTATTTTGCAGCATAGATTTTTGAATTATCCAAAGAATAACACTCAATTTGATACATGAACACAGTCATTGTTTTAAATAATGCAATATTATTATTTAATATTCAAAATTATGCACTTTAGCATGGAACATCCACGAACAATTATTTCTTCTAGCAATATTTGACATTCGTATCTGTCAATTATAAAAAAATGGGAATTATTCGGTGTTAAAGCAAATGCAATTTTTCTCTTTTAAAGTTTGGTATTATTTACGTGTTTGTTATAAATTAATTTGACTTTATAATGCTTTAATTACTTACGACTATTGCTCCGGTAATCCTGTACTTTACTTGTTTATATACCAATTGTTACTCGCATCTTTTTAAAACAAATATTTACAAATATTTATTTCTAACAGAAAATTTCTTGTAAAAATTATTAAAGTTTTACCATGATCCCATGATAAAATGCTATTAAATTTGCTATAAGAAGAAGTAGATTTACACAAATTGTTATTGCACAGAACATTCAGTGTGACAGTTGAATAATTAGCTTATTTAGTTTTAGAAAGTTTAAAAAATTAAAGATTTCTAATTATAATATAGTTTTCGTACTACTTACATAATATACTTTAAAATATGACGAATTTTATAATATGCTATCCAATTGAAATGTAGAGTTAACTGTTTGTATTAATTGATATTAGTATTAGCCTGCCGAGGCAGTCAGTCTGCTATGCTCCGAGTTGAACATATAATTTTTTCTCCGATTGTTTATATATGTTTTGCAAATTATTACAATTCCCTTAATGTCTGTATTTTTCCGATTGTAATACATTCAATAAACACTCGATAAATATTTAGTTGCTATAGAGACCAACCATTTTCCTGCCTAAGCAGGAAAAGTGAAATTTTGCAGATAGACATTGGTCCGCAAAAATTAAGTATTTTGCTGTGAAAAAATATATTTTTGTACTCACCGCCTGTAAAGTGACATTTGGCGCTTGCATCGCTTGACCAGCAAGGAGTATTCTCGGTCTAGGCGACTGTAAAAATTGCAAAAAAACACAGGCTCTTTGGGACATTTAAAAAAAAATCGAAATTGATGGTAATAAAATTTAGTCTACAAAATACTACTTCCCTCGACTATTCTTCACTAAAAGTTGGAGAAATAAGAGTAATAGGTAATTAAAATTCTTGCAGTAAATATGTGGCCCCATCTATTTGACTATTTCTCAAGTAACATTGAAATTGACAGTTAAATGTAATCAACACAAAAAGCGATGAATGCACTATAAATACATATAAGTATAAAAACGTCATAACCAAGAATATAATAACTTTAACTAAATTTAAATGTGAGTAATAGGTTCATACAAGAAATTCTTAAATTAATTATATAATCTATTTTAGGTTAGGTATAATACTAATCACTTTAATAAATAATATTTTTTTTTTAATTTAGGCTCGTACAAAAAATATTGTACAAACCACTTGCATGAAGACATCTTCCACATATTCAAAGTTCGCTCATGCGGGAAAATAGTGTTCCCGCACTTGGTTCGTAAATAACTATTGCCTATTTGTTTTTCATTATATGTAATTGTTTGTAGCCTATTTTACCTTGGTAGTTCGTTTATTAGAAAAATTCAAACTTTAAATAAAAAATGAAAGCTACTTCTTGCAAATTCTAAATAAAAAAAATCGATTATGATTTTTAAGTAATTGCTATCTTTAAAAATTACAATTTACTCCAAGATAGAAAATAAATTCGATAAAACTTATATTTGAAGCAAGTATTTTAGTGGGTGGGATTCATTTTCCTAAAACTTTTTCTTCCGTGTGTGGTCATTCATTTAGTCCAATTTCAATATTCCATTTCCAATTAGATTTACTAAAGTTGCACATCATAAAAAATATCTTTTAAAAACTGCATCTGCATCGAATTCCACTGGAGTTTTTATAACCCAAATAGTGACATACAGCTTATTGTATATGTTGCCTTTTAGACAGAAAAATTCATTTCCAAAAATTGCATTGTCGTAGATATTGAATTTTTGCATAGAAAGTAATAAAGTTGACTAACTTCAAATATAACGGCTACACTCAAACACGGCTCTAAAAAAAGTAATTGGAAATAAATACCTGAATCGATTTTTTTAAAGCAAGGTGTGATCAAAATAGTTTCGTTTTCACAAAAAATTCATATGTATGTGTACCTATGTATCAATATTAATTTTGCTCCCTTCAATGTAATCCCTCTTAGATTTAATACATACGTGCGAACCCTTTTCAACCTATGAAGCACTGCTGAACTCTTTTTTTGGTATGGCATTCAATTCCTTCAGCGATTTTGTCTTTATCTCTTAATGTTCCCAACACATCATTGTTCTCATCAGCTTCGGCAATAGACAAAAGTCAGAAGGGTTTTGCCTCTTCAGGCAGCCTCTTGTGGGGCAATTAGGCCTTGGTTATGATGTCATTCCATTTTATTCCTTTGAGAACATCTGGATCGTTGTATGTTTTATTCTGTAAATCTTGAACAATGTCGACGTTAGTTTTAGTTCAGCAATTTTCTTTTGGCTGCCACAAGTTTTATGCCCAAAACATCCGTAAAATTGCTCGAAAAGAGCATATATTGTGGTAGTTCACTAACATGGATGAGTAAGGATATGATGGAAGTACTAATGTTAATAAAATATACTGTATATGTTCTTGTAGTGAGTATTAAAAAAATAAAAGATGGTAATATTTTATGGACCAAACTATAATTAAATAAATAGATGTGAGAATATTTAAATTATACTTAAAATAATTGTGAGAATATTAATTGGGTATTTCCCTATAGTTTTTGTGAACCGTGTAAAGTTGGTTACATATCGGGTTATGTTGAAGTTCGCCTTGCATCGAGTGGTTGGTTGCCTATCAGGTTTCTTTGTTGTAGTAATATTTCCCATTTCTGAAAGTAGAATTGTAAATGTTACTTGTTGTATTTTTATATGTAATATTATTTGTTAAAGCTTGTTTAATTAACACTTTTGAAAAAATAGAGAATATTAGTATGGATTTTGAATCATAAAGGTTGGAAAATGATGTATAGTTACGCGCTAAAATTCAAATGTAAGAAGTGTCAGATTTTGACATTTAAAATAATATAGTTAAAGTATTGAGTATTTGGTTTGCCGAAGGGTATAAAAGGTTGTGAAAATTAAAGTAAAGAATTAAATTGATAAATTTTTGGAATTACAAAAAGGTATTATAAATATTCAATTACAAATAAAACATATTTTGGATTATTATAATGTGTGGAACAATATGATTGGATATGATAGAAACTAAGGAATTATTGCCAGGGATATGGGGAATAAATAAAAGGATTGAAAAAGAATTTAAGAAAAGCGGTAGATGTGTTTTCGGAAAACGAAATTTTCCTTCCGAAAAACACATAATTAAGAGATTCATCATTATACAAAAGTGTAAAAGAAGTGGTTAGGAGATAGTAGAAAAGAAAGCAGATATTTTTTAGAAGAAAGAATTTCGGTAACGAATAAAGAAATAATTGAAGAATATTCATACTTGAGAAGAAAGCGAAGAAATATATAATTACAATTTAAAAATAAACTTACTGCATTGGTAAATATTATTCCATATTTGGCGAGAGATTTATTGCATTGGAGAGTTGGTGAAATTCCAGAAGTTATACAAATAGTTTAGTCCAGGACTTGAAAGATACGAGATATTCAACATAGCAGCTAACACAGGTATTCCAGTCCAGTAGAGGAAAGGCAGGTTTCAAAGGTCTTCACGAAAGCGTTCGACGGTTCGAGATTCTAGTTGATTGCAGAGGTTGAAGGTATTACAGGATAGCAGTCATTACAGTCCACATTCCGAGCATTCCAGACAATTAGGAAAAGGAAAGGATCTCCCTCATTGATTCCAGGAAATGTCTTCGACAAGCTAAAAAGAAAATCGTTTGGTGTATAAATAAGAATACCAGTTCAGTAGTAATAACAGGTCGTATAATTCTTTGAAATAATTTGAATTTATCAGTTTCGAATTGAAAAGTATATCAAAATTTAGAGATCTATTATTTATACGTACATTATAACTGTGTTGATAATCAAGAAAAGATATTTTGTAAGTTCTGTGCACAACATTAATTTGTATCATCATTTGTATAATTTTTAGAAGTCAAAAAAAACTGATCGGCAAACTAAAACTGATTAATTTGTGTGGGTATTTGATTTACATACAAAAACTATACAGTATTTTTAAAATAATATAATTAATATACTTACTTGTATATTTTTCGATCCACGAAAGGTGTATTTTCATGCACATATAAATTTTCAAAAGAATGTTTACGTAAACAAGCTTGGTACTTCCATGAATGTTTTATTTGGTTGTGTGTGTTGAGAACTACCATATAATTTATAATTTGCCTGATTTATTAAACAAATTAGTTTGATACATTTGTTTTTATTTGGTACATAAAGAAGGTTTTTGAATTAAATTGATGAAACAGATATGACGCTTAGAACCGTAACCTATAAATAAAAAAAACAACTGTCAGTGATTATATTATTATTTGAATAGTATGTTAATATATACCTTGAGATTGAGTTCACAGTAAGTATTGTTATTTGAAGATAAAGTTGAAATACACATCATAATTCACTAAAGAATAACTGTTTTGTAAACTTTGATTTATAAAGTTAAGAAATATAAAACGTAAATATCCTATGATATAGGCAGATATTGAAAAAGTTACATATAGGCAACTGTTTGGGCTTTGATGATTCAAGGGAAGTTAGCAACATATAAAATAATTAGTTTAAATATTTTATATAAGAACTGAGTTAGTGAGGGCATAAATAAAAAATTACCTGAGAGAATTTGAAAATAGATTTAAAAAGTACATAAAGATTTCAATTTTATATATAGACGAGAATAAGTACAGGTTTCAAACACATAGTAAGAATAAATATTATTAAATTTATCTGAGTGTAATCGTACCTTTATTAATTAAAGGTATTGTTACATTTTATGGCGTGCCCAACGTGGAGCGATTAAAATAAGACTCGCAAAAACATATTTCAAATATTTTATTAATTATAATAATAGCGATAACATTAGTATACATTTTACAAAGGTAATAAAATCAGTTTAAAGTATATCAAGGTATAAGGAAGTGTGTACTACAATTATTGAAAATGAATACCAGATCTAAGAGTAATTTTGGATTAAATAGATCTGAATCGTCTAGCGATAGTGAAGAGGAGGTTGGTCAGGATGTGAATGTACCAGAGGGAGGAGAAATTATATTACAAGTTCAGGAAGGTATTCAACAGACAGGAGAAACACAGGATAGAGGTGATAAGGTGGAAATATTAGGAGAGACTTCTAAAACAGAAATGTCGAATACAACAGCAGATATGGAATTAATTCTACAAATGTTTAAACAAATTAGTGAAGAGAATAATAAGAAGTTAATGGATAAACTTGACAAGGCTAGTGAAGAGAATAAGAAAAATAGAGAGGAGGATAAAAAAGAATTAGGAGAAAAATTGGATAAGTTGGAAAAGGCGAGCATTGATACTAGAGAAGAAAATAGAAGAAATCTGGAAGAATTAAAGAAATCTTTACTGAGAGATACAGAAGAAAAGGTTAAAGAAATTACTATTGAAATGGATAGCAGGGAAGTGAAAATGCGGAAAGAAGTAGACGAAAAGTTACAAATTAAGGATACGGAAGTTAAAAATATTGTTAGAAATAAAGTACAAGAGGTTGAAGGTAAAATTAAGGTAATACAAGAAAATGTAAAACAAATAGATAAGAATAGTAGCGAGAAATATAAGGAGTTAGCGAAACGCATACGGGATGAAGTTGATCAGGTAAATAAAGAAGTCTCCGACAAAACAGAAAAATTAGAAGAGAATTTTTGTAAGAAAATAGAAAATACAGAAGATAGATGTTTAAAAGAAATAAAATTATCGACTGATACTACTATTGCGCAGAAGTTGAGTATGGAAGATATTCTGAAAGAATGTGAAGAACAGAAGACGAAAATACAAGATCTTTTATTAAAGACTCAGAATATTAACATCCCTCATGTAACATGTCCTCCGGTTTACAATGTTTTAAATAATGGTATCAGAATTGAGAATATAACTCATTTTAGTGGGGATAAAATGTCCACTCATCCAATGGCCTATTTGACAAATATTCTAAGATATATAGAAGAGATACAGGATTTTAGGAGCCAAATGAATATTATTAGAGCGACTTTAAACAGTGGTGCAGCGGATTGGTTTCAACGGGTTGAAGACAATTGCGATGATTTAAGTAAGTTTGTGGAATTATTTAAAAATAATTTCTGGAGTGAGACGCAACAAAGCAGAGCACATCAGAGGTTGTTAACAGGAAGATATCAACCAGGTAAATCTTCGAGGGAGGCTTACGCACAAAGAATGTTTAACTATTGTCGATACATATCTCATTTGGACGAAAAAACTATATCTCAACATTTATTACAACACTTTATTCCTGTTGACACACATGCAATTATTTGTCAGAATGTCACGGATATGAATGAGTTGATTAATATTCTTAGACGTTTAGATGATTATACAGACGGTGTAAAATATAGGGAATCTCGTCAATTAAATGGAAGAAATGATATTCAGAATAATCAGCAACGTATGTCAAATAATAGTGGTGTGAATAATCATTATGTTCGTAATAATACCCCTTTTCAACAGAATGCTTATCCAAGGAATAATCAACCTAGTAGTAGTCAGAATAATTATTTTGGAGCAAGACAACCTTACCAATTTAATAGTCATCAGAGTAATAATTATAATAGAAGTTATAATACACAAGGGAATGGTATCTCAAATTGGAACAATAATCGAAGTATATCAAATGGAGGGAATGGAAGACCGAGTACAAATAGGAATAATCCTTTTATTAATCAATCTGCAAGACAAGTTCCTCATAACAATGACTATCAAGAACAAAATAAAAGGTATTATGGAAATAATAATTCTAGACAGGTGAATAATATACAAATGCAAGATTGGAGAAAATCAGATAGGAGATTTACTGGTAGTCAGGTTCATAATCAAGATAGAAATGAAATTGGAGTTGGTTTGGAAGAAAAAAAAACGCCAATTTTGGAAATGAAATTGGATCCATATCAGAATGCTATCCCGGGAACATCTCATTAATAAATAATTTTGTTAATAGTAGTGTTAGTTGTAATATAATTAGTAGTAGTAAAATAACAGGAATGGGGAATGTTCAGAATGGTTTAGATATGGGAAATATAATTAATAATTTTGAAAGTTTACCTTTTTGCATAATTAGTATTAGAGATGTTAAATTTAAAACTTTGTTAGATTCTGGTGCTGAAATATCACTCATAAAAGAAGAAATGATAATGAATATACCTGAATATTCTAAATATATTATTAAAGTCAAAAATACTAATGTTATGTCTGCGAATAGGGGAAAAATGGGTTGTATTAATAAGCGGTTATGTATAGATGTAGTGATTAATGGACACAAATTTATTATGCAATTTTATCTGTTAGGGAATTTGTTTTATGATTGCATATTAGGGATAGATAATATGAGAGCGCTGGGAATGAATTTAGATTTTGAAGAAAACAAGATTAAAATTGAAGGAAAGGAAATTTTATTAGATAAGGTTGTGGATTTAAAAGAAATAAACGCTTATATTGAATACAAGGAGGATATACAGTACGAGGTAAATAATGTCATTATAGCTGATCGTGCAGAGAATGATGATGCTCAAGAACATTTGGAAGGAGCAATGTTTGAATTACCGAGATCGGAAATAAATGACGAATATGGAAATGCTGTAATAATAGAAGATAAACAAGAAGTTAAAGTAATAAGAAATGTAGCTGACATTCAAACTTTTATTTTACAACAAAAATTACCAGAACCTTGGATTGAAGAAAGTCTAATAGAAATTTTAGCTAAGAATATAAAATTAATTAATGATGAAGTTGTTTTTGCTAAAGATTATGAGCATCGATTATTGATAAATGATGATTCGCCGTTATCGTGTAAAAATTATCCTATTCCGTATTTTTTCCAAGATCGTGTCAATGAGGAACTTAGAAAATTAGAAGAAGCTGATATTATCGAGAGATCGAACACCTATTTTATTAGTCCTGTTGTGTTGGTTAAGAAGAAGGACAATTCTATTCGCCTTTGCATTGACGCTCGTTTAATTAATTTAAGGATCATGCCTGAGCATGAAATACCACAAAATATTGATGTTTTACTTACAAAATGCGGTAATAAAAAATGGTATAGCAAATTAGACCTTAAGAATGCATTTTGGTTAATAAGATTGGACGAGAATTCTAGGAAGTACTGTGGATTTAACGTAAATGGAATTACTTACCATTTTAAAGTATGCCCTTTCGGCATAAAAAGTAGTCCTGCCGGATTGATTAGATTTCTACATAAAATACTAGACCAATATGAGAAATTCGCCCTTCATTATTTAGATGATATCATAATATTTTCGGATGACATAGAATCTCATATAAATCATATAGAGATTATTATTAATACATTACAAGTTAATGGTATGAAATTAAATTTATCTAAGTGTCAGTTTTGCCAAAAAGAAGTCAATTACTTGGGTTACGTTATTAACCAACAAAATATTTTATTAGATCCTCAAAGATTAGAAGAGATACAAAATTATCCAAGACCTAATAAACTCAAAATGTTGAGAGGATTTCTTGGGTTGTTGAATTACTATAGGAAATTTGTATCTAATTATAGCCAAAAGACAAGTACGTTGTTAAATCTACTAAAGAAAGGAACGAAGTGGAAGTGGACTGAAGAATGTGAGGATTGTTTCGTACAGTTAAAATCAAATTTTGTAGAAAATCTTAAGTTGTATCATCCGGATTTTAATTTAGATTTCATCGTACGAACAGATGCATCAAGTGTAGCCGTAGCAGCCGAATTAGTACAGATCAAAGATGGTATCGAGGTTCCAATATATTTCGCGTCAAGAACTTTAAAACCGTGCGAAAGGAAATTTGGGATATCAGAACTCGAGATGCTTGCTGTCATTTATGCTTTAACTAAGTTACGCTATTACCTCATAGGGAAGAAATTCAGATTGGAGACAGATCACAAGGCGTTGCTGAATATTATGACTACGAAATTAAATAATAACAGGATTTACCGTTGGACGTTATTAATACAGCAGTATGATATGGAAATTATATATAGACCAGGTAAAGAAATGATTGCAGCTGACGTACTGAGTAGAAAACATGGTGAAACAAAAACAACAAATGTACATATAAACTTAGTAAGATTGGGATCAGAAGGTATTTTTTCAGTACAAAGAATCAGAGAAGCTCAAGATACACCTGAGTTGGAGATAATTAAAAATAGATTACGGACAATAGGTACATATAAAGGAATGAGAATGAATGAAGGGATAATTTTGAAGAAGATAGGCGATCTGGAGGTATATGTTACGAATGAAGAACACACGATTAATATTATACGACATTTACATGTAATGTATACACATATAGGAGCTAGGAAATGTTGGTTAATGTTCCGAGAAGCTTATTATTGCCGGAATGACGAGAAGATAATTAAAAGAGAAATTAAACGGTGTAAAACTTGTATTTTAGCAAAAGAAAAGAATTATACAAATCAGAATATAAGTTTAAGTATTGTTGCTGATGATAGATTACAATTAGTAGCAATTGATTTTATTTCAAATCTGATTCCGAGCACGAGAAGATATCGAAATATTTTAGTGTTATGTGATATATTTTCGAAACATGTGCGATTAATACCAACACAGAAATGTGATACAGATACTGTATTACAGGCGTTACAAGAATATATAACTGAGTATGGGACTCCAAGAACAATATTATCTGATCATGCAACATATTTTATGAATCAGAGATATCATGAATTTTTAGATGAAAGAAATATTAAATCTCATCACATATCGATTCGTCATCCACAAGCTAATCCATCGGAAAGGTATATAAAAGAAGTTCTTAAATATTTACGGATATTACTCGAAGATCGACATCATAAATGGGCCAGATGTTTAAAACAAATTGAATTTGTAATGAATAACACACCAAGTACCGTACATGAAGCTTGTCCAATAACTATTTTCACAGGACAACCTCCACAAAGGCCTTGGCAAGATGATGAAATTGCAGAAATAGGAGGCAGATATGAACAAATTAAACAAAAATTAATGAGACGAAAAATTAAATGGGAGCAGAAGAAAAAAGAAAAACAACGTAAATATTAGGTGTATAATGAGAACGATAAAGTTATTGTACGCGCGTTACGAGTAACGGATAGAAGGAATAAAATTATAGCAAAACTCATAAGGCCATATTCGGGACCGTATTTAATACATCGGAAAATAGGATTAAACAATTATGAATTAATTGATGAAGAAACGGGATATCTTAAAGGAACTTATCATATTTCAATGTTACATGATTATATTGATGAAGTATAATTGTTAAAAAATTTAAGGGCATGGCGGTACTGAAGGGCCAGTTACCGTTGGTAAATAGCGCTACCACCCACCAGAGCTACACTGTATATAATAAAGCCCAAAATTTAGGGGCATGGCGGTTGAATTTCATAGGGCGACAACCGTTGGTAAATAGCGCTACCACCCACCAGAGCTACATCAAAGTTAATAGAACCAAAATTTAGGGGCATGGTTAATGTATTTTGTTTCTATAAAAGTATGTCATAAAAAAAAAAACGGGATATAAGTATGTGCATTTAATTTTTTTTTATAATTGAGTTAATCATGTAAGAAATTTTAGCTAAAATGATCTAACAAAGGTTTATGTATTTTATTTCCTTGCTCTAAATTAATTGAATCAGGATAGAATTATTTAGACGAAGAAAAGTTGTAAAGATTAGTTAGTATGAAGAAATTAGTAATATTTAATTTATTTTCCTCATTCCTTACATTATAAAATTTGTAAATATAAGTGTTAGAGGAGTATATAAGTAACTTTACAGTAAGTAAAGAAACATACGAGTATAAAAATGTGAAGAAATATATAAAGTAGATATATGAAAGATGAGTAAGAAGGAACCTTATTAAAAAAAAAAAAAATTTTTTAAAGGATATTTATCAGAGTAATAAAAGCATTTAATGGTCAAGAAATATTAAAGTCATTAAGAGTTATAAAAAAAAAAAAAAATGTGATATACAAATAGAAGAAGCCTATAAAATAAAATATGTATAGAAAAGATAATAATGAATGCTTGCTATGTATAATAAATAATAAAAGGGAAACATAAAAATATATGGAATAATTTATAGAGATTATGTATGAAAGGGTAAATAAAACCCAAAATGATAATAAATATATAGAATAATAATGTATAAAAGAAATATGTAGGTCACGTACGCCTTAAAAAACGAAAATATAATTTGTGTACTTTCCAAAAGTGAAAGTTTGAAAAGGTAGACGAAAATGTCTATTATAGGTATAGGGTTTTTGTTCAGCTAGGAACAGTTATATAAAATAAAATAATAAAGAATAAGTGAGCATATGTAAAGCATATTTTGTAGAGGCTATTAAATATCTGAAGAAATAACAGATACAACTTAATAGTAATCACCAGTAAATGTTAAAAGTAGTTTCGATTATAATATTGATAAGAATTTTTAGAAGGTTTAAAATCATGAATAGGATAATACAAAGAAGGTATAAGATTGGATAAGATAAGGAATAAAGTTACTTATATAGAAAGCATAGAAATGTTAAAAGATACATTTTATGACATTATTGAAGAAGACAAATGGATAAAGATGTAAATTTTGAATATGTTGGTATAAATTAGTATATTTATGAGAATAAGATTAGTTAAAATGGTTTGTTGTAAATAATTGAGAGTTAAAAATGAAAATAGATACAGTGAGGTAAATAATTATCTTATATACCAAATATTAAGAAATGTACATGGATTTATATGAGAATGTATAGTTATGCTACAGAAGTAGTACAAATTGAAGTACATCATTTTAGTATAGATTGTTGAATAAATATAAATTTATATATTCTATAGAAATTTAGATTTATTAAAAAAGGGGCATATGTGGTAGTTCACTAACATGGATGAGTAAGGATATGATGGAAGTACTAATGTTAATAAAATATACTGTATATGTTCTTGTAGTGAGTATTAAAAAAATAAAAGATGGTAATATTTTATGGACCAAACTATAATTAAATAAATAGATGTGAGAATATTTAAATTATACTTAAAATAATTGTGAGAATATTAATTGGGTATTTCCCTATAGTTTTTGTGAACCGTGTAAAGTTGGTTACATATCGGGTTATGTTGAAGTTCGCCTTGCATCGAGTGGTTGGTTGCCTATCAGGTTTCTTTGTTGTAGTAATATTTCCCATTTCTGAAAGTAGAATTGTAAATGTTACTTGTTGTATTTTTATATGTAATATTATTTGTTAAAGCTTGTTTAATTAACACTTTTGAAAAAATAGAGAATATTAGTATGGATTTTGAATCATAAAGGTTGGAAAATGATGTATAGTTACGCGCTAAAATTCAAATGTAAGAAGTGTCAGATTTTGACATTTAAAATAATATAGTTAAAGTATTGAGTATTTGGTTTGCCGAAGGGTATAAAAGGTTGTGAAAATTAAAGTAAAGAATTAAATTGATAAATTTTTGGAATTACAAAAAGGTATTATAAATATTCAATTACAAATAAAACATATTTTGGATTATTATAATGTGTGGAACAATATGATTGGATATGATAGAAACTAAGGAATTATTGCCAGGGATATGGGGAATAAATAAAAGGATTGAAAAAGAATTTAAGAAAAGCGGTAGATGTGTTTTCGGAAAACGAAATTTTCCTTCCGAAAAACACATAATTAAGAGATTCATCATTATACAAAAGTGTAAAAGAAGTGGTTAGGAGATAGTAGAAAAGAAAGCAGATATTTTTTAGAAGAAAGAATTTCGGTAACGAATAAAGAAATAATTGAAGAATATTCATACTTGAGAAGAAAGCGAAGAAATATATAATTACAATTTAAAAATAAACTTACTGCATTGGTAAATATTATTCCATATTTGGCGAGAGATTTATTGCATTGGAGAGTTGGTGAAATTCCAGAAGTTATACAAATAGTTTAGTCCAGGACTTGAAAGATACGAGATATTCAACATAGCAGCTAACACAGGTATTCCAGTCCAGTAGAGGAAAGGCAGGTTTCAAAGGTCTTCACGAAAGCGTTCGACGGTTCGAGATTCTAGTTGATTGCAGAGGTTGAAGGTATTACAGGATAGCAGTCATTACAGTCCACATTCCGAGCATTCCAGACAATTAGGAAAAGGAAAGGATCTCCCTCATTGATTCCAGGAAATGTCTTCGACAAGCTAAAAAGAAAATCGTTTGGTGTATAAATAAGAATACCAGTTCAGTAGTAATAACAGGTCGTATAATTCTTTGAAATAATTTGAATTTATCAGTTTCGAATTGAAAAGTATATCAAAATTTAGAGATCTATTATTTATACGTACATTATAACTGTGTTGATAATCAAGAAAAGATATTTTGTAAGTTCTGTGCACAACATTAATTTGTATCATCATTTGTATAATTTTTAGAAGTCAAAAAAAACTGATCGGCAAACTAAAACTGATTAATTTGTGTGGGTATTTGATTTACATACAAAAACTATACAGTATTTTTAAAATAATATAATTAATATACTTACTTGTATATTTTTCGATCCACGAAAGGTGTATTTTCATGCACATATAAATTTTCAAAAGAATGTTTACGTAAACAAGCTTGGTACTTCCATGAATGTTTTATTTGGTTGTGTGTGTTGAGAACTACCATATAATTTATAATTTGCCTGATTTATTAAACAAATTAGTTTGATACATTTGTTTTTATTTGGTACATAAAGAAGGTTTTTGAATTAAATTGATGAAACAGATATGACGCTTAGAACCGTAACCTATAAATAAAAAAAACAACTGTCAGTGATTATATTATTATTTGAATAGTATGTTAATATATACCTTGAGATTGAGTTCACAGTAAGTATTGTTATTTGAAGATAAAGTTGAAATACACATCATAATTCACTAAAGAATAACTGTTTTGTAAACTTTGATTTATAAAGTTAAGAAATATAAAACGTAAATATCCTATGATATAGGCAGATATTGAAAAAGTTACATATAGGCAACTGTTTGGGCTTTGATGATTCAAGGGAAGTTAGCAACATATAAAATAATTAGTTTAAATATTTTATATAAGAACTGAGTTAGTGAGGGCATAAATAAAAAATTACCTGAGAGAATTTGAAAATAGATTTAAAAAGTACATAAAGATTTCAATTTTATATATAGACGAGAATAAGTACAGGTTTCAAACACATAGTAAGAATAAATATTATTAAATTTATCTGAGTGTAATCGTACCTTTATTAATTAAAGGTATTGTTACAATATATAGATATAGTAATATCATTTGCAACCTCTCTGATATTGATTCGGAGATTGTTCATAATCATTTTCTTCACTTGTTCGAGGTTATTTTCGGTTGTTGGTGTGCTAGGGTCTCCGGTATGGTTGTCATCTGCAACGTCTACATGGCTCTCATTGAAATGTTGTAAACAAAAGCAAAATTTAAAACTTAATGCACATTTTTTGATTATTTTTTTCTTCGATGTAAATCTCCAACCCGTTTGACTGGCCACAATAAACTAAACATCCAATATGAATACTTAAGAAACAAGTACACTAAGCTTATACAGTAGGCAATATTTAAAAAATCTTATTACCTTTTGAATCAAGCTCTTATATGTATTTGTGATGCTATATGTATGTTTGTTATGACTAAATTTTATATAAATATAGGTATGTGTATAAAATCTAATAAAGCAGAGAAATCGAAATAAGTAGTTTATGTAATGGTACAGCCTATTTTATTAGTTAACGTGTTCACGATATTAAATAATCCAATAAATAGTATTTTTATGAATATTTTAAATATATTTGAAAGCAGTAAATATATTACTGTAATTTTAGGTATATAAATAAGTTTTCTTATGTGTAAGCATTATGATGCCAAAAGTATATGTTAGTGAGATAAGCGCTGCGATATCGATAAACATTCTCACGGCATAAAAGAATGTGTGGGTGTAAATTGTGACCGGGGTTACCTAGACTATTTAGAAAGCGGGGAATCACAAGCGTCCAACTAGAAAAACGAAAGTACGTGTTGCAATCGTATGAGTCGACAGCTAGACTTCAAGTCAAAAAGCGAACTCCAGTAGCGGGTCGACAACGGCTAGAAGAGTCGTTGATAAGTAAAATTTAAATAAAGAGTCAACAAATAAGTTTAAAAAGTGTATCGACTCTAGTAATTATAAAATCAGTACTTTTACTACCAAAACTTGTAAAATTAACCTCATATTGAGTATACATATTAAACGTGCAAGTTGTAATATTTTTTGTGATAAAGATATTGTGCTACAATTGGCAGTGTCGGCCGATTCCCCACGTCTTGTTGGTGCATATGAAGATTCCGCCGGAAAGCGTCGAAGAAAGAAAGAAGAAGCCTTAAAATAAGGTATTTTAAAAGATTATTGTATGTAAATGTATTTTGAAAATAAAGAATTAAACATAATATTTCAGTTTTCAAACAGAGGCGAAATAAGTAAATATACTTATCTGGGTGAGATAAATATATTTGGTAAATGAATAACGTCTCCAATGTATAAACTAAAATGTAATTTGATACATTTTAACGTTGTGTTTTATGTTGGTGAATATATATATGAATCTTGAAGCCTAAGTTGTTATTTCTTGCTGTAGTAAAGTAAATCTTGTTAAAGGTTGCCTTTGTAAAAGTATATTTAACTGTTTGTTGATGTTTTCTGCTTCTTTTTGTTATCTCTTTTACCCAATCGCCCTCGAGATTAATAATTGAGCTAGCAGGCAAAACAATCTATTTTTATTTTATATTATTATTATTAAATTTTATATTAACAGTTCCATTTTTAAATTATAATAAATTTATTTTGAGATGTACCTTTACATTATGGCTCCGCAACGTGGGATAATTTTTACATCATATTAATAATTCATTTTAATGTAATGGTTTCATTACATGTATTATGGGATAATACAATTTTAGTAGTATTTCAAATAATATATTTTACACTTCAGCTTTATATATCTAATATAATTTTTACAGTTATTATTATTAAATTTCAAAAGTCTCTTGATTTAAATTCAATTTTACACATGCACAATTCTACGCCTACCTAAAAACTTATATTGGTTGTGGGATTCTAATGCCATCTACATTCTATCGAGATGTTTGTATTAGAACTTTCAGGAGTTTAATGTAGATGTCGCCCTCAAAAAGAAGTAAACACGTATGGTAAAGTGCAAAACCCAAAGTAATTTTTTTGTTATATCGATAAGGGGCTGGAGAAAAACTTTTGCCCTTCCGTTTTGAGATTAAATCGAATCGATATCAGCCGTACATATCTTTTTCGTTTCTTTGCCTTTTCCACATTGTCCGCTACTTTTCTCATATTCGAACATATACATTCATTGGCTTTTATGGCCGATTCAATATCGAAATTGTAAATTCCTTGCACGTGACAGGCTGGCGTGCGGATTGCGAGATATATATTTTAAAGTGGTGGTAAATTTACCTTTAAAAAGCACTACTTTGTATTTCGCTCATGACGTATACCGTTGTTATTTCTTTTGTGGCAAGAAAACTCGCGAAAGCGGACTTGCAGAAATAAGCGATTTCCTTGGTTTTAGATATAAGTACATCGTAGAAACTGCATACAAATTATTTTATTAATGTCATGCTGTAGTGTAATAAATGGAACACTTCGAAGAAGAAGTATTGTAGAAATATGCGTAGGTAAGTAAGTACCAACCTTACCTATAAAATCATTTTCTAGTTTCGGTGTGATATATGCGCTGAGAGAAAAGGATATATTCAACCAACTAATTTGTGCATCTCATTTTTTTAAGAGCAGACAAAAAATGATCCATTAAAAAAAAAAACTTTTAAAAAAACCTCAGTATTTTTACTATTCCCTAAACGAAAAACATACAATTCAAATATCTTGCTTAGCTGGGCTGGTTCCTTTTAGTGGACGACTAGGTAATAATGAAAATTTTAAATTTAAATAGGAGCCGAAATATTATAAACCACGAAAGGGTACGAGAATATTAAGAATCAAAAATATATAATATTATTATCTCGAATATATAATTAAATGATACAAAAATATTTTAAATAATTGCATTTTACAACGAAAATATAAAATTTGTTAGCTTAGGCGTAAAATCAAAACCAAACTGCTTTCAAAGAGATTGTCCATCATATGTGTACTTTCAAAATACATGACACATCTATTTTGATATTTTCAATTTGCGGAACACCTTTAGATAGATAGATAGATAAACTTTATTTATGTATAAACATATACATTATTTGTCAGTACACGTACAATATTTATACCTTTTGCTTTTCGTCTTACTGGTGAAACATACACAGACATACATTTGTATAAATATTAAATACAGCGCTATCTATATATAGTACATACATTTCACTAACATATAAAGAAAATTCAATAATTTAATCAATAATATTAATTCTGTAAGAGTCCATGTAGTACTCTTGAAGAGAGTAATATTCTTTTTCCATTAATACTTCCTTTACCACTATCTTGAATTTTTGCACAATAAGGTGTTTTATATCAGCAGGTAAAAGGTTACATGCTTTTGTCCCGCAATAGTCCTCACTTCTTCCTGTCACTGTCAAGCGATAACTTGGGGTTCCAAGTTGTTCCCTCGATCTTGTGTGATACTCATGGTTGATTCCGTTTGTTGCAAAGTTCGCTTTTAGGACATCGTAGCTCAGATGGGAATGGAAAAGAGAATGGTAACAGATTTTTAAGGCCTCGTGTGTCGCAATAGATTTCATTCTCCTCATTGCGAAACTTGCACTTGTTATTTTTTTCGCAAGGTGTTCTGTGTGGTCGTTCCAATCTTAAAGACGTTTTTGCAACACTTGGTCTTGTGGTTAGCATTTGCCGCTTTGTCTTGTCAGTGTTCACTTTTAATTTGTTGGCATTTAACCATTCTTCAACTTCAGCTATTGCCTTTCATGAGATATTCTCGACGTCTTTTTCTAAAGAAGAACTAGCTAATATGGTGGTATTATTTGCATATAAACATGTCTTTACATTGTATAAGTAATCTGGCATATCATTCACAAATATTATAAACAACTGTGGGCCCAGGATGGAGCCATGTGGCACTCCATGTGTCACTCCACAAACCCCGGACTGATTCCCTTGCCATGTCACTACTTGAGATATCCCCTCCAAATACGACTATATGACTTTAGAAGAGCCAACGGCAATCCTCTCACACCATAAAGCTCCAGCTTGTAAATAGTATTTCTCTCTTCAAATTCTGCGTATATATAATATAATATTTTCTGATCTGCCTTTCCTATACACTTGTTGTTTATTCGTTATTATATTTTTTCTTTCCATAAAGTCTAATAATCTTGTTGTAATTAATCTTTCAAATATTTTTGAGATTACGGGCAATGCACTTATTGGTCGATAATTATGGCATGCATAAAAACAATCTCCTTTTGGAATAGGTATTACTCTTGATACCTTTAACTGCCAGGTAAAGTAGCTTTCGCTTATTTATAATTTTATATTTATAAGGTTTGTATATTTCTCTTTTAATTTTTTTAATGAAATTGCTAGATTTCTTGTTCTGTTTTTTTTGTAGATACTTGTTTTTATACTTTCTGTAGGTATTATAGACTGATTCTGATTCTTTTTAATCCTAGATACAGTTGCTAATGAGTCTAATTTATTTTTCATATCATAAAGCTCCTGATCTAAGACACTGTATTTCACGAAATTCGCTTATTTATAATTTTATATTTATAAGGTTTGTATATTTCTCTTTTAATTTCTTTAATGAAATTGCTAGATTTCTTGTTCTGTTTTTTTGCAGATACTTGTTCTTGTGTCTTTTTTTGTAGGTATTATAGACTGATTCTGATTCTTTTTAATCCTAGATACAGTTGCTAATGAGTCTAATTTATTTTTCATATCATAAAGCTCCTGATCTAAGATTGTACTTCACGAAATTGTTTGGTTTCAACGATTTTTGTGGAAAACGAACTCAAAAGAAGTTACCAGCACATCATGAAACCTGTTGAAACCATCTTTTACGTCATCTATTATATCAAAAAATCAAATTTTTCTTTCAAAATATCTTTAAACATTTCCAGTCTGCTCTTGGCAAAATCTCTATACATTACCACATCTTGTGGCACGTCAATGTCTTACACCTTGAACCCAAGAACTTGACCCATATGATCCGAAACATAGAAGTTTACTGTTTCTGTCGAATAATTTTTTCTGTCGCCATTTGTGAATGCATTGTCGATGCATGTGCTCGAACTGTGAGTTATTCTACTAGATTCATCGAATAGTTTGTGCATATTATACGAATTCAAAGTATCTATTACTGAAAATGATCGATTATTATTTATCGAGAAATCTATGTTAAAAATCACCCATAATATATAGTTTTTTTTATACAGGGTATCTTTCTCAATTAAACACATTAACTCATTTAGTTTTTCGACAAATATTTCAGTATTTCCCGACGGAGGTCGGTATATTGTTACTAAAATTTCATTCAGTGTAGGTATTTCCACTCTTGCTAGTTCAATTTCTTTAGGTACTGATATTTCTTCTAAATCTCGCCTGTCAAATGCCATGGATGACGACTTGTCTACAAAACACGCTTTGGACATTGAAGTTTTTAATACGAAGTTTTTCCACTTTCTCATAAGTCAAAAGGTGTTCGTTCAGACATATAACATTAATGTCGTTTTCCTGCGCTAAAGTAATGTGTTAACAATATTATGATTGAATGACACTATGCCCAATTTACTCTCAATTTATTTTATTCTGTTATTGACATTTGAAAGAATTGACATGTATTTTGAATATTTGACTTGCTTTTCTAGTTTATCCTTATACAAAAATTCTATAAAAAATAGTATCTATGGTGGAAACGCGTTACATTCAGTTGCACGTCATACTAGATCCATGACGACTCGCCTTGTATATGTTGCCGGATCTATTATTATTATTATTTATTTCTGTCAGAGACATTTGATATAACCAAAGAAAAAAAATATTCACTATACAATAACTATAACGTAATATATTTAGTAATTGAAACGCTCTAAGACTTCAGTCTTACTCAACTTATTTATTATATTGATTTACGTATCCATAATATAATTTAAAATAAGCAATACGTACGCTATTCATATTAAATTTAACACATGATTATAGAAAAGTTTGTAAAAAGCCTCAACTATTTACAGAAACCTTTCGGCATTTTATTCAATGGACGCCAATAAATAATAAATACACTTCTAAGAAGCACTATTTTTAAACAATTTATATCAAAGCAAAAATAGACATGAAAAATTTGACAGGAAGAATATACACAACTTTTTGAGAGATATGATTTATCTGTCAACACCGAATTGAACTATTAGTCTATTAAAAACATGTAAGAGAAACATTTAATATTGAAACGGAAACTATATGTTTATTTGCCATGAATGCGTATATTAGGGTCTAGGACGTTTCTACGCCGCCGGTTCTTCGCCGCCAGTTCATCGCCGCCGTTTCTACGCCGGGACGGTTCTACACTGGCCGTTTCTACGCCAGCCGATTCTACGCCGCATTCAAATTAAAATTACAATTACAATTAAAATTTATTGTTTAAACACATACATACAGTCATAGAAAATAAAGTACTCTAAAACACCGGGGATACAATACAATCGCCGAGATTTTATTAAGGATGTTATTGTTATTAGCACAAAGGAGGTAATCAGAAATTTTAATCCGCTCATAGAAAATTACCTAGGAGTTAACGAGTTTACAATCGCCGGGATTATATTTATTGGAATGTAAAGTATTTGTAGTTGAACTCGAAAGAATGTTAGAATACATTAATTTGTTGATATTTTCAAGGGAAATACAAAGATCGTCAAATAAAAGATCAGATTTCACTTTAACACGATTAATGTATTTAATTATGAGATTTTCAAAGTAGGGTTATGTATTATTGACATAAACAAATATTGCAAGTTAAATCCGAACGATGTCCGTGCAAGGACAAGTGTAGTGTGTTTAACAGTATTTGGTATAAATATGGGGCAGGAGCCCTTAACACATCACTTTAAGTGTATTCGCCACAAAGTAATTATTACGTTAGTTAACAGTGATCTTAATAATGGAACCAGCAGTTCTTAGCAAGAGAGGAAACGAGAAGTTTTCCTATAACGGATATTTGTACGTTTTCGACAAAGTTAGTAAAAGGGACCCTAGTTTACAATTTTGGCGGTGCGAAGAAGTGGGTCGCTGTGAAGGAAGAATTCACACGAGGGCTGGAGAAGTGGTCAACGAAATCAACAATCATTCTCACCCTTCCTCGGCAGCAGCCGTACAAGTAGCATCTGTTGTCACTAAAATGAAACGTCGTGCAGAAGAAACTATGGAGGGCACAAGTGTAGTTATAAATCAGTGTGTAATCGACGTGCCTGAAGCTGTTTTAGCATCGATTCCAAATAATGCAGCCCTGAGAAAAATAATCAGAAGAAAACGGAATCAAATTAATGCTGCACCTGCTGATCCCGCAGACCTAAACGATTTGGTGTTGCCAAATCCATATAAGGTATATGTGCCTCAACCAGGAACAGAAGAAACTTTTTTGCTAAGCGACGATGGAGAGGGAGCAAACAGAATTTTAATTTTTGGAAGAGAGAGCTGGTTGCAGCATTTGCATAATGCCAATACATGGTACAGTGATGGTACCTTCGCAATAGCACCGAGGCTATTTTCCCAAATTTATATTGTTATGGCAACAAAACATGGAGGAGTGCATCCTATATTGTATGCTCTGTTACCTAACAAGCAGCGTGTTACATACACACGTATGTTCGAACTAATTAAAACACTAGTGCCAAATTTAAGTCCAGGATCTATCATTTGTGATTATGAATATGCAGCTTTTAGTGCCATGAAAGATTGCTTTCCGGAAGTAAATGTAAAAGGTTGCTTCTTCCATTTAGCACAAAATATGAGGAAGCATTTAGCTCAGATTGGTGTTATTGGTCAATACAACAATGATGCTGAACTTGCATTGAGAGCTAAAATGGTCCTCGCATTAGCATTTGTGCCAATAGCTGATTTAGATGAATACATTGATGCTTTAGCAAATGATTTGCCAGTAGAACTTCTGCCGCTTCTAAATTGGTTTGAAGACAGCTATGTTGGCCGTTTAAATCGACGCGGGAATGGTAGGCGCCCACCTATGTTTCATCCAACAATGTGGAATTTATACCAGAGAACAATCGATGGAGAAGATCGCACCAATAATCATGCAGAGGCAGCCAATCGTCGATTGCGTTCTGAATTAGGTATGCATCACCCAACTATTTGGAAATTTATAGATGGATTGCGAAAAGTACAAAAAGGACGAGACGCTTATTTTGAGCAACTTATCGCCGGACATTTACCACCGATGAAGCTGAAAAAATACCGTGACGCTGATGAACGTATTCGAAGAATTGTCTTAGATTATGGAAACAGGGAACCTCTAGATTATTTACGTGGCCTAGCACACAATTACCAAATGACGTAATAATCTTATTTTTCCTATTTATTCTTTTAATTTAAAATAAATTTTGTATTTTATTTTATTTTCTATGACTGTATGTATGTGTTTAAACAATAAATTTTAATTGTAATTGTAATTTTAATTTGAATGCGGCGTAGAATCGGCTGGCATATAAACGGCCAGTGTAAAACCGTCCCGGCGTAGAAACAGCGGCGATGAACTGGCGGCGAAGAACCGGCGGCGTAGAAACGTCCCATTTCCCGTATATTACGATCAATTTATAAATCTTCTATTTAAGCTAATGAAATAAATGCCCTCACGTATAATTTAACAAAGTAACTTTTTTAGTTTATCTAATACAGTTATGACAACATGTAAACGTCATCGATGACGTGCAACTGAACTTAACGCGTCTCCAGTATATATAGTTCTTTTCAAAAAGCAAGTAAGTAATTCTTAACGCATTTGATAAAATAAAAACAAAATCATCTAAAAGGTTGATTGTACAATGAAAATTGTAACGGAAATACATAATACTAATTTTGCATCTTTGGATTTAAATTTGAACAATTTACAGTTTGTAGGTGATACAAAGACCAACCGTTTCCAAATTCTAATGGAAAAATTGCAGACCTGAAGCAAAACAGCATTGATCGCTAATATTAATTATAAGTTTGAAACTGATTTTAGAGAGGTTGCGAGAAAACATGTAGGTATTATGAAAATGACCAGATTATCAAATTTTTCTAGTAAATAAACATATTATATACGGTAGAAAATGTAAGCCTATGCGAAAATGACAGTATATGGAAAGTTAATAATAAGTAAACGTGCAAAGTAGAAATGTAATTGAGAACTACTAAGTATGACTGACTTCTTACTATATACACGTGTCTCAAACACTCTGTTATTTTCAGTATAGATCAGTTAAAGTGTGGTTTGAAATAATAACATGTATAATATAAATCTTATCGTCATTCCAAAAGTCAGAAACCTATACAGACTCTGGATGGATCATATATTGAATAAAATTGTGAACTCGAACCAATATGCTTTCCAGAAAAACTCCGGTACAACATTTGCAACAACAGATTTTATAAATGAAATTAAAAAAAAAGTGGAAAAAGGAAACATAGTAACAGCACTATACATAGATATGAAGAAAGCATTTGATATAATATCCAAAACCAAACTTATCCAAAAATTGCAGAACATAGGTATAAAAAATACAGAGCAAAAAATAATTGAAACTTATCTAATGAATCGTCAACAAAAAACAAAAATAAACAAAGTCGAAAGTGATGTACGTTTTGCCAAATATGAAATACCACAGGGTGGGAACTTACCACCTTTACTTTATGTACTGTATACCAATGATATATTTGAATTACCACTACATGGTAAAATATACGGATACGCAGACGACACCTGTATTATATACGGTAACAAAACCCCCACATAATAGAAAATCACATTAATAATGATATGAAGCAAATAGAAGGATGGTGCTTTAATCATCTCATAACAATAAACGAAGATAAGACAAGCTTTGTGATCTTCTCAAATAAAGCACAAAAACCAAAACTAGATATACAACTTAAAGGCAAGAAGATCCATCAAAGAAAACAAAAACTTACCTAGGGTCAGAAATCCAAGAAAACTTTAAGGTGAGACGGCCATGTCCAAAACATTGTCAAAAATAACTCAAAAGTAATAGCTGGAATATATAAAATTAAAAATATAATACCACCACCAAGCATAACACCGGCAATATACCACGCCATGTTCGCATCTCATACGAATTACCTCGTTAATATATGGGGCCAAACAATGTCAAAAAATATAAACAAATTACAGCGACGACAAAAGAGAGTCATAAAACTAATATATCGACTAAATAAAAGAACTCCAACAGCACAACTATATAATACCACTGGAATACCAAATATATACTTATACTACTAATACTACATAGATACTGAACGAGTGGACACACACATAAGAGCAAAAAAAACACAGAATAGTAAGATGCGTACAAATACCAACAGAAGATGCGATAAAGGTCTACAACAAATTAACAACAAAAATATAAAACAAGGACTACCATAACTTTCACAAGGAAATCAAGAAGAGGATATTGAGAATATAAATGAAATCGAGAAGAAACGTGAGAGACATCTAGAAACAAAAAGAAGAAGAACAACACACAGGAGCCCTCAATGCGGGAAACTGGAAAGAAACAGGATCTTGCAATGAGGCTGAGAACCGATTGGGACATGTTATGTACAGTATATGTGTATATGTATGTATGTATCTATGTGTATGTACGTGTTTTTTTTGGAATAAAAATGTTTACTTACAAAAAATGACATAAAGGACATAAAGAGGGTTAAATTAAGAAGAGATTTAACATAAAATTGCTCAAAATAATTTTCTTTTTAGAAATGACAACTTAACAGGGATCTATCAAAGTATAACTACAAGGGGGGGGGGGGGGGGGGGAGTTATAAAACGTTGTACCAAAAAATTGACTTAAAACTATGGAACTAAAGCAAACACACAAAATTCAAGAAAATTTGCACATGTTTTCCTGTACTTGGTATTAAAATGTAATGTCCCAAATTTTTCATTATATTTTTCGTTAGAATTTGACTTTTATACAATATTGAAATAAGGTAAATGGTACAGTAATTGGCCAGTAGACAGGGAATGGCCAGTACGGATATAAAACGCAATATTAAGATTATTTGAAATCTTACTTGAGTCTCTCTAGGATCAAATTTTACTTACAGATTTCTATTTTCGAATAGGTGGTCATTTAATTCCTAGAGGGCAGCACAAATTTGACTTGCATCGACTATTTGACAGGTGTACCTTAAACGCGTTAAAACTTAAAATTTTGTTAAGGTCACTCGATCAACTTTCTCTTTTATAAAAAGTTTACAAGTGAAGTTTTCAACTTTATTTCTGGCCTATAGGTGACTTTAAAGAATGACGACTCATTTGCTTATAGTTTTGTGGCATGTTTTCAAATGACAGAGTATTTAGGCAGGTGGCTAATAACTGGTTTGAGAAACAGAAAAATTACAGTTATTGGCCGGTGTGGCCAGTAACTATGTTTCCCGCCATTCCTTATTGTCTTTATTTCTATGTTCTATGTTGTTGAGCAAATTGATATTATCATCTCTCTATACAGTTATTAGCCATGGGCCAATAACTATGGTGAAAAGGTGGCCAATTACTATAAACTGTTATTTTCGAGATAGGAAGGTAACAGTAAGGTATATTTATTTACAGTTTCATCATGTCAAAAGCTCCAACTTACAGTCCTACAAGACTAATGAGAGCTTTGCTCGATTTTCAAAATTGCCAATGCTCACGTAGAAGTATAAGAAGTAAAGAATACCTGAGAAAATTTCGATAACGTCCCAGAAGATTGGGGAATCGGCCGCAGTGATAATGGCTGGATGACGGCACAGACCTTTTATGAGTATATCGCTAATGTCTTCCACCCTTATTTAGTCAAACAAGGCGTGGAACTACCGGTCATATTATTTATTGATGGTCATAAGTTACACCTCACCTACCAATTGAGTGTCCTGTATGGAAAATTGGGTATAGAACTGATAGCATTATACACAATTGCTACCCGAATGCTGCAGCCCGCAGATGTTGCTGTTTTTGGACCTATCAAAATGTGCTGGCGAAAGACAGTGAGAGAATGGCATGCTGAACACCCAGATAAAGCCATAACCAAACTGACATTCACAACACTCATGAAAAAAGTTGTCATGTCAACTGTGAAGCCGGAAACCCTTAACAATGGTTTTAAAGCCTGTGGACTTTACCCATTTAATGAAAACGCTGTGGATTATAGCAAATGTCTTGGTGCCTCAAAACACGTTTAAGCCGAAAACGTAGATGGAAATAACGACACTGATTTTAATCTCATTTCTTGGTAATCGCCAAAATGGCGACCTTTCCTGTGATGGCTGTAAGTGCATTCCGAAGTCCCACCAACAACAGATTCCCGACTTGGAAGATAACGACAAATTTTTGTGCCATCAGTGTTACTAAGATGATGCAAGCGATGAAAGCACTTTGGATGATGTATATGATGTTGAAGAAAGTACCGCAAAAGATGTAGATGAGATAATACCAGGAGCTAATTCAGAAGATTGCGCTAAGAATCAACAGAATGTTGTACATATTATGCCAGAATACAGTAGGAATGATCAATAATGCGCTGTGAAGAAGGATATCTTAGAGAGTGAGAAAACTGCGGAAGAAAATGATGAAATAAAGGAATTGTATCAGTATTACATAAACAATAAAAATAAATAGTGTTAGCCGTTTATGTAGAATTTTGTTTTATTTCATGTTGATCTTTTACCTCACCGCCCCGAAATACAATTATTTATTTATGACCTCTTGTGTAAGAAATTCTTTACCATGCCAATTACTGTAATATTCACTGTAATATTCTTGGACAATTACTGTAAAAAGTGGCCAATAACTGTACCGTTTACCCTATGGTCTGTCTTTCAGAATGGATTTATCCAACCAAATCTTTCAAAAGTTCTTATATCCATCTGAACCACCTAATTAGGTACTACTTTAATGGAGAGATAGGATTTCACTAACTATGCTAAAATTTAAAATAAATCGTTTGATTTGTGGAAACAATAACAGTTATAACGAGATAATAGATCTACTAAATAAAAATATTAAACATGCCTCAATAATTACGCAGAATGGATAAAATTTATTTTGAAAGAATGTTCCTCAAAAACACTTTGAACATATTTGGGAGACGACTTAATTTAGGTAGAAATAATATTGTAAATTTGATATACAAAGCTACAGGAAGAAAGTCTCACGTACAAGGACAGTTTATGTATGGTTTATTTACTTACCTAATTAAATGTCAAAAAGCTAAGTATTTCTTGTAATTATATTACTTCAATAATTCATAAGAATTTGTAACAAACGTATATCATAAATTTACAGAATGTTACAGCATGGATAATTTCATGACAGATTTCTAATTTATTCACTTTATTGCCGTCTGCATGATTTCCCGAAATAAATATCAGTTCAACAAGAACTAATTCTATTACTCGTCCCAGTGCCTTCCTCTTTTCAAAGTCTCTCATCTAATCGAATTTATTATTTAATCACGGATATCCATCGCGACGTGAATTCAATATTTCGTCAGGCCCGTTGGCTGCTTCCGTCTAACCGACTCTGTATTATAGGACTCTGCAAGTTCATATCGTAAGTACATTGGATACAGTTCGTTCAGTAAGTTCTTCCGTGACGGATTGCATTTAACAAATTACAGAACTGGCACGTGCTTAATTCCCCTTTGAAATATTTTATTAGTCAACTAACGTGGGAAAGAGTTCATAAATATTTATCCCAGGGCTGCGTTCTACACAAAATGTTATATTCGACACTGGATTTGTTTGTTTTTATTTTTGTTTCCAAAAACATAATATGTTTTTGATATTATATACTAGATAAATAGCGAGAAATGTGAGGATGCATTTCGCATAGATTCTGAAATAATGTTTAATTTTATAAAAAGCTGAGTGTACAGAGCCCAATACACAGAAAAAGTTAGTGTATTCGGAGTATGTTACTTAAATAACATATTTTTTCTACTCCCATACTTTAATTGTATTATTAGATATGCTGAACCTGTACTTTAATGATGTTCATTAAGATACAGATTTTCATTAAGATACAAGTTTATATCCAATAGAAATACAGACTTTTCATTACGATACAAGTTTATATCCAATAGGAATGCGACATTCCAATATTCAAACAATATTCAATATGGCGACTGCATATCTGACAGATATAAAAATTAATTAAATGTGACAGTTCTCTGTAATTAACAAGTAAGTAGTTACAATTTGTGCTTTTTTGAAAATATAACCGGTAAAAATGAGGGATAATGATAGTGAAATGTAAAATTTGACTCCAGCAGAAATTATGGAACAAGCCTTAGTAGCCACGAACAATTTATTACCAGCTAAATTCGCAAAAACGTACGGAAAATTTTAACCTCAATTTATGAAGTGGAATGTTCAAAAAATAATGTTTTATTATGTGGTCGTAGAAAAATAGTGTATGCAACTCGCACTTAATGGCTATTAAGACACTCGTATTCATTACAATACACGCCTTAAATGCTCATTGCATAATATACTATTATGGATGAATATTTTGTATATGGTGTGCAAAACAATTAATGGTTATTTTCAAAAAAAATAATTATAAATTTCAAAGGAAATTTCGTAAATAATGATTTGTAAAAAAGTGCTTCAATGTATTATTGCATTTTAACTTGTTCAAACAAGTTTTAATGTTTTCTTGTTGGGAAAGCATAAAATGTTGGATTTTTGGTAGAAATTAATATGTATTACTAATGTTTACGGCGCCCATGAGAATCTAAAAACATATGGCACCTTGATGACTTGAATCATAGGGGCATGTTGTTGCCTAACTTTTGAAATTGTGATATATTTCGAATTCCCATGCCAAAACTACAATCTGTATAAATAGCCTGCCTCTTCATTCGCTTTTTGTACCATCTTTACCAATTCCGTTCTTCACGTTATTCTGTCAATGAGTACAAACATAAGTATTATTGCTCCCCCCAATACCCGTGTATACAGAAGGAAAAGTGTGGAAAATCCAATTCAGAATACTTTGAGTAGTGAGAGTTTTATTTTCTATTAAACTCTAACGAAGTCCCTTCATTAATGTAATAAAATCTCATTTCAAATTCATATCTATTTTAACTATAAATATTATATATGAATGACATTTTATACAAATCTTTAGTATATAGTTATGCTAAATGAATTTTCCTGTGTGTATATTACCGTATTTGTTATAGTTCATTTAATAATTTCATAGTAAATTATTATTTGTATGTGTAAAAGTACCAGCTGTCTACGTCATGATTATTTTTCGTGTGACCTTTAGCTTCATGTCTCGTGTGCAAATTTCAATGTATTGAACTAGTTTTTGTGTAGCTACGTAGCTCATCCAAAAGATATATAAAGCCGCATTTAATAAGTTAAAATAAGAAATTCGTTTTCAGGCTCTGATGCCGTGGAAGCACTCCTTTCCGATACCCTATCCTAAAGATCAAACCAAGGTGTTGTGATCTTTTTCTAGGTCAGGTTTGGACACCGTGATCATGGTCACGGTGTCCAAACTTGACCGAGGAAAAGTTTTGATGCAATGTCAGTTTTTGAACAAATTTAAAAACAATAAGCCATACTGCAGAAGACCAGTAGAAAGACCAAAAAAGAGATGGCAAGACAATATACAATCAGCAACAACCGAAACCGAATAAGAGGTAGACAAACAGGAGAAATTCTAGTCGTACGAAGAAGAAGAAGAAGAAGAAGAAGAAGATTTAAATTGGACCTATATACAGGCTGCTTCAAAAGTTTAGAAAATCGGACATTATAGAAAGCATCATGGCAATGCTTGCGTTTTATAGGAAATTGTAATAAAGCTGTAAGTGGGTGCAAGCTCGAGGAGATTGACAAATTCTACTAGTTCTATATATATATTTACCAAATACAAAAGCATTTAAAGATGAATTTAAAACAATTTTTGTATAAAAAAAATTCAAATTTTGGACCGGAAGTAACACTTTTACTCTTATCGAATAGCACTTTTTTGGCAAAAATCTCGCAAAATATGCATTCCATAGACATTTATTAGGAGAATATAAGTACTTAGGATAGAATTTTGAATAATTTTTATATAAGAAACTAACTTAGAGTCTGTGGCTTGATACTAAACGAAAACACTAAAACACCTTTACCACACAGTGTATACAGAACAACACTAAGTTATGCTACGGTGTATAGATAAGCGGTATTTAATCAGTGCTACTGAAGATGATAACATATTTGTCGAAATACGTATTTAGTTGTCTGAAGAACGAAAACGGAGCCAAAGCAGCAACTACCAACGCTTTATACAAACGTCAATTCAAGAACGACTAGTTTCAAGAACAGTGGACAAAAGAGAAAACTACAGCCAAAAGCGTTAGGGAGAATTTTATCGGAGCATAAATAACTGAATTTACCAATAAAATTACTAATAATTATGAATGATTTTTTCTACAGCTCGGGAAATACGAAAAATAAAATAAATGAAAGCGAGATAATAGTAGCTACGCCATCTACTGACCCATAAATAAGTTAGGAAGGCATACATTAATTGAAATGCAGATGGCCAGATGGAGCTACTACTGTTAAAAATACGAAAATAAACCTTGCACTTATTTTAAAAAATAAAAATATTCTAACGAATTAACAACCAATAATTCTATAAAAAGAAAAAGAAAATTACTCCACGCTTTTAACCCGTAGCATTGTGAGGTGCCCACATTTCATTTTTAAAAATAGAATAGCTCGTTTATCATGTAAAATATTTTATACTTCCATTTGCAGGTTTCCAATTGTGAAAACTATTTTTAAACGAAGTTGTATTTTGTTTGTTAACCTAGAATTAAATGGACAAATAACGAATGAAAAATTATCATATTGAGTAGAACACACCACACCAAATCCTTATGCCAAATGTGTTCGGAATATTAGTCTTTGCTCGGGGATATTTTCAATTCTACCATTTACGATATATCCACTACTAATGCAAGCAAAGCTTTTAGGAACATCAACGATATATGTCATATTGTATGCTATGCACCTGAAATATTTGATAACTCCTCGGAAAAAGGGTGCGGATTACAACCGAATGTTAAATGGGGTAGTTTTTGCTAAAAACGTCATGAATTGTCAATACTTTGTATTTGTACATATGCGTCTAACTGTCTCATATAGTGAATTTAATTAAGATTACAAGCAATTGCATATACTTAGTTTATAATACTCTCATTCGAAAACAAAATATAAATTTCCAGTGTATAGCTTTTCCGATTTTTTTCTATTTCCGAACTTGCCTGAAAATTCCTATTCCATACCACTTAGCCGGAGATTTACTTTTATGGGAAGAGTTATATTATTGCTGATAAAACACTTAAACTTTATCTTAATGGGCGAACTCAAGATCAAGATCTAATTTAAAACTCGCAAACATTGATGCTTTCTTAATACCCTCACTTGATTGAACAAGTAATGTTGATGTAACTTTAATAAACATTTCTTGTTAACGTCAACGACAGAAGTTATCAGTAAACTTTCGGCACTAATATACTCCCGAAGTGACTGTACCTGTAATCGTGTCTTAAATGGGTAAATTATAGGACATAAAAAGTTATTACGTTTAGTATAAGAATAAGTTAATTCGAATTGTTTTAAAACATAATTTTCAAAATATCTTAATTTATTGTTCACAGTTTTTCTCATGTTATTTAAAAGGTACGTTATAATTATTTAGAAATAAGTATTTTATAACCCGCAACCATAGACGTGCAAATGACCCCTGCAAAGAAAAAAGCAAAGGAACGTAAAAAATCGAAATATTTGCATCTGTGACAAGATAATAATATCATTTAAGTACTAAATCTTTAGTATCCTGACGTTTTAACAGGTTTATACTAAAACAAGGTATACTTATAAGCAGATATATTTGGAATGATTTTTTTACATTTTTTGACATAGTGCCGTAAAAAATCGTCATATTGTAACATAATTAGTAAAAATAATCATAAATAAACAGGTCCTTCGACCAGATGAATAAATACTAAATTTTTCATCAACACCTCTTTTTGTATTATTATAATAGAAGATTATTTCTGATTTACCATCGTCAATGTCCTTCTGGTGATGAGCAGAAGAAACTAGTCTTAGAGATTTATTTTTCTTTGTCATATATCATTGTCGTGTTATTGGTATATCCATATAAAGATATGAACCTACATCTCTCGTTCGGTTTGGAAGAAACTTTGCAGGAATTTCCCTCTTGTTTTTTCTTTTTAGTTCCTACATAAGTAGTGTCAATTTACCGGTCCGGGACCCGCCTCCGGGGGCGGAGGCGGAGGTCAACCTTTCAGGAAATTTTTCGATTTTGTTTCGTAAAGTATGCATGCAAATGGGAAATTGTATGCGTATTGTACTACCACGTAACGTGGCTAGAAGTATATGCAACCAGAACTTCCTAACGTTTACAGATTCCGAAATAATCTTGCGAAATTTAACAAACTTTCAGGAAATTTTTCGATTTTATTTCGGGAAGTATGCATGCAAATAGGAAACTGTTTGAGTTTTATACTACAACGTAACGTGGCTACAAGTATATGCAACCAGAACATCCTAATGTTTACAGTTTCCGAAATAAACTTGCGAAATTTAACAAACTTTCAGGAAATTTTTCGATTTTATTTCGGAAAGTATGCATGCAAATGGGAAACTGTGTGAGTATTGTACTACCACGTAACTTGGCTAGAAGCATATGAAACAAGAACATCCTAACGTTTACAGTTTCAGAAATAAACTAGCCGTCAGAGGGTGACACTTTAGTTGGGTTGATCTTTGACCCCCGCCTCCGCCATAATTGGTTTCGCGAGCCTAAGTACAGATTGTGTTGGATTAGAGTACTTCTTTAGATCGTCGGGTAAATCATGCCCATCCGATTCTTTGCCACTAAAAATAAAGGCGTTTAGTAAATATCCAGTTCTTGCATCCGTTAGAGCGATTATTTTTAATCTATACTTGCAGAGTTTTTGAGGCACATACATTTTGAATTTTGAACGGCCTCTAAATGTACAAAAGATCTCGTCTACACATGCACGAGTACCTATTGTGTAAACGTTCTGACAATTACGAATAAATGCATCAAAAATTCCTGAAAATGAGGCATATCCAGTTCTATATACTTTTGCACTCTTGATAAATATATAAATCTACTTTTCAACGTAATTTCCTTCAATATTGAGGCACTTGTCATAACGTTGTACCAGTTTATGAATACCCTCGTCATAGAAGTCTGCCGCCTGACTTGTTAACCACTGCATCACAACTGTTTTGACTTCGTCATCGTCTTGAAGACGCTGACCGCCCAGCTGTCTCTTCCAGGGCAGGAACAGATGGTAGTCACTAGGCGCCAGGTCAGGGCTGTACGGAGGAATGATCTAGAGTTTCCCATTTAAAAGATGTGATGAGATCTTTGGTCTGATTAGCCACATGCGGACGGGCATTGTCATGCAGCAAAACGATGCCCTTGCTCAACTTGCCTCGTCTTTTGTTCTGGATTGAACGGCGCAGATTTTTCAAGGTCTCAGAATAAGCTGCTGCATTGATTGTCTCATTACGAGGCAGAAATTCCACAAGCAATACTCCTTTTCTGTCCCAAAAAACTGTGCACATGATTTTCCGGGCAGAAATTGTTTGCTTAAACTTCACTTTTCCGGGTGAATCTGAATGCCGCCATTCCATGGACGGTTGCTTTTATTCTGGTGTGGCGTAGGCCACCCATGTTTCATCGCCCGTTACAATTTGGCTTAAGAAATCATCATCGTCGTTGCGGTACCACTCAAGGAAAGTCAATGCACTGCCTAAACGTTTGGTTTTGTGCAAATCCGTCAACATTTTCGGTACCCAACGTGAGCACAATTTTTGGTAATTCAAGCGCTCGCTCACAATGCCATACAAAACACTACGCGAAACATTAGGAAAGCCATCACACAAAGAGGACATCGTAAGCGTCTGTTTTCTCTCACCTTATTGTCCACTTCCTGCACCAAACTTTCATTAACGACCGAAGGACGCCCACTCCGTTGTTCATCATGCACATTTGTGCGGCCATCTTTAAATGCTCTCACCCACTTTCTTACCATTCCATCACTCATTATGTTTTGTCCGTAAACTGCACAAATTTCACGATGAATATCGATCGCTTTTAGGTCTTTAGCACTAAGAAATCTTATAACAGCCCGTACTTCACAGTCGGCGGGACTCACGATTATCGGTGGCATCTTAAACACTCAGTAAACAACGTAAACAAGGTAGAATCAGACTGTAATGGCGTCAGTGCGTAGGCAAAAGATGTAGGTCCTCAGTGCACATACGCAGAACGCCGACCGCAGCGCCGCAGTCGCGGTGTGGAAAAACGGTACTTACTTAAAAAACATGCCTCGTATATATATATATATATATATAGAATGAATAATTTACTACGTATTTGAAAAAAATCGCTATTCGATAAAAGTAAAAGTGTTACTTCCGGTCCGAATTTTGAATTTTTGTATACCAAAGGTATCCAAAATTATGTTTTAAATACTTTTATACTCGTAATGTACCTGCCTAGTAAGCGACTAACTTGCGAGATATACGCAAAAACTGATTTTCGATAAAAGTAAAAGACCTACTTTCGGTAGGAATTTCGAAAAGCTTTTTTAATACAATTTTTCTCATTTAATTGTGAGTACATTTGAATTCTTTATAAATTTGTTTAAACTTAGTAATTGACGAAACATTGGCAAAATTCGATTTTTTCATCGAAGTAAACTACTATTTCCGGTAGCTGTTTGACCGTTATCGTGGTCACACACAGAGAGACAGAGAGACAGATAGACATACATACACACACACACACACACAGAGAGAGAGAGAGAGAGAGAGAGAGAGAGAGAGAGAGAGAGAGAGAGAGAGAGAGAGAGAGAGAGAGAGAGAGAGAGAGAGAGAGAGAGAGAGAGAGACATTTTAACTTAAATGCGCAATTAAAGTATGCCCAACTTCTGTATTATTTTATGTCGATTATTTATACTTTTAAATTTAACTGCTCTTAACATTCCACTACGTTAGTTATATCTATGTATGGAGAGCTGTGACAAATGTTACTCTTTTATTAAAGAACATACCGAGAATATATTTTCATCAATTTGGGATCCATAAATATAGGTATTTCTTCTAGAAACTTGCCGTGCTTTTAAGCAAAATCGTTTTACATTACTTTTGTAATTGATCGGAATATCTCATTTGAGCAGATTTGTTATTTACTCTTCAAGTAAATTTATATAATTTGAAATACACAAGCAACGTCATTATATAAATAATTTTCCAAATGGAACATCAGCTTGACGAATTAGTTATAGTCTGAAAAGAACTGTATTAATATGGATAAACTCTTCGCGTATCTCAAAATTTATGACATGCTAAAATTGATATATACAGCTGATACGCCAGAATATCATAAAAACTTGCTGTTACAATCGTTCTTATTTTCATAATAAATTCCCGGCGCAGTAAAGAAAGAGAAATCCTTTTAAGAAAACTTATATTCGCCACAAATTTACGCACAATGTTTCCCCACTTCTCGCTCTCCATTACGTTTTATTTTATTAAAAAGGGTTTGGAAATCGGCAGCCGAACGCAGAAAGCAGGCAATAAAAGTCATTATTAAGGACCATATATTAAGACCCCCTTTCTATTCGCAGTGTTTAGTTTTCGCGTAAATTTAACTCGGTCCACTGTAAAGCAATCCAAGTCAGCGACAGTTGGCTGCAATTATGATTTGTACAGCTTTTAATGATTGCAGGAATGAAACCGTCGAATTTTGAAAATTTAATTTTCACAAGCGCTTAACGTGCTCTCTCCCTTTGACTGTTCAAATTTATTGACAGAATTACAAGATTAAGTTCAAACAAATTCTTTAAGATAGCAATTAAAATTAAGTACATACATACTTCGCTTGTAAATCATCTTTTGGGCTTACACATTTATATTCATTAAGAAAATTTTCGTTTCTGTTATATTAAGTAGTTATTTATGTAACAAAAACATAAAACAATACAATGATTTGTTTCATCACATTTACATTTTGCTGTGACCTTCAAATTATATAAAAATAAAAATATTAAGAATTAGCTTAATTGGTGAAAATGAACACTAACTTTACTTTAAAAACGTTTATTTTTAAGATGTAGGCATTAAATAAAAATATATACTAATAAGCACAATAGAGAAAGAATTATGTTAAAGGATGAAACAGTCAAAAGAGTAAATCATTTAAATGCCATTAAGTTATATGAGCAAGATAATATTCGGTATGCTCGAGATGAGAATAACCCACTTTAGAGTTATAATGCTTGTGAAATACTTATACATTTATAATGATAAGGCAAAGAATAATTATCTTGTTCCTTTAAATAAAAAAAAATATTGATTCTTGAAAATTTGTTTATTAATACAATACATATTTCACCAAAAACATACATTTCCACATAGTGCCTTGGTAAACTAAAACCTTGCAACGTAAATACTCTGAAACTGGCCTATACTAAACGCTAGCTGAAAACATTCTCACATTGTACCTCTAGCAGCTTAGCACCTCCCCGTCAAAAACATCCTCGCTTATTCGTATTCATTTTATTTGAGTTTCTAAATTAAATGACTATATAATTATTAATGATGCCCAAAGATACACTAAAGGCAAATATTTTCACATAGTACCTTCAGCATGTCTAACACCATTAACTATCCTTTTATTATTTTAAAATAACGAATTATTATTAAACAAGATAATATTTATCTAATTAATGATGCTCAACGATTTACTAGAGGCAAAAATTTCATAAAGTATCTTCAGCGCGTTTAACACCATTAACTAGACCTAAATTGAATTATTTATCTTATAACTTACTTCATATCGTCGTACATTTTATCAAATTCATTCTTATTGATATCCTCCATCTTAAAAATAAAAATAATAGAAATGAAAATTAATTGAATGAAATTGTTTTAAAAGGAACTAAATGAAAATAAAATTCTAATTCTTAATACAGATTCTAAAATCGTGAGATCATAAATAGTGCATACAAGCCCATACTTTCACTTTCGCTATCAAAAATTTTTTATTCTTTCCCAAAATTAATGTCTTTACTGCTCGAATTATAAACTTCATCTTCGACAAGTCTATTCTTGTTTTCGCCTTATATACTGAAACAAAAGCCTCTGTTATCCAATTAAATTTTAAGTTGGCATTGATTTTAAAATGTTCGTGATAAAATCTGTCTTGTTTGTTTTCTTCAGGTTATCATACTTGCACCAATACGCGCACATCGTCTTTGACAGCTACACACTAATGGCGATGACTTGAACTGTTTGTTATTATTGTTTTTCACAGACTTATTACGTCTCATCTCCAGTAATATATCTTTCTTTCCTTCCTCTTTAGTACAGTCCCTCATTGTACTTGTATATGAATGTATTGCCTTTTTCATCGCTTGTTATATATTTTCTTTTTCCATTTACCAATGTTATTATTATTTTTCTTTTAGAAATTCTTCGATTTGGTAATACGGGAAAGACATTGTAAACAACTGAGATTTTACTACAACACTACAACACTACAAAGATCGGTCGCCCCCATCACATCGTCTCCTATTTCTATCCATGCCCTCTCTTCTGGTAACACGTTGATTTGCAGAATGCTTTGAACAACATTAACACTGTATTTTTCTTTTGCAGGTTTTTAAACCACACATGATCATTTCTCCATTGTCTTTGAAGCCTTTGTGTTATGCATACAAGAACTGACAAGTGTAATTTTAATTCTGCTGTTATTATGTACATAAAACATTCTTATTTACGATCTCTCACTTCGCACTAGAAATGTTTTGATTTATATCCTTTTTCAGTACATAGATATTAAGTTACAGGTATTTACTATATCTTAAGTATTATTATTATAAAATATTCTTCTGAATTGGCACCATTATTTATATTTGAATTTATATTTATTCATTTAATGTGTATCTACAATTCATGTTTATTTTTAGTACATCAGTGCCTCCTTAAATGTAGGCAACTTATTCTACTTATTATTACCTGTTTTGGCTAATGCTTAAAATCTTGAATATACGATTTTAAAAATAAAATTAGTGTTCTTCATCAATAACTAAACTAATTCTTAGTATTATTATATCAATGATAAGAGGATCACAGCAATATATAAGTTAATATTAATATCCAACGAAACCTCATCATTTCAAAGAAAGTCGTGATTGTAATGAGTCTGATATTTTGTTATTATAAATACTAATTTAGTTATTCAGGTGAAAGAGAGGTGCTTGCTTATTACCATCATCAATTTCAGTAATAACGATTTAATGAAGCCTGAAAATGCAAATTGGCTCTCTTTCTGCGCACATTTAGAGTACCGAAGCTACTTCATAGTTCATTAATGCACCTGCTTAATATCGGGAGACCAACTTCGCTAAACAAAAATTCGCCAAACACATTTTCTGCTCTTAAATATTTTAGTCCTTCTATTTCGAACAGGTATCGATCTGCCATTGAAACTTTGGTTTTAATTAGAGTTCTTCTCTCTCTCTCTCTCTTTCTCGCTCTCTCTATGTGTGTGTGCGTATTTCACTGTATATGTATATACATGTATATCTGCTTTTACCCCCAAGTTTTAATATCTTCGAGGTATTAGCAGTTTAATTTCTGGACCGTTCTCATATTAGCTCGTTACATATTGTTATCTTTAATAATAAAGCAACTATTGGAGTATTTTGGCGTTCGTTAGTTTCAGATTCGCTATACGTTTATGTTAAGATACTGTTTTATTTATTGCATGTAATCAGTGAAAATACCTGGATACCAGCTAACTAACTACGTTGATTAACTTCACGTATGCGTGGAAGTTGGAGCGCTAATGTTAACGGTTATTGCTCTAACCATACAGTTATAAAGGTTATGTAGCTCGCAATCATTATTAAGTACAGTTTCCTTAATTAAATATCATGTTATTTTCACTTTGTGATAACTTTCCTTAACGGTTTGCACGATAGAATAGAATTAGTAAAGTATATTTCCATGAAAACTGCTTTCTGTTATTTAGTTTTATAATTTTTGCTGATACTTAGTTCTATCATTTTATTATTCAATCATTGTTTTCATTATTGCAATAGTGAATATATTCGACCTCGAGATTTATGTAAATTTCCACATTTTGAAGTACCCTGATACAGAAAAAGTGCTTTTCTCTTTCTTCCTTTCTCTGTGACTATGATAGCGGCCAAACGGGTACAACTATAAAACTAAACTTTACATTTACGAATTTGATCTTCCTCTCGAGAGGTAATAGTTTATTTCAGTGAAAATATCAAATTTCATCAATATTTCGTCAACTACTGAATTTGAACAAATATCGAAACAATGCAAAAGTACTCAAAAGTAAATTTGAGAACAATTTTATTAAAAGAGTTCTAGAAAATTCCTACCGAAAGTAGGCTTTTTACTCCTATCGAAAAGCTGTTTGCGAATATCTTGCAATGCATGTCAAGTACTAAGAGTTAGATTATGAATAATTTTGTGTAAAAAAAATCCAAACTCGGACCGGAAATAACAGTTTTACTATTATCTATTACCAGTTTTTAGCAAATATCCCGCAAATAATGGATTTAACACCGATTTATCAAGTATAACAGTAAGTAAAGCTCGATATGAAACAATGTTTACATAAAAGAAATGTCAAGACGCGGGCCGAAAAGACACTGTTACTAACAGGCTTATTTTATTATGGAACTAAAAGTTTATAAAACTTAATTTAAAATTGCTTTTACATAAAAAAAATTCGGAACTCAAGTGGTAAGTACAAAAAAGTCGTCATTTTTATAAATATGTCTTAAATATATTTTTAGGAGTTATCATCAATTTGGTCATTAGATGTCATTGAGATGCAGTCCACATGTTTTCTATATATTGCAGTCGATAATAATCGCGACTTTTAAGAAAGAGCAAGATATTCAAAATTCTCACGACCACCTCGTACGTTTTCAACTTTGAAATCAATTTTTTTATCTATTATAATATTTGTTCAGCTATGAAAATTTATCATCTAAACATTGATGTTTTACACGATTTTCCAGGTAGTGCGTATCGTTCGGTTTCATATTGATAATACAGCTTATGATTGAGTATTTTCGTTCATCAAATAACATTTTGCTGTGATGAGCAGGATGATTTCAGGGGCAACCATTTCGTTTTCAACATATAATACTTGTACTTCTGATCTTCTGTTATCGTCAAGTGCATAGCATTATTCAACTCTGCAGGGTTTTTTGATAATTTTGGCCATGTTGTCAGCTTCGTCCATTTACTATTTCGGAATTCTAAAATTGGGCTATCAAAGCAAAATTTAACAAACAAATAAGAAAAATTATACGAAAAGTATAAAAACATTGTATGAGGTTAAGTATGACGTCAGATTTGGAACGCTAAAAAGGAAATGAAAATAATTAGCAATGCAAATTGGAACGGTTACCACATGCAATGTAATGCACACAACTCACTAGATAATTAATCTTCAAATAGAACGACGAATAAATCCATAAACATTAGATCAAATAACAACTAGCTTCTACTAAATTTCTTTCCTCAGAACCAAACTAAACAGAGAATCTTTGCATCCTTATTTCAAGTTATAAAGCAAAACTCCAAAGATATTGCACACTTTCATGATTCTATATGATAATTAATAACTCAAAGTTCCAGTAATACGGCTACAGAGCAAATAAGACAAAATATTCGTCTTAAGTGCTATCGGTAATGGGATGGAAAAACTCCCATCACATATAGACACATGAGTAATGCTGCATATACATAATTGAAATAAATGAATGTTTAATATAAAAATACAAAAGTGAAACAGTAAACAGTAAATAAATCGATACGAAAAAAATATTAAACCAATTAAACATAGTGCTAATTGAAAATGTTACAGCAGCAAGGAAAATGGATCTTCAACCAAACGTATCGACAGTTCGGTATGTCGATAATAGATGGCACTTAAGGTTACAAAAATCAAGGCCAACTGGACCTAGCTATCGTTGCCCGATAAAAGGTCGTCACATAACTTGGATTTACATTGAAAAATTTGATTTTGGTAACCTCCAAATATTGATTAGTACTACCCAAGAAAAATAATTTCTGAATTTTTGTTGAAATAAACTTTAAAACAACATTTTAAAGATTAACTTTACAATAATTAATATTAATAATTTTAAAATAATGAAATAGAACGCATTAAAATTAAAAAAGTATTGCTGAAAATGAAGTTGTTAGGTTGGATTTTGTATATGACTTCTTGGATTTTAAGAAATATTGCAGTACTAACGTAATCGTATCGTGATAACTGTATCAGAAGATTTTGAAACTATTCCCCATCGGAATATTTGCCTAAGAAAATATTCAGTCACTCTGGTATCTGATATCATTTGCACTTCCTTTAAACCCAACAAGTGAAAACATTTCTTTTACAGAATTGGAAATAAATGATCTTGTTAAAACAAACGTAACTTCTTTGTGCAGTATACTCAAATATATATATCCATGTACACTTATTAAAAGAAATATAGAATATTTTCAAATAACACCGGTTAAAAAGGTATTTTTGTTATATATTTCGGTACATATTTGATATACGTTTTTCTGTTTTGGAACCATTACAATTTGCTAATTTAATTAGTTTCAGTAACGCACTCTTTGGTGCTGCTAAGGGTGAACTGCCGCCGTCAGTAAGATTCTTGACGAGAGTTGTAATTTTCTGTTTTGTGGAACAAATACAAAAAAAAAAAAGGAATTTAATCGTGTGTTTTAAGTTAAGTATATCTCATGATTGACTAATTATGAGAGGAACAATGAAAATTTAGGATATCTGTAGTCAGAAATAGGGCAAAACTTTGTAGTTCAAGTTTTTCTCAATAACTATTTTGTAAATTAAGTTGAATTAAGGCTGTACGTTTACAGTAAGATTTATTGAAGGTACCTAAAGGACGTTTTTTTTCTATTTGTGGAAAAATAATATAGAAAACATATGGTAAACTTGAGTCACTTTCTAGACTCCATCTATAAATATTTTAATAAGTTTTATAAAATTTAATTCTTTAGGTACCTCAGAAAAACCTTAAAACATTTGTTGGTTTTTGTTTAAATAAAATCGCTGCAAAAATGACGGAGAAAAACTTGAATTTCTAACCTCTTGATTTCGGTAGTCGGCAATTCCCCCTTAGGACAGAACAATGTTTGCTTTATAAAACTAATCAGTTTCTTGTTGACACGTCTCAACTTTTCGATGATAACAAGGTTCCTTTTTTGATAATAATTAATGAATTTTAATAATTACTACAGCATATTTATTTATCCAACAGGTGGAAATCTAATTACAGAACAAAAAATTATTCTGTTAGAATATTAATAATAAACCCACTTCTATCCTTTTTAAAATTGTACTAAATCAGCCCCCAACTTTCACCTTAGAGTTCACATATATTATTCAGACTTACAAATTCTCATATTAGTGACCAAATAATGTTCAATTTTTCCATTACAATTTTAGACATCTACAAATATTAAGATTTAAATTTAACCTAAAAATACCAGAAATTAAGTATAGGTATTTATCAAGAATTTTCTTTATACTAAATTTCGAATAATCAATTCTCATTTTCCGAAGTACTTTGCGAATTACTTGCCTTTTAGGGCAGACTATTTTGGTAAGAACTAAATAACCCAGTACAGCAACTTTTCATTCCGTGAGAAAACAAGATATGGTTTTCTATTAGTACTCGACGTAACTTCCAAAATATATTATGGTAAATATGTAGCACACATTAAATGAAACGACTGAATGTGTGTAGTATTAGAATAATTCAAGTAGAAAAGAATATATAATAGACAAAATAAATGTCATATCACTCAAATTTCAATATCAGTAGATTTGATATAATCCAATCATATTGCATATTTTCAGCAAGTGATTTTAAAAATGCTCAGGGATTACCAAGTAGTAGTAAAGTATAATGCTTTGGACAGACGGCGCCACTTAAGGATAGAAATTTTGAGATTATCAGATCAGAAAAATCTTGTTATATCACGGCCTTATATCGTGCAGCTGATGATCTTGCAAAAATAAAAAAATTTGAACTTAAATTCAAGGAAGTAAATACGAATGTAGAAGGCTAACCATAAATAAAGAATAGTCACAATAGCCGAAAATGACAAATAAGCAAGTATTACATTTCCGAAAGCATTTAATTACATTAAAAATATATATTAGATGCGAAATGAATTTAAAACGTGACAAAGCACAAGTTTACCCAAACACTTGAATTTATACCTATAATGTAACAAATATTGTTTTAGACAAATATTTTACAGTCAGAACAATAAATTTCTTATTTATTACTAAACTTAAATTAAACCTTTTACCTTTTACGTCCTATTAAACTGATTCCTACTAAAATAAATGTTGAGCTATGTATCAAAATGGTAGTTACCATCAAGAGCAGTAAACTTAACTTTGCATATCTTCAGGAAATCGTACAGAACATAACTGGCTGCAATAATTACAAACCGTGTTTCACATTGATTAAATGTGACTATCTGTCAGTATTTCACTGTAAATTCTCCAGCATCTTTACTTTTATTACCCTCCCACCAGCAACGATGAATACGTAAATTTATTGCTTACCCTTTAACGTCGTGAGTGAGTTGTGGGAATTATTTGCGCGGTGACAATTTTTACCGCTGAATGTGAATTGGGGAGAAAGTTATTTTATGTCTTGCGAGTAAGTGCCGTTTTATTATGCCTTTGGTGGTGCTCAACTGTAGGATGCCATCGTCTCAGAAGTTAATCCGTTAAGAAAAATTGAGTGGGTGTATATAACTTTCAGTGGGATAGTAGTTAATGCAGATATGCGGTAGTTCTCAAATTCAAATTTGTTATTCAACGTAATAATACGGAGTCTACATTATATACATACATCAGGATTTTCGAGAAAAACCAAAAATATTATTTCGTATTTCTTATAATATGTATCGTGCATTTAGAAAAATTATATTAAATATTCATATTTCATTCTTAGCATTGGATCTTTTATTGCCAATTAGAGATACTGTATTGACTTCATTTAGAATATACAAGTCAGTACATATTAAAAATAATAAAATATGAAAGATGAAAGAATTATATTTCTACATTTAAATGAAATTGTAAAATGAAATTATTTTACTCGCATATTTTACATCCAATATTTCTATTTTAATCGTATTTTGTTCATATTCTTTGTTCGGAACATTCTATTTGATTTTTCCTGAAAGAGCCAATAAATTCTATTAAGTTGTATTTATACGTAATTTATTCTGCATATTACATAAATTGTTCGGTTTAGGTCTGATTAAGTTTTGAAAGCGTATATAGAGGAAACGCGTTACATTCAATTGTACGTCATACTATATCCATGACGTCTCGTCTTGTTTATATTGTCGGATCTATTTTTATTTCTGTCAGTGATATTTGTTATAACCAAAGAAAAAAATTATCCACAATACAAAAATTATAACGTAATATATTGTAACGAAATGTGTTTACATTAAATAAAACGAATTGAGTTCTCTCGGCGCGATAAAAACGAAATTGTCACACGCACAAAAAAAGACCATAAATTATCTCTCGGCTGCTGGTAAATATCGTAAAGCGGTGAGTCATACACTTACGCATGGTACTGTATCGGAAGCGGAGACAAATGTCTGGAATATTCTTCAACACATCGAGAGAAGTATGGAATTTAGAGGAATGCTCTAGTAATCTTCACATACGTATATAAGGCGGCATGATTCAGTACGCAATTCATTACGGAAGTAATCGCGGGGACATTACGGGATTCATTCATTGCGGGCGGAGTAGTTCGGGAAAGTCCTTACGTAGTGGTAGCGTGGAAATAAATATAGTAGTGCCGTCTTATATAAATAGAACTGTTATATAAATAAATACGGACAGAGATATTAGTAATAGACTTAAATAATAGTAGTAGTAAATAAATACCTGTGATAATTAAATTGTAGTAGTTTAAGTGTGTTAAGTTAGTTTTATGTTATTTATATTGTTAAATAATTTTAAGTATATAAATATACAGACTGTTTTAAATAAATAATTGCACGAGTTGTTTATTGGAACCCGAAAACGTTACAATTGGTGTCAGTGTGGGATAAACAATATAAAAGTGCAAATAAATAAATAAATAAATAAATAAATGGCTACCAAACGTTTGGAAGAATTAAAGGTCTCCGAGTTAAGGGCAGAATTGGAAGAAAGGGACGCAGATGCGTCTGGAAAAAAAACAATTCTCCAGGACCGGCTTCGTGACCTTTTAATAAATGAAGGTGAGGATCCCGAGAAATATTTGTTTCAAGTACAGCCTGATCTAAGCTTAATAGCGGAAGAAATTGATAAACAATTTGAGACTCTAAAAGATAGTATGAAGACTTTAAAAGAGGAAGTTGCAAAACATTTTGAGAAGACTCTAAAAAATGTTGAAAAACATTTCAAGACTCTAAATGATGAAATTGCAAATAATTCAAAAGCTTCAAGAAATGAAATTGCAAGTAATTCAAAACAACTCGAGACTACTTTTAAGGAAGACATTCAAGAGGATTCATCGAATGGGAGGCAGGAATTTTCTGAGGCCATCGAAGCCATGGAACAGAAAGTTGAGGAGCGCGTGTTCGGAATGGGGGACGAGTTTGGGGTTCAGCTTCAGTTGCCAGCGATGAACGACTGCGGTCCCCATGATATCTCAAGCGGAAGCCTGGAGATTGCCCGAACAGCGAAGGTAAAGGTAAAACCTCCCACCTTCGATGCAAAGACGTCATGGATGTCGTACCGGAATCAATTCGAAGCCGCTGCAGGAGCAAATGGGTGGACGTCCCCGAAGAAAGCTACTGGTCTGATTGTGTCATTAAGAGGACAGGCCAGTGATGTTCTGCAGACCGTACTTCCGGAAGAGTGTCAAGACTACCTTAAATTGATCAAGCGTCTTGAGATGAAGCATGGGCATGCGCACCTGGGACAGGTAGTCCGACGATTGGTGAATGAGGTGCAACCTAAGAGAAGAACGCTCCGATGTTGGAATTGGAAATGGAGATGGAAATGGAAATGGAAATGGGCCATGCGCATAGTAAATGCGCGAAGAAGCCCAAGAAAACCATAGCGGAGCAGCGATAAATGAAACGGGCCGATGAGAAGAGGCAATCGTCGACCCAGTATCGTAGAGCCTCAAAATAAATAGCGCGAAGTGCATCTGTGCAACACCAAATTGCTGATGCTGTTGCAAGAAGACCACGTCTAGAAGACTGCAGGCATAGTAACAGACTAGGAGAAAAATCGGCCAACACATTCTGAACTGCCGTGGTTGACGATCAGTGGCATCCTGACAATTTGCGGATTGGTCAAGAAGCTGATGAAGACCTTGGTTCATTGATGGTTTGGAAGGTACTGGTCGCGGATCGGCTTGGCAAGAAGTGGCTCCTCGCTCACAGGGACTGGAATCCTACGGGGCTCAATGGGACTCTCTGAAGGTAGAGGATGATCTACTCAATTGTGTTGTGGAGAACCCAAATGGAGAAGACTGCGTCAGTGGATCCAGACGAAGGCTGGAGGATGCCCACTAGCGAGTACGCCATCACACTCAGGATGCCAGCGACAGGACGAAGAATCGTTACCACGTGCAAGCCGAGAGAGATGGTTACGGAGAAGGAGACCTTGTTTGGTTGTATGATCCTCAACGTCGCCGATGCCTGTCCCCAAAGCTCCAAGAATACTGGGAGGGACCATACGAAATACTGGAGCAAATAGATGACGTCGTTTATCGCATGAGACTAACACCCCATAGTGAGCCAGGGATGGTGTGTTTCAACCAGTTGCCCCATACCATGGACGTGACGGCGGTGAAGTGGCGGATGTGCGACAAATTGCTGGAAAACCTAGAGAGCCAGCTTATGGGAATCCCTTGTCGATCTACGAGGACGTGCACACGAGCAGGATGTGGGAGGCTGGCAATTCCGAGGATGGGCTGTGGATTAGACCGTTTGGTATGGAAAATCGCAGGAAACATGCTGGAGACAGTATTTCGGCGTGCTGGTACGGAAATGGTCTTGTGCGACTGTCGGCCCGATCAGCCCGTTGTGCAGCCTGGGACGGTGGATTGCCATTGCCACAAGACGGCTGGGTGCACCCGTGGGTCCCGGTGTGGATTTCGTCATCCGCCAGCGTCAAGAACATGGAATAGTGTGTTTCGGGGCGAAACGCAGTTTTTAAGAAGGGGGCAATGTAACGAAATGTGTTTACATTAAATAAAACGAATTGAGTTCTCTCGGCGCGATAAAAACGAAATTGTCACACGCACAAAAAAAGACCATAAATTATCTCTCGGCTGCTGGTAAATATCGTAAAGCGGTGAGTCATACACTTACGCATGGTACTGTATCGGAAGCGGAGACAAATGTCTGGAATATTCTTCAACACATCGAGAGAAGTATGGAATTTAGAGGAATGCTCTAGTAATCTTCACATACGTATATAAGGCGGCATGATTCAGTACGCAATTCATTACGGAAGTAATCGCGGGGACATTACGGGATTCATTCATTGCGGGCGGAGTAGTTCGGGAAAGTCCTTACGTAGTGGTAGCGTGGAAATAAATATAGTAGTGCCGTCTTATATAAATAGAACTGTTATATAAATAAATACGGACAGAGATATTAGTAATAGACTTAAATAATAGTAGTAGTAAATAAATACCTGTGATAATTAAATTGTAGTAGTTTAAGTGTGTTAAGTTAGTTTTATGTTATTTATATTGTTAAATAATTTTAAGTATATAAATATACAGACTGTTTTAAATAAATTGCACGAGTTGTTTATTGGAACCCGAAAACGTTACAATATTTAGTAATTGAAATGCTCTAAGACTTCAGCCTTTTTCAACTTATTTATTATATTGATTATTGATTTAGATTGTGGAAAAATCATAACTGTTTAATAACACACCCATAATAAAATTTAAAATAACCAATACTTACGCTATTCTCATTAATTAGATGGCTATAGAAAAGTTCGTAAAAAGCTTCGACTGTTTACAGAAATTTTTCGGCATTATATTCAAAGCACGCAAATAGATAATAAACAGGATGTACAGGTCTAAGAAAAACTGTTTTTATACAATTTAGGATAGTAAATAATTTCTGTGATATTTTTCCAGTACAAATATAAGCTCGTAAGCTCTTTTTTTCGAAAAATTCATTATAAAACCACTTTTGTTTAAATAAGTAACTTAATTGATGTCATCCATTCAGTTGCTAATTTCGAAGCTAATCATGCCTTATTAAGCATCTGCGGGAAATTTTCTGGCAGCACTGATGTAGAAACGGGTGTTCCACAGGACTCTGTCCTGGGGACAATGTTATTTTTAATTTTTATTAATGATTTTCCTAACTGCCTAGTTGGGTCTGCTAAGACGATGCTATATGCGGATTCCATAAATTTAGTAACCTCATCCAATAATGTTAAGGATGTTTTTTGTGCCCGTGATATGGCTGTGTTTAACGTGAAGAAGTGGCTAAAATTTAATAGGATAGTCGTGAATAACGAGAAAACACAATGTACGCTTTTTTATAACGAAAGAAAGTTTAACATTTCAACGTTTATAATGTATAACTCAGAAATTAATATGGTTAGCAGTTGTAGATTGGTCGATATAATTGTCGATGTAAGCTTAAAATGGTCCAAACACATTGACCAGTTGTGATCTAAGCTCGCCAAATCATGTTTAGATCATTTTCAATTGGGCAAAACTTGTAATTTGTCCTTACTAAAAAGTTTTTACTATTCTGACTTTTATTCAAGAATGCCTTACGCAATAGTGCATTGGGGTATGAGTAGTTCTATCGCATTTTGATGTTTTTTGTTATATACAGGGGATATTTCCAAGCGGTTTTCTTCAAATGGTAGCCATATATAAATCGCAATAGTTTCCAGCGTAACTGCTACTATATATTCTGCTAATATAATCATATTTTACCTCCTGTACACAGAACTACTTGTTTCCAGAAAACTCTGGCTTTTGTCGGCTGTAAATTATTTAATGCTTTGCCAAATGAAATCAGAGCTTTGTATTGTATACGTATGACATACTTTTTTTACCTTACTTTGTTGCATTAAATATTAACAAGAAATATTATTACTAGCCGTATTCAAATAAAAATCGTAAATGCTCTTAAAATGATCCTTTTATACACATTCTGGAGTCAAATTTAATAAGAAATTCAAGAAAGAAATGAATAGAGTGCATTATTTTAAAAAAGATACTTTTGGTGAAAACTATGGCATGTAAGTTTATTCTAACATATGCGAACCAGTTGGTAATTGGGGAAAAAATCAAACATACCTGTTTAAAGTTCTTTTATTATGAACAAAACTACCCAGAATTGTTGGTATTTACTAAACAGTTTTCGAGAAATATATCGATAACTTTCTATTTTAGACATAGTTTATTACTTCTTCACTAAGAATTGTACAAATTGTAATAATATATACTATGGTTAACCACCAACTTGTGGAACACTCAAAACTAACCAATTCGAAATATCTTTATTCTTAAAGTCACCGATCTACTTTCACCATAGATATAACTCACACTATATATACCTGAAGCTATTACTTAAGCGCTGACGTCGTATCAATTTCAACGAATAAAACCTGTGAAACGACGAGAAGATAATTGTTTCTAATGAAATGTAAATGATATAGAATTCAACGTACGTATCTCCATCTTGCAAATAGATTACGAAAATAGTGAAAATTGGAGTAATACTACTACTGGTTAATTTATGTTAAATGTTGTAAACGTGGGATCTGTCCCCGCCGAAAATATACAGTTTCCAAACTTAAGTATTAATTAACACTTGGATATATAGAACTACCAGCGGAACTTCCTGAACTTTGTCTGATAGATACTGTTAGAGTTTCTTGAATTCCAACGGTATTAACATTTAAACAATTACAGAATTCCATTATAGCTTAGTGGCATGGATGTTTTATTTCTAATCGTTCAGATTATTATAAAGTTCTGAAATTTATGTTAAATATGCACAGGGGTATTATATATATATCATATAATATTAAAAGATATATTGCAGTATAAAACTATAGTAGTATGTCTCTCTGTGGCTTGCAAATATTGATACTGTTCAAATTCAAACTCAAATTCAAATTCAAAGACAAATGCCGCCTTACCTGTAACGTCCTTTCCGCTCTCAGTTGATGAAACAGGTAACTTTGTCGCATCTTGACTCAATGTAGACGGTCGTGGGTCTAAACATTCAGTCAGACCTTGGCCTAATTTACGGCGCTATCCCCCTTAAATTAACAGTAAGACAGGCATATATTTATTCTGCCCAGTTGGAAGTAAAAAGTAAATTGTTACTCAAAAGTAAAGTTACACGTGACAAATTGATAAAGCAACTACAGAGGTTACGTCAGATAATTAAATATTAACTAGGGAGATTTATTCCAACTGACACTAGGCAGTTAAATAGTTCAAAACTGTAAAAGAATTGATTGAAAGTAACAACAAAAAGGGAAACTAAAATAGGATAATTGAATTCATATACTAATATACAATTTATTTGTTTAATATATGTCCTTAGAATTACATGACGTGGATCACATTTCGTCTGATTGTGAGAAAGAATGATAATACTTTTTACGATTTCTGACAATTTAAAGTTGATTAATTCATGTGGCTAATTTTCAAAATTAACACAGGATGCGTCAAAAGTTTAAAAAAATCCGACAACATAAGAAGCATATTAGAATATTGATAACTAAAACAGTAAATATAATAAATACAGTTGCCAAAAATTCTAAATTACGATTTCTTTCCATTCTTTGATCATTCTATGGCTAACCAGCTACCTTTGTGACCGTCAGTGGCTGCGTTGCCAAAGAAATACCATTAAGTAAACCTTAAAAAAATTTAAGTCGATGCATAAAAACGATTCAAGCTCGAAGAGATTGTTGGGTAATTAGTTTTGCATTAATTTGGTTGTGATCTCAGTTAACGTTACCTATAAATTATTGAGATCACAACAATATGTACATGTCCAGTGACATGACAAATGATAATTATTTTTGTGATTTTTCTTTACTTACAATTATAGAATATCTCATGCGACCAATCTTTCAAGTGGGTAGTTAACGCAGTTATTCCCATATTACAAGCTACTATAGTCATTATACTTCTTGTTTACTTTGCCCTTCCTCTTTTTACTCCTTTTGAGACAATCACAACTTGTGTCTCGTACAGATAGGTAGATATTAGAATGGCACCGCGAAAAAATATACTTTCGTTGAACGAAAAAATTGAAATTATCATCACGTTGGAGAAAGAAAGGTTTTTGGTTCGTGAACTAGCAAAACGTTAAGGTATTTTACTTAGGAAAAATAAACAAGTTTTAACTTTTATTAATATTTTTGCAAAGGTTCACAATCGGGAAAACACAGGCTGCAGAAATCTCAAAAAATAAAGAAAATATTCGTTGCAAATGGCAGTCTGGTATAAATATTCAACAGAAGAAAAGTTTTCGTAAACCTGAACGTTCTCGTATTGACATCATTTGCTTTGATTGGTTCTCAAGGGCTATATGCCAGAACATTCTCATTTCTGGACCGATAGTAAAGGCCAAGGCAAGACAAATAGCTCTAGGATACTCCTCATTTTCTGCATCAAATGGGTGGCTATAAAAATGGCGTAAACGACATAACATTACTTTCAAACGTATAGCTGGCGAAGCTTCAGATGTAAGTCAGATGGACATCAACCAGTTCAAGGCGAAGCTTCCATCTATATTACTTAGGTATTCACCAGAAAATATGTATAATGCTGATGAAAGTGGGATATTCTTCCGTACTTTACCCGATAAAACTTTCGCTTTGATATTTGACAGATGTATCGGTGGTAAGCTGTCCAAGGAAAGACTCAATATTTTGTTTTGTGTAAACATGGCAGGGAAAAAAGAGATCTTGTTAGTTATTGGTAAAGCGGCTCGTCCTCGAGCATTCAAAAATCTTTTAGTTAAAGGCCTACCAACCAATTAGAAATCTAATAGAAAAGCATTGATGACACGAGATACCATGACTGAATGGTTGCAACAATTTGACAAGAAAATTAGATCACAGAAAAGAAAAGTTCTTTTGTTCTTGGATAATGCAGCATCTCATCCTAGAGTTCTGAATCTAACGAATGTTAATATAATTTTTTTATCTGCAAACACAACTGCAGTATGTCAACCCTTGGCATAATACAAAATTTCAAGATCCATTACAGAGGCTTAATTTTGAAGCACATATTATCAAAAACGCGAGATGTATTAATGTACTTGAGGCTTTATACTGCATTAATGCTTCGTGGGATAAAGTTGAAGCAGCAACTATTAAAAATTGCTTTCGTAAAGCAGCGTTCATAACGGTTAATCGCATGCTTCCATAGTTTGATGCCGAGGATAAACTGCCACTATTAATACTTTTAAATCTGCAAAACAGGTTCGTCGAATTAAGTGATAAAAATTTGGAAGAGTTTTTAATTATCGGTGAAGCGGTCCACACTGAGTATCATGACATAGAAATTGAATTAGACACTGTGGAAGTAAAAGACTTGGAGGACGAAGAGGACAAAGTCGATGACCAAGCCCCTGTTTCGATAAAATTATATGATGAGGCACTTAAGCAAATTGCTCGTTTGAAATGCTTTGCAAGGGATGACTGCATTTCAACATTTTAAAAAATTAGAAAATCAGTTTGAAAATCATCAGTTAAAAAGGAAGCAAGCCAAGTGTCAACAGACGAAAATTAATATTTTTTTCAACCCTTGTAAATTTATTTTTAAACTTTTAATATATGTATGTGCATATTGCCGTGATCTTTATATTTTACGAATTATAACATTTATTAAATAGTTAAGTTATAGAATAAGAACATTAATTTTTCGTTTAAAAGGAAAATACTAATATAATAAGCATAGGTTAAAAGTATTACAACAAGTAAAAATGGGTTGCCTAACCTAAGGGGCAATGTCTTTAAGAAAATATATATAAAAATTATGATAAAAACATTAATTCAAATGTATAAAATGTAATCTCAGATATGTACAATAATCTCAATTCATGAGAGAGTTTTATGATCATATTTAAACGTGTAGTAAATATCTGATTCTTATATCTAAAAACATTAAAAGGATATATACGGAAAAGTACTCTTTATTCGAGACGACATCGACACATTGATAAGTTTTATGTGTTAATGAATGCAGAAATCAAAAATACATTTAAGAAGTTTTGTATGCATAGACACAAGGGCTTCAAAGATAGCAGATCATGTGTAGTTTTTAAAAACCTGCAAAGAAGAAATAACATTAATATTGTTTGAAGTAGTCTGCAAATCGACATACTAGAAGCAGAGAAAAACTGGATAGATGAAACTAATGCCGTGGATGCGAGTACTCTTTGTAATACAGTTTTCATGAAGAAAATTCCAGTTGTGCATAACGTGTTCCCGATTGCATCCAACAAAGGTATATACAAAAAGAAGATAAGAATAACTTTAATCAATGGGAAAAGGAAGTACATATATAACAATGAGAGAGGCAATACATTCGTATACAAGTATAATGAAGGACGGTATTAAGAAAAAAGAAGAACATACCCACAGAAGGCGAAGAATAGCAGGTGTGCGTGAATTTCAATAGACAATTTTAAGTAACATTTGTAGATACATTAACTGTTAAACGTGGAATATGTGTTTATGTGATTGAGAAAACTTAAGGGAAACAAAAATGAACCAGACGATACCAACATAAATGTTAGTTGAAGAAATGTGGCGCTGTGAATAAGTAGCTATCTTTTGTTTTAAATTATATAAGGTCGCGAAAATGAATGGAGAGGGAGATGAATCCTGTCTTTGAACTGGTTAGACGTACAAATTTTTGAGATCCTTCGCAATAGTAAAAAGAATAAGAGTAGGGGTTTTATACACTACTACAAATTCATTATAAGTTTTTCAATGTATTAAGTTTTTTGTTTGTTTTTGAATTCAAGTTAGTTTTATTATTGTTAGTTAATTTTTGCATTTAATAATTTCATTTTTATATTCTATTATAAGATTTTTCAATATGGAGGACATGAATAAAATGGAATTTGACAAATTGTATGATGAACTTAAGTAAGTTTTTGAAATAAATATTCAATTTTATATAATTGATGGTGTAAGACGTACTCTAAAAGTACTATGTGAGAATATTTTATTTCAGAAAGGCGTTGAGCATCATTAATTCAAATAAATATTGTCTTGTTAAATGGGATTAATTTTTTGTAATAGTGGGAAGATAGTTAATGGTATTGAGGGCACTGGAAGTACTATGTGCGAATATTTGCTTTCAGTGAATCATTAGGCATCATTAACGTTTATTTTAGTCAGTCTTAATCAAAATTTTTAAATAAATAAATACGAATAGACAGGGATGTTTCTTGATGGACAAGCGCCAAGCCGTTAAATGTACTATGTGCGAAAATTTGTATTTAGCGATTGGTATGGGTCATTTTCAACACATCTCGTTGCGAAGTTTTACATCATCAAAGGCACTATGTGCGAATGTATGTCTTTGTTGAAATAAAAATTAGCTTCGCATGGGAAAGATTATTTTCTTTGAATCAATAAATATTATTATATTAAAGAAATAAAATAGCAAGATAATATTTTTCTCATATCAGTATAAAAAGTATATTTTTTTATGTTCTTTTATTGTAAAAGAAAAATACTTGATATAGCCACATGATAACAAATTCTTTTGTGTTACTGTTTTTCTAAAAGAGAATTATAAATATTTTATGATATTTAAAACTTTATTTTTATTATTGACCTTATCCAAATATATACTAAATAAGAGACACACCAGAGTAAAAGAAGTAAGATCCCTGCGAGAACTCACAGGAATAAATGAAATTCTATTAGGGAACAGACATAGATAAAGATACAATAATTTTTAATGCATCCTCAGCATTCATTAAAAATATTTATGCAATTCTGGTAACGTAACGGTTACAGCATATACTCGTATTTTTATGGCTATGCCCAATGTAGTTGCATTGTTGTAACCACAGCAATATGTATAATACATGCATTCCTACCATATTAATATTTATTATTTATATCTACATACTTACACATTTGTGAATTTGTTGCAGTAAAGGCTATTTATTATAACTGCATATACGAAAATACTGTTTTTTATTTAATACCTTAAAAATGCATATGTCAAAAAGTATTTTTTTGAACTATCCCATAAGCGAACATCTCCCATAGTCGGACGAAAACACTGGAAACATGAGTGTCCGCTTATGAGAGCTTTCACTGTATATCATTTTGGAAATATTTTATTTACTATATTCAATATTACAAAGATTACAAAAGCGCTGCCACAATATCAGTAATTAAACAAGCGAAACAGGGGAAGATCATTAAAAACAAATTAGAAGTACTGTGGTGGAGCATTCTCTCTCTAACCAAAACCAGCTTCACTCACCTCCAGACACGGCACAGCATGGATAAATTAGAAATGAGGAAAGTGAGCATTAATCGTTCATTTCCGTTAAATAAATCTAAATGAGAAGAATAAGAGGCGACGTTACAAATTAAGGAACGTATCCGTAAAACGGAAAAAATGTCACCTAATTTTATGGGTTCAGTTGCCTGGAATGCGTTAACGAATTTCACAAGCAGAATAAGGACAATTTATGTGGCCTGAAACATACTTTGTTTTAATTCCTTTCTGTTTTCTTTTTCCGTTAGAAGCGACTGCGCTGGCTGGCTCCCTTGACGCGCCATCTCTGATAAATGGGTTTTTAATTGTAGCCATAACCTGTGCGGCTTTGAGTCGGCATAACAAACTTCCGAAATTCGAGCGTTTTGCTCGTATTCTTTTGCGCGAACAGAAATAAATTTGTAGTAATGTTAAGCTCTTATAGTCATAGTTAATTTACAGTTCTTATGACATGAAAAGTTACATAATGCATATTGTAATAATTATAATATAGAGAAATATTAAAGTGTTAAGTAAAATTGGACATATAAACATCTTCTTGAAAAATGAGGTGTGGCGTCACACGTCGTCTTATACGTATGTACCCTGAACATAATACAAAAGTTATAAATTATGTTTGAATTATTTTTTTCTTATTAAAAAATAAACCTCTACGAATTTTAGTGAGAGTCTTTTTGTAGAATAATTATTCTAAATCCAGCTCCAAAGTCTTTTGTAATCTTGATAAATCGATTTAGTATGCATAATTTACGAGATATGCAAAAAATCGTTATTCGATAAGCGGACACTTCTTAGTGAAACATTTTAGTAATAACTTAATTTACTTGTCGATAATAAAACACAGCTATATTTCACAAAATTTCTTTATTAGAATTTTGTAACATATTGCAGTGATCTTGAGTTGGGTTGTAAATTATAAATAAATATAATCAAGATCACTTCAAGATTTTATTTAAATTAATTTTTATTTTATTTATTTTTATCATGATGTGTATGTAAATATTCACTATACCAATAATTTGCCAAAATTTTATTTTTATTTAAGTAAAACAATAAAAGAATCTTAGTAAAATTTTTATAAAGTCATAATATTAAGTTACGCATTAAATGTTACGTTTTCAATAACGAGAAAGTGTTTCCCGCATGAATAATACTGCGACTGTATGGCCGGCGAAAACAATATTGTTCGCCAGATGCATGGATGAGTCATAAACGTGTAGACAAATTTATATTCACATGTTTGTTTACCTTTTTCAAGGATCGTTAATACGCTGCTTTCCTGAGTGGTGCAGCACTGCAGCAATGTAAAGTACGTCGAGTGACCGATAAGAGCAGCACCGTCGATATGCAGTTTTGGAGGTGGAATCGTACATACCGAGAATTGTCGTATGTTTTTATAAAGAAAATTAGGCATAAAAGGGCTGCCGGACAAAATTTGGACGGACAGCTGGTGCAAACCGCTCTCTTTAAATAGTCTAAAAGTAGGTGATAAACCACTCCCTCCTCTTTTAAAAAGGATTATTCTTAAATCCGGACTTAGAATATTTTTTGAGATTTTTCGACACTTATAAAATTTTTAACAAGATTCAACACTTGTAATATTTTCTGTAATAACATGCAACGTGTTTTACATTGAGATTTGTAATTATTTTGAATAATTATTTATGTATGAGATAATTTTATTTATGAATTCGGATTTTGAATTTATTTAATTTCATTTTTTTATTTTCTTTTTCTAGAGTGTTTTGTTTTGCATGTAGGGGCACTATGCCATACATTATGACAAAACATTCTAGTGATTGTAATGACTACTTTGGATGGCATAATCATTTTATTTTTGTATAATTTACTTTTTCTTTTCAACTTTATTTATCATACAAAGGGATTTGAAATTAATAATTTTGTTTTATGTGTATATAGGATATATATAAGCGAATAAGTTTTCTCTGGATTTTTATCATGGATGAGTTTGAGATTATGTACGAAGAGTTAAGGTGATTAGATAATATTTGTTATAAATGTGTGTATAGTGGTGTTCCAAATTCTTTGTTTGTAGTGGTGTTTTTGTATTGGAATTTCACGAGAAGGTAAAGTTTATTTTTAATGTATATATATTATTTCTTCTTATCTGTATATCAAGTATATTTTTGTTGTATTTGTGTGTTCAATGTTAACGTGTTGAATAATACATTAGGAATGTGTGAAATGAATTAAGTCGTTATTTAATTCATAGCATGGAGTCCTGGTGAATTTGAAAAACACGAATTGGTCTTGGTGGTACTGCGTTTGGGAGCGAGAAAAGGCACCAGGCAGAACTAATCAGGGCTGAGTTAATCTATTGAATACGCAAAAACATTATTTTATTTCATTTTATTTATATAAAATTTATTTATATATATACCTTAAGGAGTGAACACATTGTGGTGTATGTTCGGGTTGTGTCCGACGAGTTGAAAAGACATACTCGTAGGGTGGAACTTTGGGGTACCCATCTGTGTGAATTTGCTATCTGATGGTACTGTGTTGGGAGCGAGAAAAGGCGCCGGACAGGACTAATTAGGGCAAAGCCATATCCTTAATGTTTATATTTTGTTCGCAAATAGTAAATCGCGTAAATTTTCGGTTATTTATATTCCAGTACAATTCATCATGTGTAATTTATTTTATTTTATTTAAAGATGTTGATTGTTTACATGTATCTATAGCAAATATAGTTCATAATAATCACGTTCACATTTTTAAGACATAAACTTTTCACGACGTTATGATTTCATTCACTTTATTTCTTATAATGTTTTATTAATTATGATGTATAGATTTGAATAATGTTTCAGATATTGTTTCTTTGTATGTAAATATATATATATATATATTTGTATAACTTAAAATTTTGAATTTGTTTTAATTTATTTTAATAAATTAGATGCTAAGATTTATTTTGCATTTTATTTTCTTTACCTGACCTGGAGATGATTAAAGAGCATTCAAATCGTTTGGAGAATCTATTCATATTTTCTGCCCCTGAGAGAATTATTTATTTTTAAACTGAGCTAGCTGTATGTAAAAATTTTGCTTAACCTACCATTCAGCGGAAAATTCATTGTATCCTTGTCTAGCATAAGGCCTAGCACTGGGATGCGTGCTTGATTCTTACTTACGCATTAATTGAATAATTTAAATTTATTTTTATAAACCTTAATTTGTAAGAGTCACAGCAATATGTTTCGGCTGTTATGCCATTTTCAAAGAGTAGTATTTTAAAAACTAGCCTAATATAAGTAAGCGCACAACTTATATACCTAGTGTCTTAACTGTGGGGTGGTGGATAATTGATATTTATAATAGTGTCTATTAGTGAGTAACAAATTTTGTCTCTGGGCTTCTTTATTTTTAATATTTCTAGTACATCTAATCTTTTGCTTTTTATTACATTATGTATTAAGTTAGAGCGCTGGCAAATGGTTTTGTTCTATACAGTGTTCTGGGAACCATGTATTTTTCCGGCTATATTTTGCGTCTCTTACGTGTTCCTTTATACGTTTTTTAATACCTCTTCTACTTTGCTCTATATATACAAGTATACTTTGCTGCCGTGATAGTTATTACCTTGTTCAGAAATTCTTGGGGAGTTTTGTGGGAATTTTTGCAGAAAACTTCTACAGAGCTCCCCAATAGTTTATAAACAAGATAATATATATACAGGGTGAGTCATTACTTGCCGCTTCTTCGAATGCTCTTTTTTCTTTTAAATAAAAGGCAAAACAATTAGTGGACGCACTTCCGTTTTTACCGGAAATCCATAGAACATATTTTTTTTAAATGACTCGCCCTACATATTTTTGGATTTTCTAGTACTGTTTTAAATTGTCTATTCAACTGTTCTTCTTTTTCAAAATTGAGCCAATAGTTTTTGAGTTATTAATTTTTTTTGGAAATTTCTGACCAAAAATTCTGCATTATTTGGTATAAGTTGCATTCAACAATACCTCAAAAAACTTCGTTTTTTCAAAGCCTACTTCCCGAAATTTTCACATAAAAAAAACATGTTTTTTTTTAATGGAACACTCCGTATTTTATTGCGGCATTTTTTTCCTTTTTTTATTCTCTTTCATTTTTGTTAACGATATCCTATACCCATCTTTAGTAATTTCTGAGATAATAACTCTAGGAGCAATCAGCGGTCAAATAAAGAACTAAGAGCGCTGATGTTCTATGCAAATAAATACTCGTTCATCCAATAAAGTCTGGAATGGAGCCCGACTGCCTGAATCAACTGTTAAAGAAAGTCGGTAAACATTTATGTCAAATTTATAGAAGCATCGATATTAGTTATCATCAAAATGTATTATTCTTATGAAGAGCCAATAGATATAATTTACGTTTTGGATGAATCTGAAAAAAAACTCTGCTAGCATTCAGACTATACGCACAGGGATCCCTGATAGAAGTCAACCCAAGCCACAGATCTTCGAAAGTATAAAGGAACGGGTCGAGTGAGCAGAAAGTATTGAATATGAAAAAAAAATTAGGTGTGGCCACCACATGACTTTCTTATACGTATGAAAGTGTTACTTCCGGTCCGAATTTTGAAATTTCATTTATACAAAAAGTATTCCATATCCAACTCTAAATACTTTTGTACTCTTCATAAATATATATATAGAATGCATAATTTACGACATATTTGCAAAAAATATTAATTATTCCGTAAGAGTAAAAGTGTTACTTCCGGTACGAATTTCGAAATTTTTTTTATACAAAAGATATTTAAAAGTACGTTCTAAATACTTTTATACTGGTAATGTACTTGCCTAGAAAGCATGACTTGCGAGATATTAGCAAAAAACTGATTTTCGATAAGAGTAAAGGACCTACTTCCGGTCGGAATTTCGAGAAACTTTATTAACACTACAATTTTTATCAAATTTAATTTTGAGTATATTTGAATTCTTTATAAATTTGTTTAAACTTAGTAATTGACGAAATATTTGCAAAATTCGATTTTTTCACTGTAGTAAACTACTACTTCCGGTTTTACGATTTTGCTCAAAATCTAATCAGTTCTCAAGAGGAAGATTATATTCGTAAATACAAAATTTGGAATTGATATCTGTAGCGGTTTGACCGCTATCGTGGTCACAGACAGACAGACACACAGGCACACACACAGACATTTTTTAAAAACCCCTTTTTTGGTATCAGGGGACCTCAAAACGTGGACATCTGCAAAAATCTCGAGGTCGAAAATTTTCAACATCACAATACTTTCTTATACTACGTATAAGAAAGTAAAAAGAGTGGACAAAATCAATAACCGGTGAAGGTAATAAGTTTATGGTACTTGCGAGTGTAGTCGAACACCCCCATACTAGTACTAAGAAAATTCGTCGTCAGTTGAATGTAAGTCAAATTTGAGAGTCCAGAATAATTAGGAAATATGTAATTCATCCATAGCATATTCATATACATGGTTAGTTGAAAGAAATTTTCGGAATTGCTTACATTTTTGTCAATAGGCAGCAGATAAATTAACCTGACATTGTCAATTTTTTGTTTTTTACCCACTAAGCCATCTTCTATTAAAATGGATACCTACCTTATTCGTCACAATTTTCGTTATTATAACAAATAAAACCCTGCCTTAATCACACCTGCAAACTTTCAAAATCGTTGGTCGTTAAATATGTGGGGAGGAATAGTGGGTAGTTACATAATTGTACCCTGTTTTTTCGATGGAAATGTTAATGGAGAAGAGTATCTTCGTTTTCTACGGAGGTGTTTTTAAAACTTTTTGATGACGTGAAAATTAAAATCAGGAAAGCGTTTACAAAAATATGTCGAAACGTTTTACGCAACGTTAGTACTTCCTTGGAATCAGAATACTCACGTGTATTGCACAAAGTTGTGGTTATATTGAATATATTATTTAATAATATTTGTGTTTCTTACTTTCGATTGTTGTTGCGTTGCTCAATATCCTGTAGGTTATTTAAATTGCGTTTCCAAATTTATTTTGTTGGTAATTTTTTTCTATCAAAGTTTTACATCAATTTATAATTTTGAAAAACTACTGCCATCTCTTATGAAGAGCTTCAACAATGAAAGAATACGAGCAATTAATCAAATTAAATAGCAGATAGCGACTTTGTTTCATGCATATTTTAGTGAGGCGGCATCTTCAAATATGTCAGTAAACATAACCTTTATTTTATTTCGTTGTTAACCAACACTGTAAAGAATGAAATATTGCAACTGGACATTGCCTGAATTAAAAAAACTGAAATGCGATGCCCTTTATTTTGTAAAATTGTTATTTTTGGAATAGTTGAAATAAACATTTACTTTGTTTGTCAACTGTCAAACAAAGTAAATGTAAAATCCAGTCCTCCATTGGTTGAACGAAGATTTGCGTGCATAGAACAACAACACTTGTAGTTCCTTATTTGACCGCTAATTGCTCCTATAATGATTATCTCAGAAATTACAAAAGATAGGTATAGGACATTATTAACAAAAATGACAGAGAATAAAAAAAGGAACAAAAAGACATAATAAAATACTGGGTGTCTAATTTAAAAAAAAATAAGTTTTTGATATGTGAAAATTTCTGGAAGTAGGCTTTGAAAAAACAAAGTTTTTTGAAGTATTTTCGAGTGCAACTTATAGAATATGATGCAGAATTTTCTTGGCTACAAGCACCATTAAAGTTAATGTGTTTACTTTTAAAAAGAATGCGAAAATAATATATTTTTTAAAACACGTGTTTTGGTCAAACATTTTCAAAAAAAATTAATAACTTGATTTTGAAAAAGAAAAAGCAGTTGAATAGATTATTTAAAGCAGTACTAGAAAATCCAAAAATACTTAGGGTCAGTCATTTAAAAAGATTAAGTTCCGTACATTTCCGGTGAAACCGGAAATGCATCAGAGCTTAAAGTATTTTTACAATATGCGCCATAAGCAACCATGAATCTTTCACTAATTGTTTTTTATTTTATTTAAAATACAAAAAGCTATCAAAGAATCGGCTATTAATGACTCACCATATACATATATATATATAATAGAAAGAGAAAAATATCGGGTAAATTCCGCTGTAGAGCAACCGTAGACACGTGTTTACGACTCATTGGTCATCATCAGTACGGTGTAGTCAAGGAATAAGGTGGGCTAACCTTGCAGATGTATGCTGCACGGAAGACCATCAGGTGACAGACTACGATTTGCAGCTCAGCTAGAAGATCCTCAGTTTTGAAGACAACAACTAACGTCGCCACGAGGAAGACAATGCCAACCTGCGTGCCATCTGAGACCCAGGGGAGATAAATCAAAAAAAGGAAATATCGCGGATACATAAAATAAGAAAAAGAGAAAAATATCGGAGAACAACCGTAGACACGTATTTTTGATTCATTGATCGTCATCAGTACGGTGTAGCCAAGGAATAAGGTGGGCTAGCCTTGGAGATGTAAGCTACACGGAAGACCATCAGGCGGCAGACTACCATTTGCAGCTTCAGCTAGAAGATCCTCAGTTTTGAAGACAACAACTAACGTCGCCACGAGGAAGACAATGCCAACCTGCGTGCCATCCGACACCCATAAAATATAAATCAAAAAAAGGAAATATCGCGGATACATAAAATAAACGTTAGTTTTTGTCAACAAACAAATACGTAGGTATGTCTTATGGAATTTATATTTGTTTGTTCAAAACGAAAATGAAAATAAGTGTGAACACATGGATGTTAAAACTAACATCAAGCAGTAAATAATTACTGTGACTTACATATATACCTTTATACGTAAAACGTATATGTATATATGCATGTGTTTGAGATACACACATACATTAAGTGCCATTGTCGAAAATCGAACGCACAGACACCGGTGTTTCGACCTATGAGGTCTCATCAGTGTGCGTGGAGATTCTCGACAATAGCTTCAAGACTTAAATCGCTGCCTATGTCATTTTCGCATGTTAAATGTAGTGAGAGTATCACAGCGACATCTAACACCCAAGCTATTGTCGAGAATCTCCACGCACACTGATGAGACCTCATAGGTCGAAACACCGGTGTCTGTGCGTTCGATTATCGACAATGGCACTTAATGTATGTGTGTATCTCAAACACATGCATATATACATATACGTTTTACGTATAAAGGTATATATGTAAGTCACAGTAATTATTTGTTTGTTCGGTTTAATTCATATATCTATTTCTACTTCCATATTATTTGATGAATACTCGTATGTCTCAATTTTAGAATATAGCTTCACAATTTTGATGATGGAGTATACTCCTAATTTATCTATTTTATCTTTGTTTTTTTAACATTGTACTTTCTTAATATTCTATACTACTTTTTATACTTTCTTTATATTAGTTATACAATTGCGGATAATCCATTGTTGAATAAACTTACCGCTCTGACTTTTTCCGGAGTAGTCAACGTTTTTACCTTCGTTAGTTGGGATACATAAATAGAACCAGGCGATATTAAAGATAACAGTAACACAACTGTGAAAACACTAACATTGATTGATTAAAATACTGTTAAAAATACTAAAAATATTTATTAGAACTTATCTTTATTCATGGCTGAATTTATATTTATTATTTTATATCTGATGTTCGCATTACTAAACTAAACTAATAATAATCCCCTCTTGCGTCTTCTTCTTCCGGAAACCCCTTTTTATATAAATCTATATGTACGATATAATTCTCGTGACTTCTGGAATGACGGTGAATAAATCTCCATTAATTCATTTTGCGTTTTTTTATACTACGGTATATCGTTAGAATAATCAAATATTACTAACTACTTCTTTGTTCGGTAACTAAGGTTTACTCACTTTTGTCTTGTAGAAAATGTTGTATGTATTACGAATTACTATTTACAAAGAAACGAATGAATATTAGAAATAATAAATTTTTTTTTATATATGTGCATAGTGAATCAATATAATCATTCAAATATATTATTTTTATATTCTGTCTTTCATATAGTTCGTAAGTTAGTGATTGGAGCGATGATATTCGAAATTTTCGTGGAAACCTTTTTGTGCAACTAAGTGTACATAAATTATATACCCCACGCCGCTGGTATAGAAATAAATATATATCTAGATTTCTTTTGAAATCAGTTTAAAGAATACTTATTGGGAAACCGTTTATGTAAATCCTCATCTAAATGTTTTGATTCCAATATCGTCATATCTGCTATATGCTTGAATACTCTTAACTAGTTTAATATGCAAACAAATTCTTCCCAAACTCACGGACACAGATGATAATTAGTTTTAAAGGTTCTATATTTCCCTATACACATAAATCCATTTCGAAGTAGTAACTCCCAGAAATAACACTGAAGATTATTAATTCACGCTTAATTTTGGGAAAGCGGTCATTTACGGACCAATAATTGACCGGGGTTATCAATTGAGGTGTATGGCAGCCGGTTAAGGATGTATACAGGAACATGTTGAAACCGGATTTTCGACCCGGACTCCGGAATTACGCATTACCGTAAACAGCGCTTCGTCATTAAGCAACTTGTCCATTAGCATGATGGCGATGATCCGGGATAATTCTGCGTCCCTCGGGGCCTATAGCCGGAACCGGCCGAGATTTGCGGTCTCCGGCAGTATCAAATTATTTTATGCAATATTCTGCAAATATTATTCTATATCTAATGTTGGTGAACGAATAATTAACAAAATTTCAACGTCTAGTTATAAAGCAAATATTTGTCAATAATCAATAGTAATATTTTGGATGAAATTGAATTTGTACAATTTTAATTAAATATTACGTGTATAAGAAAGTATGCATCTTTATAGTAAGTAGATATACAATATAACCTATATTATTATTATGCAAACATAGGCTTATTCGTGCAAAATTTCATTCCTAACACAAAACTATCGTTCTATATCGTATGCAGCAAATCTATAAAATCTTGAAAGAGATTCCGCTTACTAATTTCGTCAGTCACTGCGTCTGATGTAGAAAAAGATAAATGTTGCAGTACACATTTAAATGTGTGATAACCTAATCCAAATGTTTTCCCAATACTGGAGAAGCAAAAACAAAATTTTCATTTTTTAAGGACCAGCATTTGTGATGGTTATGGAGAATATATGCGATTTTGAAAAATTCAGTTTTGCCGATTTTTTGTACATTAACAAGATCTGCATATTAGCTTTGAGAATATCATACATATAATATATAATAATTTGTTAACATTTCAACGTTCAGTCTTGATTTATATTTTATTCGATTCTAGTTTCTTTTCCAAAAATTCCAAAATTGTGCTTATTGCTATTAATTAACGAATCACTTACTTCATCGCTTGTAGACGCGTTAGATGAGGATAATGATGAAGAATTACTACTAATATCATAACGATTTTATTTTATACTTTTTGTACTTGGGATTGGACTTAATACACAGTTTTTTCTTTATACCGCAGCCTAAAAACCGATTTCATATTGTCGTGATCTTCAATACTTTAAGAATTATAAATTTTATTAAGTAGTTAAGTTGTAGAATAAAATTATCAAATTTTAGTTTAAAAGGTGTAGTCTAATATAGTAAGCATAAGTCAAAGGTCTTACAAGTAAGAATGCGTTGCCTAACCTTTAAGGGGTAATGTCATTAAGAGAATAGTATAAATTAATCTTAAATATAAGAATATAGATATAGAAATAAACACAAAATAAATCTTTACTTTGTATATTTGTTATAGAAAAGACAAGCACAATGTATGGTTTGAATATAAAGAGTCACAGCCGAATTTCTCACAGGGCATAACAATAGCTCTAAATATATTAAAAATGGACCACTATTCAAAAATAAACATGTACTAAAGGTTAAAAATGTAGAAAGAATTATGTTAAGGGATGGATCAATAAAAAGAGTGAATCATTTAAATGCTATTAAGTTCTACGAGCAAGGCAACACGAGGTATGCTCGAGATCAAAAACATCAATTTGAATAAAAATAAATAGATATCAGACGTAAACAACAATCTCAATTCATGGGAGAGTTTTATGATCATATTTAGTTATAGAATAAATACCTGACACTTAAATTTAAAAACATTTTAAAGGATATATCCAAAAAGTGTTCTTTATCCGAGACAATACATTATTAAGTTTATATATTTTATATATATACTAGATATATAGGTAGAAACACATATTTGAAATGTTATGTGCATAAATGTAAGGGCATCAAAGATAGCAGAATAAATCATGTGTGGTTTTTACAACCTACAAAGAAGAAATAACATTAACATTGTTGACTGTTGTTTGCAAATCAACATACTGGAAGCCGAAGGGGACTGGATAGAGCATGAAGGTGGTGCTTTGGAAGTCTGGGATAGGTAATGAATGCAGTTCTAACGAAGAGGATTCCAGTGGTGTACAATGTATTTCCACCCATATCCAACAAAGATATCTACAAGAAGAAAGTACGAATAACTTTAATTAATGGAAAAAGGAGGTATATAACTAATAATGAGAGAGGTAATAGGTTCATTTACAAGCATAATGAGGGATGAATAGATATATGTGACTGAGAAAACTTATAGAAAATAAATATGAACTAGACAATGCCAACATAAATGTTAGTGTGGGAGTCGTGACGCTGTGAGTGGATAGTTGTCTTTTGTTTCAAAAGGGAAAAGTTATAAAAGACCGCGCAAAACGATGAGAGGAGAGTTGAATCTTGTACTTTGAATTTGGTAGACGCGTAAAATTTTTGATAAGCGTAGGAGTTTTAATACACTACGTTCAACACATTTATTACTTTACAATGTATAATTTTTTATTTAGGATTCAAGTTTAATTTTAGTTCGATAATTGCAAGTTAATATTTTTGCATTTCACAATTATATTTTTGTATTGTATTAAGAGATTTATTTTTTTTAAAATGGAGGATATGTATAAGATGGAAGTTAACCATTTGTATGATGAATTTAAGTAAGTTTCTGAAATAAATATTCAACTATAAAATAGTTAATGGTGTAGACGTACTCTGAGTGTACTATGTGTGAATATTTACTCTCAGCAAGGCGTTAAGCATTATTAATATAAACAAATATTATCTCGTTAAATAGAATTCATTTTTTTTGTAATAGTGGGAAAAAAGTTAATGGTATTCGAGACATTGGAAGTACAATGTGTGAATGTTTACTTTCAGTGAATTGAAGATATCATTAACGATTATTTTAATAAAAATTTAATTTAAATTTCAAGTGAACATATACGAATAGACAGGGATGTTCTTGATCGACAAGCGCCAAGCCGTTTAAATGCACTTGTGTGAATGTATGTATTTGACGATCGGTATAGGTCATGTTCAGGACATTCACGTTGCGAAATTTTTAATCATCAAAGGCACTATGTGTAAATGTATGTCTTTGTTGATATGAAATTAGTTTCGTATGGGAAAGATTACATATTTTTTTTAAAAGCAATAGATATTGTTATATGGAAAATAAAAATAACAAGATAATATTTTTTTTTGAATCATAAAAGAAATTATGTTTTCTATGTTTTTTGATATTATAAAAAGAAAATACATGATGCAGCTGTGCAATAACAATGTTTTATGTTAGTATTTTTATAAAATGAATTATAAACAATTTTTTTATGAAATCTAAACTTTATTTTATTATCGACCTTATCCAAATATAAGCTAAATAAGCAACACACTGGAATAAAAGAAGAAAGATCACTGCTAGAACTCGCAATAAACAATAAATGAGATGCTGTATGGTATGAGACTTATAGGTTAAGAGGTGAATTTTTTTAAATTAATTCTCAGCATTCATTTAATATAGGTATATATTGTTGCAATCGCAGCAATGTTAGTTTACATGTGGGTATAAAAATACTAGAGTGTGTACACTGGTCAATCTCGAGTGAAGGTCGCGTGTGATCTAAACCTTTAAGTTAGTAACATTGAGTCACACCTATGTACAACCGTAACAATGGGCACATATTGTTTTGACAGATATATTATACAGGTTCGGCCTATTTTTACCTTGCATGCGAGCTAAAAGTCCACGTTTTGAAACGAACGTTGTTGCCAATATTTATACACCGGTGGGCAAGTACTGTTCCAGAAAAGTAGTGGAGACGCTAGACGACAGGCCACCGCCGATACGATCATTACGGCAAACCACTAATCTAGATCTCATCGTTACATACATTCAGCTTATGACATTCGCTGAAGGTCTACTTGTCGGCTCTCGTATGTATATTTGTTAGGTAGGTACGGTTTGGCAAATCCTTTCGTATTATGTATGGGAAGCCGCATGCAAGATAATTGTAGGCCAACCGTGTATATTTATATGTAGATATTTACTGACATTATTTCAGTTATGATAATATTACAAACACAATATTTTAAATTAAATATTAAAGAAGAAACAAAAAATTTTAGATGCAGATTTATTTTCCTTATAATCCTTTGTAACAGTGTCGATACAAACATATGAAATTTATGTACATATATCATACATATTTTTGTCTAATCCTTGAAAATGAGTTTATAATTATAATTAATAGAGTAGATGCTAGATATTTATTAAATAATTTCGATTATATTACCAAAATTTTAATTACCAATGCATAATGATAGTTAAAATAATCTTCAACCAATGAAAAATCAAATACATCCTTTTCTGAATCACTATGAAAATTTATAATAAATTATCTGCAATCTCCAGATGGGTCGTGGCACCACTTCCTGAAGTCGAGAGCAAAATGAACATATTAATCTAAAAATAACGGAATATATGTTTCAAGAAATTTTGCAGATACAAACTTATATATTGCAATATAAGGCAGATTAGTGCTTTTATATACAAAAGAAGTATTAAATTTAATTTATTTTTTCCGTCTTGATTGTCTGATGAAGGTTATTTATATTAAAATACAACATTTAATTTACAAAGAGCACAAATTTGCAAAAGGTAGATACTGAATATTGTAATACTTAATAGCAGATTTTAGATGCAAGATAGTTTTGTTGATTTTAAATTTGGAGAAAACCTTTCAACGTCAACTTATGAAGAATTTAGTAATCTACCCCGCTGGAGAATAAAATTTACAAAAAAATTATCGTATTAAAGAAAATTAATTAATATGTCAAAATATTAAAAACAAGTTTTCTCAAAAATCCTCATAAGGAGATTTGTTTGCTTGGGTTCACGTTATAAATTGAATAAAAAGCTACCCCGCTCTGCACTTATTTTTCGTTCAACTATTCTTTACTTTGTTTTAAATGAATATAAAATAAATTAAAATTAGGCAACCCACATTACAATGAATTGTTATTCTGGGATATATCTTTCCCGCGGTTACAAATGTGTAAATATTTGGTTATAAATGAATTTTTATTCGCTTAGATATTGAGTTATTATTTCAAATATGTATTATACAGGGTTATGATAAAGTAACGCACAAAATTCATAAAACGTACAATGTTCATTTTTGAAAAAAATGCAAAAACACGTCAAACAGTTTATTTTATTCTACGTCTTTTAACATAAGTCAAAAAAATAAAACGTCAAATTTGTCAAAGTTATGACGTCATCAATATTTTTTTTTAAATATGAAGCTTGGTTTTTTTTTTAATTTATTTGATGAAGCTTGTTTTTCTGCATTATAAAGAAATAATTGAAGTAGGGGCACATAAGAAAAAACTGAGAGAATTAATAAAGAACAAAATAAACTAGTTTTTGAATTTATGAAAACAAACCAAATTTTAAAAGAATTAAAACTTAAAGTTACCTAGTAATAAAACAACTGTTTGTCAGTGTCAGTCTTACAATTAGTGTCATACCAATTTTATTATGATGGCTCCTTTAACGGAAAGAGAAAGGATAGAAATTCTAATGATGGTAGGTTACGGCGATAGACTCCGAAGTCATGAAGAAGCATGTGTTTTATTTAACGAAACACATTTTGAAAGTCCTGCAATTGCTAGAAGCACAGTAAGCGGAATTGTTGCAAAATTTAATGAAACAGGAAGCGTAAGTGATGCTCCAAAATCTGGAAGACCGGGAATAAGAGACGATGCAAAGTTAGATATTTTGCTGTCATTAGAAGATAACCCTCACGCAACTACAGCAGAAATTGCCTTACAACAAGATGTTAGTCAGTCGTTTGTAGTAAAGTTTTTAAAAAAAGAAAAACTGCACCCATACAAAGTTCAACTTGTTCACGAACTCTCAGAAGATGATCCGAACAGACGTTTGGAATTTTGTGAAATCTTCATGAGGCATTGTGACGAAAATCCAAATTTGCTTAATAGTGTGGTATTTTCAGACGAGGCAACGTTTTATTTAAGTGGTACAGTAAATCGACACAATTGTCGCTACTGGGCTCGGGAAAATCCCAACTGGATTCAGACAAAACACACCCAGCGCCCCCAAAAAATTAATGTATGGGTAGGAATCGTCAGGGGAAAATTTATTGGTCCTTATTTCCTTCGTGGGAATTTAACAGCTGAGCGATATTTGGAACATCTTCGAATGGCAGTGCTTCCGGATCTAATTGCGGCATTTCCGGATCCAAATAATAGGGAAAACTTGGATCCCAGTATTTGGTTCCAACAAGATGGTGCACCACCACATTATGGTCTTAATGTTCGAAGGTTTCTGGATAACCAGTTTGAAGGAAGGTGGATTGGAAGACGTGGACCAATGGAGTGGCCACCTAGGTCACCTGATCTCACCCCCCTTGATTTCTTTCTGTGGGGACATTTAAAAAGTCGTGTCTACGTTAACCGACCAGACAATTTAGAAGACTTAATGGAACGAATTAGACATGAAATGACTCGTATAACTCCGCAGATGATCGAATACTCTGTAAATCAGGTCTACCATCGTCTTGGCCTATGTCAGATAGTGAACGGGACACAGTTTGAACAATTCCTGTAAGAAATCGTTTTGGTTTAATGGACTGTTTAGTTAATTTAAATGTTATTACTTATTAATTCTCTCAGTTTTTTCTTATGTGACCCCTACTTCAATTATTTCTTTATAATGCAGAAAAACAAGCTTTATCAAAAAAAAAAAACCAGGCTTCATATTTTAAAAAAATATTGATGACGTCATAACTTTGACAAATTTGACGTTTTATTTTTTTGACTTATGTTAAAAGACGCGGAATAAAATAAACTGTTTGACGTGTTTTTGCATTTTTTTCAAAAATGAACATTGTACGTTTTATGAATTTTGTGCGTTACTTTATCATAACCCTGTATATTCCCTATGTGTAATAAGTACTCGGACAACTTTGGCTTATTAAATTATGTGCTATGCAACCAATATTACATTTCCGATCCACTATAGGACCCTTAGTAGATATAAACCAAAAGCATATGATCAACGCAGTACGGGAGTTAAAGGCCAACTGAGGAATTTTACGGTCAATTGTTTTCGGACTGACTGTACATGCTAAAAGTATCTATGTCTCTCGCTGTGACCCACTTATCTTTCTATGATTGAAAATTGTTTCGTCGCTGGTGTCATCTGAAAGCTATTTTACTATATCTTGTTCATTCAGAACACTAAGTCGCGAATATAGCTGTTGTTTCCGTAATTGTCTACCTAATCATAGAACCTCATCTCGCCACAGATTTCAACAATTGGCGTACTAGTCTAATGATAATTTTGCATAGAGCCTGGATTGTTCGTTTACAAAGTCCAAATAACTAAGGGATTATAGCAAATGACCCCACCCTTGGTTTGGGCTTTTGGGCAACTCAAAATTGACGTTGACAAAATGATTAAATTATAATAAAAAAATTATATTAGTTTCTTGTCTGTCGACATCCCACAATACCATCGCTACCTTACTGTTCACCTTTGTTATGATACCATGACATACCGCCCCTGACTGTAGTAATATTCGAAGAAAAATCATTCATTTCGCAATAATTTAAAAACTACTAAAGTTATATAAAAAACATTCAGGTTTTTACAGAGGTGGGGAGTCGTGCCATGCTGACTGGTCAATTTCAAATCACACTTTGAAAAATCAACCTTCCGGCATGACACCTTGAACGTTCTATCCCTAATAATTGTCTAAAAAGGGTTTCCAAAATTGTTTAGTATTAACATCAAATTTGTCTTTTCAATTTCTAATCTAAAATTTATGAAGGCATGCGGCTGGCAAAATAATTTAAAGAAGAATTACTTTAAAGATTATCTTCCTTCCAAGTTCTTACCAAGTTTATTAAGTACTTTAAAAACTCATAATTACAACATCGTATTTATATATGTCCTTAACTTCTTCTATGTAATTATGCTGTGCAGCTAGTATTATTTAAATACGGAACTATAATAAACTTTATGTTGTCATTAGTAAGTTCGTAGGTAAGTGAACAGAATATAGAACAAGTTATAATAGTTTTGCAGTTTCTGTAGACTTCTCAGTTCCAAGTACACGAAACAATGTTAACATAGAATGATGCTCCGGAGTGCTGCATTTATAATTGTTCCGAATCCCAATACGCCGGAAACTTAAACTTATATTTCTCAATTAACGTTGCTTAGCAGTCCCTGTTTATCATATACAATTTCATCCGTAGTCGTTTTTCTGTTAATTCTCGTTTACGTGGAGTTTTCAGAAAAATTTTAGAGTCCAATTATCCCAGCACTTCTCTTCCGCGGCAAAGGTCTTTTACGCTTGCTTTACCATGGCTTGCGTCCCAAAGGCACCTTAGTTTTCTACGAAAGCCCCAGTCCTTAAAGGAAAGTGTACGTATTTACTTATGCATAAACTTTAAATATGTGTCTCCAGCGAGTTGACGTTAAAATTTCTTACTAAGTGTAGGAAATGTTAATAAATCATGACTGCCTGTGAGAGCGGTGGTGGCGGTCTTTCGTGCAGTTTCATTTAATCTTTCTTCTCAGATTTCCCGGATGTTTATTTAAACTTCTGCCCGTCTTGGGTTCCTGTTGCTTAACAAGTCATCTTTTAATTAAAAAATTCAGGTGGGAACGATTAATTAAGATGAACACGTCTTGATTAAAATTTGGAATTCGCATTCATTTGATGAGCTAATTGTTACGTCTGGATATTGCATTTGTCATGAAATTAATTTCGAAGGAAATTAAATGAAATAAGGAAAGTCACTTAAATTTTAAATATTAGCAAGAACTTTTACAATGATGCTGAATTTAATAATAAATTTATAGTAAGTAGTAACGCTTCATCGAAATTAATTGTAATGGCCGCTTCCGTAATTTTGCGATAAGTTTTAGAGTATGAATAGAATATTTTTTGTGTTACCGAATATATAAAATATTTACCTTCTGTGGTTTCACATAAGTTCGATTTATCTAACGTGCATATGCATATGTGATGTATGAACACGTATTTTTGTAAAATAGGGATGGAAATGGCAAATAGCATAACTACTTGCACCATAGCATAACTACTTGATCCATTAAGCACGATAAAATGTATTAAAATAAAAAGTAATGGATCTTGTTTCTAGGAGCCGGTATCGCAAGGGGAAATACGTCAATTAATTAATGATATCAAGTGTAAGAAGTGTGAGGATATTTATGGAATGAATACCAAAGTCATGAAGTATGTTTCTAATGAGTTAAGTGAGCCATTGACAAAGGTAATTAATATCTGCATTGTGGAGGGGTATTTCCCGGACCAGTTGAAGCATGCAAAAGTGGAACCGTGGAAGGAAATAAAATCAACAACTGCAAAAACTATAGGCCAATAAGTATATTGTCCATAAAGTCTAACAAGCAATCCTATCAAAGCTATCCTACTTTTTTTTTTGAAAAGAACGGTCTTCTAACATGACAACATACGTACCGTAAAAATAAATCAACAACGACTGCGTTAGTAAGTGTATTAGACTATATAAACGATACCCCGGATGAAAGGAAAATAGCAAGCCTAAATTTATTGGTGTGAAATAAAACAAATAAATGTTTAAGATTTACACTGCATTTAATAACAACGACATCTATTTCGCTGCACTGTAGCTTCTTCAGGTTGACATTACAATAATAACTATCTACATACACTTAAAACTCTTATATATAGTGTGCGGTTATTAGGAATTCTTAGAACTAATATATAAAGTACCATTTCTTGTCTAAAAGTATCGGGTCTATACAAAAATTACGTATAACTAAATATATTGCTAACAGATGTTAGGTGTGAAATTAGGGAAATTATATTACTGACTGAAGAGATTCAACAATGGTGACGAGTTTAGGTCTATTTTATTGCTTACTTATTAAACGATAAAGTGTTTACTTATTACTTTCAAGATGTTTGGCAATGGAGATCACCTTTTGCTTGTTGTCTCTAGTTTCTAGCCCAACAACCACTTTCCTCACAGGTGCCACGTGAGCGTGGATTTTTTTTTAGATTTCTGGTGACTGTATAATAAGTCTTCAGTTTTGAGTAAGTAGATTCTTCAAACAATTTTTAATAAAGTTTTTGTTTAATTTTTAAATTGATCTTTTCAGCTGATATATTTCAATATTTAATATTGTTCTATTCGAAGGATTTCTAGTTTGTTGCCATCTCCTTCCACTATTCCTCTTCTCTACTATGGCGAACTGCCCTAGTTGCAAAACGGCCGAGGCAATACAGCCGCTTTAAAACAGCCCCAGAAAACTCGTGAGTGCGTTTGCTTATATAGTTAAAAACAATATTTTGTTAGGCATTCGTAGCTAAATGTCGTTCTCGTAAAATAAAAATAGATTGCTCAAATTATTTGCCATAAAGTTTTAAAGGGAAACATGCCTAACATGACAATGCAATAATAGTCATTATTGAGAGTTAGTATACACTATTTTATCCACGACTACCTGAAGATTAGTAAAAAAAATCAAAACAATTAAACGAAAATGTCAGATTATTTATCCATATGACGTTTGACGATTTGACAGTTAGTAAAATGGCGGACTTGTCTATCGTTACTACGACAACGTTGGTAACTTATTCTTATTGGCTCATTATTCCCCGGTCGCATTTCATTATTCCCTCCGGGTATTATGAGTCCTATTATTAGCCAATAGTGATTAATATAATACCAACTTTCTTGTTTAGTCGTCGATAAAAGCATTTTATCGACGATAGTAACCCCGTTGCCTGCGGCAATTATCACCCTCATAACTCCCATGATACATAAATAACTATAATATTGTTATGGTCTCTAAAAATTAAAATAATAACAATTCTATTGCAAAACCACACATATAAAAATAGTAATAATAATAAATGTATTTAGACAAACAACACCCTCTATATATGCTAGGCCAAATATGAAATAAATCTTGTAAAATAATAGTCAACTTTACGTAATGGTTCGACCCATTGACGATAGATGTCATTTACTTTACTTTCTATCTTGTATTCATCAATTAATTAGTTTAATAAATTAAATGAGAGTATAATACATCTCAACTATTAATCCTACTATTTAAATATACTTACAAGCATAAACAGAACTATTCTAGCTCAAATTAATGAGATAAAGTAAAATATATGTTATCAGTATATGTACCGGGTGTTTTTTTATCTTTGATATCATTTTGATTACCTGCAACTTTTTTGTTTTTAAAAATATCAGAATGAAGCAAAAATCATTTTGCATAGGTATCTATGAAGTTTTTTACGTTTTAAAAAATAAAACAAAACACTAACGTTTTTCCAACATATTAACCTAACTTATATTTTTTTAAATGGAAAGCCCTAAATATTTTCGGATATTTCGATTTTACATGAAATTTCAAGTATATTTTATAAAGCATACCCCATACCTATCTTCAACGGTTTGCGAGAAAACGGCGTTTAAACATGCAACAAAGAAAAATTTAGTTTTGTAACCCTGTTCTTAAAGATGTCGAAATCAAACAGAAATCATTTTTCATAATTATTTAGAAAGTTTATTTTTAATAAAACAAAAGATTAACGATTAACAAAGTAACAAATTATTAAAAAAAAACAATTTTACAAAATTAAATTATTCTAAAAATGGCATGTTTAAACGCCGTTTTCTCGCAAACCGTTGAAGATAGGTATGGGGTATGCTTTATAAAATATACTTGAAATTTCATGTAAAATCAAAATATCCGAAAATATTTAGGGCTTTCCATTTAAAAAAATATAAGTTAGGTTAATATCTTGGAAAAACGTTAGTGTTTTGTTTTATTTTTTAAAACGTAAAAAACTTCATAGATACCTATGCAAAATGATTTTTGCTTCATTCTGATATTTTTAAAAACAAGAAAGTTGCAGGTGATCAAAATGATATCAAAGATAAAAAAACACCCGGTACGTTTTGATTGAAAACGTCAATGAATATTGACGATATTCCATATTTTTATGTAATTAACAATTTTAATAAATTTATAATTATATTCATATTAGAAATACCCTAACAATATGTATTGGTTTTTTTATACATATAACTTTGTTCTAATTAAAAGGACCACTTTTTCAAAATATGTGTTTGAAAAACACCGCTCTAATTAAACGACCCCCTTTACGTTATTCATTGCAGCATTGCGGAAGTGAATTCTTCCAGAGCTAACCGAGCATTAATTATGTGGAGCTTTGTCAACAGTAATAGGCATACTATGACCATAAGCCGTCAATCATGACGTCAGTCATCGGTTAGGTAACCACGGCCGACCTAATTACCGAATCGAATCTGCTGTACTAACTTGTCTCGTATACATATGAGGCGTAGGATAACGGGTGGTATTAATGATCTAATCCAGATTGTCCAATCCATATTAAACGAGGTATCATATATGAACACGTAGAACGGTAACCGTGTATGATTTATTTCTGCGCGCTATCGGCTTCATTCACATTTCATTTCTGTTACGAATACAGCGGCCAAATATGGTTTATGCTCTAAGGTTTATTATACAACATACACACAAAGTTCCACATGATACAACGTAATTACAAAATTATCGTAGTAGAGCTGATAGTCAATAACAATTCTAATGTATTACATAGGTATTTGGTATTTGACAAAGGATTAAGGCGTTATATTTGTTGATTGAGGATTGTGAAATTAAGCAGTATTACAGGTAATTCAGATTTCTAAGTGCAATTAACCAGAGTTCACTACACTGTCAATTTATAATTTTAATATTGCTTGCACAGTTTACAAAATTTACTTTGTATTATTATTACACTTACAGTTATTGCAGACTGTGGCTTTTTTTTCTAGTTAATACTAATGGTAATGGTTTGTTAGATATCGGAAAATAAATGAAATAAAACATAAATAAACAATAATATTAGTATAAAATTGAAAGAGACAAACCAGTCAAGACAGAAGCCAAAATACATATACCTATAACTTAAAATATATATTGTTATGGCAATTAAGAAATGACTAGTGGTTATAATAATGCCACACAATTGGGTTACTGTGGAACAAGCGGGCATAAATAAAAAATACATAAACGCAGTGAAAGCCCTGTACAAAGACAGTCAAGCCGTTGTAAAAGTGGGAACACAAGTTTCATCGCCATTCACACCATGAAAGGGAGTAAAGCAAGGATGGTGTCTGTCCGCCAACCTTTTTAAAATTTACCTGAACGCGGTCTTAAAACATTGGACCAAAAAATGTAGCCCCATGGGAACATGGCTAAATGACAGTCCGATACGTACTGTACTATTTGCAGATGACCAAATAGTAGTATCGGAGGATCAACAGGATATGACACACATGTTGAACAAGCTTATAGAAGAATATACTAAGTGGGGCCTGCAGTTAAACATGGAGAAAACCTAGTATATGGTCATAGGAGAGAAAGGACGGGATATAGAGTTAGACAGCGGAACAATAAAAAATGTAAGCCAGTATGAATACATGGGGGTCACAATAGACGAGGACGGAAGAGACGACAAGGACATAATGAAGAAAATAGGCAGAGCAAAGAATATCACGAAAGCATTACATCCTACTTTGCGGAACAAGAACCTGACAAAAAAGACAAAAACGAACATATTTAAAGCAAATCATTGAACCAGTTATGACATATTGGCGATATACAAAAGAATGAATCAAAGGTTGCTCTCGGCAGAAATGACATATTGGAGAAGATGCTGCGGAATAACATTATACGACCATTTCAGAAATGAGCACATCAGAGATAGAATGGGGGTGAAGGAGACTATTTTAGATGCCATAAATGGGAGGCAGCTGAGGTGGTATGGACATCTGCGTCGAATGGAGAAAGATTTCCAAGAAGGGTATGGAATTGGAATCAACCTCAAAGGAATAAACGAGGCAGACCATGAAGGAGATGGATGGAAAATATAAAAGAAGAAATGAGGAAGAGTGGAACGATAGAGATAAATGGCGCTTAGGATGCGAGAAGCGGAAATAACTGCAAAAACTCGCTATATAGGTCTACATCACTTAGTATAACCACAGCAGGACAAAATCACATTGGAAATACAGAGACGGTGTATTTACTATAATTACAATTTATTTAAAAAAAAAACTAGAGCAAGCACAAAATTCAAAGTAGCACAATACAGTACTGGCCGTATATGGAACATATAAAAATCAAAATTGAAATTAACTAGGCATTACATTTCATAGATTAAGAATGGCGAAAAAAGTATTATAGGGGACTGGTATACAGATGAATTGCAACAGAAGAAACAGATATTCGATGCTATAGAAGTGGTAGCTACGTCCTCACAGAAGATGCAATGGGTGTGTATAAAAAGTATAAAGCAGGACTGACTGTTCTGACGTGCGATGGTGGCAACTCCAGACATGAAACGACGTCTAGATCACGCCGTGTAAAACGGAGAATATTACTAGATGTTACGTTGTAAATTTACTTTGGTTGTACTTCTTGAAAGATTGTGTGTCTTTGTCTAAATACGTGGAATTTTGTATAAAGATCGTGACTTTTTGAGCGTACCCTGTATATTGTCTATTTCACCGGTTACTAAGTCTGCCTGCCGTATACTTTCGTGTGTTCTAAACCTACTTTTGAGCCCTCACCGCTCTAAATCACGTACCGCGAATTTGACAGATACATTTTTGTGTAAGATCGGGCATTTACACCCTATTTTTGTGGAAGCCTATATATCTGGGTAACTGACTCTAATTATCTTAGCTCTAGCTTATTCTATCCTACCTGTAGTTTTGTATTTTCCGCATTTGCAAATACTTTTACGCCTTGTTTAAGTTTATAAAATATCTTCTTATATATTACGACCGATCTCTACATAATGCATTTATTTGTGGCTTGTAAACGCTCCGAGACGACAGTCAAGTTATTGTGTTAACTGTTTCACATGTTTTTGCGTATTGCCAAACACAGTATCTCGGGCAGGTCCGAGTATTATTGTTTTCCTCTTTCCTTCGCAGTCGTCTCACTAAAAAAAAAAGGTAAGTAGTATTAATTAAGGAAATGCTTGGAATAGAGGGCATACTATTAATTGCTTGCCGATCACTTGCTGCTCTATCCTCGATAGTCTAAGTATTAGGAACTCCTGTTAATCCGTCCCCAGAACCATCGTAGGGGTTAAGGTCGTAATTTCTCTGTAACATAAGTTTAAGATCGGTCTCCCTACCGTCTTCTTGCAGCGTTTTGATGTTAAAGCTTTGATATTTCGTTAATTACCTGCAGAAATTCTGTTCTCTCTCATAATAAATTGGGAATTACAGGTGGAAATTTGTTTTGTTTATTTCTGTCAAACATGTTACTATGTGCCGTGAAATGAGTGTTACACACGGAATTGCCAACGTCTAGCATGGAAATTTCTCTCGTGCTGCCGACGTTATAATTTTCTCGTACAATGGTTTGGGTACTCCGCTCATTTTCGTTTCGCCTGAGTCATGTTCATGTTTGCGTTTAATTAAAAGTCACAGTGTTAACCCCCTGTACGGTCAAACTCAATCTGGTGTTTGTAATTTTATTTGAATGCTCCCGTTGTCCACTTTGAGGAATTTTCGTGTCTTTATGTTTTGACAGGGATGCGTGTGATTGGACGCGCATGAGATATGAAAGAGGTTCCCGCTTTCGACGGCACTTGATAGTCACATCTTGTGTAAAGAACAGTGTGTGCAAATTGCTTTTCTTCCTTTAGTACTTATGTACATTATCCATGAGGATATTTTTTCGCGTATGCGGCTTAATTTGGAGAAAGCAGTAATTACCGTTACCTTAATTTTGGGTTATTAACGTGGTTTTATATCGTCGTACCGTTTTCTAAAAATCCACGTGTGGCCATGTGCTGGCTTTTTTTGTAAATGTAAATTTTGCACCCTGAAGTGACTCGTAGTCGTTTATCGTGGGATCTCCATCGTTCATCCTTGGGGATTCTTTTGTCGGGCACAAAAGCCCTCTGACGTCTTAATTCTGATGGTGTAGCCCGCATTTCCTCTGAAGAGCGTGGTGATTTCTATCGATGCATCAGTAGATGCTTCTTAACATCTAGCCCACCTGTTGAAGTGGAATTTTTCCAACAAGGGAGTCGCCGCCATTTTGGAAACCCACAGCGTTCTTCCGGCGTCCATTTTACCAGTTGAGAGCCGCTAAGGTTGTAGTTTTACTTCTTAATTTTACGTCGGATTTTCGGCGACATTACGTCTGAGTGCAAGACTTTATATTGCCTAGCTTTTGATCAAATCTTTGAGTGGCTTAATAACTATCGCACCTCTTAGTTATCGGCGAGGTCACAATTTAATCCTTTTTAAATTACCGTTATTATTTTTTTTTATTATTATGTAATAATCAGATTAACCAGAATTTTGGTTATGTCACTACCGTATTTCTGTAGCCCTATATTGTGACGAATATTTAATTGTAGCTAATTTTAGTAAATTCTTAATTATCTCACTACATCTCTTGGAGAGATATTATTTAAATCAGTATTATACCTAGTATTTCCTCTTCCGTTAAAATTATTGTATGACTTATGATGTATTGAATTTTTAATCTAATTTTTGATAGTCCTTCTTTAGCAAATTTGACTTTCACGATGATCATTTATTATACCTGAGTGAGATTAAAACACTTCGGTAAGAGCAAATTTTGGTTCGGGAAGCTCAGTGTTTTTGTATTTTATAGAATTACTTTTCTAAATTTTGACTTAAGTATTTGACTTTGCAAACATATATCCTTCTTTTAATTCAATTTAGCTCATGTAATCAAACCTGGCGTTTTTTTTGTTTTATTTTATTTAGCGAATTTTTCACATTTTAGACTAAGTCTTTTAAACTGACTTATTAATTTTTCTTGCGCTATAAATATATATATTTACACCTTTGTATTGACATTGCCGTTGTGGCGTGTCCTTGATAACACTTGTATACCTAATGTGAGGTGAAGAAACGTTTCTGCAACCGACCAACTTCTGCTGAAGCGCAGAGATTATGTTGTATTATTAAGACTTGTTATTTTCTTTCAAATTTTATAAAATGTTACCTAACGCTTTGTTTATACATTATCAACTGTCTAGCTTCTCTTCATTTTCTTGAATTTAATTTTTTTTTTTATTCAACGCTTGCTATCTTTTTTTTATATTTCAACTGTTCAGTCAGATTCGCGACCTGTTATTTTTTTTTTTGTAAATTACCTGTCAATCTTTAACTCCATCATTTATGTTAAATAATAACTTTCAACACGTTAAGATTTAATTAAACTTTGTTACATTACGTAATACCTTATCTTTTATTTCTTTTCCCTCTGCATATCTTAAATATTGTTGTGACAAGCACGTACTTAAGACTAGGTGCTACGAATATACAGGGAGTTCAATAGGTATCCCGCTGGAGGGACACAGCCAGTGGTAGCTCGTAGGAGGCGCAGGTAGGTTATCTGTAAGATAGCATAGTGTCCTGGTGCCCGGACAACGTCGCTAGCGTCGTTGCCGACCGACGCTCTACTTTTAGGTGTTCTGATATTCCCTGAACCGTCACGCCGTCTGCGACAGAGTTAGCTCGGCCCTGCGTTATCCTGTTTAACAACCCCTATTGCGATTCTCCGTTTCTTTCCCTAATTTAGTCCGTTAACTTAATGCGACGTAGATCCGGTAGCAAAAATTTGGCGCCCTAACGTCTGGGCCTTTCTTTCGGTAATAAGCAAAAAAATTTTTGGTGCCCTAACGTCTGGGCCTTTCTTTTGGTGATAGGAAAAATTTTGGCACCAGCGTTTCGACCAACGTTCCGCCATTTTCAATTTTCCTTTATTATTATTTTTGTGTGTCAACCAAGTTTCGGCCAATTTTCCGCCATTTTCAGAATTTCTTTTCCTGCCCCTTAACATTCAGACAAGTTTTCTTCCCCTTCCGTACGATTTGACACACCAACGTTTCTGCCATCTTTTCTCCACCTTCCGGAACAAAGTTTACTCCTTCGTTACCCAATGCTCCAACGAAGTTTTCGCTACCTTCACAACAATTTGATGCCTTCGTTGTGGGCCTAACGAACAACATTTCGCACCTACGTTTCGGCTAAGTTTTCGCCGCCCTCAAATTTTCTTTTCCTCATGTGTGTCATCCATCGACTCATAAGTTGACACCGAATGTTTCGACCTAGTTTTCACCATCTTCAGGGAAATTTCTCGTCTTTTCCAATTTTCCTTGGTTTTGGTTGCTTTGACGTGACAACGTGTCGTTGCCTGACGTTTCGGACAAGTTTTCTCCATCTTCCGGAATATTTTCCTTATCTTTGAGTATTTCAGCCACTAACATTTCGTCATACCGCACAGTGGTGCTATACTTTGGAGAAGCTACTTGTTTTGTATCAACGTTTCGGACCTGACCATCTTCAGGAATAAATTTTGAATTCTCTCGATTTAAGCCCGTTTCTCGTTTTAGGTGGGTAAGTGGACGTTAAGTTTCCCTTACCGTACAGTTTCTTTTGTATTTCCGTCTACTCCCTCACCTAATCCAATTTTGACTGTTTATATTTCTTTTTTCTTCCTTTTTTTTGGGGAAAAGTTATAACCTCACGTTATAATTTTACCGTAGGTTCTGAACTACCTTGTCTTCCAGAATATATTTGTGCGTCTTAGGACTCGAGTCTTTGCTTGCTGATCCCGGTACCGCCACTTCTTTTATATTTCTTTCCTTTCGACTTTCTGCTGAATTAACTTCCGCCATGTCTCCTAAATTTGAGATCAATCGTCTTATGAAGGAAGACCTTGAGTACTTACTGACTGTTCTGGGTGCTGAGGTGCCATCTACTTTGGATGAAATGCGACGAATGTATCGACGTCTGCTAGGGTATGCTAGGTCTTATCCGTCGGATACTAAGCTTACGTATCCATTCACATATGCGGAAGACGCCGCGGCCATTAAGGATAAGCTTACGGTTATCGAAGGGCTCATCGATCAGTTCATAGGGAATCGTGAGTCTTCCGAATTTCAAAAAATTTCTACCGCCCTTGCTTTCGTATTGCGCCGAATTCAGAACTCCGTCCCACAATCTTCAGAGGAGGTGGAAGAATACCATGCGTTTCGGAGTCGCGTTGCTAAACTGGAAGATTGCATCCGCGATAAGGCTCGCACCCTTGAACGCGCCTCAACGTTCAGTATGTTACAGTCACCCACTGCCGGTAACCCTGGTCCTCAAGGGAGTGAAGAGGAGTTTAGTGATGAGGATGACCCTATTCGACTCCCGGTTAACGCTTTTACTGGTCCAGTTCACTCGACTTTCGCTAGTTTTTCTCCTAAACCCGTTCCCGTTGCCTCTTGGAATATTACATTTTCAGGGCAGAAGAACTTCTCAGTTAGTGCCTTCCTGGAGCGTGTAGCTGAGCTTAAAATCGCTCGTAATTCCTCGGATCAGTTGTTGTTCAATTCCGCTATAGACCTATTTAAGGATCGTGCTTTGGTGTGGTATCGGGCAAATCGTCATCTCTACTCTAATTGGTCAGAGTTAGCTGCCGGTCTACGGGAAGAGTTTCAAGCCGTAGATTATGACGACCGTCTTATGGACGAAATTAAGCAACGAACTCAAGGTCCTAATGAACCTATCGGACTATACGTATCGGTCATGAAAAATCTTTTTTTCCGTCTTTCTGATTCCGTCCCCGAAAAAACTCAATTACGAATTTTGCAACGTAATATTCTGCCTTTCTATCAAACGCAGTTGGGTTTAACTGAGGTCAATTCTATCGCGGAACTCCTTAAATATGGGAAAGTTCTCGAAGCCCGCAAGGCCTCTGCTGAAGCTTATGTACCGCCTCCCTTGCGAGCTAAAACACTCGAACCGGATTTGGCTTATGTCAATGCCGAACCAGTCCCGAGTTATTCTCGAAGTCGTGAGACACCCGTTACTCCCGTCTCTAATCGCTCTCGTGTCCGTGTGGCACCCGTTTCAGCAAATCCTGTCACATGTTGGAATTGTCGTCAGACAGGACATCGTTACTCCCAATGCGCTTTACCTCGTAAACGCTTTTGTTATCGTTGTGGTCGTCCAGAGACCATTGTATCTTCTTGTCCGCAGTGTTCGGGAAACGCCCGACGTGCGCACTAAGTGGCCGTCCCGTGCGTACAATATACACAGCGGCCTATCGACAAATTAGAGCCCGGTTGGATTTTATTCTCGCACAAGCCATAGGGGATGAACGCCCCTATCTTAAAGTTCAAATCTTTGGTAAAGAGTTTCTCGGTCTTTTGGACTCAGGTTCATCACGCACTATTTTAGGTGAAGCAGGTTGGTCCGTGTTAAAGGATTTTGTTCCGCTTAAATCCTCTATGTCCTTTTGCACTGTTGCCAACGGATCACGATGCCGGATATCAGGTGAAGTTGCCCTGCCTATTAATGTTAGGAATCGTTCTAAGGTCTTTGACGTTTTGGTGGTACCTGAACTACCGCATCAACTTATCTTGGGCGCAGACTTCTGGCGAGATATGGGAATCGTCATACACATGCGCTGTGGCGATTGGGTATTTTCAGACGCACCCAACGTGTCATCTGTCGATGTCGAACCACAGGTGTTATCTGATGAGCGTCAACGTCAGCTCGAGGCTATCATCAACCAAAATTTTCCTAACGTCGATAAGGAGGTGTTAGGTTGTGCCAGAGGTGTAGAGCACACTATTATCACTAGCAGCCCTCCGATTAAGCAACGCTACTATCCGATATCTCCGGCGGTGCAGAAAGTAGTCGACGCCGAATTAGAAAAGATGTTGGCTCTCGGTGTCGTTGAGAGGTCTCAGAGTGGTTGGTCTTCACCCATTCTTCTCGTGCCTAAGAAGGATAAGACTCTTCGATTTTGCGTTGATTATCGTAAACTCAATCAGGTTACTGAGAGAGACGCCTATCCCCTTCCCTACGTTTCGAATACCTTAGATAAGTTACGAGACGCTAAATATCTTACGTCTCTCGATATAAAAAGTGCGTATTGGCAAATTCCTGTTGCCGAGTCTTCCCGTCAGTATACAGCCTTCACCGTGCCGAATCGAGGCTTGTTCCAATTTTGTCGTCTCCCGTATGGTCTCCACAACGCACCTGCCTCCTGGCAGCGTTTTATTGATAGAGTTTTGGGTCCTGAATTAGAACCCTACGTTTTCGTTTATCTGGATGATATCATAATTGTCACTCCTACCTTTGAAAAACACCTGACTATCTTAGAGCAAGTTTTATCTCGCCTGCGTGACGCTGGCTTAACGCTTAATAGAGACAAATGTCAATTTTGCCGCGACGAACTGAAGTACCTGGGATATGTGGTTAATCGTCGTGGGTTGATGGTCGACCCTGACAAAGTAAAGGCTATCATCGGAATTGCCACTCCCAAAAATGTTTCTGAAGTCAGACGCTTAGTAGGTATGGCTTCATGGTATCGACGTTTCGTCCCTAATTTCTCTACTGTTATCTCCCCGCTTACTGATTTGTTACGGAAAAATCGTCCCTTCGTTTGGACGTTAGCTTGTGAAGAAGCCTGGACATCTTTGCGTGAACGCTTGGTTTCCTCCCCGATTTTGACATGTCCCGATTTCCAATATGAATTCATCATTCAAACTGATGCTAGCGACTATGGTCTTGGAGCCGTATTGACTCAAGACATAGACGGACAGGAGAAAGTAATCAGTTATCTAAGCCGTTCTTTAACACCGGCCGAACGTAAATTCTCTACGGTTGAGAAAGAATGCCTTGCCGTCCTCTGGGCAATAGAAAAGCTTCGCCCATATATCGAATGCTCCCACTTTACGGTGATAACGGATCATTACTCCCTCTGCTGGCTGAATTCTCTTAATTCTCCGTCGGGTAGATTGGCTCGATGGGCCGTGCGTCTTCAGCAGTACGACTTCACTATCATCCACCGTAAAGGTAAATTCAATGTCGTTCCGGACACTCTCTCCCGTTCAGTCCCCAAATTGGATATCGTTCAAGTCAATCCTAAAAGCCAAGACAAATGTTACGCTCGTATCTTAGAACAAATTAAGAGACATCCCGAGAAGTACCCTCAATTTCAACTTATCGGTGGGATACTTCGACGTTACGTACCGCCTAATAGCACTTTTCCCTCTGAGGATTCCGATTCATGGAAAATCTATGTTCCTAAGGAACAACGACATGAGGTCTTGTTAGAATGTCATAACGAGCCCACAAGTGGTCATCTGGGCATTGCGAAGACTCTCGCTCGCATATTGCAGCACTACTATTGGCCCAAGATGTTAGGAGATGTGATTCGTCACATCAAAGCCTGTCCTAACTGCAATAGGGCGAAACCTCTTCAAAGAGCTCCTGTTGGCCGTATGGGTGGACATTCTAAAGTTACTAAACCATGGGAAGTACTCAGTGTCGACATTGTTGGTCCTCTTCCGAGGTCCAAGCGCGGTTTCAATTACATTTTAGTGGTCTCTGATATCTTCAGTAAGTTTGTTCTGACTTTCCCGTTACGTAAAGCTTCCTCCAAGTCTATTATCCGACATCTTGAAGAAGATGTGTTTCTGATTTTTGGCGTACCTCGTTCTGTAATTTCCGATAATGGCGTGCAGTTTCGATCTAACGACTACCGTTCTATGTTACAAGAATATAAAGTACGTCCATGTTATACTGCGAATTACCATCCTCAAGCGAATCCCGTGGAACGTGTGAATAGGGTTATCAAAACTATGTTGATCTCGTATGTCTCTGACAATCATCGCGAATGGGACGTCTATCTTCCCAAAGTCACTTGCGCCTTGCGCACTGCTAGACACGAAGTCACTGGACATACGCCCTATTTCATTAACTTCGGTCGTGAGATGCATCTCACTGGAGAAAGAGTTTCCGATGCCCCTATCTCTGACGGAACTCCACTTGTCGAAGTCCGCGATCCGGAAAAACTAATAGAGCGTTCCGAAGGATTTTCTAAACTTTATCGTGACATCAAATCCCGCTTGCAGAAAGCATACGAGCGTGCTAAGGCGCGCTACGATACTCGTCATAGACGAGATGAATTCTTGGTAAACCAGTTGGTCTGGCGTAAAAATTTCGTTCTTTCAGATGCCGCCAAGTTCTATACCGCCAAATTGGCTGACAAATATGTCGGGCCCTTTCAAATTAGTAAACGTATCTCTACTGACATTTACGAACTGAAAACTTGTGAAGGTAAATTGCTGCCCGGGGCGTGGCATGCAAATTTACTGAAACCTCAGCCGAGTGATGATTAAGATCTATCTTCTCACGTGTCCAACTGCCTAAAATTATCGCTTATCTCGATTTTGTCTTTTCATTACTTGTACCTACCGTAACCTTTACGGCCTGTAGCGAGGGCTGGAAGAATTCTCCTACCGTGATCCTGCGTGAAGTAAAAGGCTTCTAAAGGGACTCTGGCTCCTATTGTTCCCTACCTCCCCGGAACAATCACTCTCGTTCCCTTTCTTTCCCGTTCCCTCTCGTGTCGGATCTTCCGTGTCTGCCACTGTCCTCCCCCTGCTTGCGGTTGTCCCCTCGCGCGGCTGCGTGCGCGACCTCTTCCGCGCGGTTGCCGTTCCATCTAGAAAAGTTATTTCATAACCCGCAATTACTATCTAAATAGCTTTGATAAATCAAGAAACTATCGCTTCGGGACAAACAATTTTCTTTTATCGACCTTTCGTCAGTGTGATTACCGGCCCCATTGCACAGCTTGTATCTGTGATTCTGTCTATGCATTTATCTTCCCGTATCTTTATCGCTTTCGTGTGTCTCGGATCTCCCGTGTCTCTGCATATATGGAGTGGCAGCCTTGCTAGGGGAGTCCACACTACATTTCCCTTATCTTATCGGACATGACTACCTTTTAAGCTAACTAATGTTGCTTAACTACCGGATTTGACTTTCTTATTTGAGGAGGTATAAAGAGTGATGGTCCCTTTTGTGTGATAATCCTCAGCCTTCTAAGGGTCGTGTCCTGGCGACCTTTTTGCTTTTCTTACGTTCAAAATGTTACCTCCAGGAATCGGATATGACTTCAGTCTTTATGGTTTATCGTTCGCCTTCAGCGTTTCAGTCGGGACAACGCCGGTCCAGACTCTAAACTTCTGCTCCCTATTATCTATTTTTGTTTGGCGATCTTCTCTCGTTTTGTTGTCACCGGATGTTTGGTTGTCGTAACGGCATATCTGTACCTCTGAGCAGTTGCACCATTCTGAGCTTTACCTTACCTTTAGTTACCTCTTCCTTATTCCGCTTTGTATCCCGTATCTGTAGTAATAAACCCGTTTTTAGTTGTCCTTTTATTTTGTTTGTTTTGAGATACCGAGGGCCTTACCCAAGGGTCTCTTTTACCGTCGCGTGTCTGCAGAGTGTCGTCTCGGGGGTTGCCTTTCCCGCATCTTGGCCTATTGGTAGTGCCCACTCCTCATTCCTGTGCCTTCGACCGTCGTAAGGATCACCGCCGGCCGGGCACACCGTAATCTAACCCGTCTATACCCTTCTCCCCCGTGATGCTACCAATAGTGCTGGGCTGTCGGTTGGACAGGTCTCGGGGCGCGTCTGTGCAGAATATCGACACCCTTGTTTTTTTATTTTTCGTTACTTTCCCGTACCGGCCGAATGCCGAAGGGCCACGTGGTGGTTATGGCCAAGCTGATTGGTGTTACTGTGACTGAGTGTGGATGTGTGCGTTTGTATAGTGGACAACGTCCGTTTTAGAACTCTCGCTTACCCTTTTCACTATCTTTATCCTGTCAGCCTATGTTCTCGGTGCAAGAAATTGCTCTGCGATCAATTTCTTTTCGCTGGAAAGGGGGGAATTTGTTACGTTGTAAATTTACTTTGGTTGTACTTCTTGAAAGATTGTGTGTCTTTGTCTAAATACGTGGAATTTTGTATAAAGATCGTGACTTTTTGAGCGTACCCTGTATATTGTCTATTTCACCGGTTACTAAGTCTGCCTGCCGTATACTTTCGTGTGTTCTAAACCTACTTTTGAGCCCTCACCGCTCTAAATCACGTACCGCGAATTTGACAGATACATTTTTGTGTAAGATCGGGCATTTACACCCTATTTTTGTGGAAGCCTTTATATCTGGGTAACTGACTCTAATTATCTTAGCTCTAGCTTATTCTATCCTACCTGTAGTTTTGTATTTTCCGCATTTGCAAATACTTTTACGCCTTGTTTAAGTTTATAAAATATCTTCTTATATATTACGACCGATCTCTACATAATGCATTTATTTGTGGCTTGTAAACGCTCCGAGACGACAGTCAAGTTATTGTGTTAACTGTTTCACATGTTTTTGCGTATTGCCAAACACAGTATCTCGGGCAGGCCCGAGTATTATTGTTTTCCTCTTTCCTTCGCAGTCTTCTCACTAAAAAAAAAAAGGTAAGTAGTATTAATTAAGGAAATGCTTGGAATAGAGGGCATACTATTAATTGCTTGCCGATCACTTGCTGCTCTATCCTCGATAGTCTAAGTATTAGGAACTCCTGTTAATCCGTCCCCAGAACCATCGTAGGGGTTAAGGTCGTAATTTCTCTGTAACATAAGTTTAAGATCGGTCTCCCTACCGTCTTCTTGCAGCGTTTTGATGTTAAAGCTTTGATATTTCGTTAATTACCTGCAGAAATTCTGTTCTCTCTCATAATAAATTGGGAATTACAGGTGGAAATTTGTTTTGTTTATTTCTGTCAAACATGTTACTATGTGCCGTGAAATGAGTGTTACACACGGAATTGCCAACGTCTAGCATGGAAATTTCTCTCGTGCTGCCGACGTTATAATTTTCTCGTACAATGGTTTGGGTACTCCGCTCATTTTCGTTTCGCCTGAGTCATGTTCATGTTTGCGTTTAATTAAAAGTCACAGTGTTAACCCCCTGTACGGTCAAACTCAATCTGGTGTTTGTAATTTTATTTGAATGCTCCCGTTGTCCACTTTGAGGAATTTTCGTGTCTTTATGTTTTGACAGGGATGCGTGTGATTGGACGCGCATGAGATATGAAAGAGGTTCCCGCTTTCGACGGCACTTGATAGTCACATCTTGTGTAAAGAACAGTGTGTGCAAATTGCTTTTCTTCCTTTAGTACTTATGTACATTATCCATGAGGATATTTTTTCGCGTATGCGGCTTAATTTGGAGAAAGCAGTAATTACCGTTACCTTAATTTTGGGTTATTAACGTGGTTTTATATCGTCGTACCGTTTTCTAAAAATCCACGTGTGGCCATGTGCTGGCTTTTTTTGTAAATGTAAATTTTGCACCCTGAAGTGACTCGTAGTCGTTTATCGTGGGATCTCCATCGTTCATCCTTGGGGATTCTTTTGTCGGGCACAAAAGCCCTCTGACGTCTTAATTCTGATGGTGTAGCCCGCATTTCCTCTGAAGAGCGTGGTGATTTCTATCGATGCATCAGTAGATGCTTCTTAACATCTAGCCCACCTGTTGAAGTGGAATTTTTCCAACAAGGGAGTCGCCGCCATTTTGGAAACCCACAGCGTTCTTCCGGCGTCCATTTTACCAGTTGAGAGCCGCTAAGGTTGTAGTTTTACTTCTTAATTTTACGTCGGATTTTCGGCGACATTACGTCTGAGTGCAAGACTTTATATTGCCTAGCTTTTGATCAAATCTTTGAGTGGCTTAATAACTATCGCACCTCTTAGTTATCGGCGAGGTCACAATTTAATCCTTTTTAAATTACCGTTATTATTTTTTTTTATTATTATGTAATAATCAGATTAACCAGAATTTTGGTTATGTCACTACCGTATTTCTGTAGCCCTATATTGTGACGAATATTTAATTGTAGCTAATTTTAGTAAATTCTTAATTATCTCACTACATCTCTTGGAGAGATATTAAATCAGTATTATACCTAGTATTTCCTCTTCCGTTAAAATTATTGTATGACTTATGATGTATTGAATTTTTAATCTAATTTTTGATAGTCCTTCTTTAGCAAATTTGACTTTCACGATGATCATTTATTATACCTGAGTGAGATTAAAACACTTCGGTAAGAGCAAATTTTGGTTCGGGAAGCTTAGTGTTTTTTGTATTTTATAGAATTACTTTTCTAAATTTTGACTTAAGTATTTGACTTTGCAAACATATATCCTTCTTTTAATTCAATTTAGCTCATGTAATCAAACCTGGCGTTTTTTTTGTTTTATTTTATTTAGCGAATTTTTCACATTTTAGACTAAGTCTTTTAAACTGACTTATTAATTTTTCTTGCGCTATAAATATATATATTTACACCTTTGTATTGACATTGCCGTTGTGGCGTGTCCTTGATAACACTTGTATACCTAATGTGAGGTGAAGAAACGTTTCTGCAACCGACCAACTTCTGCTGAAGCGCAGAGATTATGTTGTATTATTAAGACTTGTTATTTTCTTTCAAATTTTATAAAATGTTACCTAACGCTTTGTTTATACATTATCAACTGTCTAGCTTCTCTTCATTTTCTTGAATTTAATTTTTTTTTTTTTTATTCAACGTTGCTATCTTTTTTTTATATTTCAACTGTTCAGTCAGATTCGCGACCTGTTATTTTTTTTTTGTAAATTACCTGTCAATCTTTAACTCCATCATTTATGTTAAATAATAACTTTCAACACGTTAAGATTTAATTAAACTTTGTTACATTACGTAATACCTTATCTTTTATTTCTTTTCCCTCTGCATATCTTAAATATTGTTGTGACAAGCACGTACTTAAGACTAGGTGCTACGAATATACAGGGAGTTCAATAGGTATCCCGCTGGAGGGACACAGCTCGTAGGAGGCGCAGGTAGGTTATCTGTAAGATAGCATAGTGTCCTGGTGCCCGGACAACGTCGCTAGCGTCGTTGCCGACCGACGCTCTACTTTTAGGTGTTCTGATATTCCCTGAACCGTCACGCCGTCTGCGACAGAGTTAGCTCGGCCCTGCGTTATCCTGTTTAACAACCCCTATTGCGATTCTCCGTTTCTTTCCCTAATTTAGTCCGTTAACTTAATGCGACGTAGATCCGGTAGCATAGATATAAATTATAAGTACGGCCAAAATTGGAACGCTAAGAAGAAAATAACAATAATTAGCAATGGAATTCCAATGTAATCAACAAAAACTCGCTAGGAAAAATTAATTTTCCATCAAAATCAAAAGTATATCCACGATAATCCGATCTAATAAGAACGAGATCCCACTAAATGTCTTCTGTCAGAACCAAATACTCCAAAATTACTGCAGATTCTCACGATTCTATATGATAATTAATAACTCAGCGTTCCTGACATCTACGGGGAAAATAATACAAGATATGCGTTCCAAGCGTCATCGGCAATGAGAAGAACGCTCCCACCACACGTGCGACACTTGACTGACGTTGTAGATAAATAATTTTAGTGAACCTATGCATAATATTATATGAAATACAAAATGAAACAGGAAATAGTAATGATGAACCAATGCGAAAAAGATTACCAAACTAATTAAATAGAGTTATCTAAAAACGTCAATGGTAAGGGGAAAAGACGTGGAACAGGCTTATTGTCGTCTGTAAGTACGTATATTTCGAGTACACTTACAAATCAATAGGTGGCACAGTACGTTGCAAAAATGAACAACATCCGCATCCTTAATTAAGAAAGCAATTATGAATAACCGAAAATGAAGAACAGCTAAAAATAGACAATTAGGCAGAAATTCCATAACGGAAGACAATTAATTAAATTAAAAATAAATATAGAGGTAAAATGAATATTAAAAGTTAACAACACCACATTCCACATAATTTCTTGGTACTTTTGACGATTACTATCTAAAATTGATTCCATAGTTGTTTATCAATTATTATTGTATTTTCAGTATCAACTGACATATTTTCTGTCCCTGCATTTATTATTTCTTCAAACTTATCTTTATTTTCCGATTTAATACTTTTTATGATTTTATTGTTTTTTGGTGTTTCGTCATATTCTATTTTGTTGATTTATGTTTGTTATAATCAAGTTATTTAGTTGATAATATTTCGTCGTTTCTTTCTTTCGTTATGTCTTTTATTTTTTCCATGTTGGCCTATTACTTTGTTTTGAATGTCGTCAATTCTACCCACTCTATCAAGCCGCCTGACTTGAGCTTTCTCTAGTGACTATTTAATGTTAATATTAAAAAGATATAATAATAATAAAAATATGTCTATATTGTGCACACCATGATACAAGGGAATAAAAAAATAAATAAGCTGAATCATGGACATTAAACAAACTAAATACATACGCGAACATTTGTCAACTTTTTATTAAGATATAAATTTAACAAACGTTTGTCGTCTTTCTCCGATTCGAATAACGTTTTCACATTAATCTAAAGGTCTGAATGAAATAAAAGTAAATTCCATTGCCGATACGTAATTTTTCTTACAACTAGATATCTAACATCTATTTAAACGTACATTGGAAGATTTATTGCTCAGCGATTTTTGCTAAATCCGGTTGTGCCCGAAGTTTTAGTGGAATTTAATTTAAATATAGAGGTGAAAACGTTCGATAAAAGATTAATTTGTCAGATTTCCATTGTAAATTTTGCTAACGAAATTCCATCCCAATTATACACACGAATCTAGAAAAGCGAACAGGAAAAAAGTTCAACTGGTGTAAAGCGAAAATAATGCAATTGTTGTCGTGTGTTTTCTACATCATCGTTCATTCTTTCGCTTCTTTTCAACCATCCGTTTCGAAAATTTGGCAGAATAGTTCGCATGTCCCACGGTTAGCGTTGAACTGCAATTATAATTACGAAATTAGCCGATATAGTTATCATATGCAGTCAGATGTTCATCCTATGATCGTTTTATTCGCTAAGGCCCAAGAGAGATGGGACGATTTGTCGCAGCAATTTTGCGGTGGATGATTTGTGCCTAATGGCTACCTCGTTGCCGCCAGAGTAGTACGAAAGTCCAAATTTCTGACCAAAACCTTGAAAATCGAAAGTTACAACTTAAGGTTGCGTTTATGAAAACCTGGTATCTACGAGGTAGGCGCCATGAATTCTTGGCCTGATATACAAAAAAGAAACTTGGAACAATATAAGAATTTCTATTTTTCAATGTGATCTCCCCTAACTTCTATACATTTATTACAACGATTAATTAATGATTCGATACACTTGTAAAAATAATCTGAAGTTTTTCCGTCAAAATGTTCTATAACAGTTGCTTGCAACTCACTGCCGTCCTTAAAACTACGTCCCCTAAGGTCTTCTTTTAAATTAAAAAACAAAAAAAAATCACAAGAAGCCATATCCGGACTATACGATGGATGTTCCAGCCGATGGCAGCTTGTAAAATGGCGGCAGTATGGACGGGAGCATTGTCGTGCAATAATCGCACACCTATTGTCAATTTTCCACGACGTTTTGCACGAATACTGTCCCTTAATTTATGCAATACACACGCATAATATGTGGCGTTCACACTTGTATTGCGCTCTTTAAAGTCAATTAGCAAAATGTCCTCACAATCCCAGAATATTGTGGCCATCACCTTTCTCGTTGATTGAACAACTTTCGCCTTTCTGGGACGAGGTTCATCAGGTCGCTGCCATTCCATGGACTCCCTTTTCGATATAGGATCGTAAAGCAGAACCATTGTTTCATACCCAGTGATAGTGGACTCCAAAATCGGTTTTGGGTCGTCCCACACATGTTTAAAAACGACTGCGCACATTCGACTCGACGATCACTTTGGAGAGCAGAAAGAAGTCGCGGTACCTATCTCGCACTAATTTTATTCATAACCAAATGGTCATGGAGAATTAGGCGAACACTTGTTTCGGAAATGTTTGTTATCACTGCTAATTTCTTTACATTCATACGGCGTTCTTCTAGCATTAAATGTTCAATAATTGAAATTTGTTGAGGCGTTATCACTTCAAGTGGTCGACCCGACCGATCAGCATCTTCCAGAGATTCTTGTCTCAAACGGAGACATTTTGCCCACTTTTTTACAGTTGAATACGAAGGAGATGAATTACCGTAAACGCTGTAAAAACGTTGTTTAATGTGATGAGGTGTATGCGCTTTTTTTTGTTAAAAATTTAATGACCGCGCAGTATTCAATTTTCGTGTGCTAGTCACGTTGGTTGGCTGGTTAGTAAAAACTACTGGGTTTCGAACTGTCATATTTATAGTATACACCTCGCGTATGTGCATGCATAACGTGACGGAGTTTGAACACGTTTGATCCTGTATAAGCCTGTCAGGCCGAGAATTTATGACGGCTACGTATATATTAATACGTGAAGAAAAAATACAAAATGCGTCAATGTGAAACACATTATTAGTTTGTGGTCTAACAGTCGCAAAGACTAGATATTTTCTCTAAGGAATTTATATGGAGAAGGAGTGCAGGAAGGTAAAATTTAAGTATAAGTGTTACAAATACATTAAATTAAGAATATAAAAATGTCGAATGTCGACCACTGGTCGACCACTAATACATATAAACCTGTAAAAAACTATGAAATGACAAACATTGATTTTAAACCAAAAATACATTTTAAAAATAATCCGGTCTGCCATTTTTAATTTTGAAATATAGGTATTTTATTCGCCAGCATGGACCCCAAAAACCATGAATCACTAATTTAGAGCCAATACATTTTTTTTCTGAAAAAAGTTCGCCATCTTTATTTTGAAATTCTAATATTTCATTCACCAGCAACCCGAAAAACTCTCATATTCATAATTTGATGTAAATGTTTTAACCTTTTAGTCTTTAAAACTTTACTTTTAGTTTCAGTTTGTAACCCTTACTTGATTCTTCAAAGTAGGGCACACAATCCTGAGACTCACAGGGTCGGGTCTCCAAAGGTCGTTTCCGAGTGACGTACTGGTTAAGACAAATGACGTTGAGATAAAAAAAACATGGGTGCCCGTTATTTTTTTTTTTAAAAAGAATCAACAAACCTACTAATACAAGACAAAGAACCAGTACTTCACAAAGGAAGGTGTGACGCAAGACGAAAAGAAAACAAGTCGTTTAAATATTTACAAAAGAGTATATTGAAAAAAAATTCTGTACAATTCAATACAATCTGTGCCAATGTGAATACATTTCATAAATTTAGATGCAAATTTTATTTGAAATTATGATAGATAAAGCAGCAATGATTAATGATAACAAGTATGTATATAATTTGCAAACAATTACTCACCAAAAAGAAAAAGGTGGAATTTCCTCCTACTTTATATCTCAAGTCCAGTTCCCTGAGCCTCTATCCTTATTTTTGGTGATCAGGTTTCCTGTTCCCTGATGATTTCACCTGTTCCCTGTTGATTTCACCTAAAACAAAGCTGTGCGAATGGGAGCTTTCAAAGCTCAAGCCATCCGTACGTTAGTTCCAAAAAAAAGAGAAACAACCTCAGCCCAGACTTAAACAAATCGAGCCTGATTAACTAGGTTCAACAAAAAAGTACATATAGGTATTTTAAAATTAATTGAATCACGAAAATAATTACAGTATATTTTACAACAAAACAGCAAAAAATTTCAATCAAGCGCACGTGCGTCGGCTGTTTAAAATTTTAGAGAGTTTGAGATAAAATACACATACCAAATTATAGAAATACGAAGAAAAATCAATTTGTTTAGTACCAACCTTGCATACACTAGAATTTTATTTCTATTAATTCCATCACGGCTTAATAACATTTTATTTAGAATTCTTGCCAAAATGCACTAGTTCGCAGGGAGAGAACTTCTTCGCTCGCGGTCACCAAGAGAAGAGAGCCTTCTTCAAAAATCAATATTCCGCGCTGTTCTTAACGCGCAGGCTCTGCTTAAAGTTGCTTAAGTCAAGCGCAGTTAATATTTATAACAATTTAAAAATGCGGATATACAGCAGGAGCGATAAAATTCGACCAAACAATATATAGAATATATATTATAATTTAAGTAAGGGGATTTGGCAAAATTACCGTTACAAGTTGAACTCCTGAAAGGCGAAATTTACATACCAAGAGAATAGGGAACCAAAAATACAAAATACCAACACCGATGACATCCTTCGGGACAAAGAAAACATCATCGACTTTCGCCTCAAGATTTTAAACAAATAGACAAGACAGAAACCCTAATGTCACGGGCATGGCGAGGGACTTACAGGCTATCCTCGATGGGATCTTGCGACCCCACCCATCCAGAGCTATCTACAGGAATCAACAATACCAACGATACAAAGCCTAAATGTTACGTAGCAAGGCGGAGAATAAGAAGCCGATCTCCGATGGGAATTTGCGTTCCCACTCCTATCTTAGCTAACCACAAGAATCAATATCTACCAGACACAAAAGCCTATCTCACCCCACAGAACATTCTAGGGGCACCACGAGTCCCGACAACCCAGGAGTCATTTGGTCGAGCCCAAACCTGAAGGATCCATGAATTAAACAAGATGCACTACATCGGACGAACCCAACCTGATGATAGCGGAATCATCCCATAACCACTACAGACGAGCCCAATCTGCATATCCAAAGATGTAAATTCGCCCGGAATTTTAGATTATAAGAATTTGACTATAGAAGATAAGAAGTTGATTCATAAATAATTTTAAGACACATAGTAAGTAATTGTTAGTTTTTCCCATTCCTATATCAAGCAAGTAGCAACGCATAAGGAGGTAATATAAGTTGAAAAATGTCTGGAACACTTCAGTCAGAAAATAAAGAAAAGGTACAAATACACAGCAAGATGATGCAAACATGTCAGGGAAAAGAAATAAGAAACACTAGGAAGAACAAATCTTTGAAAGAAAACATATAACAAAGCGTACGGAACCACTACCATTAGAAGAAAGAAAAATTACATAACTGCCTTTATATAAAATACAAAAATAATGTTACAAGTCAAAAACCAATCAAGAAACAAATTCACCTACAGAACAAAAAGGATTCAAGAAGGAATGATACAAAATATGAAGAAAAAGAAAATATTTAAGTATGAAGAATGGGCCTAAGAATTAAAATATACCACGTAGCGAATATAACGCTTTTATAAGGAATTGAATCCATGAAGAAAGCCATGAAAAGATATGGTATCGTGGAAGAAAAATAAATATAATTAGAATTTCCCTCATAAGTAAACCCATGAGAAGATATGGTGTTATGGGAAGACAAAAGGTGATGTACAACCTAAAATGGGTACATCAGCACGAAAAAGTGCAATATTAATTTAAAATATGTTCCGCAAATAGGAAGATGAATACATGACAAAATGTCAAATATAATAGGTAACAAGAATAATTATTTGAAGCAACAAAGTTAATTTAAGTGTAAATACACTCGAGGTATATCAAAATAGGCCACTATTATCACAGTATAGAAATTGAATCCGACACATTACAGGTATAAGAAGCAGTATAAACAAAAGAAGCATGATTGGTACATAATAAAACTTTATAAAGGCAACATTCATAGAAAAATACAAGAAGGAAAACCATACGCGCGCATACAGAGATCAACTAGTGTTCACATTTATCAATAAAAATATAGATACACAAATACATTACATATACATAGCATCTTACACAAATACCCATATACAGGGACAAGTCATTAAATAAATATTGTTAAAAATTAAATTTTGTTAGGAAAATTTCCATACACACATACAACTTATATTACAGACATATGTCACAAGTACAAATATAAAAACTTAGAGAATAAAGCTCTTACAAATAGCATAAAAAAATATATCAGTTTGTTAAAGAAAAATGTTCTCACTTAGAATATACAATTTAGTTAATTATTACAGTTACATTACAAAGTTTATTTATAACGAACGCATTTTTTTTACACATAAAAAACTACCTTCGTTAAGGTGCAAATTGAACTAGTGTTGAATATGAGACAACACCAGTCAAACACCCACAAACACATACAGTCACCCCTTAAAACCCCTTGAATACATGCAACCATAAATACATCGGCGATGCTTAATGTTGGACCCTTGTATAAGAGTATAGGTAAAAGCCCCTGAAAAATAATGCAGATTTTGCTAACAAAACTAGTATATTCTGAGAACTCCATCAAATTTTATATATTAGAAAGCAAATCACCCCCAAAATTAGAAAACCAAACCAATGACTACTCTTTTCAGGAGCCCCAACTGAAACCCCCATACTAAATACTCAATACTAGAATTAAATACTTAATTAGTTTAATAAACAAATTAGTCTTATTTTTATAGTTATAATTAGCATATTTTCACAATACAACAATGATTAGTAAAATGTTATATAGGCAAAGTAATAATATAAAATGAATTTGACAGCCATTACAAATGGCCAATTTTAATTTCAAGTTTTAACATTTACCATCGCACTATGAGCATATGAATGATGGCCATTTTGAAGTTTGAATTCTTAAGATCAAAATGTCACAAAAAGTTACAGGTTTTAATTTAAAGCAAGGTTGATAGCTTCGAAAGCATCGTCCCAAACATTGGTAAAAGTATAGCACATACATGACTAGTTTCTAACTAAAAATGCATTGCTATACCTAAACCAAAATAAACTAATGTTGAACATAAACAACATTTACCCCATAAACATGTTGTCAATTTATAATCGTTGTAACTAAATATAAATCTGTTAGATGCGTGCATTTAAGCTAAGCATCATTTTATTTTTCGAATTTTGATGCGCCATATTCTAATCATAATCAATTTCAAATATTTCATACACATAATTAAAGCAATTATAAATAAAACCTAAGAGATACAAAGTCTATCAAGACGTATTTACGTGGAAATATTTCTCAGTGTCATATTTGTAAGTTGAGTCCAGATATTTAAATAAGTATTATGAAGAATTTGACAGTTGTCAACATAGGGATAAGAAAAGTGTAGAAATATCAATTACAAGCCAGATAGATAATTTAAAAAGGTGTTAAAATATTAAGAAAAGTACATAGTTTATTGTAAAAGCAATAATTCATAAATAAATTAAAAGACCATTTAGTTATTACACTTCAAAAACTAACCACACTAATTTTTTATATAAATAAAGATATTTAACAGGATTGAAAGGTGAAAAAATATAAAATGTATTTAAAAGTATAATTTGTGAAGGAAAGGTTCTACTAAAAAGGCATTTTTATCCAAAATTTTGATATTTTAATTAATTTTATTAGCGTCCATGACGTCATCGAACATATGACAGTCGAAATGCTAAATTTGCCCTTTAAATTTTAAAAAAATGTGTTTTTCTAAGAGAAAACGAATTAAAGTAATTTTATTGTACCGATTGAAAGACAAGAAAATTTAACTAATAAAAAACATTATTGCACTAATATTCCAAAATAAACTTGTCCGTAAAAAGACTTTGTAAAATATGACTGTATATATCACTATGGAAACTACGCTCACAACAGAAGATTCTTATAAAAAGGCACATCCGACGAAAAGCGGGATCCATTACGTCAAGCGCAGTTAATATTTATAACAATTTAAAAATGCGAATATACAGCAGGAGCGATAAAATTCGACCAAACAATATATAGAATATATATTATAATTTAAGTAAGGGGATTTGGCAAAATTACCGTTACAAGTTGAACTCCTGAAAGCCGAAATTTACATAGAGTTTTAATAAAGAATTTGTAAAATATTACCAAAGTGTATTATTTATGCTATTTGAAATTATTATTATTATTATTTTTGCTTCATATGCCTCCTTAATTGTTCGGCAAATTTCTAGGATTATTTCGCATGTCACACGATAAGCATTAAATTACAAGTGAAATACGAGTAAGACAAACAGTTGCGACCTGATCTCACGTATAATTACGAGATTACCAGATGAGATGTAAACGGTGCATAACATATATCCCCAACATTCACTGTGCTTTCAATGGAATTGCATATGCAAACTGTGTCGTGCATGAACTATTTTGTTCAGTCTGAAGTGGTTTGTATCAAGACAGGATAGCCATTAATATCAACAACAAAGTTTTCCCATCTCCCATTTTGTTATGACTTGCTTTTGTAGTTCAATAAACTTGCATATTTTACAAATGTAATAAAAGTTTATATTTCATAAGTTCGAGCGTGTTGTGCAGTATCCAAATTTCTACTTACTTTGCTGAGAAAATACTTTTTAGTCTTAAGATTTTGTGTTGTATACGCAATACTGTATTAACTATAATTATTATTTCACAATTAATTTTCTATCTTTAGACAATTCCATGCTACATCAAAGACATAATTTGAAATTTTATAGTGCAATTAAGTATTTGTTTATACCAGGCTTATTTGAAAAGTAACTGTTGTTTTCTTATATCTATTGACAGCACAGAACAAAAGTTGTACCGTCGAAGTAATATATACAGGGTTTTCAAACTTAAGTCGGCACTATCGCTATCTTCGTTATTATTGGAGCTACGAAGTCGCTTAAATAGGCAAACTAGTAGTATTTTTTTCGCTCATTACGATGGTGAAAACGGAATAAAAATTGAACATCGCTTTCGCGAGTTATGTCAAAAAGTTAAATTTTTTCAAGTGGAATACCCAGTATACAATATTCTCAATCGATATGGAATTGAATTCTGAACAAATGGTGTCCTATGACCTTTTATCCTAATGTCAAAAATGACAAAGCTATTGACGATTTTTCAAATTCGTCAAGGTGGCTGATATTTCATAAACAAAATTCGTTTGTTTCATAAATGTCATCAGAATTATGATGTCAAATTGAAGTTTTGCTAGTGAACACTTTGTGTTTTTTGAGGAAACAATGCCTTTCACGCATTCAGAAAAATGTGATATGGTGGAATGTTATATCGTTTGTCAAAAAAATAGCCACCGAGCGCGTGAACGTTATAGTGCGTCGTTTCCTATGCGTAATTTGCCAGATAGAAGGTACTTTTTGCTTTTGTATCGTAAATTTAGATCTAATGAAAATGTGTTCAAGAAAACTAGAACCAAGAAACAATTTATAATAAGTGAAGCAACGGAAATTAATGTGTTAGCTTACTTTGAAGCTCATCCTAATAATTCAATTAACGATTTCATGCAAGAAAGTGAACTATGTTTGGGAACTATTCATAATATTCTCGAAAAGTATAATTTTGTGCCGTACAAGTATAGACCTACACAGACGTTGGTACCAGGAGATCAAGAAAGGCGCATCCAGTTTTGTCAGTGGTTCATTAATAAAATGAGAACCAATGATAATTTTTGGCGCTTAGTTCTTTGGAGTGACGAATCAACTTTCTCCAATAGGGGCATGTTCAACAGAAAGAACAGTCACTACTGGAGTCGCGAAAATCCGATGCTATTCCGTCCTTGTAACCCGCAGAGACGTTTTAGTACTAATGTTTGGTGCGGTCTAATGGGCTCAACAATTGTAGGCCCTATATTTTATCAGGGCGCATTAACTGGTGAGCGGTATGCCGAAATGTTAACCGCCACACTTCGCGACTTCTTGGATGATCTGACTTTAATTGATAGACAGCAGATTTACTTCCAACAAGACGGAGCTCCTCCCCATAACGTTCGCCAGGTAGATATCCTATTACACGATTTTTTTAATGACAGATATTTATCAACCAACGGCCCCATTCGTATGCCTCCTCGATCACCAGACATTACGCCGATGGATTTTTTCTTTTGGGGATATGTGAAGAGTGTGGTGTACAACAGGCAGTATGATAATCTTCACGATCTTCAGCAGAGTATCGTTCATGCTATCAATAATATTGATGGTAGAATCATTGCCAGAGCCACTAGGAGCGTTTACAAGCGGGCTCAAAAATGCTTGGAGTACGAGGGAGGTGTTTTTGAGCATCTAGTTTAAGTTTTGTTGTGTTTTTTAAATATTTATAGGATTTATTATTATTACTATTATGATTACCTAAAATAAACAATACTTCATTGATATTCCCCTTGCTTTTTATTTAATTGCTAATACAAAGTTACAGCTAAGACAGCCACGAATTTGAAAAGTCATCAATAGCTTTGTCATTTTTGACATTAGCATAAAAGGTCATAGAGCACATGTTACCCATACATATCACTACGACGCGTTTGCAGGTGTTTGAAGTTCATGTTAAAATTACTGTCATGTTTTTTTTTTTCCTAGTTCTGTCATTTTTGACATGACATAGAAAAACAGAGACAGTTAGTCGAGTTGTGTCAATTTTGACAAAATTGACACACATTATCTACGGTGTTTAAAAAGATTCATTTTATTTCAATAAAGAGTAAATTATTAAAGCCATCTTCTCTCTTTAATTGTGAATCGGAGTGTGAATTATTACTCCGGTAACAATTTGGCGCGCCATCGTGTGGCAGAATTTTTCTGTATTAGACGTACAGAAATTCTCAGTGCAGAAAGCATTGACGAACCCAGGTGAAGATGGCTCCGAAAAGATCCTCGAAGAAAAGACAGTCTAGCGTTTCCGAACGCTCATTCTCGCCTGTCATAAATAATGTTTCCCTCATGGAACAAATCGCCGAACGGGTAACACGGGAAATTTTGGCTAATTATTCACCAAAGAAGGGGACTACACCTGAGAAGATTGATAAGCCGACAGTGCCACCGCCTGTTGCAGAGACAGTGGTTAATGCTGAAGCCGTGGCGACACTCGCTGACGCACTAAGACAGTTAACTGTCGCGCCAGCATTAGCGCCGACGAACCGACCACCACCACGTCCTTACCATGGACGAATAACGGAAGACCCAGTGTTATTTATCGAAAGACTGGAGGGTTACCTACAGCATTTGGAGTTGGAGGTACCAGAGGATATAGACGAAGCCGTACTTCCACATTTAGAGGGAGAAGCTGCGGACTGGTTTTCCTATTATATGGGAAGTTTTTTATCTACTGAAGATTTTGTACGGAGATTTAAGGATGAATTTCTCAGCCATCAGCGTAAGACAGCATTAGAAGTAGCAGTGTATGCCACAAGGCAGAGTACAAGCGAGTCACCTGACAAATTCGTATACCGCCTTAAGCAGTTGTGTCTCCGGTTAAAGCCAAACTGGCCTGAAGAGGAACTGATTCTGCACATCATTGATAGGATGAACAAAGAGTCCAATTTACAGTTATTCCAAGTAATACCAAAGACAATGAAGGAGATGGAACAACAGTGCTCACGTTGGTCAAGACTCAATGATGCAGATAAAATATGGGAAAAACGGTCTAAAAGAAGACCCACAACGACGCCAAATCAAGAGACCAGGCAAGTGACACGATCTTCAGCCGAGGGTCGTTCTCTACCAAGATGTTGGTTTTGTCCGGAAAGGCACCTGAATAGAGATTGCCCAAAACAACCGCGAGAATTCAAGGAACGTCATCCACAACCTCAACAAAGACAGGGGGAAGGGCAAGGGGCCGTCCCGAAGCAGTAACAGGAACGGCCCTAATAACGAACGACGACGAAGTAGCTTTGCCTTCAATACGGCTTCAGGTGAACGGACAAGAGGTGGTAGCATTGATCGACACAGCTGCTACCAGGAACCTCATGAGATCTGAGTATATGACTGGAGTAGCTAGAGAAACTCGCCCAATAACATTCACCTGGATCCGAGAGGGTATTGCCTTCCAAGCTCATCATGAAGGCACATTGAAGGCCACAGCTCGTGGTTATACATTCACATGCAACGCAACGTTGATATCAAACATGCGTGCCGCCATTATCTTGGGATGTCCATGGCTCACAGAAAATAAGGTGGTAATCGACATGGCACGTAGGTGCATGCATGTGGGCAAAGAAAGAAGAGAAACATTACATTTCAACACCAAGAGTACTAGGAAACACCCCACCAGAAATATCCAGGTCGACATGGGCAATACACCTTGGACAATAGTGGACAGGGAGATTTTCCAGAAAACCCTAAATGACTTTGGGGAATTGTTCGAGGAAGGGGAGGTCATTACTACAACCGCCACCACAAAACATGTTATCCGACTTTCCGATGACACACCAGTAAGGGTGTCTACCTACCGATATTCGCCGGACAAGAAGCGTGTGATTGGTGAACAGATAGAGAAAATGCTCGCGGCGAATGTTATTCGCCCTAGTCATAGTAACTACAATTCAACAATTGTAATTGTAAATAAAAAGAACGGCGACCCGAGATTTTGCGTTGACTATCGAAGACTGAATAGTCGAACGAAGGACGAGGTCAGTTCTTTACCTCCTGTACAAGAGTCGCTCAAGGACCTAGGAACATCCAAGATTTTCTCCACGCTTGATTTGCGGAATGGGTATTGGCAAATTGAGTTGGAGGAAGCGTGCAAGCAGTATACGGCATTTACTACTCCGGATGGAGCATCTTATGAATTTAATGTCATGCCGTTTGGTCTTAAGGGAGCTCCGACGACCTTCCAGAAGCTGATGGTGCAGGATGTTCTAGTTGGGTATCTTCGTGAGTTTGCCATAGCGTATCTCGATGACATAATCGTGTATTCAGAGAACATGGAGCAGCATCAACGGCACCTACGGTTAGTTTTTGAGAGACTGGCTCAACATGGTCTGAGGTTGAACCAGAGTAAGTGTCATTTCGCAAGTCAAACATTGGACTATCTAGGACACGTGGTGACCATGGATGGGAACCATCCCCAGACCGGACATATTGAAGCAATCCAGGCTACCGAACCCCCTCGCACTCGGAAGAGTCTACGAAGGTTTCTTGGTTTGATAAACTGGTTACGGGATTACATCCAGGATTGTTCCAGGATAATGGCTCCCCTCACGGATCTTCTAGCCACGAACCAGTCTTACAAATGGACTACAGAGGCGATGAGTGCGTTTCAAGCAATAAAGGAGGCGGCTAGCAAGCCTTTATATTTGCATCGACCAAACTTTAAGGAGCAATTTTTTCTGCAGACTGATGCCAGCGCAATAGGTGCGTCCGCTGTCCTCTACCAGGAGAACAAGGGCCTTAGAAATGTAGTAAGTTATGCCAGTCTAAGATTCAATAAAGCCGAACAAAGATACCACTGTAATGAGCAGGAATGCTTGGCGGTTATCTGGGCTATTAAACGTTATCGTCCCTACTTAGAGGATAGGCCATTCATATTAAGGACTGATAACAAAGCACTGACTTGGCTTCAGCAATTTAAGGAGACCAAGTCCAAGTTAATGCGATGGTCATTATTGTTACAAGAATTTTCCTACAGCATCGAACACATTCCTGGTAGAGAAAATGAATTGCCAGACGCGCTTTCTCGAAGTCCTGGGAATGACAGAGTGCCCTCTGAGTTGGGTGACATCGAGCGGTTACTTCCCAACGAAGCCTCCAGGAACTCCGAAACTGAAGTCACAAATGACTTGTTTGTTATTGAGGTCGATGAGCCTTTGATTGATGCTATCTTAGACGCGCAACAGGAGGACCCACAGGTCTTAGAGATGGTGGGCAATTTGGCCCGAAATTCTGCAATATCTGAACATCCGAATGTGGCATTGAAGGATGGTTTTGTAAGATATCGTCTGGATGATAAATGGTTGATATGGATACCGCCTACGATCCGCGAGCGAGTGTTATACCAGTATCATGATCATTTTACCGCAGGTCATCCTGGAGCGGAAGAGACTTACCGAGCGATTAGAGAACGTTTTTTCTGGAGCACCGCTCAAACCGACGTAGCGAAGCATGTCAGGGCCTGTCGGATCTGTAATGCGTTTAAAAGAGGACCGCCACAGTTTCAAGCTCCACTACGACCACATTCACCGAAACAGCCGTTTGAGGTAGTTTCTGTCGATATCATCGGTCCGCTAATCCAGTCTAGGAAGAAGAACAGATTTGGTATAGTAGTTACCGATTTATACTCTCGTTGGACGGAAGCTTGCGCGGTGAGAAGCGCTCCCAGTACTACAATCATAGATTACTTAACCCGAGTGTTTCAAAGGTTTGGTTTTCCAAAGGCCATATTGACTGACAATGGTCGACAGTTCATCTCGGTAGCATGGGACTTGGCTCTTCGAAAGTGGCAGTGCATGCATTGGACCACACCCATCTACCATCCTAGAGCCAACCCGGTCGAGAGAAGGAATCAGGAACTTAAGAAGGGTCTCCGAATCTTACTAGTTGATGCAAACCCCAAGCAATGGGATGAGAAGTTGGATCAAGTTCTCTTCAACCTGCGATGCCGAAAAAACGCTGCCACGGGTTATTCTCCGGCCAAAGCTCTATTCGGGTTCGATATTCACAGACCCGGAGAATGGCGAGATCCGTCACAAGGGCGCCCAGTACCTGCCGACCAGAGGATACAACAGGTACACGCCAATGAGTTACGATATCGCGAGCACCGGTACGCACAACTCGACGCGCCGTTGCCCGTAATATTCCGACCCGGTGAGTTTGTGATGGTGAAGGCACACCATCCGAATGGCAAACACTTCGCCGAGAAGTGGATGGGACCGTACCCTGTGGTGGAGAACGCTGGCCCAACAGCAATATGGGTCCAACGTCCAGGCGCTCAGCGAACAAAATACCACCTTGACCAAGTACGGCCCATGAGACCAGCCAATCCAGCCCACCAGCCTACTGCTCCTCAGGAACAACAACACCACCCAGAGCCTGATGTCCATCCGGAGCACCTGGAAGCGCCCATTGTTAATGCGTAACAAATGAACAAAGCGCGAGTGCGAAAACCATTTTTTTTTTCGCGAGTGCGTCCTAAACCTCTATAGTCTTATAAGACAGACAATTTTCCCATAGTAAATTGTTAAGTTAATTTTGATTACAATTTTTTTTTCAAACACCCTGCAAACGGCGTCTATCCGAGGGGTGGCCATTTGTTACCCATACATATCACTACGACGCGTTTGCAGGTGTTTGAAGTTCATGTTAAAATTACTGTCATGTTTTTTTTTTCCTAGTTCTGTCATTTTTGACATGACATAAAAAAACAGAGACAGTTAGTCGAGTTGTGTCAATTTTGACAAAATTGACACACATTATCTACGGTGTTTAAAAAGATTCATTTTATTTCAATAAAGAGTAAATTATTAAAGCCATCTTCTCTCTTTAATTGTGAATCGGAGTGTGAATTATTACTCCGGTAACACACATTTTGTTCAGAATTCAATTTCCTATCGATTGAGGATATTTTATACTGGGTGTTCCATTTGAAAAAATTTAACTTTTTGACATAAGTCGCGAACGCGAAAATCCTACTAGTTTGCCTATTTAACCGACTTCGTAGCTCCAATAATAACGGAGATAGCAATAGTGCCGACTTGAGTTTGAAAACCCGGTATAGAGAGCCCATGCAATGTCATTTTTTGGGCACGCCATTGTGGACGTAGAGGAAAGAACGGCTACGTCCAGAACTAGCGGCAGCACCTGCTCCTGGGATTAAGCTTATGCCTGGTAGATGTCCTGAAGTATTTTCAAATATTTTTTAATATTAATATATATTATTATTATTATTATTATTATATAGACAAAATATACCTAATTCACTCATATTTAATAATAAATTTTATTATTTAGATTTAGAAACAAAATAAATACAATCTGTTATATAAATCCTACAAAATACGTATATTAGGAAAGGTAAGAACCCTATTAAAATACGCATATATAAAAACTATGAATGAATTTGTAAAATCAAAGCCGACTCTCCTGACAACGAAAAATGCACAGAGAATATTCCCTCTACGGTTGTACGAATACAGGCATCATCTACTATTTGCTTACAAAGCCACTGTTTTGATTCAGTAATCATTTGAGTGTTTGGTAAAAGCCTTAGAGTAAGTAAGATATATAGAGAGAGCATAATGTCAGTTTTGAGGACAAATAAAGGGATGCCAGGTGGGGTATGGGCAGGGTAAAAATGGTTCAACCTTGGCGGGTTGCATACCGTTAAGTGTTCACATGTACTAAAATTTATTAAATTATTTAAATTCGAATATTATTATTTTTTAAACTGTTTTCAATTAAATTTACTTCTCTAATAATTATACTTTGAAAAAACCGATTACAGATTTTTTTAAATATAAATATTTGCTAGTGCCCACGAGTTACTCGTAAACTTTCAATACATAACTGAAGTAAAAATGTTATTTAAAGTTGCCTTTCAGAACAATTAATAGTCCTGCAAGCATAGAAATGTGTGTCATTCAACTGTAATATTCACTTAATATTTGCTCTATGTAAAAGTGAAATTAATAATTATAAATGTGCGTACGTACTTAGGTTAGCAATAGTAGAAACAACTTACACATCAACAAATGTATATACATATATATTTATTAGTAATATATCTATATACTTCAACATTTAACTAGTGGCTTGAATTTACATATATGAGGTTTTATTTTATGATTTTATTTACAATATAATAATATATAAAAGCTCTTGGTCAAGTGCTTATGGCTCTCTTGATGGAAGGTTTGATTCACCACAGCCAAAGAAAATGATGCACTTGCTTTACAATTTATGTTTGTATAGCACTTCACTAAGGTATATAGTAGTTAGAGTATGTTTATAATGGCAATTCTTCCCAAAATGGGACCCCAGTATACTACTTTCCTTTGGAACCCAATTTAGCCTATCTATTTTCTTTAACCGTAGATTCCTTCTAATGGGCTCTTTTTGTATCCTATAATCAACAATTTTCAATGTTAAAAGATTTATATTTACCAAATTTTGAACGAAATTAATAACTTTATGTACCTACCTACAATCGTGGAAAGATCATTTTCCTTTTCTATGCCTCTAATTGCCTTGCACTCTTCTTGCTAATCCAATTCGTGCAATAAAAAGCGACACATCAACCCATATTAAATACTAAGTACTAAATTAACGATAAAACAGCTAAAACCTTAGTAAAAAATGAATTGAGAAATAATGGAAATTCTTATCTTTAAACTAATTAACAACAAATGATGGTATTGAAGATATTAAATAAAAAAATAAATGTTATATGAACATAATAAGTTTGTAATTCACGATAATATAGAATAAAATACAAAATATATATTACACAAATAATCAGCTGATGCCTCTCGGCATCACTTTTTGTGGACAATTTTTTTGTTTTCTATCCTCCTTGGTAAAAGCAAACAATAAAAGCTTGGATAATTGTAGTAGGTGTGATGTTCGCCCTCTAGTTAAATTTTTCTGTAATATAGGATGTACATCAGGAGAAATAATTTTCCGTACACATCGCGAGAATAAAGGTGGTACGGGCGTGTTTATTACGCATTAGTATACGGCGAACATGCCCATACCACTTAATATCTCCTCAAAGTGTACGGAAAGTTATTTCTCTTGGTGTACAACTGCTCAAATTTATCAGAAATTGTGGCTAGTTTGTGGAACTGTAGTAATGACTGAAGGGACGGTGAGGCAATCGTGACACACTCAGTATCCAGATCGATGATTGATTTCTGATCAGTTGAACCAGCTGTTATTTACGCGATTTACTGTATGCGGAATGTCCTAATTTGCCATCTGATCGACGAGGTACTAATACATCAAGGAAAGGAAGGGAACCGTTAGTGTGGTTGTGTTGGGAATTGAGGAATCAAAGGAACTTTTTAAGGGAATCCCGTCTATGTGGCCAGTTTACGAAGTCTACGTACCTGAACCAGCATGTCTAGGGTAGTTGATTCATGAGTTCGCCTGTTATTAAGTCATATCTAGGAGCCTTCTTAGGATTTATATTGTTCTTAATTTCACAATAAACTTCTTTTGGCTTAACTGGTTTTATTTCCTCCCAGTCATTATTCTGTATATTACGTAATAACTTACTTAAATTACTGATTTACTAATTTATTTCATTGTGTTTAAATGTATTTTCCAGATATTTTGTAAATGCTTCGACCTTTTGATTGTTATCACTAGCCCAACTACCATCCGAATTCTTTATGGGCGCTACTTGAAAGGTTGGGTCTTTTTAGATTTCTGGTGACTTTCCATCGTGAGTAGCCAGTCACATCTTCTGCTGACAGGTTCATCAAGCGACTGTTAAGTGAGTCTTGTTTTAATTTTTTTATTTCCCGTTTCAGTTGCTGTGCTTTAGTATTTAAAATAGTTTTATGCAACGGATCTCTAATTTGTTGCCATCTTCTTCTAGCTTTCCTCTTTTCCCCTATTGAGATTCCGATATCTTAGGATAATCATAACTAATAGTTTTGTATGTAATTTCTCTGGTATTGCCCACACAGAAACTTGTATAATGCTGGTGAAATTTTCAGATCTTCTTTAGTTTTTAGCGGATTGTTTTTGTTCGATATGTCTGCTTTATAGATTTCCCAGTCAGTAGTTTTATTAGCAAGATTAGGACGAATGTGTAATTACATGCTCACTTAATGTCAGTATTACTGCCGAATGATCAGAGCTCAAATCAAAATTTTCTTTGATATCTATGAAATTAGATGAAATGTAATCAAGATACCTCGGATACATAATAACAAGAAATAACAGAATATCGGGTTATTTCCACCGATTCTTAATCCTTCCTAAGTTTGGTACTAGGGATAAGATTAAGAATTTCCTTCCAGCAACTATCGTTTTTTCTTGCCTTTGAAGCAATGCCTTGGTTGCCAATGGTTTGAAAATAACAAAGAAGTCAAGGCAACCCTACTCAACTGGTTTAGCGTAAAACTTTTATGCAGAGATGTTAAATAAGTTAGTATAACGTTAACAAAGGTACCTAGAAGTGAACGGTGATTATGTGGAAACTAGTTGTCCATCAATCTTTTTCGAGCTTGAATCGCCTTTTTCGCATCCGCTTACAACTGTCCGTCAACCTCTCTGAGCTTGGACCGCTTTTTTCGCGTCCGCTTACAGTTTCTTCACAGTTTCCTGTAAAAAGCAATCACTGTCATGGCTTTTTAGAATGTCCGATTTTATTAACTTTTGAAGCACTCCTGTATATACATATATTTTGTTAGGCCAATAGGATATTTTATTTAAAATTCTTCTCAAACTGTTTTTGACATAAATCGGTACACACTCAAGAGCGAGAAAGGTAATTTAATGCTAAACATAAGTCGTGTTAAAGTATGCAAAGACACAATGAGATCAAAAAGCGCAACATTTTTATTAAGACAGTGTAAAATACTATTTTGATGTAAAAGTCAACTTTTTTGAAATCCACTATCGTTAATAAAGGAGCACAAAATAATAATAATAAAAGTAAAAAGCCCAAGTTTTAAATTGAAGCGCCTTTTCTATAAAAAGCGATTACTGGAATGACGCTTTTTAGAATTTCCGGTTTTATAAACTTTTAAAGCACCCCTGTATATACATATACAGGGTGTAGCACCTAAGATGCCACTGACCGTAGCTCCTCTATCATACAATATATCGAAAAAAGTCTAAGAGAAAAATTGTCCATAATTACAACCGCAATTTTCTTAAAATATTTTTGATCATCAGTGCCGTGCCGTATTCCAGTGGCGTATCAAACCTATGTTTTTTTAAATGGAACAATATATATTTTATGGCTGATTCGGAAAGCCCTTGAAGAGTCCTTTTTTCTTATGTAACGTCATACCGCTAACTTTAGCGGTTTCGCTGTTATAACGGTTTTTCTTCGCAGTTAAACCATACTTCGATTTTTTTTTGGCAGGAACTAAATTGTATTGACGTTTGGATTTCGTATTTAGCGATAGACTAAGACCACTTCTACCTACTCTTAATTTCTTTTCAAGCGATTTAAGGAAAGAAGATAATTTTTGATTGGGCTTTGCAAATAGTCATTTTTTCTAAAATATTAAATGGGAAGCATATAAAATAATTACATCGTTGGATAATCGAATAATCGAAATGCCAAGCTTTCCATTAAAAAAAAAATTATCAGTGATCTGTATTTTGTTAAGCCAATAGGACGTTTTATTTAAAAAATTTTTCGAACTGTTTTTAACACAAACCGATACACACTCAACAGCGAGAAAGGTAATTTAATTTTAAACATAAGTCATGTTAAGGTATCCAAAGACACAATGAGATCAAAAAGCCCAACATGTTCATTAAGACAATTTACAATACTATTTTGATGTGAAAGTGTAAAAGCCTGTCAACCTTTTCAAAATCCACTATCGTTAATAAAGGAGCACGAAATAATAATAAAAGTAAAAAGCCCAACTTTAAAATTCAAGTCCTATTGAAGCCCTATTGAAGCGCCTTTGCTGTGAAAAGCGATCACTGGCATGTCCACTTTTATCTCTCCGTCGCGCGTCGTTGAGCGGTTGAAAGTTGCCCGTACCCCCACGCCAAAGGACAACCATTAAATTCGCGTATCCAGAGACGAGTTCTTCCTGCCGTTTTGCCGATTTTTGTCGATTTTGACGGTTCGGTTAATTCTTTCAACTCAGGCGATTAACAAAGGAGGCCTGTACGCTATTAGTATATATAAAGTGTATATGTATATTGGAAACTAAAACCGCTAATAAAAGCATTTACTAAGCACTATATGTTATTGAGGACTGAATGGCCCTAATTCTCCGAATACCTACTCTCTATTTATTTAATTAAATTGTATAACATATTTCTTCGACTTTCCTTTTTGATTCTAATAAATGAATTCTCTTAAAATATATACGGTAAGCGTTGTGAGGACGGTCTAATTAATTTGATTATTTTCGTGTATATTTCAATAAATTTATAACATGCTAAACACAATTTTGTTTGAAAATTAATGCATATATGTAGGTGCTAATTTGCACATGTTTGTTCATATTGGATCCAATTAATAGAATTTATAAAATATCCCTTTCATTTGCATTTATTAATAACATAGTTGCAACAGCTGCAGTTTACAAATAACCTATATTTATTTATGTTGTCCAGTTACCTATACTTTAATTAATTTCTCTTGATACATAATTCGATATACATATTGCTGTGACTCTTACAAATTGAGGTTTATATAAAATAATTTAAAATTATTCAATCAATGAGTAGGTAAGAATCAAGCATGTATCCTAGTGCTAGGCCTTATGCTAGACTAAGATACAACAAATTTTCTGCTAGATAGCAGGTTAGGCAATTTTACATTTAACTAGCTCAGTTTAGAATGATTAAAGAAAATGTTCTCTCAGGGGCAGAAAATATAAATAAATTCTCCAATCAATTTGAATGCTCTTTAATTATCTCCAGGTCAGGTAAAGAAAATAAAATGCAAAATAAATCTTATCATCTAATTTATTAAAAATAAATATTAAAGAATGAGAAATTTTAAATTACACAAATATATATATATATATTTACAAAAAAAATTAATATTTCAAACATCATCTAAAACTACACATATCATAATCAACAAGTCAATATAATAAAGAAATTAAAATAAATGAAAGCATAACGTCGAGAAAATCTTATATTTTAAATGTAAACGTGATTATCATGATTTATATTTGTCATAGATACATGTAAACAATCAACATCTTTAATAAAATAAAATTTATCGCATATGATGAATTGTACTGGAATATGAATAACCAAAAATTACGCAATTTATTATTTACAAAGAAAATATAAACATTAAGGGAGTGGCTTTGCCCTAATTAGTCCTGCCTGGCGCCTTTGCTCGCTCCCAAGACAGTACCATCAGAAAACAAATTCACACTGGTAGGTACCCCAAAGTTCCACCCTACGAGTATGTTTTTTAACTCGTCGGACACAACCCGAACATACACCACTATGTGCTCACCCCTTAAGGTATATATATAAATTTTAAATTTAATAAAAATAAAATAAAAGTCTTTGTGCATTTAATTAATTAACTCAGCCCTGATTAGTTCTGTCTGGCGCCTTTTCTCGCTCCCAACACAGTACCACCAAGACTAATTCGTGTTTTAAGGATTCACCAGGACTCCATGCTATGAATTAAACAACTATAGGTTCTGCAAACTTTATTTGATCTTTCGTCATCTGTGACGTAAAATTCTTACCACAATAAATTTAATTAAATATAAGGTTTAGCAAGGGAAATTTAGTGATTTTAATTCGTCGAAGTTACTGAAATATGAGAAGTTGCCGCATCGTTTATTTTGACATTAATATTTTGACATATTTTAAGTTACAAATTTTTCTTCTTAGAACAAATTTTCAATTGTATTGATATTTATATTAATTGAAAATGCCGAAAGTGTTGAGTGAGGATATGAAAGAGTGCATCGCTTCGATGTTAACTTTTTGTGAACGAGAGCGGGACAATAAGTGTGTTATCATACCATTAACAGCTGTACGAGAGGTATAAAAATAACAATAATACTGATTGAGAATTTTTTTAAATGATTTTTAATTTTAGCGTGTAGCTGCGATGGCCAACGTAAGCTTAAATACAATAACATCGATATGGCAATCTATTAAAAGAAATGAACCATTAAACCCAAATAAACCTAAACATTCACGTGCTAAACCTGTTACAGGAATTGATGATGCCGCACAGGTCGCAATTAGAAATACTATATACCAAATGTATGAACGGCGTAAGTGAAAAAAAAAATTATTTGATTTATAAAATCTAAAATAGAGGATTGTAGATGAACACATTACACTTGAGTCGTTGGGGAATAAATTAAGGGAAACTGACATATTTTTTGGATGTCAACGATCTTTGTCTACTGTATTGAAAAAGATTGGTTTTCAATACAAGAAGGATAATCCACGTCGTGGTTTGATGGAAATGCCACATGTAGTGCTACAGCGATTAACCTTTTTGAGGTTATACCATGAATATAAGACCCAGGATATATATGATTTTGTATTTTTGGATGAAACATGGTTATTTCAAAATGGTACAATTGCTCGTTCCTGGCAAGATAAAAATGTACATTCCGTAAGAAGTACTAAGGTGGATGGGAAAAGGTTAATTATTTTTTTTTATCATATAAAAAGTAACAAAAATATATTATAATACAATATAAACAAATAATAATGCAGCCTAAGATTTATTTTTTTTTTTGTAACTAGGTATATTGTTCTACATGCTGGAAATAGGAATGGCTTTATACCTGGTGCCAAATTAGTATTTCCTTCCAACACAAAATGCTCTGACTATCACGGGGAAATGAACCAAAAAAATTTTTTAGAATGGTTTGGAAATTTACTAAACCTCTTAAGCAGACCATCAATAATTGTTATGGATAATGCTCCATACCACAGTACTTTGGTATCAAAAGTACCAAACACTGCATCCACAAAAAATGAAATTAAGGAATGGTTGAATAACAATGGCATTCAGTATGATGAAACGTCATTGAAGAAAGAATTACTACTGAAAGTGGCATTGTAAGAATCATTAATATCATTATTTTGGTTATCAATATAATATTTATTAACTTTTAGGCATAAGCCACCAAAAGAATATGTAGCTGATCAAATGGCTGAAAAAGCAGGACATAAAGTATTACGTCTTCCTCCATATCATTGCAATTTCAATCCAATTGAGTTGGTATGGGGGATTACCAAAACTTATTATAATCGCCACATAGGTAGGGATGGGAAATCTATTGAAGCAAGTGTTAATATGTGGGATGAGGCATTGCAACAAGTGACAGCACAGGAATGGACTAACTGTATTGACCATGTGGAAAAAGAAATTAATGTATGGTGGAACCGTGAAATAGGATTTGAACAAAGAGAAATAGAACCATTTATAATAAATCTAAATGATGATAGTTCTGATAGTGCTTTTTCAGATACCTAGGGATAGTATATGCACATTATTTTAATTTTGAGATATTTGTGTATTATAAGTGTATTAAACATTTCATTGGAATTATGAACAAGGAATTTTAATTTAATAAACTTGTTTGTTTTTTTTAATGTGTTTCAGTATTATTTCTTACTTTCAAAACTAACAAAAACTTACATTGGATTATTTTTAAAAAGTACTTTTTCTTTGTTTAAGTAATTAAACTTATAACTGGGAAAATAAAGTCAGCTTTAGTGAAAATAGTTGAGCAACAAACAAAAGTAGTACTTCCTTCAGTCCTCCTACTAGTGATATTAATTAGCAGTATACAACTTCTTCATCGTATGTACAATATTATTTCACTGCTATAGCCATTTAAATTTGTTAGTTGTTGCATACATTCCATGGAAAGAAGAGTTTATATTAAAGTTGTGTTAGTTTTTAAAAGTCAAACTAAATAACACCTCGACAATTAATGTGAATAATGTAATAAGAGATTTACCGTTGATTACATTGCTAAAAACAAGTATTTATTTTGGAAATACATTTTGTGTTCATGTTAACATTATTATTATTGCCGATATTGGTAAATGAAGGTAATTCTCCCACTTTTTTAAAATAAATTACTTTTTTCTAATGTATAGATACATAACCAAACTTTTAAAATAAATATACATAACCAATATCTCCATTACCGAATGTATTTGGCATCGCTGCTGTTATATAACGTCATTGTTATGAATGACGAAAGATCAAATAAACTTTGCAGAACCTGTACTTAATTCATCGCACACATCCGTAATCTATTACCCAACACGTTAACATCAAACACACAAGTACTATAAAATATACTTGATATACATACAAGAAAATATATATATTAAAATAAAACTTTACCTCCTTTTGAGATTCCAATACAAAACACCACTCAAAAAAAATTGGTACAACACTATACACACATTTATAACAAACATTATCAAATCACCTTAATTCTTCGTACATCACTTCAAACTCATCCATTATTAAAATTTCGATCACTGTTCAATTATTCTGTATATACATAAAACAAAATTATTAACCACAAATCCTCTAATCTGATAAATAAAATAGTAAAGAAAAATCTTTATAAAAAAAAATTATTACGCTATTCAACTTGATCATTACAGTCACTAAAATGTTTTATCATAATGCATGGTGTAATAACCCTACATATAAAACAAAACATTCTAGAAAAATAAAAAAAAAACTCAAAGTTTTAATTAAAGAAAACTGTTCCATACATAAATAATTATTTCTAAAATAATTTACAAGTCTCAATGTAAATTAAACTCCAAATTAAAACGATATCTAATTCATAAAATTATTCTGAGTTCCGCTTCGGTTAGAAAATTCTATAAGTACAGTAAAATTATTACGGAAAATATTACAAGTTTTAATTATTATTGAAAATTTTATAAGTATCGACAAATCTCTTTGAAAATATTCTAAGTTCAAATTCATGAATAAACCTTTAAGTTAATATAACATTTAAGAGGAAGTTTTCCTCTTTTGAGTGCGGTTTACACCAAGCAACTCTGCCGTTTTCTGATCGGTCCCGGTTTATATCGATAATTTTCTTCACAAAAACGCCCGGTTCTTCTCGGTATGATACGTTTCCACCTCCAGAAATACATAGCTGCAGTGCTGCACCACTCAGGAAACCAGCGCATTAACAATCTTTGAAAAAGGTAAACAAACATATAAATATCAACTTGTTTACACGTTCATGACTCATCTAATGCATCTAGCGAAAAATATTGTTTTCGCCGGCCACACTATCGATCTCTCCCGGTACCAGTATTCTTCGTGCGGGAAAACACTTTCTCGTTATACTTCACGTAACATTTTATGCTTATTTTAATATTATGACTTTTATAAAGATTATACTAACATTCTTTTATTATTTTACTTAAATAAAAATTAAATTTTGGCAAATTATTGACATAATGGATATTTATATACACATCATGATAAAAATAAATAAAATAAAAATTAATTAAATTAAATCTTGAAGTGATCTTGATTATACTTATTTATAATCTACCACCAAACTCAAGGTCACTGCAATATGTAACATTACTTTACAAAAAAAGTAGTTAATTTTTTTTGTATTTGTCACAAATTATTGTATAATATCTATATAGAAATGTTTGTTTCAGATATAAATGAAAATCAACACTTAACTAAACGAACTTAAACAAGCACTATTAATAAAGTAAAAAAACTAGACTAAAATTTGATCGAAAAAAGACATGACAATAAGCAACTGCACATATATTTCTAGGAACTTAAAGCACCTTTTCTGTTTCTATGATAGTTACTTATAACAAGATTCAATAAAGCACTTCTTCTCTAAATGCACAGGCATTTTTCAGACAAAAAGAAGCATTGATTATCGTGGTATTTAGTCATCACGTTCTAAATTAGCGTATACTCAAACATTATTTTATTCGGTCATGATACAAATCATATAATTCAGCAGTACAGTAATACGTCACATGTGGTTTCTAATATAGGCTAACAATATTATTTAAATAAAAAAATGCTAATCTAGAACTGAAATAAATAAAAACTAAAAGAACATAAACAACACAAAAACCACTGACACTATTAATATAGTCAAAAGAAAACCACAAAACTCGAAATCATACGCAACCGAGATACTTAGAAAGATCATTACAGTAAGCAACAGCACAAACACTAGTAGCAAACAAATTAAACAATCACATCATTCACGTTTCTGTCCATGTGATGTCGGTCTATTGATGTAAGAGTTTTCATCTATTGCGTAATTACATACATCTTGTGGTCAACTTGCTCTACGGAGAACTTAATCCTGTCGCCATGACAGTCTCGTCTTGGCAACATAAGCTGTAAAACTGGAAACTATATAATTGAAGTGTTGATAGGAAACATGTTTTGAAAATTAAATTTTGCAAGTTTAATAGTGAGTGAGTGAAATTATTTTATAATATAAGTATTGATTATTTAAATCACGTGATTATTAGTAATCACAATTTGGAGGAAGCTGTTTTAATTAGATTATAGGTACAACGAATAAGATACTCAAAAAACAAGGAACTATTTATTTTAAAAATTAAATTTTTATAAACAACGCAACAATTTTTTTCTGTTGAAATATCAATATTTGTCGATAAGGTACCCAATGAATTGGATATTGAAGACATTGTTGTAGTTGCCTTGTTTTTCGTGTAGGAAGCAAGTGTCTTTAATCATTTCCTTTGATTAATTTCCTGTAGATCCTGGGGAACTTGTAATTCTATGTTTTAATTATTTCTTGAACGTTTGCACAAACAATTGACAAATTGCTAAAGGTAAATGTTCTACTGATCCTACCTCGTGTATTTTTGAACCATATAACTAAGGCCGAAAGTCGAATACGATAATAATTCAAATATTCGAATATTTGTAATTGAATATTCGAAATTAAATATTTGAATAGTTGAATTTAAATCGTATCCAATTTCTAAATGTAACAAATAGGTGTTAAAGAAAATAAAAAGGTAGCCTTTTCACTTTTATCAAAATGCATGACTTGCCAATATTTCGCAAGCCATTGCATTCTATACAGACATATTAAGACTAATTACGAGTATGAAAGTATTAGATACATATTGAATAATTTTGATATAAAAAATGTTCGAAATTCGTTGTTATCTAGTTACAGGCTTTTTGTAAATAAATCGCATTCAGCATTCTATATAGACCTATCAAGAGCCAAAAGTACATATTAAAAAGGAGCAGGATTTTCTTTTTTCGAAGTTCATGAATATCATCAAATAAACCGTCTAGCAACTCGACATCAGAGAACTGAGATCATTAGAATTGGAACAATGGGGCCTTATAAAAAATCCTTATTAAGTGATTACTAAAACATGCTTCGAATGTTCAAATAATTCAAATATTTAAATATTAATCCAAATAAATATTTCAATTTGGAAAATTCCCTGCCGTACAATTAACCCAGTTTTTATTTGGAGTCAGAAAAGAATCTTCTGGTTGTTATAGTTTCCATTCTTCTCAGTACGTTTTATTGAACTCTCTAATCGGAGACCAACTTTGATTTTCTTGGTTGAGAACTCGGTTGAGAAGGAGCCATACAATTTCGTTTTACCGTTTTGGAAAGCAGCATATTGCATTCCATATCGTTGTTAGCTTCATCATGAAAATAATCCAGCAGCCAGCACGAGTTTTTGTTTCTCCGCTGTGCTAATTTAGCATCTGACATCTTCACCGCAATCCAAGGCAATGGTTTCAATTTATTTTGAAGTTAAAACTATATCACTTACTTTCCACTTCTTTGGCATGCTTTGGACGTCTTTGCGTTTCGTTTTCGTCGCAAATCGAGCCTTCTCGAAAATATCCCCCTTATAGGGCGCTCGTAGTTTATGATATTTTTTTTTTGTAATAATTTTATTCACACATGACTTTCAATACACTTCTTCGTATTCCGTCTTATTGCTTTTTACGCATATTGTTGCCCAATTTCGCAATATATATTTGCGTGAATGACAAAAAATCATAAACTGACCCCATATATAATTTTCTGATCTCAAGGTGTTTGTGGGCTTGTTTTTTTTTTTGAATTCTTCGATAATTTGTAAAGAAAATGTTCCGAAATATGTTTTCCATGTAGAAAAAATTTTTTGCTTGAATTTAATTTTTGTACTCTATGGTTTTCTTTAACACCGCAGTTGCTAGAATGACTAAATACATACTGTACATATTGCTGTGACCTTCAAATTAAATAAAATAAGAATATTAAGAATTAGCTTAATTGTTGCAAAAGAATATTAATTTTATTTTAAAAACGTTTATTTTTAAGTGTTAAGCATTAGACAAAACAGGTAACACAAGGGTATAATGGTTGGTTTTAAAGAGAAACTTTTGTATCGAAATAAACATGATTTATTAGTATATCTTAAGTTGAATAAGTACTAAAAATTAAGTATAAAACAAACGCAAAATAAATCTATGCAATCTATATTTTTGTAGAAAAGACAAGCACGAGATATGGTTTGAATACACAGAAACACAACCTAATTTTTCACAAGGCGTTAGAATAGCTTTAAACATCTTAAGTATGGACCATTATTTAAAAACGAAAAGGTACTCAAAATTAATAACAGAGAAAGAGTTATGTTGAGGGATGGAACGGTAAAGAGAGTAAATCATTTAAATGCCATTAAATTATATGAGCAAGGCCACATTAGGTATGCTCGAGACGAGAATACAATAAAATAAATAAATGTAAATTTAAACGTGCATAATGGTGACAATTTATAAGAAAGATTTTAATAATCACACTTAAAATATAGCCAATACCTTGAACTTATATCTATAAATAGTAAAAGGATATGAGTCAAAATATTTATAATACAATATATCCGATAGCAATGTTCTGTGTAAACAATAACTGTACAAACACAAAAATACATTCATGAATTCTTGTGTGTGTGGCACAGGAATTTCAATAGACTATGGAAATGGTCTTGTATGGTTAGAAAATCTGCAAAGAAAAAATATAGTGTCAATATTGTTTACAGTTTTTTGCAAATTAACACACTACCAGAGGAGAGGGTCTGGATAGAATCTGGAGACGATATCACGGGAGCGACTGGCCTTTGTAATGTGGGATTCGTAAGAAAGATTCCAGTTATCTATAATGTGTTCCCGGTATTACCTAATCGAGGTATTTCTAAAAGAAAAATAAGGATAACCTTAGTCAATGGAAAAAGAAAGTCCATAACAAATGATGAAAAAGGTAATACGTTCATATACAAGTACAATGAAACATGTTAAGTTTGTGAAAATTTTAATAATGGACAATTCAAGATGCTGACATTAGTGAATAAGCTGTCAAAGACAATGTGTGCGTGTTAGTGTAGATGCGGCAACTTGAAGAAAACGAACAAGAGGGATTTCATCACGACCGTTTCAAGAAATCGATGCCAACTTAAAATTTAGTTTGAGAAGAGAAGCGCTGCAAATTGCCGATAGTCAATTGTCTTCATATATAATCGAAAAACAAAAATCGACTTGTTAGAGATGAATTTTGTACTTCGAGCTAGAGAGACGTAAAATTTTCTAAAATGATAAAATTTTTGATAGCAAAAGTGAGAGTAGGGTTGATACACTACTTTTCAACTCACGATTATTTATTTGTATTAAGATTTAGAATTCAATTTTTAGCTTAGCTTTTATTTTTAAATAATTTCCGTCCAATTAATTTTTTTTGTATTGCTGTTTATTTTCAAATGGAGGATATGAATAAGGCAGAATTTGAAAAGATATATGATGAAATAAAGTAAGTTAATAAATAAATGATTCAATTTTGGGAATAATTAGTGGTGCTGTGAGTTTCTAAAAGTACTATGTGTAAATATTCGTTTTTAGTAAGACGTTGAGCATTATTAATTAGATAAATTTTATCCTGTTTAGTAATAATAATTTATTTGTTTCTAATAGTAATGAAAGGATAGTTAATGGTGTTGGATGCGCTGAGAGTACTATGTGCGAATATTTGCTTTCAGTAAATCATTAGGCATCATTAATTATTATACTTTATCATTTTGATTTAAAATTCCAAACCAAATAAATACTAATAAAAAGGGAATGTTTTTGGTGGGCAGGTATTAAGACGCTAGCGGTATTACGTGCGAATGTTTGCAGCTAGTGATTAGTAAGTAAAATTACCGTAATTTATATTTTTGGTAAATTACCGCGGTAAATTATCGCTCTTTAAATTACCATGGTGATTTACACAAAAAAATGGTAAATTACGCAAGAATAAATCTTGGTAAAACAGACAGCGGTAATTTACCCAAAAGGTTTTGTGTGACATATTGTGTACATATAACATGTTCGCATGTCGGCTTATAAATATAAAATTTATTAATAAATTTACCACAGCGCCACCTATCAGCTCCAGATATTCTTGTTTGGCACTAAACCATTTGTCCATAAATATAGAATTTGTTAATAAGATAACTACAGCTTCCCCTATCGGATTCTAGCACAGCTATGAACATTCGTCTCAACAAAATAAATACATTGCATGAATATGAGCTTAATGGTCAAGTCGTTTAGAAGTTACACGATCACTAGCAGACGCACCAATTTAGGTTGGAATGCGTTTTTCCAGATTTTTCTCCAGATCTCCCAGATTTTTTTTCAATCGAAAATATTCAATTGAGTTATTTCCATCCCGGAAGCATAACAAACAAAACAAAGAAGAATCACCTTAATATGTTGTTTCTATTGTCAGTTATGATCGAGAGTGTATACAAAAATTATTATTTTTATAGTTTGTCGGAATTTTCCGACTTTACTTTGTAAATGTCTCCATTTTTTTTCACTGAAAACTTTTCCAAGATCATAACGGATAAAAAATTTTACGCGTATCTATCGTTTGAATTATGAGTTATACAAAAATCGTATAGAAAAATGCACTTTCTGTTTTTTCCGAATTTTCCAATTTTCCGGGCAACTTTTCCAATTTTTCTTTCACTAAAAACCTTATTCGGAATACTACCAACATTTAAAAAAAATTAGCCTAAATATGTGTTTTAATAGTATGTATTTTATGTAGAGTGATTTGTCTTTGGTATTACTGTTAAAATTATTGACGTTCATAATTCCACACAATCGATAATTAGTCACTCGTACCGGATTAAAAAGCTTTTATTTGTATTAGTCCAATTCAAACTTAATAGATTATAAGTCGTATAATCCATGTAAACACACGTAATTTTGCTGAATTTTTTTCCTGCAATAGATAAGAAAGTAATAAGCATAATTATTCTGCTCTTTTAAAAACGTACATATTTATGTATATTTAAATTTTCATGCTCTCAAAAGCAAGTAATTAAAAATTAATTGATAATGCATTACGTAGAACATATACCTCTGCGTAATCACTAGCTTCATTAAAATTAAATGCTATCTTGCAGGAACAGTTTAGAGCAGTAACCATTAAGCCTTATAAATGTAGCTAACGCTAGGAATTAAAAATTAAAAATTCAGGATGCTTTAGTATCTTCGCAGTGCCTTGTTTGTGTATTTTTCTGCGACACAAACCCGCGACAGTCGGTGGATTTTTACAAAAGATAAACACATTTAATAAAAGCTGACCACTATGTACAGGGATAATTATTTTTCATTTCGTTGGAAGCCATTTTTAACTGCGCTGCAGATAACAATGCAGGGTGTAGTGCCTATATCGTCTAGTGAGGGTACAAGTGCTGCGTCTTTTTTACATTCAAATTATAACTAAAGTCATAAAACGTTATTAACCATTTTTCGTAATAGAAAAACGGGGTTGAATTATAAACTTAACCAAACAATTATTCTGACAGATTAAAATTTTGTTTTTTAAAAGATTAATTGTCAGATATTGTACGAATCTGTCTAGAGGAGTTTAGTTTGATATAACACTAAAATCTATTAGCATATGGTACTTATACCTTTCTCTTTGTTATTTTCTGATCAAATATTTGTACGCATGTAGCCTTATTCAAGTAATTATGCGTCGTATATTATGCAAGGACCTCAGTAGTAGTATATTAATTGCAAAATCAAAATCATATCGAAAAATTAAAATTTACTTACCTATGACAAAACTTCACATTCGGGCTGCCCTTAGAAGAAGGTGGTTGGGATAAAAATGATATTATAATAAATACGGCGCCATCACAAGTTTAAAACCCGTCGAAGTATATTGATTGCGAAGGCGTTAGTGTAATGCTGGTAGTAAAACATACACGAATAATTGAATCACGACAAACACCAAAAGAAAAGATAAAGTCATACAATTATAAGAAAAATTAAATGACATTATTTCAGTATTGCAAAGGAAAACAATTATTAAATATAAGCAATCAATTTTGTTAATTATAAAATTAATTTCATTAAATCATAAAAAATGCATTAAGCACTAATTTCCAAAAATCATCTATAGGTTACATTTTAATCTTATATAGTTTATATATAAAAATAAATTATTGCAAACACCCGCAGAGTAAATAATTAATAGCAATATGAATAAAAAAAATAATTTTGTAAAATATCTACTATGAAAATTTAAAACCAGGTTACACAAAAAATTAGTAAAATTTTAAAAGTATAGGAATTATTTAATAATTAAATTCAAAATAAAATAACAATAGTGATGTCAGCTAAAACACCTTGTATAGGATAAGCTCAATTACTTAATTTCAAAAAAAGAGAAGGTGATGCAAGTTGGATCAGCCTGTATATCAACTATATATATATCTTGACATTTATACCTATAAGTCACTGTCATATCATGTTATGTTTTTAATGTTTGTCAAACCCATATATTTTATGTCCTAGTGTGGCAATTGTAAGATAATTTATAGTTTACTTAACAGTTGTTAACGATTGTGTTTTAAGTCAAATATCCAACCCAAAATTCTACTATTATTAAAGTAGTAACTATTTCATATTATATTATATTATATTATATAATATTATATTATATATATATATATATATATATATATATATGTCTAATATGATTTTTCTGCTTAAGCACTGAGTAATTAAGGTAAATTTTAATTAGAAAAATTTACCGCCCAGGGTGAGATTCGAACTCACTTTTCCCGATCTCATGTCAGGCGCTCTAACCAAATGAACCACCTGGGGGCTTTGTGAGTCCGAGTCTACTTGCACGTCTTGAATCTCATCAAGTCATAGATGTTAATATATACAGGGTGTAGATAAAGTATGGAACAAAATTAATATTTCTGTTATCTTCGGTTTGATGGAAAAACCCTGAAATAGGTCGATTTTGTTTTTATCCTGAGCACTTTATAACATCGTGAATTTAATTCTGTCGTCATCTGGTTGCGCGCGGGCGTGACATCATTGGTTTTTTCAAATGGTAACCCGCCACATTTATTACCCCTTGTCGTTAGGTATTCCATTGTGCATGCAACGGTATAAAAAGTTTGGTACCTTACATAACAATTTTTGGGAGAAAAATGCTTTCGAATTTCAAAAAATTAAAATTTTATTTCTAATGAAAAACTAATCAAAAATTATTTTAAAAAATCAGATAAATTATAATCCGAAGTTTATCTTGGATTGTCGTCAAACAAGACGCCAAAAAATGTCAACGGAAGTGTTCAAATTGTCCGCCATTGGCCATTTGTCACTGGCCGAGACGGACGTACACGCTTTCTACGACACGTCATATTGACAGTTCATTACTTGGTGTTTGAACTTATCCATTCACAATACTTGCTCCATTGGTAGTGTTAAACGTGCATTGCGAAAATGGCGAATTTGAGCGAAAAAGAGCGGATTCAAATTCTCATTATTGTTGGTTGTGGTGATAAAATACGTAGCCATGAAGAAGCCTGTCAGTTTTTCAATGCAGAAATTCCAAACCGCGCACCGATTTCGCGGTCAACGGTGAGCAAAATTGTCGCAAAATTTGCTGAAACTGGTAGTGTAAAAGACAGGGCTCGTCAAGGTCGACCAAGAATTGAAGAAGATAGAAGGGTCAATATTCTCTTGGAACTTCAGGACAACCCCCACACTTCAACAAGGAACATTGCCAGGGATCATGCAGTCGATTTTACCACAGTAGCCAAATTGCTGAAGAAGGAAAAACTTCATCCGTACAAAATCAATCGGGTTCAGGAACTGAATGAAGATGACTTCGACCGCCGACTCGAGTTCTGTGAACAAATCATGCTACGGTGCGATCAGAATCCCGGATTTGTCGACAATGTGGTTTTTAGTGACGAAGCAACTTTTACCTTGAACGGTGAAGTGAATCGCCACAATTGTAGGTACTGGTCGGGCGAAAATCCTCGATGGGTTCGAGAGGAGCACACCCAACACCGGCAAAAAGTTAATGTATGGGCGGGAATAGTGGGAGATCGCATTGTGGGGCCTTTCTTTCTGGACAGAAATTTAAACGCTGAAACATACTTACATTTCCTAAGATTTACGCTAGTGCCAACATTGGTAGAATTATTTCCGGATGAAAACACCCCCGACAAGCCTCACCCCAGAATCTGGTTTCAACAAGATGGAGCACCTCCACATTTTGGCTGGCGTGTTCGGAGTTACCTCGACGAAATTTTCCCCGGGAAATGGATCGGACGAAGGGAAACAATTGAATGGCCTGCCCGTTCGCCAGATCTCACACCACTTGATTTTTTTCTATGGGGTCATGTGAAATCAAAGGTGTACACCAATAAGCCAAATAACTTGGATGATCTGAAACATCGTATCCGCGAGGAAATGCGAAATATTGGTGCAGAGACAATACGACGTGTCGTAGAAAGCATGTACGTCCGTCTCGGCCAGTGTCAAATGGCCAATGGCGGACAATTTGAACACTTCCGTTGACATTTTTATGGTGTCTTGTTTGACGACAATCCAAGATAAACCTCGGATTATAATTTATCTGATTTTTTAAAATAATTTTTGATTAGTTTTTCATTAGTAATAAAATTTTAATTTTTTGAAATTCGAAAGCATTTTTCTCCCGAAAATTTTTATGTAAGGTACCAAACTTTTTATACCGTTGCATGCACAATGGAATACCTAACGACAAGGGGTATTAAATGTGGCGGGTTACCATTTGAAAAAACTAATGACGTCACGCCCGCGCGCAACCAGATGACGACAGAATTAAATTCACGATGTTATAAAGTGCACGGGATAAAAACAAAATCGACCTGTTTCAGGGTTTTTCCATCAAACCGAAAATAACAGAAATATTAATTTTGTTCCAGACTTTATCTACACCCTGTATATACAGGGTGTCTCAGCTTTTGCGTTACAGGCATTATCTACTTTCCCTTTATAGTTATCAAAAAACTTTTCAAATAAAAGTTACTTGATATTATGATGTGTCGAAAATGACAAATAGAGGATTTTATTTGCTCGTGACCTTGAAGGAGATTTTAAGGTGAACTTTGTTTTTTTTAATGGATATATGTATTTTTTAATATTGCATCTTATTTTTCAAAAGCTAATAAATAAGTTTTATTTGATGCATTTTTTATTTTGCCGTGTCAGTTTTGACACAATTCAGATAAACTTGTCAAAAGTAAAAAGTTGTGTTCTGTCAGTCAACAACTGTCAGTCTTGCTTAAATCACAAAGATTTGACTTGCGTTATCCGCAGCTTTTTAATATGCCACTTATATACAACTCCAACGAATATGTAGATATGTTAATAGTCTACGGAGAATGCAGAAGGAATTCCCGAGAAGCTGCAAATTTGTATCGAGAAAGATTTCCGGAACGTCATCATCCATCACATACAACATTTAATAGAGTAGAAGCGAAGTTACGAACTGGTTCATTTCCCTCTACCGTAAAACATGCTAACCATAATGCTCCTGCTAGAAATGAAGAAAATGTAATCAACATTTTGGCTTATGTAGCTGTAAACCCCCATGTTTCACTTCGACGTTTGGCAGAAGAAATTGGCGTTAGTAAAGCTACAGTACATAGAATTTTAAAAGGGCATCGGTACCATCCATTTAAAGTTCATTTATCACAAGAATTAAGACTAAACGATTTACAAAGACGCCTGGATTTCATTGCACGATTGCAAGTTCTAGAAGATGAAAATCCAAATTATCTTAATTGTATTTTGTGGAGTGACGAAAGTCGCTTTCACAATAATGGTGTTGTGAACAAACATAATGCGCATTATTGGTCCAACCAAAATCCGCGGTGGATGGAGAAAGCACGCTTTCAAACAGTGTGGGGAACCAATGTATGGTGTGGAATGTTTAATGGGCATTTAATTGGACCCCACTTTTACGAAGGAACCCTGACAGGACAACGTTATTTACATTTTTTACAAAATGTGCTTCCCGATTTAATGGAAGATATTCCTCTTAATGAAAGACGAGACATAATTTGGCAACAAGATGGTGCTCCGCCCCATAATGCGCAAATTGTGACGAATTATTTAAATGCGCTGTACCCCAATGGATGGATTGGAAATAGAGGTTCTATCCCTTGGCCTGCTCGTTCCCCGGATTTATCGCCTGTTGATTTTTTAATGTGGGGTTATTTAAAGGAATTTGTATATCAAGTTCGGTCGGCAGATCTTGATGATCTGAAAAATCGAATTCGCATGGGATGCCGGATTATGACTCACGGAATGATACTTTCATCTTGCAACAGAGGATTAAGACGTCGTTTGGAAGCTTGTGTCCACGCTGATGGAGCCCAATTTGAACATTTATTAAATTAATGCCTCTTGTTTTGTTTTCTTATCCAACTACATACAATAATTTGAGATATTTATTATTGAAATACTTACTCTTTATTTTTTTAATTTTTTTTGCACTGAATTACTTACTTATAATTATCGTATTCCTTTAAGTTAATAAAAATTGCTTTTGACAAGTTTATCTGAATTGTGTCAAAACTGACAAGGCAAAATAAAAAATGGATCAAATAATAGTTATTTATGTAACAAGTCAGTAAAGTGATACTTTATCGAACGAGTCTGATTTACGAGCCAAGCGAGTGAAGCGAGCGCGGCGAGTAAAAGACGAGTTCGATAAAGGTACTTTACTGACGTGGTGCATACAAAATTTTATCGCCAACCGTGAAAATTGTTAATTTAAGAAATAAAGATATAATAACTTATGACAGTTTATGACAGTGACAAACGATTTATTTTTAAAGTCATCAGTCATGGCTACGCTGACAGATATTAGCGGCAGGTAAAGTACTTTATTGTACAGTACGATAAAGTGTTTCTTTACCTCCGTAAAACGCTATGGTAACGCATCACTTTACTGACGGTTGGCGATAAAAGTTATTTATTAGTTTTTGATAAATAAGATGCAACATTAAAAAATGCATATATCCATTAAAAAAAACAAAGTTGACCTTGAAATCTCCTTCAAGGTCACGAGCAAATAAAATTCTCTGTTTGTCATTTTCGACACATCATAATATCAAGTAACTTTTATTTGAAAAGTTTTCTGATATCTATACAGGGAAAGTAGATAATACCTGTAACGCAAAAGCTGAGACACCCTGTATATATACCAAAGTTTATGATCGTATACGGAATACTTCAAATATAATTTTCAAAAACATTGAATTTTGCAGATAAATGCGGTAATATGTGAAACTTTTGATTTAAAGCTTAGACTATCTTATTACTTTTTGACTAAGAATTGTAGATACAGGGAATACAAAAATGTAAAAACTTACAATGTTCCAATTAAAAAAATATTCTAAACAAATTTAAAAAGTGTTTCTGAAATGATAGGAAAAAGAACTTCTTTAAAAAAATTATATTTCATTCGCTACGTACATACAGAATAAATTTATATTTAAGAAATATATAAGAGCTAGAATAGTTGATCTTTGTTTCAGGCAACGACCATACTACGCTGAATAGACCAGTTCTCGTCCGATCACTGAAGTCAAACAGCATCGGGCGCGGTTAGTACTTGGATGGGTGACCGCTTGGGAACACCGCGTGTCGTTGCCTTACTTTTTACTCCAAATTTAAAGTCAACTGTTATATACTCTGTATTTTAATTCCGCACACCACCTTTATATTTTAGCACTAAAAGTGGGGAATTCGATTGGTTCTTTTTGTACCTAAATGACTTTATTTGACAGTCATTTGACAGTTGCATTTTGTATATTTTCCGCGCTTTTTTCTATTTTGCTTTCTCAGTTCTTGTATTTAGCTATACAACAAAAATAGTTCTTTTTAGAACTCTTGGAACGTTTATTTAGTGTCTACCACAATATATCATGGACCCAGTGCTGAGGACAAATAGAATAGAAACCTGCTTATTTCTCCACCGTGGAACGCGGTCGATTTGGTCACTTGTCCCTTATTGAAAAGCAAATACTTCTCAATACTTATTAGCAGCTGAGAATTTAAAATGCTAAAACAGTACAAGAGAAATAGCATCGCATATAATGTCCACAACAAGCAATATTGTATTTTCTTAGGTTACGTGTCATTTTTCTGAAGTTACCCATATTCTATTATTGCATGTGTTACAAGAAGTATGTACAGTTTATAAAATTATAAAGAAATGGAATATGGTAAACACTACATAAACATTCTGAGTTCTAAAAAGACTATTTTTGTTGTGTAAGAACAGAGAAAACGGAAGAGAAAAAAAGCATGGAAAATATACAAAATGCAACTATCAAATGAGACATTTATATACGTGGAACAAAAAGGGCAACGACACGCGGTGTTCCCAAGCGGTCACCCATCCAAGTACTAACCGCGCCCTATGCTGTTTGACTTCAGTGATCGGACGAGAACTGGTCTATTCAACGTGGTATGGTCGTTGCCTGATATAAGTAGTAGCTATTTGAGCTCTTATATATTCCTTAAATATAAATTTATTATATATATGTACAGCTAACCACATATAAGTTGAGAGGTCATCGGCGCAGATGAAGAAATGAGAGAATGCACGATAGAGATGGATACAGCTGCACAAATGCATGCGTGTACGCCCCGCTACTACCACTCCCCCTATGTCGATTGCGCATATGACATTACAAAGTAAATGAAATATATTTTTTTAAAGCAGTTCTTTTTCCTATCATATGTGAATTAATAATAAAAGAATTTAATGCAAGCACTGGACCTAATTAAATTAACATGACGTATTTTTGTCTAAAAGTATTTTTTTCTAAGTAAACCACAAGCTTTCCAACTAAAACAAATGAAACGCTATTACATTAAAAATATCTATTACTGATCTATTGTTCCTTTTTAATATAATTCTGTTAACTTTATGTTTTTTATTTGAATTTGTTTAAAGAATAAAGTAAAACTGCCAGCATATGTCATGGGGTAGTAAATGTTTGCAAGAGATGTAGGAAACTACATTTGTTAATGGAATTCTTACTACAGAAAAGTATTTAGACATCTTAGAATAGTATCTGTTCTCGACAATGGAAAAAGCTTTCCTCTAAACATTTCATTTTCAATAGTACGGCAACGATATTAGTCAAATGGTTCTGAGATAATTTCATTCTTAAAGATATCGATCAATCTTGACTGGTTTCCTATTGAGACTCTTTAGCATAAAACCATAAACCAGTTGCGCGCAACTCCCAGTAGATCAATTCCAAAACCTAACTCAAATGAAACTGAGGTTGCTTTAGTGCACAAGATTGTTATGTTGTTAAAAATAAAAAACGTAAAAGTCATGTTCTTAATGATAATGCCTTCCACATGAAAATTCGTCTAATTTACTTTTTGTTTAATTTGTTGTTTTTTCTTGCTTCTTTTTTTCGATGGATTTACAACCCATTTTAGGTTTTAGCTTTTAGGGAAAGGGGGATATTGATGAAAAGGCTATAATCTATATTTTTTCCCTAATACTCCCATTTAGCTTGTCAACCCCATATCTCGCAGGTTTTGCCAATACCATCATAGTATTTTCCCCTAAACAGGAAATTATATTTAAGCCGTCGAAATGTAATTAAGACAGAAATTTTACACAAAGAAAATTACAATTCGATTCGTTTATGTTTTTTTTTGGGGCATATTCAGGAATAATTTCGTAATATGTTTGCCGATTTGACTAAATCTGCTATTGCTAAAAACAGGAGGGTCTCCAGGTGGCCCCGTATAAATTTAATCCAAAATCTGATTCTGAAAGACACAGCTAAGTGACCTTTTTTTAATGCTGGGTTTAATTGGAGTCGTTGAAGCGTGTATATATCAATGGTCATATTTTAATATGACCATTAAGCCAATAATTGCCATTCTGCCTAAAAGACCCGATTTGTCCCATTATTCCTTTATTGAAAAAAATATTTGTAAGCTGCAGGAGTAGCACAATCATTAATTCTGTCAATGTTCTTGATATATACAACAAGGCCCTATTTTGGTGGATGCGCGGGTTTTGTTTATTAATTTATTACATCAAAGCTTTTTTGCAAATTGAGTACAGTCACAGACTTTATTTTTAACTTACTCTTTATTCCATAAAGACAATGCAAATTCACGGCCAATTACTTTCTAAGCAACAGCTGATGTTTTCACTTTTGTAATTAATTGAACAATTCAATATACAAATACGAAGAAATAAAAGGGATATCTAGAAAAATATTTTAGAATACCTTAAAACTGTAAACATTGAAAACGAGAAAAGAGGTAGTACACGATGATAGCAGATATGTCTTATCTAAAAAAGTAAGAAAATTAGAATGCAAAATTTTTGTGATTAAATATTCCTTCCTAAGTTTTGAAATTTGCATATTGAATGCTGCATATTTCTTTCTGCATTATCTGACATTGGAAGTTATATGAGATTTTGGTTATGATAATTATAACATTTTATTAGTTTCTTAGTTTATTTGACTGTCATACGAAAAATTATAGATGTAAATGTGTGAACTTCTTGAGCAAATACATCATATAACTTATATCTCTTGCAAACGAGGATAGGATAGCATAAATATAAATATAACTTAAAATATACCTCTGATATATTTGAGCAAGTATTCAGGTGTAGGTTGTAGGTACACTTATTTAATCCTTAATCATATAATTTAAAGTGTCTTTTTTGTAAATATACTAAAATCCAGTTTACTCAGTAGGAAAGAAAAAATATTAAATAGTTGATAAAATTGTTGAAGATACAAACCACATAACTTTCATACCATATTTTAATTACCCGATATAGTTTCTTCAAGAAAAATCCAGAAGTTGAAGAATATTAACTTCCTATGACATAGGTAACACCAACAACAATGTTCTCAAAAGAGTTATATGTATTTATTTTGTTATTTATATTTAGTTTTTCTACTAACTAAAGATCACGCAGTCACGCGAAATAGAAGTAAAAGGATTATTATTATCAAAAAATATAATTGATTTTGTTCGGCTTTATAATATTGTTGTTTCTCCTTCTCAATATGAAAGTTACATTCGTACATTTTTGACGTAATCCAAAAACCTTTGGATTACTGCAAAGCCTAAAAAAATCAATAATAATTTATTCCAATAATAATCCGTTTTATAAACCCTTCCCTCAATATTCAATTGACATATTTAATATCTAATATAATTGATTGCATGGTAAATCTCAACCATAATAACATGTATACAAATTACGTTATTTATTAGATATCTAAATAATGTAATTAACACGTTTCTTAAGATTATTCCATGATTGTACCAACAACAAAGTATTGTTCACACAATGCTATGAAAATACGGAATTAGTTGTACAACTGTACAAAAACCTCATAACCACGGTTGGTGCTTACCATTCAAAATATTGTAAAGCAACTCCCACTTGTGAGTTTGTTAGCAAACTTGGGATGACTTCAGTTGTAGATAGATGCGGAAGTTTTATACAACAAAAAGGGGGAGCCATCTTTCTGGTTTGAAACTTTAATTAATTTCCTGTATCAAGTTTCATTTTAGCAAACATTAACCGTACCATCGAGATCCGCGTGCATATGTTCCCCAATTTAAATGCACGAATGTGTTTGACAAGGATGCCGCCCGTTTAAAATTGTACCGGTTTATATTAAAATAAAGGCAGTAGTCTAGTAGTTATATATGATTGCACACGGCACCATTTCAAACGTCAATTTAATTAAATTCATAATGGCTTGAAATAAATTTTTAGCTGTTACATTTGGTATCGTTGCAGTTTTTTTAATGTAGATTTTGTCGTAATGATACTATCAAACATTTTTTTGTATAAGCGTTATTATTTAATTGTTCTACCGATGTATGTACTTGAATTCAACTTAATTATGAAATTTGACATTAAAGAAGATTAATGTAAAGTTTGTCTTTAAAAAACATACATTATTTTAAAACTATATCTCTAATGTGAAAGCATTTGCTTAATTAAAAACTTTGCATCTCTGTAGCTAGGTGATTTTCTTCTACCTACCTATATTAGAATATACTTCAAAAGCCGATTGATTGAAGATTGATTTGTAATTATATAATAAACATATAGAATTTGACAACCCCTTTATGGCTTTTTGCCCTACTTCTCTTAATCAATAGTTTACTCTAATTTAGAATAAGGCATGGCCACTGACTCGAGATATGTTAATTAGTAGTCATGCGTGCGATATGAATGACTACTGCTTTTGTAGGAAAGATGACTGTTTCCATCTACCTATATGAAAATTTAAGAAATACGGTTTTTGTGTTTAATCGGAACCATCAGTTATGAATTGACTCCTAAGTGCATTTGTTCGTTGTTGTTTTAGCAACATATATTGAAATTCAAAAGGAAGTAATTATAAATAATCGAAACAATTTTAACTTTCGACTGGTAACGTGCACATTCTATGGCATAACTGATGAAGTGGTACCTAGTAGGACCCCAGAAATGTCTTCTTAATTCCATAGCCGTTAGTATGAAAACATCATAGGTATCGTTGAAATACTGTTTATGTAATTTATTTGAATATTTGAATAGAAATGAATAATTCATATGCTGCAAGAAGAGGGGGATGTACAGGTAATAGGAATTATATCTACGGAATACTATATTAAATATTTACCAATTTACTATTATTCTTGAATATAGGTACCTTAAATAAAAAATATACATAATACTTTTACAGATTACATGTGGATAAATAATAACAAAAGAGTAAAAGTGAAATACATAAATATAAAAAAAGGCAACTGCAAAAAAGCTTTAATTTTTTTTCTATATATTTCTTACATCTGTAGATCTAATATACTCTACTATCGCTACAGTCGAGTTTTACAGTAGTTATACATGTTCCTAATTTTTTTGTCATTCTTCTGTGGACCAATTCCACATATTTTTCTTTTGTTGTTCGGATTTATTTCGGTGGGTTGTTCAATAATAGGTTTTTCTAGTATTCTTCCTATACTTGAACACAATTCCCGAGGTAGTTTATCAAACGTCTATTCATATGATTTTTTACAATCTGTTTAGAAATTAATTTTATAAACTGCGCTCCTTGAATGACTTTATTGTCTCAGTAACTTCGATACAACCTATTGGATTTAGAGTAGAGCATAAAACACGATCATGGATCATCGTTTGGTGAATCTATTTATACTAATAATTTACACATTTTTGTCGAGGGTGGCTACTCCTCCCTTGGTCTCATTATAACAAAACTAGTATTTTAGCTTTTCATAAATAATGGAAAAGTAAAATAATAATTAAATGCATGTCTATGATAGATCAAGATCTTTTAATAAAACTGCATAGATAGTAGCGGATGTTCTATAATTGTTCACATATTTACTTTTGCACATTTCTTATCTGCATTATATCTTGTCAGTCAAAGAAACTTTTTAGATGAGAGCTTGCTGCCCAATAGTCATTATAAATATACTATTATAAAAATAATTTCTTCAAGCATCAGCGGGTATAAGAACTTTTAAACGATATCTGTTAGGCTTATTCGGTATATATATTCTAAAATTTTCAACGACCCCTGAAGCCTATAAGCAGTTCGTCTATGCATCTTAGTTCCCCAAGAGAATACTGCCTTCGACAATTTATTACAATTTCATTAAATACCCATGGTATTGCTGCTTTTGCATCTTCTTCTTTCTTTTGCCCTCGATCTTTTTTATTTAAGAAAGGTAAACAAGCCAAGATAATTCGTAGCCTCTGCAAAGACATTATACATCGAAACATATACAGAACTGTGCAATTTGCTGAATATAGGTATTACAAATCTTCGTTATTGGATTTGAAGACAGAAATGTTATAGAAGGGATCAAACAACGCTCAAAATTCTGTCATATCCAAATAATTCAATTCAATTTTATCGTTACGTCCATATTTTTCTCTCATCTCTGACAGATTTTTATTTGTATATTTGAGAATCTTAGCCAGTATATCATCTAATAATAAGCACAATCCTATTTGCATAAAAGCTTAGATGTTCCAATATTACTTGTATCGCTCCTGAGACCGGGTAAATGCGACAAAATGTTATGTTTCTGTGTTCTAGTTATCTGTTTACGAGGTTGTGACGACGACTTGAAACGAGTTTTACCGTAAAAAGTATTTCATTTTTTGAACTGACTCGTTTTGATCTTCTTTAGAACTGCTTTCATTTATCTCCTCTTCGTCGCTTGCATCAGAATCTTCATATTCGCCAACCGTGTTGTGCTGGCCGTCTAAATCCATTGATCAGATCTGTCTATATCATTAGCCTCACTTTCAACCTTTTCATATCACTTTTACAGAGTCTTCTCGAAATTAGAATCACCAAAACATACTAATTGGGCGAAGATCGTCGTAACTGGCAAGACTGCTAACTTTAAAAATAGGATGAAATGTTGTTATTTTTTCATAGAGTGGGGAATCAACCGTTCTCCAAGTAAAAGTTTACCAAATGTTTGATACACGGATATATGTGCCGCATGCATAATTTCAATATTTTAATATACAGTGCGTTCATGATGAAAGGAACAAATTCGTTTAAAATTCTTGTATTTATTTTGCAGAAAAACGCTCGGACCGGTCGATTAGTATTTTTAGTTGTAAATTTTTTGACATAAGAAAATTATATACAGGGTGTCTAAAGAAGAACATATGCAGCAATCATTGTTTTTTTTAAAGGAACATACTGTATATTATGCCATATTTGAATTGCATGGTAAATTCTAAACACTTTTTGTGTAACATACCATATCCCCAAAATCAGCGGTCTTCGGAATAATGACGTTTGAAATGTGATGAATTAAAAAAAATACATGAAAATCGATTAATTTGAAGTAGAGTTTTTTGTTGAAGATAAAATTTACAATACCAGGTTGTTTTTGTTGGCTTTTAAAAAAATGTTCAAGGTGTCCTTGTTCAATTTAAACATTTTATTTCATTACCTATGTGTATTTTAATTTATCACAAAACTCATTATTCCGAAAACCGCTGATTTTGGGGATATGGTATGTTACACAAAAATGTGTTTAATGTATTTAGAATTTAGCCTACAATTCAAAAATGGCATAATATACAGGATGTTCCATTTAAAAAAACCAATGATTGCTGTATATGTTCTTCTTTAGACACCCAGTATATAATTTTCTTATGTCAAAGAATTCTAAACTAAAAACACTAAACGACCTGTCCGAGCGTTTTTCTGCAAAATAAATACAAGAATTTTAAACGAATTTGTTCCTTTCATCATGAACGCACTGTATATATATATACAGGGTATATCACGACGAGATTTCGTTAGAACAATATAGAAAACTAATAAGAGTTTAGTTTTGATATTTCTCTAATATTAGTTTCGCCTTAAGCTCTTTCGATTTAAAATAGTTTTGAATTTTTTGCTTCTTCCGGTTACACCGGAAATGGATATCAACTTCCTTATTTTAAATGGAATACCCCATTTTTTATGATTGATTCGTTTTTCCAACTTAATTCTAAGGATACTTTGTCTGATAAACTTTCCCTCTAAAGTTAGCCATTTTGAAGTATTTCAATTCTTCTAAAAAAATTGAAAGCTGCAGACTATTACTCATAACAACATTCCCAATAATTGAATGCATGCACATATTTAAAATTTTAGATAATTATTTTGGAAAGTGTACTGCTTCAAATGCGGTATTATTAACTTTCCAAAATAATACAGGGTGATCAGAAAACCACGTTAAACATTTCATCCAGAAAATATCAATATCTTGTTATTTTTAAATAGCAACCTAGATTTTTTTCAACTTCGTTGGATTGCACGTTCAAAATTAGGGGCAGTATGTATTTACTTCTCTATAACTAAACGTTTTAATTTCAGAGTTATTTTGGAAAATGTATCAATTCCTTTAAAGTTTTATTTTGTATAATCAGTTAGGCTATGGAAACTTATGGACATAAATAAAAACAAAACAAGTCATCGTTGAATAATGTCCTAAAACATTTAAATGAAAACTACAAAATATCGAGAAGAAGTAGTCTTAATAATAGTTTCTAATAATCTTAAATAAAGTTTTCAAACACATCACCACCTCTTTCTAAACACTTTCTTACTCTTTTTAAAATGTTCGTACGCGTGGCACGCTGAATCATGATACCGTCTAGATTACTGAACGCGCGTCGCACTCTGGCCATCATACATTCTTTCGTGGTAGCAAGTATACTGTATACTTTATCTTTAACATGGTCCCAAATAAAATAATCTAGGGTCGTTAAATCGGGTGATCGCGGTGGAAACCTATAAGGTCCTTTATTTCTGATCCATCTATCATAATACTATATTATGCAATGAGCATTTAATGATAGCTATCAAGACACGAGTAAGAAAATTACAATACGAGGCGAAGCCGAGTATTGTAATGAATACGAGTGTCTTAATAGCCATTAAATGCGAGTTGCATACACTACTTTTTCTACGACCCCATAAGAAAACATTATTTTTTGAACATTCCATTTCATAAATTGAGGTTAAAATTTTCCATGCACCTTCGCGAATTTAGTTGGTAATAAATTGTTCGTGGTTACTAAGGCTTGTTCCATAATTTCTGGTGGACTCAAATTTTACATTTCACTGTCATTATCCCTCATTTTTACCGTTTATATTTTCAAAAAAGCACAAATTGTAAGTACTTTCTTGTAAATTGCAGAGAACTGTCACATTTATTTAATTTGTATATCTGTCAGATATGCAGTCGCCATATTGAATATTGTTTGAATATTGGAATGTCGCATTCCTATTGGATATAAACTTGTATCATAATGAAAATCTGTATCGTAATGGACATCATTAAAGCACAGCTTCGGCATATCTAATAATACAATTAAAGTATGGGAGGAGAAAAAATATGTTGTCTAATACTTCTCCAATAGCTCTGGTACTATGTGCTAGTGCACCATCTATTTGAAACCATACACTACGAGGTTCTTCTGCGGACAGTGTATTTAAAGCTAAATTTATGACGTTTCTTAAGATGTCTATAAATTTTCTTCATAAAAATGCAAAACAAATATTTTGCCATATTTAATAGCACAAAATACACTAAAACTCCAAGACTCTTGGAAACGTCGTTGCCTAACAACTCGAGAATTATCTTCGCACCAAAAATGGCTATTGTGTCGATTAGATATTTCATTTCTACAAAACGTTCCTTCATCTGTCCATATAAGATTTTTTGTGAAATCGTCGTCTTCTTGTGATTTAATTAAAAACCACTTACAATACCGCGCTCTTGTTACAAAATCAGCTTCACTAATATGTTGAACAGGTTGAAATTTGTAAGCGTGCCACTTGTTCTTTTTCAAAATTCGATGTATGCTCATTCTGGATGCACCTACTTCAGCTTCTGCATCCTTTAGAGAATTACTAGGATGTGCTATAAAGTATGCAAGTGCTGTTACCTCCACATTTTCACTATCAACAACATGTTTTCTATTGGTTGTTTATATTTATTCACATGAATTTCCATGGCCTAACCGATAATACAAAATAAAACTTTAAAGGAGTTGATACATTTTCCAAAATAACTCTGAAACTAAGACGTTTACTTATAGGGAAGTAAATACATACTGCCCCTAATTTTGAACGTGCAATCCAATGAAGTTGAAAAAAATGTAAGTTGCTATTTAAAGATAACAAGATATTGATATTTTCTGGATGAAATGTTAAGTTTATAATATCGCATTTGAAGCAGTAAACTTTCCAAAATGATAACCTAAAATTTTAAATATATGCATGCATTCAATTATTGGGAATGTTGTTATGAGTAATAGTCTGCAGTCTTACAAAAATTGCAATACTTCAAAAATGGCTAACTTTAGAGGCAAAGTTTGTGAGACAAACTATCCTTAAAATTAAGTTGGAAATACGAATCAATCATAAAAAATGAAGCATTTCATTTAAAATAAGGAAGTTGATATCCATTTCCGGTGTAACCGAAAGAAGCAAAAGTTCAAAACCATTTTAAATCGAAAGAGCTTAAGGCGAAACTAATATTTGCGAAATTTCAAAACTCAACTCTATTTAGTTTTCTATATTATTCTAACGAAATCTCGTCGTGATATACCCTGTATATTATCACAACCACATGCAGTGAACGAAAGCCACTGCTCCAGCTACATCGTCCACAGTAGCAAGAGAGAATGTGAATGTATTGAGATTGAAACGGTTGATAGTGTAGAAGTTGGTTGCTTCCATACAGTCGTCATCATATTTATCAATGTGCTTTCCACGTATTTTTCAAATTATTTTGGGATGATATTGAACGCAAGAAAGCTCTTTTTACGTTTCTAACTGTGGAAAACAGTGGTATTACGCAACTATTTGTAATAATTAAAATTCCCTGGCTCTCTGGGGTGCTTATACTTCGACAGAGCCCGATGCCGAAGGCATACCCTTAACTTGACGACGTCAGTCAGCCAGGGAGCTTTGGGCTTTGTAATGCGTATTATCTCAATATGAGCGTAAACGTCAAATAAATGAGAGTGTTTTTAAAAAATGTAACCGTATCATGTATGTTGTTTATGAAACATATATTGTTTCACGAAATATTGAACAGATCAGATAGACATTCAGAATAAGATAAGCATTTGCAGTCACTAATAAATTGCAGATCAACGGCAGTATATACAATTCATCTATTTAGCTATCTGGTCTGTGTGTTTCCTTACTATTTTCTACATACCATTGTCTTTCATAATAGATTAAAGTAAATGTCTGTAATACAAACTATGTCTATTGATTTATATTGCGCGGTCATAAGCTTTTGCTGTAGCAGTACAATGTCGTTTAGAGATATCAACCATTAAAAACGAAACGATTATTTCCAAAGTATTGTGTGATAAAATAACTTTATGTATTATATTGTGTAATATATACAAATAACAACGTTTTACGAGGAAGTAGTTTCAGAAGTAACAATATTAAAATGTTTGCTCGTCACCGAATAATTCGCTTTGTTGTTGATTGCAATAAGCTAGGCACATAAACCGTAAGAGATATACAACATGTTGTTGGCACAGTTGTGACAGTAAAGTTTCGCAAGAGCACAGTCGAGTGGCGTTTTATTTGAAGCTGTGCATTCGCTAACAAGACAACTACATAGTTATTAAGTTCCTGGTGTAATTATATTGCGTCTCAATCTGGAGACATATACAGATGACACTGTCTGATTAGTTTCGAAATGGCATAGTTAATGCAATGCATGACGCTTAAACTAGTTTCTATGTATTTATATCTGCGACCTTATATTCGATTACAATATGCATTAATGTCGCCTTATAGTATCTGATACTGGTGGAATGGAAATGAACAGTTTTCTCGACTGATGTCCCAGTGATATATTACCATGAACCCAATAATTTTAGAAAATAGGAAAAATCAATAATTCCAAAAATAAAATATTTCAAATTAAAATTTGTTAATTGGGGTAAACATGTTTGAGTCTTTGTGTTAAGAACGTTTAATTTGTAAATATACATACTATATTCAGTATATGTTTATCTTACACTTAGTTTTAGTTACCTTAACAAATAATATTTAAAAAATAGTAAAATAATGTTTAGAAATAGTTATTTACGAACCAAGTGCGGGAAGACTACTTTCCCGCATGAGCGCACATTGTAAGCACGAGCGACCGCAAGAAGTGAGTGCTTTTAATTGCGCAAATGCGTGGAAGATGTCTTCATGCAAGTGGTTTGGACAATATTTTTTGTACGAACATTAAATTAAAAAAATATTATTGATTAATGTCATTGGTACCATACCTAACCTAAGATAGATTACCTAATTAATTGAAGCATTTCATGTACGTAACTATTACTCACCTTTCCCTAAAATTAAGTTATTATATTCTTACACATGGCAAACATGAGGTATTTATTCTTATATTTATAAATTTATAGTACATTTATTGCGTTTTTTGGTTTAAATACAAACAATTCCGAACTGCCAATATGAATGTCGATGTGGTGCAAATAGATGGCGATTGAATCTTACTTAAGATGTCGCTTAAAATATCGTCAAATAGATGGCGTCACAATTTTTTTGTAAGAAATTTTAATTATTACTCCTATTTCCCCAACTTTTAGTGAAGAATAGTGGAGGGAAGTAGTACTTTATAGACTAAATTTTATTACTACCAAGTTAGATTTTTTCTAAATGTCCCAAAGTGCCAATGTTTTTTTCAATTTTTACAGTCGCCTCAACCGGGAAAACGTATTTCCCAGTCGAGCTACACATGCGCCAAATGTCACTTTACAGGCGGTGAGTACAAAAAATACATTAAGACAGTGGTTCCCAAACTTTTCCGAGTCGCGGCGCTTTTTTCATTTACAATTTTTCCATGGCGCCCTATCCTAGGCAAAAGTAAGACTGATCGTAAGTAAAAAATAAAAATAAATAAAATTAGTGTATCTTCATTGTTTTAGATTGTGATGACAAAAATTTTCGACCTCGAGATTTTTGCAGATGTCCACGTTTTGAAGTCTCCTGATACCAAAAAAGTGGTTTTTTAAAAATCTCTCTCTCTCTCTCTCTCTCTCTCTCTCTCTCTCTCTCTCTCTCTCTCTCTCTCTCTCTCTCTCTGTGTGTGTTTGTGTGTGACAACGATAGCGGTTAAACCGTCGTAGATATCAATTCCAAATTTTGTATTTACGTGTATAATCTCCCTCTTGAGATCTGATTAGTTTTTCAGTAAAATCGGTAGACCGGAAGTAGTAGTTTACTTCAGTGAAAAAACGGAATTTTGCCAATATTACGTTAATTACTAAGTTTAAACAAATGTATATAGAATTTAAATGTAATCAAAATTAAATTGGAGAAAAATTGTATTATTTACAAAAGTTTTTCGAAATTCCTACCGGAAGTAGGTATTTTACTCTTATTGAAAATTAGTTTTTTGGGAATATCTCGCAAGTCATGCTTTCTAGGCAGGTACATTACGAGTATAATAGTTATTTACGAACCAAGTGCGGGAAGACTACTTTCCCGCATGAGCGCACATTGAAAGCACGAGCGACCGCAGGATGCGAGTGCCTTTAATTGTGCGAATGTGTGGAAGATGTTTTCACGCAAGTGGTTTGTACAATAAAGTCATTGTTTTAATACATCAAAATTCAGCACAAACATAAATGCAACAGGCAATGATCGTTGTTTACTATGACATTCAAATATAGTTCCTTGATATTGTATTATTCAATATTAGATGTAACATATACCAACTCTCCTAACTATATTTACTTAAATTTTCTTTAATAAATATAAGCATTTATTTCATCTAAATTCTAATTTAATGATTATTTAACCATATATAATAAATATATATTCAAATTAACAACTTTTGGTACTTATATTGTTATTAAATTTTATTTAATCTAAATTGCAGTAATTACAATTTATTTAATTTTGTCATTACGAACGTCAGCAGTTTGATTGCGTAAAAGATAATCGTATTGAACGGCCAAGTAGTTATTGCCGTAGGTGATGCAATAAAAGCATTAGAGCCGTTCAAAGTTATATTCTTATAATTTGAAATAAACTATACATGCTGTGACGTTATATAGAAATTGAATGAAATTAATATAAATATTTATAAAGATAAGGTATACAGCGAATATTAACAGGGATGGCCCAAACGTTTGGCATTCAATTTTATTCTATATAACAGTTACAGCAATATGTTGCAGTCGTTGCAACCAATAAATTCAACAAGTCCACTACTAACGAAAATAGTTTCGTAATAGTAATCAATACATTCGTGATGTCACTAAGAAAATTAAGATGCTCTTTCTAAATATTGATGTTCACTGGATGATGTTAACAGGTCAGAAAGCTTTAAAAAATAATTTCTACAACAGGTCAAATAGATGAGAATTGGGCATTCGTACAAAACGTGTGAATGGCGATAAATTAAAATTGAAATGCCAAACTGACGTAAAATATATGATCTCCGAATCAATGCAGGTGTGCAAACATTAAACATCAAAATATTTCAAGATTTCAAGATTATAACAGTTGTATATACAAGTGTGACATTAATTTGCATTGTATAGGACTGTATGGGGTGATGTTCAAAAAAAACCTGTACTACTAAATTCTATCATGTCTCAAAGAACAAAGCGAAAAGTTTTTTTGTTTTACTAAGTATCTGATATACAAAAGTTATATTTAATAAGAAAATCTGTCACAGATGAATGAGTATTACATCGGAAGAACTATAGTGTTGCGTCTGGACTAATATTATTCCTAGAATTAATTGTTAATAAAAATGCATAAATTGAGCTAAGGTTGTTGGTGTCAGAACTAAAATTCATCGAATTTGTGTCTTTTTTAATCTTTATCATTTCTGATTTTCTGATATTTTTAAAATCTCTACATTGTTTAAATTCGGGCAATGATTATTTTTATTCATATCTACAGACAAGCTCGACTAATCTTTCCTGTACTTATATCAATTGTATGTGCTGTTAGTCTAGTTTTTAGTCTTGTAGGTATATATATACCGCAAAATCAAAAATTATATTTATAAAGGTTTGCCATGGAATGTAAAACGTCTGTCTTAAGTTATATCATTAAGTGTGGTTGCATCCGTTGTAAAAAATGCAATAAATATTTGAATTTTCAATGAGCAAGTCTATATGTCTTCCTTAATTTCTTAGGGCCAATTAAAAATTCAGATATCAGTATGGCAAGGAACACCCCTTCTCAGGGTTACCCTGAAGATAGCAAAGAATATCTGCCGAAACGTTCAAAATTCAACATTCAATAAACGATGGAAATAGCCCAAACACCTAGTCAAATTACATTTCAGTGTTAACAATTTCGCCGACCTCACTGAGAACATACGATTCTGTGCAAATATGGTGTTTCAGAATTATTAATTTATAAAAAAAAATATAACAGGATATGACATATTAATTGTGAAGTTATCTATGTATGAACATATTCACCTCTGTAATAAATACCATTTATTGTAATTCCTCATTAGCTGATATAATCAATTACATTTTTCCCTTTTGCAAACCAATGACGGATTATGAACAGATATTAATTGTAAATGAATCTGACTTTGGTCAGCTTGTAATTTGTACTATCCATTCACGTATATTACGGTTTCATGTTTTGATGATCTAATTTAAAATTAACAGTCGTTAGCTAATGTTAATGCTACAAAATATTCGATTTATGTATGACTGCTCATATTTCTAAATACAGAAATATTCATGCCACATTTTCTATTTATTGAATATTATATATGACAATTAATCTAACATAATGCATTGTAACATACATTATAAATTTATATTATAATGGTTGAAATGACATTTCATACATTTATAATTTATATCAGTTTATCAAAGCTAGTAATTTTACAATAGAGATAAATTATATCTACTATTAAATTACATTGATACAATTTTAATTACACATAAAAAATAGAATCACTCATTAAAGTACCTATTTTTAACCAAGGTTTATACAAAGGTATACTGCATTTAGATCATAACTGTTTTTACTTTTATTGATAAATTCGTAACGGTTTTGTAAAGAGAAAATTTAATAATTAGATGGTAGAGTGTAAGAAAACATTACATAAGATAACATTGGCAATTTTGTGACCAACGTTATGTTATAGAATTTTTAAATTTACTTGATATATTATGGAATTACTTTCAATGATTGCTTACTGAAATTTACATTGTAAACTGAAACCGCTTTCAATGCCTGCTTATTGAAACTTACATTGTAAATTTGTATAATTAGTGAGGGTAAAACGATTGACTATTCAAAAACAAATAAATTTCGTAATTATTTCGACTTAATATAGGTATATTATATTTGATGCACCAGAATAATCAAAAAACATAGTATCAATTATATATAGGTGGGTGTTATTTTGATTACCCTGAATATTTAAGATATCAGATATAATATTTACTAAGTCATAGCAATTATGACATTTATGTATTATGTATATATTCAGCTTTTGATATCTCGGATGTCTTTTGTAACAGAAAACGAATCACCTACAACGTAAATTATAGAAATTATGTAATATGTTTTTCTGTAAGATTTAAGGATTAGTTGGATAATAAGCTAAACATAAGTTTTATAAAGCACAAATATATTTTATTTTTAATTTTGGTAAATATTGAACGAGAAGTATAAATAAGTTATTCTAAACAAAATCTAAAGTAAGTTCCAATGAGTACAATACGTATACCGAAACGAAAAATAATTTTAATGTTAAAAATATGTATTCAAGTAAAATTAAAAATCTATGTATTTATTCATAACATCAAAAACCTTGTCGACAATCGAACGCACAGACACCGGTGTTTCGACCTATGAGGTCTTATCAGTATGCGTGGAGATTCTCGACAATAGCTTCAAGACTTAAATCGCTGCTTATGTCATTTTAGCGTGTTAAATGCAGTGAGAGTATCACAACGACATCTAACACCCAAAAGATGACACAGAAAAAGATTGTTAGATATCGCTGTGATACTCTCACTGCATTTAACACGCTAAACTGACATAAGCAGCGATTTAAGTCTTGAAGCTATTGTCGAGAATCTCCACGCACACTGATGAGACCTCATAGGTCGAAACACTGGTGTCTGTGCGTTCGATTGTCGACAATAGCACTTAATGTATGTGTGTATCTCAAACACATGCATATATGCATATACGTTTTACGTATAAAGGTATATATGTAAGTCACAGTAATTATTTACTGCTTGATGTTAGTTTTAACATCCATGTGTTCACACTTTTCATTTTCGATCAAAAACCTTCTTTCTAATGGGATTAACTTTTTTTTTTTATTTTGATCCGCTCTCTGGATGATAAAAACAGACCATGAACGCATCTTCAAAATTTTCGTAAGCATTCAAGTTTATTAGTTGGTCCATATAAATATAGTACTTAGGCAGGTTATCTTCTTGTCCTACATAAAATATAATACCATATTTAGAAAAATGTACACCGAGAAAAAGGTTATAGTAAAACTATTCTTCTATAGTAATAGCTTTGACAGTAGCGAATTAAGGACATTTTACGTACAAAACTATATTTACAAATTTACCTTTCTTTATTATACATGTTGCAGCCGGCAGATTGGCCTCCCTGACATCATCTAACGGATTCTACAAATAAATTATTTTTATAAAATCATGAAAACCTAATAAGTATTTTGTATTCTGTAAATCTGTAAATAGCACCAAAGTCCTAAAAATATTTTGTAATTGCTTCTAAAATTTGTTTAGTAGATGTGTTTCATTTTCATCCAATGTTAACTTTTAATTGTTTCAGATGTTTTAAATAACTGTTACTAGATTAATGTTGTTTAAATCTGATATATGTTATAAATATCATATTACAACTCTTACGTGTGCAATAGAAAGTAAAATTTTTCCAATTTCTATGTAAATGTTGGTATAAATCGTATTTCTCTGTCTAGTATAGTTAAATTTGTTTATTCTGCCATTGTTATAGTATATAAGCCTATCTATTTCAACTGCTACATCAATAAAAAGAAAACACTATTTCGTTGTCACCACAGTTATGTAGAAATGAACAGGACTAATGGCGGCTAATTTTGATGCGCATGCTCTAACTTAAAAGTCGCATAACATGTTATGTACTTTTACTATATATTCAAGAACATTTTGTTGTAAAATCCATAATATACAATTAGTACTTGTTATTTACTTTGCATTTGCATATCGTATAATATATTATGTGCTTTTCTTTAATCCCATTACAAATTATGTAAACCAATACATTCTTCTACTTGCTTAGGCGTGCTTTTGATAATGGCGCAGTCCTATAGAAGCTCATTCCAAACAACTTGTAGGGTATCGTTTGATGTTACAGCTCATTGGAGAGCGAGGAAGTATACCAACTCTTCGACATATTCTACGATGTTTGTTAGAAATATAAAGGCAATCAAACCATTGCGAGCGATTTGGCAACAACGTAGTTCTTTTCCCCCACTAATTTAAGAGTGCTATTAGTGAAGTAGTGTTTTTGTTGTGTGTCACACAGAATGGATAGCGGCATTTGGAGCAAAGGTATGCCGTTTAGTTTTGTGCCAACTTGATGAATGCGATTGTGTAATTTTTGAAAACTCACATCATCAAGGGAACACATTTTTCGCTGGTATAAATCATTTTTGTGTGGGCGAGATCAGGTGGAAGATGAACCTCGCTCAAGTAGGACTTCAACTTCAAAAACCGACGAAAACATCGAACACGTAAGGGTTCTTGTGAGGTCAGACCGTCTTTTAAGGATAAGGATGATGTGTGACCAGTTACAATTGAACAGTTCTGTGCTAAAATGGTGCATAAAAACCTCACAATTGAGCAGACGGACATTTGAAAAAACGTGTGCCTTGATCTTATTGAAAGAATTGCCAAAAACCCCGATTTCTCCACTCGTTTGATCACAGGGGATGAAACATGGATTCTCGATTACGACCCCGAGACAAAATAGAAAATCCAGCAGCGACACACTGATAATTCTCCCAGACTGAAGAAAGGTCGAATGAGAAAATAAAAAATCAAATTAATGCTGATTTACTTCTTTGACAGTAGCGGTGTCGTTCACAAAGAATTTGTACCTCCAGAGCAAATTGTCAACTAAATTCTTTACAAGTGTGTCCTTGAAAAGATCAGAAGAAAGGTCATAGTGTGAGACCTGGCATTGCAGACAAGTGGATGCTTCATCATGACAACGTCCCATGTCACACGGCCATCTCTATCACGGAGTTTTTGAAATCAAAAGACATCCCCGTTGTTCTTCAGGCCCCCAATTCACCTGATCCCAGTCCTTGTGACCTCTTTCTTTTCTACAAAACTAAAAAGTGTTTTGAAATGACGTCATTTTGAGACTTCCAAAAGAATGTGACAGAAACCTTAGAAGTGATATCCCACTGGTGATTTGGTGAAAAGCATATCTTCTAAGATTACACCTTAGACACTTTAACTAAAAACACTACGATTAACACTCTTTTCTCTCAGGTTTCTACTGAGGATTGCAACTCAGTTACCCAATTACGTATATAGATTTTTTATATTTTTTTAATTTTTGTGGTAAGGGATTTTTTTTGCATTTTGTTACAGCACTTATAAAAAATCATCGAGAATTTTTTGTTCTAATATGTAAAACTTGTAAATATTTCTATATACCTAACTATAGTCAGTATAATTTATAAACCCTATTTTAATATCAAGCTATTATTCAATTTTACTACTTTTCTGGATCGAAATATCAATATGATATACAGGCTTGAGTTTTTTTGAACGTTTAGCATTGGGATCTCAGAAACTACTGGAGATAGAAAAACGCTTAAATGGGGAAAGATGCGCAGTTTTACGAGTTTGATTTAAAACTGCTTTTGTTTCTCCGATAACTTTCATGGCTTATTAGATATTCAAAGAAAACTAAATTTTACGATTTTCTTTAAACATGCTTAGCATCGTTAATAGTAATTTTAGAGAAAAAGTGTTCAGACAAAAGTTTTAGGATAATTTTACGCCAAATAAAACTATGAAGCTAATATTTTTTTTTCGTTCACCATTATCGAGTTATGACACAAACTTGTGTTTTTTTAAATGGAAACCATAGTTGGTTTTGACATCATTAAAAAGCTTATTTTTTGATGATTACAATGATATATGGTTTGATTTGTTATTTTAAAAAATAAAGAGGATATAGACATTTCTATGAATGTTCACTTTATAAGATATAAACTTAAAAAAAATGTTTGGTGTTTTGTTATTGAAAAAACGAAAAATCTGAGTTACAATAGTGTTCATTGGAGCAGTCGAGATAAACATACTAACATTGCTTTCACATTGAGTCACAGAAGTGAGAGCTGTTAATTTTTACTTTTAAGTCAAGTTAATTGTCAAACATTGACAATTAACTATATATTTATTAATTTAATTGTAACTTAACTATAAGCGGAGCAAACGGCCGTTAATCATAAGTTTGCATTGGCTATGAAATTTTCTAACGCGTGATATGGTTGAATGTTACATTCAGTGCCAGAAAAATTCTGCTAGAGCTGCTGAAGTTTATTTTGAAAATTATTTTGATCGACGTCAGCCGTCGCTACCTGCTTTTAAGAGATTATGGGATAATTTAGCAGATTATGGTTCGTTCGTTAAACCAAAATCAAAAAAAGGGATGGATGAAGATAGAGAAATAAACATATTAGCAAGTGTCGCTCAGAATCCATCTACATCGACCCGGCAAATTTCAACAGAAATGGGCTCCTCTCAACGCACTATTGTCAGAGTGTTGAAGAAGCATAAATTTCGTCCCTACAAATTATCAGTATCACAAACTTTACATGAAGGTGACAACATCAGGCGAATAGCTGTTTGTAGATGGTTTAAAGATCAGTGTCAAAACGATCCACACTTTTCATTTAAAATATTATGGACTGATGAATCTCGTTTCACAAATTGTGGAATGTTTAATAGGCACAATGAGCACATATGGTCTCAAACAAATCCACTTCACGTTGAACATAGGAGACCACAAATTAAATTTGGGTTTAATGTTTGGTGTGGTGTTATAGGATCAGCTGTTCTTCCTCCTTTTATTTTTGATGGATCACTAACTGGCAATTGTTATCTTAATTTTTTACAACAAGATTTCGAGGAAATGTTAGATAATTTAAATTTAAGAACCCGAGCAATGCTGCAATGGTTTCAACATGACGGAGCGCCTCCGCACAATCAACTGAATGTTAGAAATTACTTAAATTTGAACTTCCCTAATCAATGGATAGAACGAAATGCACCCATTGAATGGCCGGCTAGATCCCCTGATTTATCAGTTTTGGATTTTTTCTTGTGTGGTGTACTAAAGGAAACAGTATACAAAAGAACATAAAACAATCGACGATTTAAGAGAAGCTGTCTTAGTTGCTTTTAATAACATCGATAGGCGTAAAGTACGCAATGCTACAAATTCTGTTGTGAAGAGATGCAATTTGTGTATTAATAATAATAGAGGTATCTTTGAACATTAATAATGTTGTGTGCCCTTAATAAAAGTTCTTATAGATTTCATTTTATTACTACATAAGATTTCAAATTAAATTTTCGTTTGATTTGTATTTTATCAGGTCGAAATTCAATTGTTTTCCAGAAAACCATAAAAATGTCTATATCCTCTTTATTTTTTAAAATAACAATATCAAACTTTATATAATTGTAATCAGCAAAAAATAAGCGTTTTAATGATGTCAAAACCAAGTATGGTTTCCTTTAAAAAAAAAAGTTTGTGTCATAACTCGATAATGGTGAACGAAAAAAGAACATTAGCTATACAGTTTTATTTGGCGTAAAATTATCTAAAACTTTTGTCTGAATACTTTTTCTCTAAAATTACTATTAACGATGCTAAGCATGTTTAAAGAAAATCGTAAAATTTTCTTTAAACATGCATAAACAATATCTAATAAGCCATGAAAGTTATCGGAAAACAAAAGCAGTTTTAAATCACACTCGCAAAACTGCGCATCTTTCTCCCATTTAAGCGTTTTCCTATCTAGAGTAGTTTCTGAGATTCCAATGCTAAACACTCAAAAAAACTCACCCTGTATACTAAATCCAACTCAAGTTTCAGTATGTAGAACACGTAATATAAATTCATCAATTCAACACCTTTTAAAGGAGAATTTGCAAGGACTTATGTAAGGGAATATAATATCTGATGATGTTAAGTGTTACATTAGTTCAAATTAAATTTAACAATAGGCAATTACCATTGATGATTACAACCAGGCATTAATTAATGTAGAGCTGCAGGCATAACAACATTTCAAAGCAAACTACATACATTCAATATATGTATGTGGTGTATATACAAACCAATACTTTGATAATAGATTTGTGTAATCTATAGACATATTGACTCTGCCCTACTCACATTAATATAACAATGCATACTTACAGTAAAATCACAATTAGTGATGATTAACAAGCGGCAGTTTTCGTTTAGCTGAAATAAAAGGGTAATTGATGTTAAATGTAACCAAACAGTTACTAACTCAGGTAGAAATCAATCGACAGAGAGTAATTTAATTAGCGTCACTTAATTATTCTAATTGATGGGTGCGGTCACAATGTTTACTAGACGATATCACGTGCCTTTCTTTTAGAAAATTAAACTCATTTTAAATTTACTTTCCCTAAACACATTAGTAATATCTCATATGTACAGTTTAAAGCTGTTTTTGAAAAGATAGTCAGATATTTTAATGTCAAAGATTTTAAAAGAAGAAAGATACTATTCAATCTAAATTCTTTTGGAAACCAAGAACTATTAAAATTTTTATATTCTCTTTCTTCTTTTATTCCATTAAATATGAATTGAATAAAAATAAAAACCAGCCGTCATCAATGTAGTAAACAAGATCTGTAAAAAGCATTCAAATTATGTATTACATCTTGAATTTTTAGAAAGTATGGTTTTGTAATGTCAAAAGCAGGGCCTTGGGTATCCAAAAACAAACTACATACATGAGCAAATATGATTTCCGTAGGTACGTGCAAAATAAAAATTTGTTTTATCTCGGCTTTATTAAACACTTTTATATATTTTTAATTTTCTTGGATAGGTTAAGTTAAATTTTGGTGGTTTTTCTTTTATTTCCTCGGTGTTTGAGATAACTGAAAATTTTAAAACCTGCAAAAAAACAACAACAAAAAGAAGTCTATAATAACAAAACAATGAATAAGTGAGTAAACAATAAAGAATATTTCTATTAGACGTTATGTTAATACAAAATTGTAGTTTGTTGTAGTTATACGTATTATACCTTGTTTAAAGTATTATATAATATTAAAATAATATATAATTAGTTGTTTCGAAGAATAATTACTTTGAATTGTTAATATCTATTACTAAAAATATATGCCAATGTTGAATATAAGAAACTGATCTATTTCAGTAGATATATTTGTAAGAAAAATTGTGTATGGGTCGATTACCCAAACAGACAATACACGTCATAAACAATAACTTCGGGATAAGTAATATTATAGTACAATAATACCTACTAATCCTAATATTATTCTAGCTTCCGGTAACGTTTTATGTTACCAGAACTACGCCGTTGCAACATATAAGATCGTAACATTTTATTCTGTCAAATGTCATACTACCATAGTTATTTACATTTTTCAGTCACTTCATTATGATACTTATTTCTTCCATTTTTACTATATCTATACGCCGATTTTATTTTTAACAATCAGTTGTTTTCACAACTAAATGGTGCCTAAACCGTTAGGTAAACAAGCGAAAGAAATAATTCTCTCAATCGGGTAGGTGTTTTGAAAAAGAACGCGATAATAATGCGCCATTGCTCCCTCTAATAGCAGTTAGAGAGGTAATATTTTTTGTTATTTATAGTTTATACAATAAACGTTTCAATAATAATATTTTTTATTTAGAGAGTAGCAAGTACTTTAAATATTCACATTGCAAGTGTAAATAAAATATCATCTACATCGAAACGGGTTGGACTATCTAGTCCAAAGCGAAAACGGCCTAGAAGTAAGCCTGTTGTAAATGTTGATGACTTTACTCAGTGTGCAATAAGAAATACAGTATATGAGATGTATAGAAACAGTAAGTTCTTAAGAATTTACGTTTATAAAATTAATACTTGAGTTTTTTACAGAACAACATATCACGCTTCATTCACTGAATATTACTCTTTAAGAAAGGAACTCTTTTCTGGTGGCAAGTCATCTTTACGGACAGTATTAAACAATATATGTATTAATTACAAGAAGGATGATCCTAAACGAGCTTTAATGGAACTACCACAAATTGTATTAAAACGTGCTGCAACAATATGTTCTTATGAAACATGAAAATGTTAGCCAGTTTGTGTTCCTTGATGAAACCTGAGTTTTCCAAGATGGAACACTTCGTAAATTTTGGCAAAATAAATCTATAAAAACCACAAAAGCATCAAAAGTAGTTGGAAAAAGGTACATTATATTTCTAAGAATAACATATTCTTATCTTATGTATATTTATTATATTATCTTGTTTTAAATATATTGTATTACATGCAGGTAGTTCCAATGGATTTATTCCTGGATCAGAACTATGTAATATTTCCGACAAATAGTCAGTATTTAGATTATCACGGTGATATGAACAGAGATAACTTTTTATACTGGTTTGAACACCAACTTCTTATAAGTTTAAAAAAGCCGTCCATAATAATTGTTTTGGATAATGTCAGTTATCACAGTACTGATAAAAATAAAAGTCCAACATCATCTGCCACTAAAAATGAAAATCAGATATGGCTCACCAATAATAACATTGACTATAACAGAGCTGCTTTAAAAATACAATTACTGGATTTAGTTAAACGGTTAGTACATATATATTTAATTATTTTATTCAATAATTTCATTTATATCTTTATGTAAAGGCATACTAACTATATATGAAACCGATGATTTAGCAGAGAAGTATGGGCACGTAGTTCTTCGACTTCCACCCTACCATTGTATATTTAACCCCATTGAACTAGTGTGGGGAATAACAAAAATATATTATAACAATCACATTGGAAAATATGGTGGAAAAATGGACGAATGCATAAAACTGTGGAAAGAGGCATTAATACTAGTAACCCCAGACATTTGGGCAAATAACGTTAACCACTGTGAAATTGAAATTCAAAAATGGTGGGATAGAGAAGTAGGTTTTGAAAGACAAGATATATTACCTTTTATAATTAATGTAAATGATTCCGATTCAGAAGACAGTGTAAAGGATGAAGAAAACTAGCATTTCGACTTAATATTATTTTCTTTTTATCATATGCTTATCGTAATGTTATGAGTTTTTTAATCACTAATATGTATAATAATATATAGATGTTGTGTATATTATTTTTCTGAATATAGTCTAAATTAAATAAACTCACATGTATTTAGAAGTTGTTTATATTTTTTGTAGACATAGTCGAATAATTTAAAACATATTAATAGTATTTGCTAATATTTTAAAATGTCAACCTAATCCTAACCACAGATTATTTTCAAAGTACAGCTTCCTCAAAGCAACGTTATATGTCAACACTGTTATGACATCACAGTGACGTTTCATATGACGTGTATCGTCTGTTTGGGTAATCGACCTATAGCTAACTTTTTACTCAATAACACAATATTCATTCCGAAATTAGAATTTGGTACTTATACAAATAAATATGTTTGTGTATTTTGCCACACAACACACTGCTCCTCTGCCCTGCTTGTCTGCCTTCCTCACAGTCCCTTACATATAAATATGATGTTATCGGATATTCTGTTACAAAGAAGATTATATTTATTCTTTTGCATTCTTGTAAACGTAGGACACGCCCCTAATAGAAGAATTATGAGCAGAGGAGTAGGCACTGGGTACATTATCGTTCTTTTAATAAAGTATGTACTATGCAACCCATATTACTTAAAATCGCGATTTCCACGTCAGTAGCCCGGAGCCTTAAGGCCAAATTTTTACTGTTATCGAAAATTGTACATTCTGTACTCTAGAGCTAGAGTACAGAATGTATAATTTTTGATAACACTAAACATTTACTAGCCGTGTGAATTTTGTTCCAAATTTGGCTGTAAAGACTTATAGTATTGTAACGAAACCAGTAGACGTCCGAGCGACAATAAAAAAAAGAGGTTGTAAATCATCTCGACGCGACTGGTAAACATCATAAAGCAATAAATCATCCATTTGCGTTGTACTGCAAAGAGACAGAATGTCTGTGGAATGTTCTACAAACATCGAGAGGAAGATGGAGTTTACGCGAATGCTTCCAGATGTTTCGTATGTGTATATAAGGCGGCTGGGTCACCGATGGATGAGTAATTCCGGAATAAGAAAGTAACTTAAGTAGTCTCGTGCCGAACAGTAAAATAAAGATAAGAAATAAATAAATAGTTCCTTAAGTGGTAGCCGAAGAAAAGACATAAATATTAGAGTGTTATATAAATAGAAGTGATATAAATACGGTGCAGTCTTTATTATAGTGCAAAAAGATATAAATACTACAGACATATAAATAGTACTGGTAAATAAATACATGTGTTAATCCATTTATAGTAGTTTTAAGTGTGATACGTTAGTTTTATATTGTTATATAATTTTACGTGTATGAATATAGAGACTGTTTTAAATAAATAAATTGCACGAGTTGTTTATTGCGAACCCGAAAACGTTACAGTATATATTTTTTTCAATGCATAACTTGTGAGATTTGCTTAGGGCACTGATTTTCGGTCTGAAAACGTTCCAAATACAGTTTTGAGTTTTCTTCATTCTTCTAGACATCTGTATTAAATGTAAGAGATTCCCAAAAACTATTTTTTAATAAGAGAAGATGTTCTTCTTTTTCAACTTTTTTGTTTTTCTCCAATTTTTGTGTGCTTTAGAAATTGATTTATCCGCCGACGATATATTTGTAAAATTTGAGAGTAAAATTTTCTAGTATTTCGATTTGGTTGAAAATCTAATCAGATATTGTGATACTCTTAAAAATAAGGCGTCACACAGCAATCTGTAGAAGCCCTCGAAATTGAAATGTTCATTGTGACTGTACTTCCTCAAATTCTATATAACAAAATAAAAAGCAAATTAGCCAACTAATATCTCGCTTAATTTCCTTACTTTTTTAGGATATTAAGCATATTATATTTCATAAATATAATATTGTATACCTATAAATAGTACATGCTTATATATGCGCATAATTTAATACTAAGATATTTAAACTTTGAAGGTTGTCATCTGTGAAATTATGCCAAGTTAGAGACCGGAACTAGCGTTTACCGCATAGTTGTCAGTATTGTGATTGACAAGTGGGACCTATTATTCCAACAATAGTTAATTTCATGGTCGGTCAAAGTTGGCAACATAATCTGACCGTAACCAACTTCTGAACGCAGTGTCCAGGGATAAGGGAAACAATGTGCTAACTTATTACCTTTGTGGATAACTGACTGGAGTTAGTCCGGTTTCGACAGAATCTGCGTACGGAATACAAGCACCCAATTAATTTTAGGAACAAGAAGTACATTTTACGCGACTTAATTAAATGTATGAATGTATGTCTACTAATATTGATTTCTGCAATGGGAAATATTAAATATGTAAAATAAATTTAATATGACAACTATAGTTAGTATTACACGGAAAAAAATGGTATGTGAAAATTTCACACAATGTTGTATCAATGGTAATTGTAGAAACGGTTTACATAAATTGTTAAACTCGTTGATAGTCTTCCTATTAAAATACGAAATAAAATTGTGTCAAATATTTTATCCTCTCAGTCAGAAATATTGTCCACATTGGTACTAAAAGATGTGTGAAGTAAAAATAAACACAACCGTGTTACAAATTTAGGTAATTTGCTTTAGCCTGCTGTGCATTTTCTGTCATAAAATTAGGAAATGTTGAATATTTATTTTAACAAAAAATGTCTCCAGACATTGCGGCGTGGTGGCAGACAATGGTGGGGTTGTATAGTGTTAGCAGAAGCGTTAAATACGTAACATATTTTGCAGCGTCATTTTGCCTTGATTAGGTACGTAAGTTTGGTGATTTTTTAGTGCCCTTTGTTTATTATCGCACACACACACGTACTGAACATATTGGTAAGTACTTCTATATATTACTATTTCTGTATGCAAGCGTTCTTTTTGTTTTACAATGCCAGTCATGGACGAATTCGTCAAGAATCAATTAACAGACTGGAATATGCATAACCTTATACCAATTTTTCAAGATAAATAATCTTTTGTGATAACTATAGGTTGTTGTTAATGTTAGAGCATTATTATGCAGGTACATATATAGCAATGAATAAGAACTTAACATCATAGATTAAGCCGTAATGGCGTACTATGCATTATTTGTTACATGAGACTATTTTTTAAACGGCACAATTTATGCGTACTGTGTATGTATGAGTTACAGGCGACTCTGTTGTTAGACATATAAATACAATACTTTACTATCCTACATTTGTATGATAAGAAATCAGAAAACTTCTAAGACGCTCTTAAATAACAGTAATCTCCTTGTTTTTTTTTCTAGTTTCGACGAACAGTACAAAAAACATCCTAAAATGTTCAAGACAGCTGCGGGAAATAGATACATTGTCTGGATTTTTAAAATATGTATCTTCTTTTTTTGCATTATTTCCATGAGGTAATAGAAATGGAAGTTACGATTTTATAATGCAATGCGAAGGTAACTCTGACGTCTGACGTGATGGTGTTTGGTAAGCAATGGAGGAACAATATATGGGAAAGGGCGACTGTACCTATTTGTGGGGGTTACAAAATATAAGAAGTAATTGGAAGGAGTACATATTATAAAAATACATATAAACAAAATATATTCTCACATCTAAATGGGTTCTCTGGATTGCCAATTAATCTGCAGTCGTTTATACTAATTATTACTCCTTGATTATTTATCAACAAATTAACAAATTAATGTAAAAAAAAAATAAACACTTCGAACATAGTGATTATTTTTGCTACTTTTAATTATTAGTCGAAAAAGATATTTATCTTATTATCTTTGAATGACGTATTGAATAATTTGATTTTAGAACAGTGTATAGACGAAGAAGCGTTTATGTTATTAAACGCAGCCGACATACGTGAGCTTCTTCCAATAATTGGTATCAGACGTAAGTTTCTGAAAAAATACAACGAGTTAAAGGACTTAGAGGTAAGCGTTGCTTGACTACGTCGATATTCTAGGCTGCAAATACGAATATAATATATTCGTATTTGCAGCCTAGAATAAAAGTATATATTATATACTTTTATTCCCATCTTATTTTCAGCATGTAAACGAAGTTCCATTGGAGACAGCTGGAAGATTTATACAGTTAGTAAACGAAATCACTGAGGTCTTTCCACACGAAATTCCAGACATATATTATGTTTCATACGTAAATAACAAAGGCAAACCAAAGGCGGCAATGGGTAAGCTATAGAGCTGTTATATTCATTTGAGGAATAACTATAGAAAACTGGGACTAATAGGTACAATTACAGGTAATATATAATGACTTTTCTGATGTCATTATTGTTATTTATGTAAATAAATTATTTGAGGTACGCCAACTGAAACCACAAACGTTAATTGTGTTGATGAAGAGGTGTACATGCAACGGTAGAACAATAATACAGAACCGCTCACTACTGTGCAAGAATACTGGAAAAATACAAGGAAAAGTAGATTTAAATTGTTAAAAAATAGTGGCCCTGTTCACAATTATTTTAAAAAAATTCCTTGTTTAAGCGAACAGTTGGGTTTTACACTGGTATTTCATTTCACATAAATAAATTAATTCTTTTTGTTGAAACTTTATTTTAGATTGAAGCAGACTTCAATACTATTTATCCTCTACAGGAAAATTGATTGTTTGCAAAATTGCCCCTGATGTGTGACTCAATTTTAAACATTGCTAGAGCAAAAAAGGATTCCTATTTAACAGAAGTTCTTGGGCAATATAAAAATATATATACTGTCCCAGAAATTACAAGCTGTAAGTATTTTTACCACACATTTATCTTATATAAAATATTCCCATTGCAATCATTTCGGGTGTTAGGGTAGTATTTACATTAACGAGTTTGCCCTTATTCTTTCCATGCGTGAACGTGAACAAGAAACCAGGATTACACTGGAGACCATCAAAATTAGAAATGCGTCAAGGCTAGAATCTATTATAGTGTTAAATTTATAAGACTTTCCTAAATTTGTCATAAACATATTTGTTTACTTAATGAAACGGATGTTAATTTTATATGTTTAGTTCTTGATACTATAAAATTTAATAAACATAATTTCGCATTTGAGGTGTCAATACCAGCTAATATACTATCAAACCATTTTGTTGTAAAGCAGACCGAACTGCATGCTGTTCATCCATGTTTAATGTCAAAAAATAGCAAAAATCTTTTTGTCTCTATGCGACATGCTCTTTAAACCCATTAACTCGTTGTTCACACTTTTATTTAGAAAACGTTGCTGCTGCACAGAAACTTACCTATATTTTATTTTATATTATTATGTTTATATAAGTATATTAATAAATAAGTATCAAGTTATACCTGTTTTATTTCTATACACATCCCTAATTACATCATTATTTAAAATAATTTTCCTTTAACAGCGTTTTCATTATCAAACTTCTTAATCATAATATAAATCAAAGTAATACCGCATTTCTCAAAGTAAACATTCAATTGTGTGAAAGTAGGTATATGTATATATCGGTTACAGAAATTGCGAATGTTTGACAATGTGACAATTGTTCTTGAAATGCATTTGTATATTCATTAGCTTTGTTTAGGCAATATACTTTATGAAATAGCGATTCTTAGCACTATTTAATTTAGATATTATGTTGTATGTAGTAGGTATACATACAACATAATATCTAAATTAAATAGTGCTAAGAATCGCTATTTCATAAAGTATATTGCCTAAACAAAGGTAATGAATAACAAAATTATTCATTATTGTTTTGAAATGAATGCTACAAATACAACATATAATGCTAGTGGATTGGATATGCAAATAGTACGAATTAATGAATATCGTACAAGTTTTAGATATAATTTGTCTTTATTTTTGAAACACTAATTATACAGCAAATAGCGACAAGGTTGTGGAACATCCCTATACAAACAACATAGAACTCAACAGCACAAGAATAGCAAAATTGTCAAACATTTTGTGCTAGGGAATATATAACATTCTTCTCTATAGATAATCACAATTTTTCGAAATATGTTAAACAATTGCTATAAAATTTATACACAAAAAATACGAAAAATCACTATTCCCTTTATAAAATTTTTATACAAAGTATTACTATATCGAATACAAAAGCTTCAAAATATAACACTGTTTGTGTAAAAAAAAAATACAAATTATATGACATGGTTACAGTTCATTATACTAAGAAGTACTACATTATGTAGCATATCTTAACACATTTTGTTTTACGAATTTTCACACAATTTTTTGTAACTTTTTAATACAATTTATCGTTGTCCCAAATCACGGGACAAATTGTATGACGAAGAGCCACAATTGTAGAACATTTTCACACAATTTTTTTTCCGTGTACGTATATTCAATTTATTTTATTATTTGATAAACAGGAATTACTAGAAATTATAGTACTTATAACACTTTAAACTAAATAACCTAAATACAATTTTCTTACGGTAAATGGTAATAATTTTGTATGTTTATCCCTTTTACTTTCTTATACGTAGTATAAGGAAGTATTGTGATGAAAATTTTCGACCTCGAGATTTTTGCAGATGTCCACGTTTTGAAGTCCCCTAATACCGAAAAAGTGGTTTTTAAAATAATATCTCTCTGTGTGTGTGTGTCAGTGTGTCTGTGTGTGACAACGATAGCGGTCAAACCGCTATAGCTATCAATTCCAAATTTTGTATTTTCTAGTATAATCTCCATCTTGAGTTTTGATTAGATTTTCAGTAAAATCGGCCGACCGGAAGTAGTAGTTTACTTCAGTGAAAGAATTTAATTTTGTCAATATTTCGTCAACCGCCAAGGTTAAACAAATTTATAAAGAAATCATATGTACTTAAAATTGAAATTAAGTGAAATTTTATTAAAAAAGTTTTTCGAAATTCCTACCGGAAGTAGATCTTTTACTCTTATCGAAAATCAGTTTTTTGCAAATATTTTGCAAGTCATGCTTTCTACACAGGTACGCTACGAGTATAAAAGTATTTAATAATAATAATAATAATAATAATAATGCTTTATTAGTCTCAGATCCACTGGATATAGACTTCGCCATACAGAGTATATTACACAAATAGTAAAACATATATACACATATAAATATAAACCACAAAACATAATAGACTAAATGTATAATACGACTATGGCAAGCGTGCATGGAGCTCTGCCACACTATAGAAACTGTGGTCAATTAGAAAATCACTCAACAGTTTCTTAAAGTTTGCCAGACCCGAGTCCCGCGTATGTGTTGGCAATTTATTAAAAATTGTATAGCCAGTTATGAGTGGGGATTTTTGATGAAACAAGTGATATGATCTGTCCACAACTAAGTTATTACTATTACGAGTCCTGTAATTATGCCTCTCACTTATTACTGAAAATCTATGCTTGTTATTAAAAATATATGTTAATAATTTATAAGCATAGGTAGAGGTAACTCTTTGAACGGAAGGTGCCCCTACAAGACTCATGGTAGGGCAAATCAAAAATTAGTCTGATGATAGCCTTTTGCAGAAGAAACACTCTTTGTATATTCCTTGCCTGTCTCCAGACAATAATATTCTAGGAAATTATAGAGTAGGCATAAGCATAATAAACAACTTAGAACTTAATTTTCAACACCTTTTGTATAAAAAAAATTTCAAAACTCGGACGAATGGATGCATTACAGACCGAGCTGATGAGCATTCACGTATAGTTTAGTAAGCGAAACTATTGTATATATGCTAGTCCTCGGAGTAATGTGTTTCCTTTCCTTAAAAATCATTAATAATAAAATAATGCAAGTAATTTGTTATCAATTAATTTAAAAATGCCGCTAATTCAAGAAATTTCTCACGTAGATATGTTCATATACATTATACGTATTCACACATTTAAATATACGGCAAAGAAAAAGATTATATGTGTTTAATATGTACATTAACCACATATAAAATAATAATTGTAATTATCCAGAATGAAATTAGAATTTCTGTGTTTCCAACATAGAGTGCACTGTATGTGCTGTAATATTGTAGAAGGAAAAACATTATTATTATTATTTATCTGTATCCTCTTTTGCCGTTAGGCGTCGAGGCGATCTGCTTTGCAGAATTCTTTCCATCCTATCCTATCCCTAGTCATTTCTTGAGCTTCCCTCCAGGTACTTCCCCGGTCCGTCAGCAGCTGCGCTATCCCCTGATTCCATATTCTTCTTGGTCTACCTCTGTTTATCCTCTTGTTCCAGCCGGCCTCCCATATTTCTTTTACAGGGTTCGTGTTACTCACTCGTGTAAGGTGCCCAAACCAACTAAGTTGTTTTTCCTGGATTTTTTCTATTGCTGATGTTACACCTAGTTTTTCTCGTATCTTCTCATTTCTGATTCTATCCAATCTGGTAACACCAACCATTCTCCTTAAAATCCTCATTTCGGTCGCTGTTATTCTTGATTTCAGCCTCTTAGTCAATACCCATGACTCGCTGCCGTAGCATAGTGTCGGAAGAAATATTGTTTTGTAAATCTTTGTCTTGGTTTCCCTGCTGACCTCTCTCTTACTTAAAAATATGTACTTCAGTGCATGATATAAACAGTTTACAATTTTGATTCTATTATTCACATCTGCCTCTACATCTCCTTTGTGGTTGATTATGGTTCCAAGATATTTTAAGTTTTCTGTCACCTTTATTGGATAACCATCTATTGTTATATTTGTTTCTTCTTCATCTTTGGAGACTGCCAATACTTCCGTTTTTCTTTTATTGATATTCATTCCAAAGTTCTTTAAAGTTTCGTGCCATATTTCTATATTTAGAAGGAAAAACATAGTAATTAATATGTTTCCTTCATTAAATGAGAATGATAAGAAATTATATCTCATACTTGCAAAGATCGTCACCGTAAGTATATATACAAATTTCGGTAGGTAGGAGAATGGATGCATTACAGACCGAGCTGATGAGCATTCACGTATAGTTGAGTAAGCGAAACTAATGTATATATATTAGTCCTCGGAGTAATGTGTTTCCTTTCCTTAAAAATCATTAACAATAAAATAATGCAAGTAATTTGTCATCAATTAATTTAAAAATGCCGCTAATTCAAGAAATTTCTCACGTAGATATGTTCATATACATTATACGTATTCACACATTTAAATATACGGCAACGAAAAAGATTATATGTGTTTAATATGTACATTAACCACATATAAAATAATAATTGTATATATATATACAGGGTGTCCAGAAACTCTTCTGACAAACGAAGACCGGAGATTCCTCAGATAATTTTAAGACAATTTAATCCAATTCATCCTAGTCCGAAAATGCTTCCTAAGGGAGCTAGAGCTCTTTGAAGATGGCGATTTGTAATAATTAATTTTGAGACAGAATTAGCTGACGTGTAAACAAATTTTTCATATACATGATTACCACTTTTAGTTTTTCAACTATTATAGGTATATAAAATATTGTTTTTTAAATAAGACACATATAAATTTAACAGTGTGATATGTCTGAGTTTTGAAACCTGATGTGCGCTTTATAAATTTTTTTTACAATTTTGTATATGTCATCTTGTCATTTATATTTATAAGTCACTGTCATATAATGTTATATTTTAAGGTTTGTCAAACCCATATATTTTATGTCATAGTGTGGCAATTGTAAGATAATTAATAGCTTATTTAACAGTTGTCCCTAATTTAATTATTTTGTAGACCTGATGAAGGAATAAATATATTTCCGAAACGTTATTTAGCCAACAATTGTGTTTGAATCAACTATCCAGCCCAAAATTCTACTTTTATTAAAGTAGTAATTATTTGATACTAAATTATATTAGCTAATTATCAGTAATTATATCTTTAATCTAACTATATATATATATACTTGACAAATATAACATTACATAGGGGACGTAGTTTTAAGAACGACAGTGAGTTGCAAGCAGCTGTTATAGAAGATTTTGACGGAAAAACTTCAGATTATTTTTACAAGGGTATCAAATTATTAATTAATCGTTGTAATAAATGTATAGAAGTTAGGGGAGATTACATTGAAAAACAAAAATTCTTATATTGTTCCAAGTTTCTTTTTTCTATATCAGGCCGAGAATTTATGGCGCCTACCTCGTACCTACACAAGAAAATAAATTCGTAGATTTTCGTGAAATAAAAGAAGAATTTCTTAATTTCTTCGTGTTGAGTATGCAAGTTTGCTATAGTAATTCATATTGTTTATTTTTGTCTTCAAATAATTATGTATAGAAGTTGCTAAACACTTTTTGTCCTAGATTTTCCCCAATAGAGATTAGCGAAAGAAACCCTTAATACCGTTAATGCCTTTCACTTGAATGAATTCATTAAATTGATGAGATTGCGGAAAATGAAATATAAGAGCGTGGAACTACAAAACTTCGGCGTAATTTAAATAATGCTAACAAATTGTTTAAGTGCTTTTATGAGAGTTACCCGCTATGTAGATACACCGCAAATACGTAAAGTACTATCATTACAAATTCCGCAGAAGATTAATAGAGTTATATTGTTGGCTCTTTAAAAGCGACAGATTGTACGTATAATATTAATGACAAGAAGAGTTCACTCCACGTATATATATAGGTTGTTTAAAACTCTTAACCTCTCCGCTCTTCCGATCTCACCAAAAACCTTATTTTTCTTTCTTACTTCTGCTATAAACAACTTGCTCTCATTGTGTATTGAATGGGCGAAAGGAGGGTGATGTGATACCAGGGCTGCGGAGGTTTCAAGTGAAGAATATCCCGTTGCAAACGGAGTTAATGAATCGTGTCGATCGATGAAGAGAATAATAAAGTAGTTAATCTATTTTCTTTGACAAGATGTGCTCCCTCGACTGTCGTGTATTCTTTCGCTGGCACTGCAAAACAAGAATAAAGTTTCCTGTTTTATCCGTTTAATGTAAACAGATTAAATTAAAATAGATTAAGACAGGCAATTAATCGTTTTCCTGACATTAGCTCTATAGTTTTGGTCTTTACAGTAATCCAGTATGTCTTTACAAAGATTTTAATCAATCAATTAGATTAAAAAGGTCACATATATTTAAACTAAACTTTGCTGCTTATTATAGACATTCCGTACAACTTTTTCTAATATACCGTGGAGTAATCATGCTCCCACACATCTACACATGAGCAGTTTGACAACAAAAAAAAATCAATAAAACGATATTATATTTTTATTTGGAAAAAACATGGTATGTACATTATACTCATATTTCTTAGAACTATTGATTTTAGACAACAATTCTTCATTTTTCAACAATTAGTGGAAAAAATCTGCACAGGACAAATCTTTTAAGTCATATTGCACTTGTACAATTGCCTTGACAGATTATACAGTTAATTTGTTTAGTTCTATTGTCCACTAGGCAATTATGAGTGAAAAACATCCTTTGGTGTTTGCGTTATGAGAGGAAATAGAAAAGTAAGATTAACATATTTTGAGTATTTCTGAAAATTATTCAATATTTAGACAGGATCTGAAAAATGTCAGCCATTGCTCGTCCAGCAATAACTCTGATAAAAATGTGGAGCCAGCCATTTCAAATTTAAGGCAAGAAATCAGATTCTGATATTGGTCATACAATTCCCCGTCTTCATGGAAAATCAATAGTAGGGACTAAATCGTCATATTTGTAGTTTGCAAACTCCTTTACACTCATCCATTTGAAACATTTTAGATATTCTAGAAAGGCCTTATAAACTTGCTGAAATTTCTCACATACACTCTGATTTTCGCGAATAATTTGCTTCACATTTAGTGGCAGGAATTCCTCTTCTATTCTATTTTTTAACAAGCGCTTCATATTTTCCAATATGGTCGTAGTTTCCACTAAAGAATTTCTTTCTTGTTCTACAGAAGTTAAAAATTTGAGTGAAAATAGTCATCAAGGAAACAGGAAACAACTTCAGCACTCTTTCTTTCTATAGCAGGAAATAAACTTAGCCACGTTGTCTTGCTGTGATTCAATGAAGGTTGATAATTAATTTTGACATAATCACAAACGTCTTTGAGTGATTTAGTCCCTAATGTGTAAATAGAAAAATAGTTGAATATTTTTAATATAATTGTCTTTACATCTACTCTCAGCAAGTCGGTACCATGATGGAGGCTATTATGGATAACGTGAGCAGGACAACCAATTCCAACAAGGTTATCATTTTTAAAACGTTGTTTCACGAGAGATTAGACGTTTCGGCCAGATTTTCTGTTTGTACTGCCAAAATTACTGTTTGCGTTATCTCCTATTACATAAACGCAACATATTTTGTAGATAATTTATGTTCATCAGGAGTTCGTATTAGATAATTAGCTATGGCTTCAGCTATTTTGTTTGGCATGGTATCTAGTTCCAAAATTTTGATTTCGATTCCATGGCGGGACCAGTTTTTTAACTGGGGCGCATTATTATGAGGAAAAGCTTTTCTGCACCAAGGCTTCTAGCATATGTTGCAACTGAAATAAATCGTACATTTTGCAAAGTTTCACTCAATTTTGTAATTGCATGTGGAGCCATCATGTAGTTAACAATAGCTTCAGTCTTTGTTCTGGCGCACTTTAGATTTTTAGCTTTCTCTGAATCATCGAACATTTGCCTTGTTAAACTCGCAATACAGTCCATAGCTTTGTATGACTGGTGATGTTTAATGGTGTGAAGTGCTAGTGTTCCTGGTACAGCATTTGCTTTTTTATTAGCAACCAAAAACAAAGGTGCGAAAAAAGTGATGACTTTGAAACAAGACGCCAAGATGCGGACCTTTTTTGCGTGTTTATCTGAATCATTTAGCATCATAATCATCACGCCCTTTTACGAAACATGGAAACTTCGTCTTCAAAATGACTATAAATTTACACTTTCTTTCATTGGAACTCGTAACAGTGAATGAGGACGAGAGTCAATCAATTACTTAAACGGCATATACAGACCTATTTGAAGTTTGTGCTGCAAATGCAAATAAGTTAATAAAAAGGTATAAGAAAGTACCTACGAAATTACCTTAGAACAAATAAAATGATGTTTTGTCTAAAATGTTTGTTAATCACACACGTATTTTGTACTCGCGTGAATGGCATCACCTGATAGAAACACCACGCATAAAACAAAATCGGGGAATAACCAGTAGACTAACTATCATAGATGGCGACGAAAATGCCCCGGCCAAGATATCCGGTAAAAAACTTTCAGGTAAAATACCTTTGAATACTTCTAGGTATTTTAGGTAATTGATAGAGGATATTTTGAGTTCAAAGGAGGACCTTATATTTTAGTTGAGAATGGAAGAGATATCCTCCATTTGATATTCGTATCAGTTATGTCCTGAAATAAATTATTTAAAAATGTTTTGCATCAATTAACGAAAATCAAGAAATGAACATTTAGAATACTCTGTTTAATAACCTACCATCAAGGAAGTGCTTGTGGGTGGCACTACGTTCCTATGAAAGTGCAGAGTGCGGTTACGAATCGAGCGATTTTAAAAGTGTTATCAAGGGCAAATCTACGTAAATATACAAGAGCACATAATAAACATAAAAGCATTTTGTTTTCAAACTGAAAAAACAAAAGAGTCTTTATTTTCCAAAAATAACGTCCTCTACATTCGTAGTCACACGGCAAGTCTACCTGCGCCCATTACCTGTCTCCACAGAAACTCGTTGAATTTCTTCCTAAATTCGACATTTTAATTCATGGATTGTGATGCTGAAGAACTAAATACCTACGATTTCAAGTAGCCCCACAGAAAAAAAAACCAGAATGAAAGATTGGGGAATCTGTCCGGTTTTCCGATATTCCCGTGTCCGGAGATAACATGTTTGGGATACAGGTTCCTCACAGTTGCCATGGAATTCGTGTGGTATGACTGGTAGCTCCATCTTGTTGGAAAAACATGTCGTTGTTCACAGGCAGATGAGCATTTACTAAAAAGTTTTCTAACATGTAAACATAGCATTCCCCTGTCACAGTTACAGCCCTTTCCCCCTCATCTTCAAAGAAGCACGGGTCAATAATTGCAAAAGAAGATATTGCACACCATAGAGTAACTTTCAAGCAGTGAAATGGTTTATCATAGATATCTTGCAAATTAAAATTTTATTTCTGAACTTATCCTGATGAACGAAAATGAGCTTTGTCACTACTCAGTTAAGTTGTTAACAACGCTTTGATTTCCATTAATCAACTGCGGAAGTTTTTAACAGAACTGAAAGCTGTTTCCATAGTCCTACTCATATAGTGCTTGAACAATTTGAATCTTGTAGATGTGATAATAAAGATCGTTATGTAAAATCCGTCGAACGCTTCGGTCTAAAAGCCCGTGGACTCCGACTGCACTCCAAAACAATCTCTCTTATTTACACTGTCAAACTGGTGGGTACTCCAAGCACGAAGTGAAGGAACTGGTTAGATCGCGGATGTTTGGGCATTGGCAAACCAAATGGGATAGAGATAGAGAGGGAAGCAGGCACACTTCTACGAGGCAGGTGTTTCGAGTAACTTGAGCCACCTGCCGGGAGGGGAGGGGGTGCTATTGATGACGGAACATGGGAATTTCCTCGACTACTATCGGAGATTTAACCTGAGCTAGGGGGAAGGGCTGTGTGCCGCCTGGCAGTCCAAGGCCAGATGCCTATCTGGCCTTGGACTGCCGGCTTCCGGACAGGATGAGGCACAGGGCAGCGTTTAGAGATGCTTTCGGAATAGTAGAGGAAGTGGGAATTGAGGGTTTGAGGGCAGTACCGAGAGATACATTCATAGATGCTGTGAATGCTCTTAACGAGATGATTTGGATTAAATCTGATTGACGGGGCATGCTGTTTGATCTCATGCTTGGGGGGTGGTCAGTGATGATAAACATAGCAGCAATTGTTGGGCTGCTGTAAATTATTATTGTAGTTAGAATTAAGGATAATGATGGGGAAAAAAGGAAAGAAAGGGGAGAAAGGAGAAGAAGAGCAAAAGGAAAAAGGAAAAAAAGGAGGATTTACAGAAATAAGGACGGTGGAGGTTAAATTATTAAAGGAAAAAAGTAGGTAGAATGGATGTAGTAGGGATAAATTCCACCAACTTTTTTTTTGGAATATTTGTTGAGTCATGAGAATGACTGGTATTACTTGTTTTTACTTTTGAGTCCCAATAAGGACTGAATTCATTTCTTCACTTGTGCCTAGAAAAGATATCTGTAAAAAGAAAATAAAAATTAATTAGTTCATAGAAATGCTGGGACTTGGATGGCCCAGTTTACTTAGAGTAAGTGTTGGTATGATTGGATTGTAAGGGAGACAGTGATTGGGGGATCTGGCCCGCCAATTTCTGTTCTTGCGTTGGATTGTAAAAGGTTGCTCTCAGTAGTGGAATTATATAGTGGCTACTCGTGTGGTAAGCCCTATATCGAGAGATGGGCCGGCAGTTCGTAAATGCGCGAACAGCTTAATTCATGTCAAACTGGTTGCCTCAAAATTATGTACCTCTCACCTGGGACGGGAAAATGGTTTGAAGATAAAGAGAAGGAAACAGCAACGAACCTTCCTGGTAATAAGTCGAAAGGAGGATAGAAGTTATATGCGACGTTTTCCCTTTATTCCCAATTAAACAAACTAGTAAACACAAAATACTTTAACTTTAAGCAATATCCGCTTTTATCTGCTAACATCCATAACTTGTAACCTCTTTTTATTGGTTTCTCCGGCATATATTGCTTTAACGACGATCTTCCTTTAAATCTTATCATGGATTCATCTATAGAAACATCTCGAGAAGGTAAGAAACACTCGAGAAATCTGGTCTGCAATTGTGTTATCAAGGGTCGTATTTTGTACAATTTGTCATACATTGGGTCTGTACGAGGTGGCATATACAAATTGTTGTTCAAATGAATGTTGGTTAAAGGCCAGCTGAAACGTTTGACAGGCATTAGAGAAGAAATAAAGTTATCATGTAAATGTTTATCCGTAGACCAGTAATCTCTGTAACTGGGTAGTCTTTTGATTCCCATCAATAAATTTATCCCTATAAAAGTTTTTATTTCCTTCTTGTCAGTAGGCTGAAAATTTGCGCAATCATATCGTTAATTAGCATACAAATTCGTTTGAAATACAATTGAATCCCAAAAATCTTCTGTAAAATATTGATTAATTAATTCGCCAGGAGATGGATCGTCCATATCAATTATAAGTTGGGCAACACCCGAGCCTCCTATGAAAGGAATGTGTACCTGTGAGGGAACGTTTACCTTGCTCCAAGTGATATCTGGTACTGGCTTTTGTCGCTTGTTTTTGGTAATTTTACCTTTTTTTTGAGAATTGTTTTTACGAATGGCTTAGCGGTATATCCATTTCGCTGTCACTGTCCATTTGTTCTCCTATTCCTTCTTCGATATTTTGAACAACTTCTCCTTCATTTTCTTGGTTTTCTTGCTCCTGCTCTGAGTGATCTGATTCTTCAACTTGTACTTCATCTGGTTCACATTCATTATCTGCCTCGTTTTCAGAATCATCACTTACAATCGACTCTGCATCAAACGGAATGGTTTCATAGTCCACATCATCATTAGCATATAAAGCTTCATAAAGTTCTTCTTCAGTAATGTCTACTAATTTCAGCGTAATTTCTTCTACTTTCCGAGACATTTTCTCATATCTGTTTAAAAAAAAAAACACATACTCAATTACGATTTTGCGCGGTGGTACAATTTGAAAACACTTCTAAAATTGGAAAAAAAAAGCTCTATCAATATTGATTGCCTTATTATATAATACGAACTGGAAGTTGGCTACAAAATAAACAATCAAAATCACTTACCGGCAACAGTCAGATTTTCGAAATAACAACAAATACTGTTGCGCAATTCACTGCTTTCAAAAACAAACCTCAAAATAAGATCGGATGAATTCAAACTACAACTGACAACAAAGTACCCAAAACTAACACTGTGCGACGTCTCATAGGAAAGAGCGCAATCTCAACTTTGGGAGGGGATAGTGGTAGACGATGAAAACCACTGCAAACCAACGCAAAGAAATTTTAAAAAGGCGGTTTAATTTTTATACCACCACACACCTTGGCCAAAATTTTTAGAGGCATGTTTTTTACCCTTCGCCCCTCAAAGACTTAAGGGAAGTGTTTCCTAATAAAGTCATATCAAAATACGCTAAAATAAATTTGCAGCCAAGATCTCCGGATTTATCGGCTCCCGATTTCTTCTTATGTTATGTCATATTAAAGTTGTTAGATATCGCAAGTTGGTTTAATTTTGTAATTTTTCAACAATTTTACAGCTTCATAAAGATGTGTCATACATCTGCTGAACCCTGTATAAATCCATAACATGGACCATTAGAGTATATAATATGCAAATATTTTTATATCATGTAATAATTGCCTCCATATCAGTTTTTATGATATAACGAAACATCTCATATATGACACGTACAACATGCTCATATACAAAATTAATTCTTGTCATGAAGAGAGTGTTAACATGGTACATGTATAGCATTACACAAAATATAGGTTGTTTAATATCTTATTTATAACTTTTTTTTTATTACGTTTATCCTCTTCAACACAACTAGGTTTATATCACGTAAACGTGCAATATAAAATTGATATCGTTTATACTGGCACTGCTTTTACGGTTGTAGACAAAAAAATTACCGGATCATAAATCACCGGTTTTGAGAAATAAAGTTCCACCCTCCTTACTACTATTTCATACCAATAACTGCCTTTGTGCGATAAGTGTTTATTGTAGTTTAATGATCTGTCGGAGTGTGGCGCTAGGAGCTTTAGTCACACTTCCGGAAGCAAGGGAGAATACAGTCGGATACGGAAACCGGTGTCTACAATATATCTCAACAATAACTCATTGCGGGCACATACCATATATTTTATAAATATCGTTCCGGATTCGCCCTAAGAGTATTCATTTCGACAACCATCAACAAGGTACATATATAAGCCGTATTTATGCCATGTGAAAAAGTGTATACTTAACAAAAAGGAAAGTATAGATATCAGTCTCAAGATACGCGGTAGTTTATATTAAAGAATACATAAATGTACACCACCAATGTTTTGATCTACGCAAAATAATAAATTATATAATATTGTTATGCTATCTATATTCTCCCTCAAAAAAAGAGGCACAAATTTTTGAACAAATTATATGTACAATTAATGTCAATTGGTTAAAAACAAAGCGATATGAAATGGTATTAACATGTTTTAATATAAAAAAACCCATCAAATCACTTACTTCCATCATTTAATGGCACTGCCAAAACAAATTTTCTTGAGAGATTGCGATAATAAAATAAAAACAAAAAGTTTAGAAGTTTAGTATAAAAAAAATTACTATATGTTTCACTACATTGTGGCTTCATCAGGTGATGAAAAGATACAAATTCAATTCTATAACGCTCGATCTTATAGATACAGATGTAGATAAAACAATAATTATTATTAGAAAGGCATGTTCAATTATAGTTTTAAATTTAGTAGGGGGAGCTATTTAAGGCCGACTAGTCGTTTAATATTACTACTATTTTACTAAATTTATTTAATTCTAAATATTCCAGCCGATTATGTTTTTTTCCTTTTCTCTTTTATATGTAAAACTTAAAAGAGGTTGTTAAATTTGTTATTCGATTCCAGGCAGTGGTTAGAAAAGGTAAAGTTTGTTTTTTTATTATAACTTCTTCCATACTTCATTTTGGCTTCAAAAGTCCTCCCCATTTGCCCAATGTAGATTTTTTACGATATTCACAAATTCACTGATAAACTCATGAATTCATTATTTTTTTTATTTCTCTTTGTTATTGTTAAGACTTGTTAGTATGGAGTTGTTAGATTTTAATAAAATAGATTTGTTATTGGCGTTTTTAGTAGTAGTCCCTACTTTGTTTAAAGTATTTCCTAACTATGTGACGAGATTGTAATTATTAGATGTTTTCGTTTTCGTTTTGAGGTAAATTAAGGTGAGTATCTTTTACTCCAGTTGTTTAGTGAAAATTCTATTTACCATGACTATCAAACTAAACTACCCGAGTCAAAATCACTCTCTTGAATTTACTCCAGAACAAAAACCAAAATATATAATAATTACAATGTCATCACATACTTAGAAAACATTTCAAACAACGTAGTGACTTTAGTTTAGAAATAAATAGAAAGTATTATATTAAATATTCTGTTGAACCTGAATACTTCTCCTCAACTAAATTTAAAGCTGTAGTCGAATAAAATAAAGAAATAAAGCAAGAACACATGATGGTGTCAATGGAATGGCAAAAATAAAAAAAATATAACTAAAATTACAGTTGCAAACTCAACTCCATGAAGCTCATATGGATTCAAATAAAAAAGTAGGTCGAATGACTTTTCGTTGATGTACGAGAATTGGGGTAATATCATGGAGAATTTTCGTCGCCTTAGGTTCGACAGTGGACGATGATAGTTAAGGTTCTGGAGCGGACGTTGATGGTTGAGGTACTTCATTGGAATCTGAGTATATTGGATATTGCATACGCATGTTCAGGAATGGCGTTTATAACAAAAGAAAACACTCTTGCAGTTTTAAAACCATTAGTGGCATTCCCTGCTGTTCCTGCTAGTTACCAAGCAAATTGAAGTAGGCCGCCGACATAAAATCTTGAAATTTTTTGATTTGGATTCGATCTCGCGTTTGATAATAAAATGGTTTTAATGCCTTAGAGAAAGACCGATCTAGTGGCTGGCGATATTGTGTGGTGTGACTTTGGAAGCAAAGTATAATGCCATTTTGAACTGCACACTCTAAACACAAAGCTCATATAAGACGTACGATCATCAAGGAGAATTAAGGTTTTGGCAGGAGATTTACGAAGAGCAAATTAATTCAGCCAATCTTAAAAAAATATCAGTTTTTGCGTAAGCTGACTTTTTGCTTATAACAACTACAGTAGCATTTCATCCCCAACTTCCGGTTTTCTATTTACTCATATATGCAATACGGCGATGAACAATTACCCGCCATATTGCAACAAACAATTACTAAGATTATTCCTCCCTTCTCACCCGAGATGAACAAATGAACTTCCTTGTTCCCTTTTAGCGCCACAACTTTTGCAAGGTTTGTTATTTAGTTGTAATCCCGATTCATCTACTAAAAATATACCCAGACCTATGAAGAGGGTTATTGGTCTCTAAGACTTTAATAAGTAAGTCGAAGTACGTTTTCTCTACTTCTCTATTCAATCCAGTTGCTCTAGCAGCTGTAACGACCTTGGATTTTCAAACAATTTATTCTGAATTTATTTCCATAGATGATTTATATCGTGGGAACCGACTTTTTCATTTAACAGATTAAATTTTTATTTTAAATCTAAACATTTAGCTAAATCGCAAGTAATTTAGTAATAATGCTTCTTGTTTGAGGAAATTCAGCTTCCACATCCAGGTAAGTGGAAGGTCTCAGAATATCTCTCTTCCAGTTATAATTTGCAATTCGTCTATGTAATGATTTTTCTGGAATTTGAAGTTTTGTCCCTGCTTCTTATTTCTGTAAATCTATATACCTATAAGTTGATGTATGTATGTGTGTGTGTGGGTGGGTGGGTGTGTATGTTCCTTATAGACTCCGAAACCGCTGAACCAATTCTGATAAAATTTTCAAGAAAACTCTAGCATAATCTGGAGAGTGTTCCTGTGAAGTTTCGTGTTGATCGGACTAAATATTAAAAAAAAACATAATTTTTCGTAATTACCTTTGTTTTTGGGGGCGTAGCAACGCGCGCCGGGCATTGTTAGTGAAATATATATTTACTAATAAAAATACAGTTGCCTTATAAAGTTCATATTAATATTTTATCACCACATAGTATTAACTACAATGTATTCGACAAAGTTCGAGTTTAACATTTGCAAGGCTTGCATTATATGGTGGAAATTTACTTTTATTAGCCGTCGTAATTGTTACAAAATTATTAACTGAAGGAAACCAAGATATGATTAAATTTCTTTTTATTTCTTTATCACAAAACTTTGCTCTTCGTTCGATAAATCTTGGAAGTTATGAACTTTGAAACAAACTTGGATATTGTATATTAATACTTAACTTGAGCTGCCGCCAGCTATTTCTATTTATTCTTCTCTTTAAGTGGTAAGAGAGCAAGAGATTTCGTACATATAAATTGAAGTTTTACTGGAATTTTAGTGTAATTTCTTTTTTATTTTATTAGGATATAACTTTCGAAGAATCGATCGTACTTGTTCTAGCAAACTTAAACAACTTTGTTAACGTTCATTAATGCAAAATAGCTTAATTAATTTCTAAACCGATACAAATTAATAACGAACACTTTCTAAGAATATCAACTAATTACAATAATAGTAAACGTGTATGAGAACCATGTTTCACAAAAGCTAGGTTTATCTGATACAACGAGATCATTTTGAACTTTCCTGGGTTGGCAACAAAAAAGTCCCAAACCATAATGTGTTGAACTGTCTTGTACTTGCGTATTTTCATTGTTTTATTGACGCTTTTCTGTCTATTTCAAGACAATATACTTGGTAAACACATGTCTTTTACTATACAACAGGATACGTTTATTGTAATGTCGCACTTGCGCAGTGGAACATTGAAAGGAGATGGATGTATCATGGAAATATTCATTGGGATCGTGTTTTCAGCCATTTGTAACGGAATATCCAAATCTGGAAATAAACTTGGACACATTCACTCGTCATCGTGATAGGGTAATTGAAAGGTTTAAAGAAACGGGGAGTGTTTGTAAACGTAAACCTGAAAAGCACCAACACTTTTATCCGAAGATGTTGTCGCAGACATTAGACAGCAAATGGAAGTTAGTTAGTTATATGCTATAGTTTGTCTTTCAACGTTAGACATACTGCACATGGAATATGCAACACCTCTTCCTGATTTATTTCAAATAGGATAACGTGCACTTAGTATGTCTTTTTCCACCTAATATTGTAGACCGCCATTCACAGGCTGTTAAGCAACATTTGCTCAAAAATTTCAAATGTTACGCAAAATGCATATGGAAAGTTTGCTTTTCGTTTAATACATAATATAAATAATACACATAATACATAACATATATCTTTATACGTCACTGGAATATTTTGCAACACTTTATTAGTAAAAGCTTTCAATATTTCGGCTGCTATGGAAAAGCATTGAGAGTATTGATTCAAAATAATTAAATTTGATAAATGGGCACATTTATCACAAATGTTTTTGGTAAAAAATTCTGAATAAGTATTGTTATTTCAACAGTTGAAAAATGTACCAACATTTATTTAATGACATTAAGGAAAGATGCTTATTTATCTTTTAACCTCAAGTGAGGTGAACTCGTTAATAGGAAATAAGGGTCGTTATAGTATAAGTATTAGTTATTTGTTGTTATGCGATATTAATTGAGATTATAATGAAGTAATTATTAGAAAAAAAAAAGATGATATTAATCCATATCTAAGTCGTAATGGTCTAGGCGACATTGAGGGAAAGTATCTACAATGCAAAATCAATACCCACGAATACAATAAGAAGGTTTGATACGAATAAACTGAAGGATGAAAAAGTGAAAGCCAGGAGAATGGAGAATGGCAATCATATGCCCCATTTACAAAAAAAAGGCACAAACATAGATGTAGGAACTACAGAGGAATATCGCTACTATGTATAATATAAAATATTCACAAGTATACTGCGAAAAATAATAACAGAGTATGGAGAGGAAATCATAGGGGAGCATCAGGCAGGTTTCAGAGAGGGGCGATCAACCAGTGACTAGATCTTCAACACTCGGAAAATACTGGAGAAAGCATGGGAATATAATTTACCAATCTAGGAGTTATTCATTGACTTCAAATAGGCCTACGATAGTATAGACAGGAATAGGCTATTTGATATAATGGAAGCTTTTGATATCTTAAGCAAATTGGTAAGATTAACCAGTACATCAATGACAGACTCGAAGACCGTAGTGAAAATATAACACGAAATGACGGAAAAGTTTTCAACCACCAAAGGTGTGAGGCAGGGAGATGGACTTGCATCGATCCTGTTCAACATTGTGCTGGAAAATGCAATAAAAAATGCCAGTGAGAATCTTGACAGCGCAATAATGCGCAAGTCACATCAGATAATCTCCTATGCAGATTATATTAATCAAGTGACCAGAACATAGCGAGAAATCAAAAAAGTGTTAACAAACTCGAAACACAAGCCAGTAAGATCGGGTTAATGAAACAAAGACCAAACTACTACCAGTAAAACCAAGAAGAAGGATTGGCCAGAATTACACAATAGGAAATAATAACTTCGAAGTGATGCAGCGATTTAAATATCTGGGATCCCAAATTAATAGTGAAAACGACATCAAACGAAAAACAACAAGGCACACTAGCTGGAAACAGAGCCTATTTCAAGTCCAAATCAGAAACAAGAAAAACAGAAATTACACTCTACAAGACCATGATAAGACATACGGTGACATATGGAAGCGAGATGTTGACAATCAATAAGCACTCAGAGGAACTACTAGCAAGATGGGAACGGCGAATCCTAAGGAAGATATATGGGCCGGTGATGGAGGATGGGGAATGGAGAATTCGGTACAACTTTTAATTAAATCAAAAGTACCAACAACCAGATATTGTCAAATTTATTACATCACAAAGATTGAAATGGGCGGGGCACCTAGAAAGAATGGGCGAGGACCGAATCCCAAAGAAGGTGATGATGGAGGGAGCCAGGGGAAGAGGACGACCAAGGTGGGACAACATAGAGGAGAACGCTAAACTATTACTGAAAATGCGCAATTGGAAGACAACAGCAAGGCAGCGAGATGCCTGGAGGCAGAAAATTTTGAAGGCCCAGGTCCAAGTGGGACTGTAATGCCACGAAGAAGAAGAAGAAGAAGTCGTAATGTCATACCCTAAGGGAATAAGGTAACGAGTGTAACGAAGGATTTCGGACTATTTTGAATGAAAAATGTTACACACTCGAAAAGCTTTACTATTTAGAATTTTCCACAAAGCATATAACATGTTTTATATTTTGTACACTTAACATTATAAAACACATAACGGTCCTAATTGTTCAATGTGACGCAGTTTTGCTTGAACGCCTTGTATAAGTCATTCGCAGTACTATACGGGAATATCACGAAGTTTAGTTCAAATCCTGTTCCTTATTGAACTTTAATTTAACCATTCTCGTATATCTTCTGAGTCAATAAATACCATAAGGTTTCAATAGGCCTAGCTTGAGGCAGGTTTGCCGGGTTATACGCACGAGGCACGAAATGTAAGTTTTGCACTTCCAACTTGTCCCTTGGCGTAATGACTTGAAGTCAAGTCAGGCCAAAGCATGATATCATCATTAGGATAATGTCCATTAATTAAATCAAGCAAGTTTGGCAAGCAACGTTGAATCTAAAGATTGGCGGTTACTGCTTCACCTCTCACATGACCTATATAAGGTCGAAATATACATGCCTCAGAAACAGCGCATTAGACTAGAATTTTTTGTGGGACTTATGCGTTTGTTTTATACTTTGCTTCATCAAAAGTATCATCCACATTTCTTATGTAAAAATCAGCATTACTCGGAGTTTCCGCACTCCTCTTGCAATGGTGGTGTTAGAAACATGGAAACGGCGTGCTAAGTTACGGATAGATGCTCCAATATGGTTTTCAGCAAAGTGAAGAAGTTCTTCAGAACACCAATAGAATACATAGAACGTCAGAAAGAATAGAAACGAGGAAACTGATATGGTACGGACATGTAAGACGGATGGAGGAAAACAGATGGCCAAGAAGAGCTCTAGAATACAACCCAACGAATAGAGGGAGACGAGGAAGACCGGCAAAGTCATGGATAAGTAGGGTTATGGAAACAATGAAAGACAGAGCAATAGATGAAGACATCTGGAGAGACAGGAAGAGATGGAGACGGAAATGCGGGAAACAGCTGAGGCTGTAGGACCCCCACTTGTATATACATATAAGAAGTCTTTCTTGATTTCTGGCTGTAGCAAGCTTTCCTGGTCGGCCACTTTTTAGTAGGTTCTGATAGGGTATAACCTCCTCGCACTCAGGAATTGTTTAATATGTCGTATTTCGAAAACTATTTTCATTCTCATTCCCAAATATAAATATGCTTTCGTGGGCATATTGTTACAACTGAAAAGAAAAATTACATGTGTAATAAATATACGATGTAACAATAGTAGCCCATGGCCATACTTTACTCTTCAAAACTGTGTTTGTGTATTCGAAGAAAACGTTTTAAAATAGTCCGAAAATTTTTGTTACACCCGTTAGTTGAGCACTTAGTTACAGTATAAGAACTTAACTTATTGAAATGAAAGTATCTGATATATATATATATATATATATATATATAGGTATGTAAATTTACTGAACCAGGAAGGTCAGAATGTGTGGGCTGGGTTAATTAAAACAATCTATTTGTGGCTGGTAACGTTTCGGAATAATTTATTCCATCATCAGACTCTACAATAAGTTGAAAAAAATTTTTTATATAAATAATTAGGGACAATCTTAAATAAACAAAAGTCATGAACATCCAAAACAAGAGAACTCACTTACTTGCCACTATGGACACCGAAAATTATCTTAACAGATCCAATCATAAACATAGAGAACTCATGTTGGTGGTACACTAAATTAAAATTTTTTTAATATATTATATAGGCCATTAAGGTGTCACATATTAAAATTACATTTAACAACTTCAAATCAATTACTCAGTAAAATTAAAACCAAAATTTTTGACGGACATTACTAGTTGCATTTTAAAAAACACCAACACGAAGATCACAACAACAATTAAAATGCATGACCTATCTGACCGTAAGTGAGTATTTATAGGTCACCTCTTCGCGATGTCAAGGGCAGGTCAGAGGTCACAGCTTAATAGCGAATTATCAAAATTTCTTTAAATAAAACTGTTAATATGATAATTCTAAATTACATCTGTAATTCTGATATATTAATTTGGAAATAAACAGCAGCAAAGAAAACCAAAAATTATTTTGTTACAAGACCAAAAGACCACCGCAAACAAGGCAATATAAGGATGTTACGCAAGAAGTAGGAACCAGCAACGATAGGACAATTTGGAAGAACAAAGAAGGGGGAGGGGGTGGGTAAGGTGGAGGGTTGTCATAAAATAATACTGAAACCATGGGTTTAATTATTTAAATTAGAACAATTATTTACAAACGGTGCCAAGACGCCATCTGTCATCCAACAACCCAACTGTCTGAAAGATATATTTACAGAAATCGACTCTAAAGTTTTGTAACTCAACACATACATGTTACTGCCGACCAACATTACACAAGATTTTAGGTCTTATAAACCTTAGAATATTATTGTATATCACACTGAAATTGGCAGAGTCAGATTTAGAATTCATATTTGGTTCTATGACATTGATACAAAAGGTCTCAAGAAATAATCTCTTGTGCAGGTTAGCTTCATTATATAAAATGTGAGTTTGGTCAAAGTTAATAGTATGTTTAGTGTTACTCATATGTTCACCAAGTTTACATGACTTAGGTTTACGAATGGCATCACTGCGATGTTGTATGTTCCGCTCATTGACTCTTTGTTTAGTTTGTCCTATGTAACATTGCGGACAATCCCTACACTTCAAGCAGTAAACTACATTGCTTCTGTATTTTGTATCCATTGTGTCTTTTAAAGGTGTGAAGAATTTAGAGACTGAGTTAGCTGTTGTAAACGCTATAGTTACTCTATCCTCAAACAGTTCCTTTATAAAGTTGGTAAGACCTGGTATATATGTCATTTTCTTATAGATAACAGGATCTGTGTTACCCAAGTTATTTATGGTATTATTGGTTTGTACCGGACTTAGCGGAATAGCGTGCATTGGCAGGGTAGTGCCAGTTGAAAACAAGATCTTGTTTAAAATGGCGTTAGGATAGCTGTTTTTTAGAAGAATGTCTTTCAGTCGTAGTAGGTCCGAGTGCTGCCAATCCGTATGAGTGATGTTAATTATTCTATGTTTTAAGCATTTTATTAAATTGATCTTATATTTTGTAGGACAATTAGAGTGGAAATTCAACAGTCTGTTCGAATTAGAAGGTTTTCTATACCACCTAAGCTTAATCTTATCATCCTGGCGAGTGACTAGTGCATCTAGAAAGGGCAAGGTGCCATTAGTCTCTTGTTCTACTGTGAATTGAAGGTGGTTGTTATAATTGTTGAAAGTTGTAAGAAGATCATCAACACTGTCTTGGGGAACTAGAGCGATAATGTCATCAACGTAATGATAGATGAATTTAATGTTAACTTTGGCATGTGCAATAACATATTTGAGGATAGTGTTCATTATTATATCTGCTATACTGGGAGACAACAGGCGGTGGGTGACGGGGCGTCCGGGTTGGGGGTTGGTGCTCGGCAGCCTGACTTACATTCATTAGACTCAGTTAACGTTGTTGGTGATGAGGTCACTAACGACTTCCTCGTTAATCTAACTAGGATTGACATTCCTGTTGCTGTCAAAGAGCTATTGGCCCTTGGTCCCGGTTTCTCGTTGCCTACAAGTCCGGATAACATTAAATTAGAAAGGGTTTTGGCAGAATGTGAAGACATTCTTTCCTTAATAGATGTAACTGACAGAGATTATTATAGGACTGAGATCGCTTATCGTGTGACACACTATATTAGCAATCATACTCACAACACACTACATAACAGCATAGAAAAACAATGCAGAGAATTCTTAAAACAACATACTGACATCATAGTCACCCAATCTGATAAAAGTAATGTCACAGTGGTCATGTATAAAGCTGATTATGACTACAAAATGTTAGAACTCCTTAGTGATACTCATACATATACCAAACTCAATAGGGATCCCACATACTCTGATGAACGCAGAACTTGTCAAATTATAAATAAACTAAAAGTTAATAACTACATTGATGACATATTACACAAACAACTTATCAAAAAGAACTCTGCCCTGTCTAGGATATATGGGATCCCCAAAATTCACAAGTCTAACATACCCTTAAGACCTATAGTTTCTAGTGTTGACAGCCACTCGAGACATTTGGCTAAATATATGGCGAATATTATTAGTATGTCGTTCAAACCGTATAACAGCTTCAAACTTATTGATACATTTGATTTTGCCACAAAAGTCAATAACACCCCCGTCCAGGCTGACCATATATTGGTGTCTTTTGATGTTGTCAGCTTGTTTACCAACATACCGACAGAACTAGCCATCGACGTGGTTAGAGATAATTGGGCTCTAGTGGGGGACAACACTGACATTCCTTGTGGTGAATTTTTGTCCTTGTTACATTGGCTGTTTAGCAGTGTCCACTTTACTTACAACGGTCAGCATTATGCACAGAAATTCGGGACACCTATGGGGTCTGCGTTGTCTCCCAGTATAGCAGATATAATAATGAACACTATCCTCAAATATGTTATTGCACATGCCAAAGTTAACATTAAATTCATCTATCATTACGTTGATGACATTATCGCTCTAGTTCCCCAAGACAGTGTTGATGATCTTCTTACAACTTTCAACAATTATAACAACCACCTTCAATTCACAGTAGAACAAGAGACTAATGGCACCTTGCCCTTTCTAGATGCACTAGTCACTCGCCAGGATGATAAGATTAAGCTTAGGTGGTATAGAAAACCTTCTAATTCGAACAGACTGTTGAATTTCCACTCTAATTGTCCTACAAAATATAAGATCAATTTAATAAAATGCTTAAAACATAGAATAATTAACATCACTCATACGGATTGGCAGCACTCGGACCTACTACGACTGAAAGACATTCTTCTAAAAAACAGCTATCCTAACGCCATTTTAAACAAGATCTTGTTTTCAACTGGCACTACCCTGCCAATGCACGCTATTCCGCTAAGTCCGGTACAAACCAATAATACCATAAATAACTTGGGTAACACAGATCCTGTTATCTATAAGAAAATGACATATATACCAGGTCCTACCAACTTTATAAAGGAACTGTTTGAGGATAGAGTAACTATAGCGTTTACAACAGCTAACTCAGTCTCTAAATTCTTCACACCTTTAAAAGACACAATGGATACAAAATACAGAAGCAATGTAGTTTACTGCTTGAAGTGTAGGGATTGTCCGCAATGTTACATAGGACAAACTAAACAAAGAGTCAATGAGCGGAACATACAACATCGCAGTGATGCCATTCGTAAACCTAAGTCATGTAAACTTGGTGAACATATGAGTAACACTAAACATACTATTAACTTTGACCAAACTCACATTTTATATAATGAAGCTAACCTGCACAAGAGATTATTTCTTGAGACCTTTTGTATCAATGTCATAGAACCAAATATGAATTCTAAATCTGACTCTGCCAATTTCAGTGTGATATACAATAATATTCTAAGGTTTATAAGACCTAAAATCTTGTGTAATGTTGGTCGGCAGTAACATGTATGTGTTGAGTTACAAAACTTTAGAGTCGATTTCTGTAAATATATCTTTCAGACAGTTGGGTTGTTGGATGACAGATGGCGTCTTGGCACCGTTTGTAAATAATTGTTCTAATTTAAATAATTAAACCCATGGTTTCAGTATTATTTTATGACAACCCTCCACCTTACCCACCCCCTCCCCCTTCTTTGTTCTTCCAAATTGTCCTATCGTTGCTGGTTCCTACTTCTTGCGTAACATCCTTATATTGCCTTGTTTGCGGTGGTCTTTTGGTCTTGTAACAAAATAATTTTTGGTTTTCTTTGCTGCTGTTTATTTCCAAATTAATATATCAGAATTACAGATGTAATTTAGAATTATCATATTAACAGTTTTATTTAAAGAAATTTTGATAATTCGCTATTAAGCTGTGACCTCTGACCTGCCCTTGACATCGCGAAGAGGTGACCTATAAATACTCACTTACGGTCAGATAGGTCATGCATTTTAATTGTTGTTGTGATCTTCGTGTTGGTGTTTTTTAAAATGCAACTATTAATGTCCGTCAAAAATTTTGGTTTTAATTTTACTGAGTAATTGATTTGAAGTTGTTAAATGTAATTTTAATATGTGACACCTTAATGGCCTATATAATATATTAAAAAAATTTTAATTTAGTGTACCACCAACATGAGTTCTCTATGTTTATGATTGGATCTGTTAAGATAATTTTCGGTGTCCATAGTGGCAAGTAAGTGAGTTCTCTTGTTTTGGATGTTCATGACTTTTGTTTATTTAAGATTGTCCCTAATTATTTATATAAAAAATTTTTTTCAACTTATTGTAGAGTCTGATGATGGAATAAATTATTCCGAAACGTTACCAGCCACAAATAGATTGTTTTAATTAACCCAGCCCACACATTCTGACCTTCCTGGTTCAGTAAATTTACATACCAATACACCCTGAAAACAGTGTCTAACATCACAACTTCCTATATATATATATATATAATACGAAAAACACATTCCATAACTAATTTTGTCTTTATAACGTGTTACAATGTCTGTTAACCCTCTAATACATGAATTATCGAAATTAGTAATTATGTTTCTAAAAAAATTGAGCAAACAGATAATGACCTTTTAAATAACTTACATTGGGTTTGGAATAATTTTGGTCGGCAAAATTGAAGTTTTTCAAAATTTTATTTTTGGTTACCAAATGGTAACATTATGAACCCATACAACAAAACAAAAGATTAAGAAAAACACTAAAGTTCAGAAAGTGTAGTAATTTTATTGGTGAATTTGTAAGAAACAATTGTTTTTGGAATTGTAACAATAGTGAACTTGGCATTTTTGACATTTCACGCGAGAAAACCCCTTGCAGCCGTGCAGCTTGCATCTTTCGCGTTCAATTGTCCATTCTGGCCAATGCAGCAATGGCTAATATGGTCACTCTGAACAAAATTGTTTGGTCTCGGTTCTAATCATCTTCGCGACTTTTTGGGTGGTTCTGGTGTTCCATTGTTTGACCCGCTTGGCCTTCCTCTTTTGTTAGATGCTCGAATTCCTGTAAAGCAAAGCTGTTCTGCCAAAAGAGTTTTGAATCCGAGAAGCGGCATTATTTTGTCTGTGGATCCTTGTTGCTTTTTTATTCGTCTATACAATAGCCAAGAATTTACCACCACAACATCTATCATATGAGAAAATATTCGGTGATACCATTTCCGACTTTTTAGCTTTATCGGGTAAAGTCCTACTAGCGAATCCTGCATACCAACACCCTCCATATGGCGGTTGTATTCTGTGATTATATTTGGACAATCTACTTCTTTTTTGCAGTTTTCAGATTTGAAAAATCTTTTTACTTTGGTGATAGGTCGGCTGCCACAATACTCAGAAATAAGAGTGACAATTTTGTTGTCGTACCATGGCACAGCATGTATATCGATCCCATCAAACTTTGTTGTGCTTTCATTTATGGTACCTCTTCCTTTTTGTTTCATTTGTTTTTCTGTCTCTCCTTGATAATCATGCAATCGATTTTGACGGACTGTGGCCACAGAATGAATTTTCCGTTTCGCTAAGTACGATATTAGCGGCAACGAAGAAATATAATTAGCGTAGAAAATTTTGTGGTGTTTGTCATGTGGAATAGGTCAAATCAGGCTCATTATCATCTATTGTATGGCCAAGCTTTCCCGCAAACAATTCAAAATTGTAGGAGAAACCGGATGCCCCACTAAGAACCCACATCTTGTAACCCCACTTAAGGTTTTTTTTAGGGTTGTGCGTTTTTATACTAATCCTTCCTTTAAACGGGATGATCTGTTCATCGCAAGACAGATGCTGTTCAAGAGGAATGGCCAAACAGGCTTTTCTGACTGTTTCCAGAACTGGCATAATTTTATCTAAACTGCTTGTACTCTGACTATTGTCTGAAAATTGCAATAAACTTTTGATTACCTCGAATCTATTTACTGGCATAACATTGGCAACTAGCGAAATTCTGGTTTGAGGAGACCAATAGCTTCTGGTATTAGGTAGTTTGATAATCGAAATCCAAATTATCATACCCACTAACTGTTGTATTTCCTCAACACTAGTTCACAACGGTCTGTTAGGTCGTGTTTGGACGCTATATAAACAAGATTGGCGAACAACTTCGGTGAAAAAGTCTTCTGATAAAAAGTGTCCAAAAAGTTTCAGAGGAGTATCTAATTTCAAAATTTCATCAGGAAGTAACTCACTGCCACAAAACAGTATACCTGCTTCATCTTTACTCGTAACTGAATTTTTCCAGTTCAATTTTAGTTTTCTAGTTACTTTCCCTCTGGATTTTTGGTATGCTGGATTCGGGGCTTGATTGTGGAGTTGTATTAGAGGAATGTCATCTTCATCTGAGAACTCGTCATCACTCTCTTCAATGTTGTTTGAAGAAACTCCTGCTTGCACCAATAACTCTTCATTAGAGGTGTCATCGTCATCTGACAACTCACTGTCCTCACTATCAGAGGGGATATCACGAATGGCACAGTTTTGCGTAACATTTTTTCGCCCCTAAAATGTTTTAGGATCCATTATCTGGAAGAATTTCATGTATCAATATATTTTTTTATTTTACGAAAATCTTTGGTCAATGCATAACGTGTCCGAACGGTAACATTCGTTGAGCACGTAATTGTTTCAATTTCCTCATGCAAAAGTCATATTTCAGAAATACATCATGACATAGTGATGATTTATGTGACCATTTTTGATTTTTACTATAGCAGTTCTTACCCTTTATTTCACTATAAAAACTTCAAACTTCTAGTTGAACACACCAACCAACTATAACCTCGCTTTTGTGCTGTCAACAAATAAAAATCACATTTACAACACCTAGCACCATCTATCAATTTACACCCGTACCAATGCATTCAGTTATGTTACCAGGAGATAACGACATGCATACAAGGAACAGTTTATAGTAATGTGAAATAGATAGGAAATTTTAAAGTTTGATTTAAGTTGAGTTAAGTCATATTTGAGAAATACAACATGAATAGTGATGATTTATGAGACCATTTTTGATTTTTACTATAGCAGTTCTTACCCTTATTTCACTATAAAAACTTCAAACTTCTAGTTGAACACACCAAGGTTACAACTATAACCTTGCTTTTGTGCTGTCAACAAATAAAAATCACATTTACAACACCTAGCACCATCTATCAATTAACGCGTGTAGCAATGCATTCAGTTATGTTACCAGAAGGTAACGACATGCATACAAGGAACAGTTTATAGTAATGCGAAAAAGATAGGAAATTTTAAAGTTTGAGTTACCAATTGGCAACAATGTGCAATAGAGGGTTAAAACGACTTGATTCTACTTTTAATCGATAAAATTCACATTAAAAGAACATCTACTAATCTGGGTGATTCTTTTACTACATAATAAAAGAAGTTAGATACCAAAAAATAAAGATAGATAGCAGTAAAATCGATAAAATGAATAATTTGACCTTTCATGTATATAGTCTGCATATTTGCAATTCAAAGCCATATATTCCAAACAGTTTTATATTTTGTATTGCAGGTTACTTAAGTAGCATTTACTACAGTTATAAACATTAAATGTTGAGGTTTAATTCACGCTTTTTTGTTATTTACTCACAGAATTCTGACCTACAAACACATGATATATATATATAATCTAATAATCCCCTCTACCATATTAATGGTGTGGGGCGTTTATCCTCTTCTAACTTTTTATGAATCTTTTCCATTCATTTCTATTCCTCGCCATGCTCTTCGCCTCTGTCCAAGTTTTGCCCTTCCTCCTCAAAATCTCTGCTATGACATCATTCCATGTCGTCCTTGGCCTTCCTCTTCTTTTATTTTTCATTATTCTTGCTTCCCATATCCTTCTTGTCTGTCTCGTATTTTCCATTCTATATAGATGTCCCCACCATCCCAACTGTCTTTGCTCAATATGTTCCAACACTGACTGTATATTTAGATCTTTTCTTATTTCCGAATTTCTTATTCTTTCCATCTTTGTAACTCCTCTGACTCTTCTTAAATATTTCATTTCTACTGCTTGTATTTTACTTTTTTGTCTTGTATTTAATATCCAGGATTCGCATCCATATACTAATATCGGTCGGTATATTGCCTTATATACTTTTAATTTTGTTTCGCGGGATATCTCTTTTTTGTTAATGAACTTATTCCTCATACTATAATACAGCTTTGTTGCTTTTTCTATTCGTTGGTTAATCTCGGCGTCCTGGGTCCCTTTTCCATCAATTCTCACTCCCAAGTACTGGAACGTTCTCACTTCTTCTATTTCAATTCCTTCTATTTCGATTTTCATATCTATCTCTTCATCTCCCACTACCATGACTTTGGTTTTATTCTTATTCATCATCATTCCACTGTTATTTAGTGTCGTATTCCATATTATTAAGTTCCGTTGTAGATCTTCCGCACTGTCAGCTGTAATTATTATGTCGTCTGCGAATGCTCCCTGTGAAACTTCGACTAGCTTTAAGTTAATGTGTCCAACTCTGATCTTTTTACTTTCTTTTGTACACCTTTTGATAATGTCGTCCATATAAACTATAAACAGCATTGAGCTCAGGCTTCCTCCCTGTCGGAGTCCCTCCTTTGTTCTGAAGGTTTCTGATTCTAAATTATTAGCTATTACAGCGTTGGTGTTATTATCATATATTTTCTGTATTAATCGTCTTATTTTTCCATTGACCCCTCTCTCTTTTAATATATTCCACAGTCTTTCTCTTGGTACCTTATCGAATGCTTTTTCTAGATCTATAAATGCTAAAAATACTTTCTTCTGCTCTCTATAGGCTTTTTGTATTATTTGCTTCACGGAAAATATTTGGTCTTGTGTGCTCCTTCCTTTTCTAAACCCACTTTGTGATTCGTGTAGCGTATTTTCGAGTTTTGCTCTTAGTCTTTTATCTATTATTTGCTCAAGAATCTTCATTGCAGTGCTTAGAAGGGTTATTCCTCTGTAATTATTGCATTCTTTTTTGTTTCCTTTATTCTTGTATATTGGTACTATTAATGCCTTCCTCCAATCGTTTGGTATCTCCTCTTCTCTCCATATTCTGTTATATATTTTCAACATTACTTCTCTTCCTTTTTGTCCTATATTTTTAATCATTTCTGCCGTAATCTTGTCGCAGCCTGGTGCTTTCCCATCTCTCTGTTTATGTATTGCTTCTTCCAATTCGTCCATGGTAATTATTTCTTCCGTCTCTTCTTCTTCTATTGTTTGTTGTTCATCGGTATTCTCATTTTCCACTCCTTCGTTTAGCAATTCTTGGAAGTATTCTTTCCATCTTTCTATGATTTCTTAATTTTATTATTCTCTTACATTTTTGATATTATAATAGTATTAATTTTTAGATCAACATTTATTTAGGAAACAAAAATGTTTTTCTAAATAAATATCTGTTTTATAAATACAACATTAATATATAAAATTATCGTACATTTGTTTTTGACCCCATACTTTCCATTCTTAATACTCTATGTATCTACATTTGCGGACAAGCAAAACAAATTTACATCCTAAAAGTATTTACTGTCATATTCATACCGCAACCTAAAGCAGAATTTACAAGGATCCGTTACGTACTACTGACAGTTCCATTAACGTAACCAGTTATATGTCACAACAGTACAACAAACTGCAATAACAGATATATGTACTTTAAAAATCATGAGATATATGCTTTTACAGGGCATTTACGTATACCATAATTTTACGCATTTTAATAATAATAAATTGATTCTAATCAAATACTTATCTTTTTTACTACACTAACTAAACTCTTAATTTGTTTTATACAATTTTTAGAAAAAATTATATGCTTACAGTGTGCGACTTATCTCTAAATCAGATTTGTTTCCGGACGTTTTTATAGTTGTGAAATTTTTAGTCCCTTAATGGGGTGCCTAGCTTCTAGGCAACTTTTTATACCGTATTGGAGGTTGCATAAAAATAGAATCTTAAGTGTTGAGTTTTGGCATCAGTGGTCAATTGCAATGAATTACGTAACAAGTTTCTTGGAAGCCCCGTTTGTTAGTTCCATGCTGAAGTAGCGTCTTCCTAGTGATGTGTATTTGTTTAGGAACTCCGGAGTCTTCCGGGACATTCATGCAGAATTGCAAAAATATGTGTAGTATGTCTGCTGTAATTCATTTTGTGTATATGCGATTTTTAATGATTTTAATGTTTATTGAAATGTGTTTATTTATTGTTATCTGCATTTTGTTTAATTTAATTTGGGTGTACAAAGGTCCCTACACGCTTTATGACATTGACGATGATGTGCCCTATCCGGATTATGCCGTAGTTTTCGGAGAATGATAATGTTTACTGATGTGTGTACGAAATACGTACATACATGTATTTCGCTATGTTATATATGTAAGCAAAAGTCCGACTGCGATGTATTTTCTTGACCGATTCTGTAGTACCCGGATTTTTCCCGCAGCTTCGGCAAATGGTTGATAATGTGTTGTGTGTGTTTGGATCGGTTTATATGGTTGGATTAAGAAATTCTTAGATTTATATGTTTGGTTTTGTGTTGCTGAAAGAATGTTTGTTAGTATTGAAGTTGATGATACTCTACTTCAGGTGCCTGAGTGCCTCCGTGGCGGTCTTTTTCTTGGTACTTCCTTTTTTTTTAGTTCTGGTTGCGTTTTCTATTTAGGTGTTGCTAGACAATAGCGGTCTCTGGAAAAATACTTTATTTATGTGAATAATGTGTACCTTTAACTCGTCGATTTCCGCTGTGGGTGACTTTGTTGCAAGTGTTGTGTCACTTTTATGCGGAGCTTGAACGTTGTTCTTGATATCGTGATCCACATCGGACTGGCCTAGGTCAGGTTCGAACGGATATCTTATACAGTTTCACACCCGCTTTCACCGAGAGTTGCCAGCATCTTAGGAGGGATGCAATGAATTTAATTTATTGTTGCATTAAATGTGATGAAAAATTTTTTGTTTGAAATTTAAAATTTCAAGTTAATATAGTCGTATATTTACCAAAAAAGATTTTAGTTAAATTGAAAATATTTAAGTCTCTCGATATGGGCGTGAAGTTTGAATTTTTTTGTCAAAAACGCAGATTTTAATGTTTACAATATTAATTCACAGTCGGAAAAAAATTATATCTCTTATGTAATATTTACGTCTCACAAAATCTATTGAAAACCGTAATTTTATTACCAATTACGCATATTTTTCAATTTTAAACATAACATTTAAATTAATTTTAATTATTTTATTTATAGTCTATATATAGGTCTACAGCATTTTGAAATAGGGAGAATATCATTTTATGAGATCGTGAATATTGGTCGTGCAAGTTACGTGATCCTTCTCTCACATCCTCTTTGCTACCCGTCGACCATCATTTGGTTGAGTACAATAACATAGTATTTTTCCAGAGGTTGACTCTAGGGAGTTGAGCACAGATCAGAAATATCTCTGACATATATGTTAGACTGTATTAGGAGACTAATACTCCAAAATGTCGGCAAGCAGAAAGCTAGGAAACAAAAAGCAAACCGAATTTTACGCTTATCTATTGCATCAGTTGATTCAGCCCCGCAGTTGAAAAAGCCAGCTGAGTTGGTTATGAAAATGTATGCTCTCTCATGGTTTACAATTAAATCTAACCCACGAATTAATAAGCATCACATTTTTTTTAGGTCATTAGGAAATAATCTTAAAACTGTTGTTCAGTAAACTCTACAGAGAAATGCTTTTGTGGTACACCCAGAAGATCTCCTTTTGGAAATGTTGAAAACACATTAAGTGTCTGGCAAACAAAATATTACAAAAAGCTCGACAATAGAGTTGAATGCAAAGAGGGTTTTCAAACCACAAGTTAATTTTGAGGAAAAGTACTATATAGATCTTATTGATTAGCAATCTAGGATAGTAATGGAACCAACCTATTCTAACAAACTTAAGCAAACAAGAACTAGAGTTGATCGTTGAAATAGAAGCAAACGATAGACAGGAGTTTAAAATTCCTTCGCACACACAACCAGCGCAGAAAGAATTGTAAAGGTGTTTACAGAAGCTTCTGAGCACGTTAGTGGTTTCAAAGGGAGAGATGGTTTCCCTGGATCAAAATTGCTGAACAGAAAATATCTTCTAAAGTTTGAAATGAAACATCACTTCACATCTGCAACTGCAACAGTCTGAGAATAAACATCAAGAAATACTTCATTTTCTGCAACAATAAAATATATAACCTTTTTAGAAAAAATAATGAACTTTATCTAATATTTTTGGTTTTTTATAAGCATATAAATTACTTGCTTAAAGTTGTTCTTTACAACCAGCCTAATCTAAAACTTTGTTTGCGGATTGGGAGAGTTGCTTATAACTTGACGTCACATAGATATGAAATAAACCTATTGCGAACTAACCAGTGGCGGCTCGGGGTGGTTCACATTGGGAGTGCATAATTTCAAAATTAAAAAGTATAATACAAGAACGCTTACCCAATCTTTATAAGTTTCACCGACATACTGTTCCAGGCAGGTACTGTTCATTGTACAGTTTGTTTTGAGGGAATACTAACTACAGTTTGATTACATCTGACGATAAACGAAGTCCATTTTGCGTGTCTTAGACTTGCAGAACAGTTCTATCACATTTTCATTAAAATTTGGGAAATCATTTATAAATTATTTTTCACAAGATAATATAGTAAGGGAATTTAATCTGTCTTCTTTCATTGTATTTCTCAGGAAAGTTTTTATTCTCTTCAGCCGTGAAAACTGGCGTTCCGCTTCAGACGTTGTCATTGGGATTGTAATGACAATTTTTAAAAGCTTAACAACTTTATTAAAGGTGTCGCTTAATCCATCTAGCAGAAGGCCTAGGAGACCTACAGCACTGACTTCTATATTTTGCCTATATGATGAATCTAAAACATTCTGAATGTTATTTTTCCTAACATTCTTAGATTAAATATATTTTTCAAATGCCCTTCGGAATTTTCATGTTTCGTAATTTTAGCACTAAAATGAATTAAGTCTTTTATTCCGTTCTTTGACCAAGACGGTTCACCACCAAACAAAAGACACGGAAAACAAAACAAAGTATTTTTAATTTCACACCCACAAATCCAGTCATTTTTCTGATAAATATTGATTTTGAATTTTCTTATAACGTCTTTACCTTTAACGGATTGTTTATTTTCTAAACATAATTGAGGTATCGGCCGTTTAAGATTTTTTATTGCGATTTTTTCATCATACGTTAACCGCGAAAACGTGTTATTCTGTAACGCAGAGACGAAATTCATCTTACAACAGCGGTGAGCAGACTGGGGATCTTGCTCACAATCTAGGTATTATACGATATGAAAGTAGAACAAAATACAGTTCTCCCCACCTTCAATGTAATGTTAATAGCTTAACGGAGCAACGGTTGGGCTTTGCTCATGGGTATGTTTCTCTCGATGGAAGTTAGTCGTCATTATATCTGTGACGACGATCGGTGCATGTAGGTTGTTTCGCACCGCACACGCCACGTTCCTGTTCAATAACTATGAATACGTAATAAATAAATACTTTCACAGTTAGTCGCCGCTTGGTTTGTTTTGTTTCAAAATTCCAAGGGGTGCAATTGCTCACTTGTTCTCATTAAAGAGCTGACAACTATATATTCTGCAATGTCCATCAATTATCAAGTTCAAAAGATAATGTAATCAAGATCCGTTTCGAATTACCTACTCTTTTTAAACTTAATACTGTAATATGTGCATTTTTTTTCTATAGAAATTAATATTACTTTTTTATATTGAGTTTTTTTTCTTTTACTCCGGAAAAAGCCTTAATTTCATAAAATAACAAATAAGTTGGGTCTACTAAACACATGTTAATTCGAAATACTTTTTATTTTTATAGTTGTAAGCAATTTTTAAAGGAAACAGGTAGCTTAGAAGTAAATGAATCTATAAAACTGTCAATAATAGAACTAAATTTTGCAAAAAAAGGATAATTTAGTTACTGATCCGGGAGATGTAAATGTTACATGATAGATACAACATTTTAATTAATTTTAATTTAAACATCCTAAACTTTACAGATTTGGCAGACCAATAATTATACATATATATAAATATTATTTATAATTACCTAGGTGCAATAATAGACAGATATTTAATTTTTGTGTCTCTTACTATATTTATATGTACATATCATTTAATATTTTAATTCTGGCTAATGTAAGAGATTTTCATTTTTTTATAACAATGAAAAATAATATTGTAACATGATTTTTGAAAATATTACCAACGGGTTTAGAAAATACGAGTGAGTTGTATAGTGACATCATTAATAGAATAATAATAATAAGGTAAATAATTCATAATTATCTTACGTTAAATTTAAACTATAGGATCTATACACTCAAAATTAAACACTATTTGGATCATAATACATAGAAAAATAATTAAACACGATATTATCAATATGATATGAATGAGTCGCAATGACAGAACGTTTCCAAGCTTGCTTCTATACCCTCAAGAACAAGTATCATAGAATATAAATAGTTGGAGTAATAGAAAAATAATAATTTTGAATTCGAAAATTTAATGTTAAAATATAAGGTGAGATTAAAACAAAAGAATATAATATTAAAGAAATATATATTAAGTAGAATTAATTTCGTATGGTATAAGTTAACATGCAGTACGATTTAAAGAGTCGAACTCAGCTACCCGCAGTGGCGTAATGGTAGCGCAATCGACTTGAAATCGGAAGGTTGTATTGGAATCTCAGCCGTGGGTAATTTTTAAAATTAAAAATTTACCTAATCAAATAATTATCAATGCTAAAAGCAGAAAATTAGAATTTTCTACACTGAGAAAAACTAATTTTAAAGTAATTTAAAAGTTAGTTATATTTTGCATATATTTGAAACACAGAACACATATTTTAGTGGTGAAGAAAATTCTTGGAAAATATAAAATACATCAAGCGAAGAGGATTTTAGGAAATGAAATGAAAAGAATGATTCATTATAACATAATGATTTACGAGCATTTTACTTGATTACTGGGGCATATATGCATGATATTGTCTTAAAATAATAGTAAGTTTTAAATTTAGAAATATACTTTTTCGAAAATATATTCTCTGTATGTATTTAATTGTAATGATTGTGATATGTCTTTTGATTTGTTTATGTCTACTATTGAATATTATTTTAATATATGCCTTCCTGTTAAAAAAAATTAAGGAACGGTCGTGTGGGCACTTGGAGTATATTGGTACGCACGAACTTTATGAAGCTAAAGCTAAGGTCTCTCTGTATGGAGACTTGTATAGGAAATATCCCGAGTTTAAGGAAATGTTTAAATGCGCAAATAGGGAATACCAACAGATACTGCAGGATTCTAGAAGGATCGCAAACGATACCTACATTCAAAAATCTACTAACAAATCTAAAGCAATGTGGCAAATTATAAATAATTTGATAAATAGAAAGGAATCTAGAGCTTCAGATATTACAATTAGAGAGGATGGTAGAGTTTTGGGGGGTTTGGAATGTGCCAATAGATTTAATATTTTCTTTACGACAGCAGCCCACAAACTTGCAGAGCACCATCCCGCTGATGTGGATACGGACGTTCTGGATAGCTATTTGGGAGTATCAGCGAAATTATTTTTTGTGCAACCTGTGTCGGGTGATGATGTGGTACATACAATTAGTAACTTAAAAAATTCATCTTCTTCGGGTAGTGATGGTATCTCTAATACATTATTAAAAAGAATTTCATCCTTGATTGGGAATCCCCTGAGTCATATAATTAATCTGTCAATATCACAAGGTATTTTCCGACTAAATTGAAAACCATTAATGTATTTCCACTACATAAAAAGGGCGACACCGACATGATTACGAATTACAGATCCATAAGTCTTTGTACTAGTATATCGAAGGTTTTTGAGTCTGTAATTAACAATCAATTAATTGAATATTTAACTAAATATAACTTCTTGTCAGCGTCACAACACGGTTTTACCAAGGGAGGAAGTTTGGATACTGCATTTAGGTGAATTCATAAATACAATAACAACTGCTTTGGATAAATCTCATGTGGCTCTGGGTCTCTTTATTGACTGCTCTAAAGCTTTTGACTGTGTGGATCATGGGATACTACTGCATAAGCTGGATAGGTATGGTATAAGAGGAACACCATTAAATTGCTTTACTTCGTATCTAACAAATCGTAGCCAGCAGGTGAAGATTGGGGATTGTGTTTCTGAGCCTAGAAGTAATAATACGGGTATACCACAGGGGTCAATTTTGGGTCCAGTTCTTTTTCTTATTTACATAAATGACCTACTTCTCCATCTTCAGGATGAAAACGAGCAATCAGTGGTTGTATCATATGCAGATGATACTAATATTTTAATAATAAGTAATAGTTTAACGGACACGGAACAACATGCTCGGAGCTTGTACAAGAAGACATGTGTATGGTCAAAAGCGAATAAACTGTGTCTTAATAACGACAAAACTATTTGCGTTCTTTTTAAAACATCCAGATCCAGAGTAACATCTCATGATCAACTACACCTAAGTGACGGTAGCTGTATAGAGTATAACGACACAACAAAAATATTAGGACTACACCTTTTCCAACAGTATATTCGAAAGCGTCAAATGTAGTTTCGAAATGTTATTAGTATTTGGGAATGTATCAATTGAATTTTAGAAATAAAAAAAGTATTTTAGATAATATCATATGTAGTTTAGAGCTATTAATTTAATTATCGATATCGTCAATTGTAAATGAGAATAGTCAAACGATTATGAGACTTCGTCAAAAGTAGTTTCGATTAGTAAATTTAATTTTAGAAATAATCATATGTAGTTTCGAAAAGGTGATATGTATTTTATTTATTTATTTGTCAGAAAACACTATACTAATTGGTATTAGCACAATAACCCTGTACAGAAAATTATAATATATATTACATTGCCTAAGATAGCTATAGCCTGGAGCGGGTTCACATTAATTGTCGGATGAACGTCGGGCGTCCTACCAGACATACATATTGTATACCTGGTGCGCGCCCGACGCTTATCCGGCAATTAAATCGTGAGCAAAAAAAAACTAAGACATTCAAAAGAATATAAGTACATAGAATATCGAAATAACATAATGCCATCGAAAATACAAATGATGCTTTCGAAAATTCATTTGATGCTTTATAAAATTCAATTGATATTTCGAAAATACATTTGACGTTATCCAAAATCCATATGATAAGGATAAAATACATCTGATGCTTTCCACAATCCATTTGATTAGGCTAAAATACATTTGACTGGTTCGCAAATCTAATTCACTGTTACAAAATACAAATGATATCTTCTACAATTCATTTACTAAGACTAAAATACAATTGACGCTTTAAAAAATTAAAATGATAATTTCGCAAATACTGTTGGAAAAGGTGTAATCGTTGATAGCAGCTTACAATGGCAAAAACACGCCGCTTACGAGGTATGTCTCAGAAGTAATGAGAATGAATTGTTTACGCTAAATATGACAACGACTGCAGCCGACTTCATGCACAGAGTGATAACAGCTGATAAGTCATGGGTATTTGAATATGATCCAGAAACAAAGCGACAAAGCGCTGAGTGGCACACACCTGCATCACCGCGGCCGAAGAAAGCTCGCATGAGTAAATCCTGAATCAAGTCGATGCTTATCATCAATTTTGATTCGCGTGGAATTGTCCACAAAGAATTCGCACCGCCGGGCCAGACAGTGAACAAACTCTTTATCGCAACGTCCTTGAACGTTTTCGGCAAAGAGTTCTGCGTGTGCGGCCTGACATTGCCAGCTCATGGATCCTGCATCACGATAATGCCCCCAGTCACAGCTCATTGTCGGTTGGAGAATTTTTGGCGGAGACAAATATTCTAGTACTCCCACACCCGCTCTACATTCCAAACATGGCTCCATGTGATTTTTTTCTTGTTCCAACGTTTAAGCGGTAATTGAAATGTTCCCACTACGGAACAATAAACAACATCCAAAAAGTCACGACACACACAGGTACTAAACAGCCTAACGAAACAAGACTTCCAGAACTGTTACCAAGCATGGAAAACTCACTAAAGGCGCTGTGTGCATTCGCAAGGGACATACTTTGAAGGGAACAATATTAATTTGTAGATACATTCGATGAAACTCTTGAAAACTAATCATTCTCATTAATTCTGAGACACACCTCGTATGTCTGCGAAAAGTTGTCGAGAACATTCTATGCTCTAGCGATATTATCAAATCAGTGTGGCCGCTCAATTATGCGTCAGTTATACTTTGGCTGTTTTCATACCGTTTTGAAGTATGGTATTTAGCACCGGGGTAGGTCATCGAATTTCAACAGAGTTTTTCTGATTCAAAAACGTGCTGTGCGCATTGTTGCAAATCTTAGGAGAATGGATTCATGTGTACCAGCCTTTAAGGAACTTGGTATTTTTCCCTTACCATGCATTTATATATACGAGCTGTTTTGTTTTGTCCATAAAAATAGAAAATTTTTTCAGCAGCAAATTGTTGACCATGGTCATGATACCAGAAATAAAACATTAATGATGCCAATACAACATAGCACAACGTTATATCAAAAGGGGATCTATTATAATGGCTGCAGATTTTACAACAAACTGCCAGAGTGTCTCAAGGAATAAACAAATTTTCAAAAATTTCGGCTTCAGGTTAAAAATTTTTTATTGGAAAAGTGCTACTACAGTACGGATGAGTGCCTACAAGACATGTCTATAAAATGATTGTTGTATATATTCTTTGTTTTTTGATTTAGTGTAGCTATGTTTGACGAGATTTCATCAACACATGTATACTGTAAATGTAGTTCTCTGTTTCTGAAATCAATAAATATTATTATTATTATTACTATTAATAGGAGTGTATTTAGGTCTTGGTATATTCATGCAACAAAATAGTGAAATACATTTCTAAATATGTTTTACTATTTTGCTCTTTATAAATAATGCTAAGATTTTACATACAAGCGTTATAAATGTGGAATGTCAAGGAAATTAATGTTATGCAGACAATCCTTCCTTCATACGTTGGCTAAGTAATTCAAGTGATTTCTAAAAGAAAGCCACTAGAAACACTCGTATAAAAATTAAAATTACAAATATTCGCCTTTTGTTTAAAGAGAAAAAATGAAGTTGCCATTCATTCTTGTTAGAAATGACAGATAAACGTGAGGAAATTACGAAGAACGTTTAGGCATTAATGACACAGTAATTTATATTGATAGACACGCAAACAAATTGTAAAATCACGAAAATAGACTACTGTCGCCACTATTACCCTCTTTTTAGTGCCTACTAAGTGTTCGAATGCAGCTGCTCCTTCTATAATTAATGTGTTGTCTCGGGCATCTAGTTACTTTCGAATTATAGAAGGGACTATTGCGCCCGAGGGAACTTGTGTAGGAGCAATAGATGATTTACTCTCACTTTTGGTGTCAAACTTAACCCTAAAATTGGAACAAAATATCTACCGTAATTGCTACTGTTAGTGATATTATCTTGAATATTTTATAATACTGTAATGTTAGTTTAATAACTTGCATAGACTTTAATTAAAATAAATATGTAGATAAAGCAGATGGTTATAATATCTTTTTGATCAGTTATATTAAGCAGAATTATGCAAGAATATATTGTTGTAGGCATTTCTGCATATTTAGTACTTATACAGGGTATTGGACAAGGTAGTTCAAGGTTTTTGTATAGTGACTCTTCAGCCAAAAATAAACACTTCTTATAAATATGTGTCGAATTTCGAACTGTTATAGAGATATCTGAGGTCAAAGTTGTGCTATGTACATACATATGATATTCTTTTAGTCTACTTATAGAAAATTTGCGAAATTTTTAGCTTCTTAAGTTATTTATAATTAAATTGGAGAAGTTGTCCTGAAAATTGGAAAATTCGGAAGAAACTGAAAGTGCTTTTTTCTATAGGATTTTTGTAATATAGCTCACGATTCGATCTATGAATATGCCGTGTTCATTTTTGTTTTGTTAGTTATGGTTGTGGAAAAGTTTTTAGGAAAAAGAAATTCGCTACAACTACAAAGGAAAGTCATCATAATTTTTGTTGCACTGTCGATCATAATTGGCTACAGGAACGACATTTTTGGTTAATTCTTTTTTCGTTTCGTTCATGATGCTCCCGGGATGAAAATAACTCAATTGAATTCCTTCAATTGAAAAAAAAAATCTAAATGATCTGGAGAAAAATCTGATCGTGTAACTGTTTAGTTACATCTGATGACCAAAATAACTTACTGCCTGCCATTCGGTCAGTCTTAAACGATTTTCCGCGAAGTCAACGTCGTCCAGTTTTAATTACTGTTGGAATACAAATTCCATTAGTTAAATCTACGGAAAAACTTTGGTGGAATTTTCAAAATGCCGAATGGAATGAATTTAGGAGACAAGTTGATACCACCTGTACCTATAAATTATTTTAGGGTTTTGCCTGTCATGAAAGGGGAAGCTAAGAGATCTATTCCAAGAGGTTTCCGCAAGGAATACATTCCATGATGGTGTGAAAGAACAAATGAATTATATAGAAATTTCAATGAAAATCCTAGTCCAGAATTGTTGATGAATTATTAACTTTATTAAATAAAGAAAGGAAGAACAAATGGTCGCATCTTATGTAAGACATGAATTTCACACATGCTAGTAGCAGCAGTTGCAATCTACTAAGAAAACTAGAAGCGGCAACCCAAACTAGTTATGTAGAGTCAAATATCAGCTCTAATACCATAGCTTCAAGATTAGTGGACGTCTCAAATATGATAAAGTTGAGTAAAGTAGAAATCAGAAATTGAAGAAATTATTTTGCAAGAAAAGAAAATCTATTAAAACGAAAAATGATGATCTTACAAAACTCTTTTCTATAGAGGAATTGGATATAGTCTTAGAATTATTAAAGACTCGTAAGGTTGCTGGTTTTGATGGAATTTATCATGAATTTATTAAATATCTAGGTCCTTTAGGAAGTAATTGGCTTGTATGTTTCTATAATAATATTTTAAATAATGGTATTGTTCCTACTGAATTTAAAAAAGCAAAAGTTGTAGCTGTTTTGAAGCCGGGAAAGCTAGCAGATATTGCTTCTAGTTACAGACCAATTTTATTATTATCAGTATGTTACAAGATATTTGAGAAATTATTATATTATAGAATTTCTCCAATTTATGGAAAATATCTTTCCCAAAGAGCTGGTTTTAGACAAAAGCGTAATTGCTGTGATATAGTATTAGCTTCAACAAATTATACTGAGAATGGTTTTCAAAAGAGTTTGAAAACAGGCATTAGTTTCATTGATTTCCGATAGATGGTGCTGTAGCCGAGTTATTGTATGTTATATATTTATCATCGCATCACCTTCCGAAAAAGGCAGAACGTCTACCGGGCCAGCTAGTAATAAATAAATAAAGAATAATATAAAATCAAGAGGAAAAATACAAAAATGAAATTACATCAGATTTAGCTAATTTTTTGTTTCTTCTCTAAATAAATATCCTAGCAACTCAATTATCATCTTTATAGCTTCATATCAATTAATGTTATTCTCTCAATATTATTGTTAATTAAGTGTCTGCCTTAGTATTTAATTTGTGATTGATCCTATTCTTAAATAAAATATGAGATGCAAAAAAATTTAATTTAATCCTGTTAATATTATACTGGTAAACTTAGTAACAACCAGTGCTCATATATCAGAATAAAAGGGCGACCTAAATATATATAAAATCATTCATAATATAAGTGCGGCTTCCGTATTATGTTAGAAACCTTTTTTTCTCTCCTTTATTACGGAAACCTTGGTAAGCAAAGAGAAGGCCCAGAAAGTTAAATGGACTTCTCTAACAACGTCAGCTTTAATTTGTAAAATGTCCGAGGAAATTCAGAAAAGAAATGAGAAAGTAGTGGTAGAAACTCTGTCTACTACGATTCGCATTTATGTCGACCGTCTAGGGCAACATTTATTTTCGTTTTGTCAACAGAACTCTAGCTAAAATCGATTACACATTGTTTCCGAAAACAACACGAATTCGGAAAACAAATCTTGCAAAAGACAAAACACGAACATAAATAAGACTAAAAAAGAGAATCCCTCTTTAAGAACGACGTACTCTTACGTTAAATTGCCCGTTGTGCATTGATTTAAAAATTAGGTACCTATCGAATACAATACAATCGAGCAGGATAACGTAATAGATTTAGTAAAACTACTATCGATGCCCGTGGAGTTTCTTTTAATTTTATTTAGGTATTCTCTTTAGAACAAACGACTATAGCTTCATCAGGCAAGAACGTATGTATGTGTTTTATGGTAGTAGGTCACGTTACGTAAACGATTATGCGACATTTATGTGTTATTCATTACGATTGTTACATTTCAAACAAGCTTTGTCGAGTAGTAAAGAACACGGTACATTAATTATTCCTTACAGTCTACTGTTACAAAGCAAAGGGGATAAATGTAGAAATTAACTTTATTGTTGCAGACAGATGGATTTGTTTCTAATTTATTTATCGTATATAGCTAAAACGGAAAAAAGAAATTGTCTGTAATAGTAATTATTCAAAGAGAAATTTGTGAAGCGCACTTTCTCATATTTCTTCCACTTTTGAGAGGGATTATAGAAAAACGGGTAGATAAATGGTGGGGCAAGTCGCATTTGTCGCTTAGTGCTTCTTAAAGCGGTATATATTTAAACATCAACTGTGGTAAATACCATTTCTCTTTGAGGTTATCTGAGATTAGAATAAATAAAATCCAAAATTGAAAAGAATTTTTGAAAGCGATCTTAGATGCCAGAGGGAGAATCCAACAAGAATCTTCTTCTTTCAGAAGATCTGCAGGTCTATTTAGTAACCAATTTCCCCTGTTTTCCTACGATAGTGAGTCTCAGCTGTCCTTCCATCTTTTGGGTGACCTTCCTGGGGAGCGTTGTCCTCTCTGCTTTCCTTTCAGCGCGATACGAACAATTCGGTTTGTCTCCATTCTCTTTATGTGTTCGTACCATTGTCTTCTTCTTTGTCTTCCCTATCTCACCACGTCCTGGACCCCGCATATTGTCTGATATCCTTGTTTCTGACTTGATCCCAAAGGATTTTGCTTGCAGGGTCTTCATTTCGGATGCTCGCATCTTGCTTTTTGGTCTGTTAGTATCTGCTTTGGCTTCGATGCCGTAGGTCATTACTGGCCTCACGCATGTTTTATAAATCATAGTTTTACTTTCCGTTCTCATGTCTTTATTCCGCCACACAACATCGCGAAAACATCCCGAAATTGCGGCCGCTTTATTAATTTGGTATGTAAGATCTTTCACTAGTTCCTGACGCCTAGAACTGTTTACTCCCAAGTATGTAATTTGCATTTCTTGCTCCATTGGTTTACCTTCGATTATCAGTTTATATCTTAAGGGATCCTTGGCGAAAACTAAGCACTTTGTCTTTTTGACTGATTGAGTTTTTGTGCTATTTTGTAGAAGGTGAATAGCTGTATTTGTAAGTCGCCCTCTGTCTCGAGTTGCGTCGCCCGCATAACATATCATGCTTATTCTTCTATTATCCAGTCTATATTCCCTCCCAAATTTTGTTACCTCTTTTATTATCCCGCCCATTAGTAAATTAAACAAGATGGGGCTCAAGCTGTCAGCCTGTATGATTCCTCCGGTCGTGGAAATTTCTTTGGATGTTTGGCTTCCTGTTCGTATTCTTGTTGTGTTGTTCTTGTTCGGGTGTCGTATTATGCAGCTGTATGTAGCTTTTTCGAACTCATTGGCTTTTTCTAAAGCTTGTTGTAGATTTGTTCCTCCTGAAGCCTTGTTGTTTGTCCCTGATTTCTATTTGGTCTACTAATCGGCTTTTTAATAGACCCGTGAGTAGCTTCATCACTGTCGAAAAGAGGCAGATTCCTCTTTAGTTTTCTGGGTTCTGTTTTTTCCCTTTTCGTATATATAGATAGTAACACTCTCGTGCCATTAGCCTGGTATTTTGGATGTTTGCATTACTATATTGAATAGGTTCGTCAAGAATCTATATGAATAAATGTATGCTTTTTCTACTAACATACATAACCATCACTCTGATATATTGAAGAGTCAGCTTACAATCGTTTCGAAAGAGGGTCGTGTGGTTCCACTTCCGCAGAATAATAACTCTGCTCTCAGTTAAATGATTGGAAGCCTAAAGTATCTTACGGTTATATCGAATATCTTGGAAAAAAAGATTCTGAATACGCGGTTGTGTGATAATATTAAAAACTTTGATATATTACTTTCTGTTCAGTTAGGTTTTACTCTTTTTGATTTCTTTAATGTCTTTGATAGTAAGCATTGAGTTGGGATATAGAAAGTATGTTTCCATTACCAAAACAAAAGGCACCTAGAAATCCTGAATACCTAATATCGTTTTGTATGCGTAAAGACTAGCACAACGGTTAATTGCAATAGGAAATTCGAAAAAAAAGATCTTAACTCTTATCAATTATTAGTCTCAAAATAATTTTTCATAAAAAAATAGAGGTTACCGCTACAACAAGTACAATTGCTTATGTAAAAATAATACATATTTCAAATTTTACGCTACAGGAATCTGTTTTGTAGCCTTCTCAATTATTTTTTCTCCGTCTGAGAGATGCCGCCACACGTTCGTTTAAACAAGGCTAACTGTATTTGATTGATTTGATATAAGGCAGTCACATAACTTCGATTTACATTGATGAATTTGATTCTGGTAACCTCAAAATATTGAACCATATGTAACGCCATTTAGTACTACCCAAGAGAAATAATTTCTGAATTTTTATTAAAATAAACTTTAAAATAACACTTTAAACATTCACTTTAAAATAGGTAATTAATATTAATAATTTTAAAATAATTAAAAAAGGTGTCGCTGATAATAAAGTTGTTGGGTAGTGTCAAGAATACAATTTTACTTACGTTTATAATTTATTATAATAATTCAAAAGGAAACACAAATTAGGGTTCAATTTCGTTGTAAAGTGTTCGTTTAACGTAATCGCCACTTCTAACTCTATTGGAAGATTTTGAAGATATACTATTCCACATCGCAATATTTGCTTCATTAAATATTTAGCCACTCTGGCATCGGTAGTATAAATTGCACCTCCTTTAAGCCTAACATGTGGTCTATAGAATCGCAACTAAATGGTCTTGTTATGACAAAATATCTTTCTTCTACAGTGTACTCAAATATTACAATAAACTGATATACTTGCAAGTACACTTATTAAAATAAATGTAGAATATTTCCAAATAAAAAGCTAATATTCACTAAACTCCTTTTTCTGTGTATTCCGGTACATATTTGATGTACTTTTTTTTTTCATCTTGGCACTATTACAATTTGGTAATCTAGTTAGTAACAGTGACGCACCCTTTGGTGCTGCCTATATCAAATCCGTTAGTATTTCTAAGCACACATTCTATGACATACCAAAATTAGCTTTATAACACTAATCAGTTTCTTGTTAGCACTTCTCAACCTTACGATTGTAATGGTACATACCAGTTCGTTTACGAATTGGTAATTTTTTATATTTTTAGAAGTTAATTAAGTACATTTCATTATTAATATTTTAAAGAAAAATAAGAATTAAAATCAATGAATATGTTATGGTATTATTAAGTAAATATTAGTCATAAGATAAGTTTAGTTCTAAGAATTGTGGCGCCGAATGTTTACAACAGTGAAATAAACGCTACAGTTGTGATAAACATTCGCCGACGTAAAAGAGTGTGTGTGAGAAACTTAAGTGGGAACAACCTAACTATATGGAAAGCGGGGAACCACCGGCGGTTCAACATAAAAATGCAAACACGCACTGGGAACGAGAGAGTCGACAGCTAGACCTAGAGTCGAATGGTTAACTTCAAAGTCGGGAAGGTTTCGACTGGCTGATTTCATAAAGAAATCGTCGAACCCCGACTAGAAAACATTTAAGTAATATTTGTTAAATGTTATAAAAATAAAGGAGAACCTCCACTCCTATAACAAATTGGATAACAATAATAAGAATTGTTATTACAATAATAGTGATTTAAGTAGCACGTAAAGAGTAAATGTGCACGGTGTTAAAAGTTTAATCAAATAATATATTGTGCTCCTGCAAACAAAGCAAGGGGATTCGTCACAATAGGATCGTGACCACTGATGCCGATGAAAACATCGAAAGAAAAGAAGATTTTATGGAAAATAGACATCATTGAAGAAAGAAGAAAGAAGCTTTGTTATAAGGTATTTTATAAAGATTATAAAATAACTGTTAAATTGATGTTAATATAATAAAGTTATTAAATAACTATCATCTCCGTTCTAATAAGGAGAATGTAATTTAATCTGTATTAGCCGCATTGTATGTTTATATAATGATACACAAAACGTGTATAAAGCATACGTAGTAAATGCTAGCATTCGTTGTTTTGTTTGACTATATGGAAAAATATATATAAAGAATTGTATCTGTTTGGTATTTATAAAATTGTATTCAAATTGTCTATTAAATAAATTTGATCTCTTTCATGTTCATATGAGATTGTTTCGTTATCTATTAAAATTATATGTGTGATTCATTGATTTTAACATAAGTATTATTTAAAGTTTCAATAGTGTTTTTCTCTTTATCAATTTTAATTAATGTTTGGGAACCCTCTTTATTAAGCATTTCTGATAAACCCAAACCGCCCTGAGAGAAATTGAGTCATAGTCGGTAGTAAAGTAGGGGTTCCGTTACACGATGATAACAAGGAGCTTTTTTGGTAATAATTAGACCAATTTAAAATTACTATAGCATCTTTATTTATCCAATAGGTTCAAATCTAATTACAGAACAAAATATTCATAATAAGCTCACTTGTATCCTTTTTAAAATTGTACTAAATCAGCTCTCAAATACCTTAGAGGTCACATGTTCAGACTTATTGTTAATATTAGTGACCAAATAACGTCTAGCAAACCTGCTTTACTGCAGCCCGGCAATTTTTCCATTACAATTTTATACATCTACAAATATTAAGATATAAGTTTAACCTAAAAATGCAAAAGATTATAGCTATTTACCAAGAATTTTCCTTATACTACATTTCAAATACTCATTTCTCATTTTCCGAAGCACCTTGCGAATTACTTGTCTATTAGCGCAGATTATTTTGGTACGAACTAAATGACCCAGAACAACCAGGTTAAGTAAATATGTAGCACACATTAAATGAAACGACTGAATATGTGTAGTATTAGAATAATTTAAGTAGAAAAGAATATGGAATAGATAAAATAAATGTCAAACCAGTCAAATGTCAATAAAAGTATATTTGCCATATAATCCAATCATATTTCATAATTTTATCACGTGATTTTAAAAATGCTCAACCATTAACCATTTATTGTGCGTTGGATAGATAGCGCCACATAAAGATCAATATTTTGAGGTTACCAGAATTGGAAAAATCTTGTTTTGTGACGGCCTTATATCGCGCAGCGATAGCAGATACAGTTGGACTTGGTTTAGAAAATAAATTGGAATTAAAAACCCAAGAATCAGGAACGTAAAAATATTTAGTAAGAAAAATATTCCCCGCAGCCTATGTAAGGGTGTAAAGCAGAAAAAAAAATGAATATTTGCTAGCACATGTAATAAGTAGGGCGCGGACATGACCGGTTTAAACTACGACGAAGTTACTACGGAGCAAAGAAATAATGTAAACAACACACGCTTACTGAATAGCACTAATTCATGTGGTGAACTGCAACATCTGTTTACGCCCGAGAATGAGAGCAAAAAATGCCCATAAAATAAGGAATTTATGAGTAAAATCCTTTTTTCATCGGCACAGATAGGAGCGTGAGGGTTTTTTAAAATTTATTATATTTACCTCATATTTCGCAAGAGAAATAAAATTTTCATTCATACTTACGTTAGTTCCGCTTTTCAATGTTTTGACTTTTAATTACGTAGTTCGTAATTTTTGTAATAGTCTGTTTAATACCGGTTTATTGAATCGACTTCTCCCAATTATTTAGACGTAAGTGTGCACTGGATTTCGTTTAGTTTCAATAACATACGCGTACGTTTTTAGTTATCATTTATTTAGATCTAGAATGTTGTTTATGTTACTTTTTTTGATATGAAAATGAATTATCAGTGATTCCGAAATTTATTACAAAATCTGTAAAATATCGTTACATAATGCCAAAATATCGCACGTTCGTCACTTAGCTTTGCTAAAACATACACAGAAATAGTTTTTATGCAGAGAATTTCGATAGTTTACAAAATTTCGTTACACGGTTAAATGACGATGCTCGAAGTATTTTTGAGTGCAAGGAACTAATACAAATTCCAAATTTAAAAAATCAGTTGTTATTCCTTCAGGAACACTTTGGAAATTTGCCTAAACTAATCACATCGTTTGAAAATCGAAATCTCAAATTAAAAGATGGATTAACCACATTAGAAGTGGGCTATTAATAATTTCAAAAGTATTCCAAGTGACTTCGGATGTGGCATTCGGCAGTTTTTAATAGAAATCCAGATTTAATAACATTGCGGCAATTGTGTAGGCTAAAAACGCTGAAATAAAAGAATATTACCAGTACGCACCTATAACCAATTGCGATGTAGAAAGGACGTTTTCCATCTACAAGGATGTCCTTAGTTCAAAGAGAATAAGTCTTATAGAAGAGAAAATGAACAAATAATAAGGTATTTTGTATTTTATAGATCACCAGCCACTTGGTGGAGGTATATAAATAAAATTAAAACCTCTTTAAAAATACAACATTTCAATAGTGCGCCCATGGGCGATGAGTCATAAACCGTTCCTGCCCGCGCCCTAGTAATAAGCTACATAGAGAGTACAGTATATTTCTTACAGTATTTGAAATAATTCAAATGAAATAACATAATTCCATAAGTATCTATTTAAATAGGAACTGTGAAATTTTAAATATATCAAAAATATTTTTCCATTTCTTCAGTTTCTCATTTCATTAACAATTCACTTCTGCAACTTAAATACAAGTCTAATAAAAACTCCGTGTCAAAGGCCAAGTTGTTCATAAATTTCTCTGCATCGTAAATTGGACAATTCTCAAAGTTAACAGTGTGATGATTATACAATCTATTTATATCATATTACTGGCACGTCCAGTTGTTTAAACATACGTACCTATTACCCTTGTATTCAATTTTAACATGAGTCACATAGTATTCAATACAATGTGACAAATTAACAGTGCCGGAACCGTCATAATTATTAAACACGATACCATTTTCAAATTATTCGTCGCGATGATCATCTCTAACATAATAATTGAAAATACATTTAAAATCTAGGCGCGTATCTAACTACTGAAACTTAAACGAACGTAGTTATCCCTCGGCTAATTCAATATTTTCTTCTGTACCCGATTGATTTGCCACGGGATTGGAAAAGGTCTAATGTTATAAATTATCCAACTTTGCTCTCTAACGCGGTTCGATTTTTTTTATGCGCGTTGTTAGTCCGACATCTGTTTCGGAAGTTCTTGATTACAATTTTAAGATATCTCTTGAAATATCGTTAGAAAAGTACCTATTAGTTGCCGCTTTCGGGAAATCAATTTTAAATCAATTTCTCAAGTGGCAATCTTGCAGCGCTCGCCTAGAGATTAACCATTTCCTTCGCCTTTGATTTTGAGATTAGCTATTAGTTTATAGCAACGAAAGATTTAATTAAACTTTTCCTTATTTGCCTTTCTTCCATGAAAATTTACGATTCTGGGAATAAATGCATTATATAATAGAATAATAGTAGACAACAAATTTTCATTTTTTCGTTATTGTATGCAATTTATATTTTGCTTTGTATATTTAGATCTAGAAATAATGATTAAAACAAATTCATTATAACATACCAAGTTTAAACACAAAACCTACAAAATAATGTTAGTGACATGGCTATGCAATAGGTGCGTGTTGACTTATCAGTCCGAAAATATGCACTAAAAATGGCCAAAAACGCATGCAAAATGTGCAAGCATAATTTGACACTAAGCCAAATTATATTGATTAGTATTCAGATAGTATTTTTATTGCTGCGGTATTACATTTTCAGCAATTTGAACAATAGAACATGCAATTTTTGAACAGCGCTGTATATTCCAGAATTTGTTTCGTTCATTTATTTCGGTAGGATTATTGCTGTTGTTTTCTGTGGTTTGGCCGTTAGCAATTTTCGCTTGAATTATTTTTATCCTTCATTGTGTTCCTGTTGATAATTTTTTGCTCATTTTGTCAGATGCAGTAGCAAACATGATAAAGGCCGGGCAAAATTTTGAAAATATTTTATGCGAACTAGGAAACATTTACCTCCTGTAAATAGTTTAATTTCTAACATGAAAAAATCTTCCTTAAGGGTCCTCGCTAGTGAATGGGAAATGTAATATTGGTTGCATAGTACATAATTTAATAAGCCAAGGATGTCCGAGTACTTTTACACATAGGGAACATATAATAAATATTTGAAATAATAACTGAATATCTAAGCGAATAAAAATTCATTTATGACCAACTATTTACACATTTGTAAATGCGGGAAATATTTATAGCAGAATAACAATTCATTATAATGTGGGTTGCCTAATTTTAATTTATTTTATATTCATTTTAAACAAAGTAAAGAATAGTTGAACGAAAAATAAGTGCACAGCCGGGTAGCTTTCTATTCAATTTATAACGTGAACCCAAGCAAACAAGCAAACTGGTTTTTAATATTTTGACATATTAATTAATTTTCTGTAATCCGATAATTTTTTTCTAAATTTGATTCTTCAGCCGGGTAGATTATATAATTCTTCATAAGTTGACGTTGAAAGGTTTTCTCCATCTTTAAAATCAACAAAAATATCTGGATTCTAAGATCTGCTATTTTGCCATTGTTGACAGATCCACTAGCGAGGACCCTTAAAGGGCCTATAAGTTCAGTTCTATATAACAAAACTACCATACACTTCTCTTTCATCTCAACCTGTTATTACAAGATGGGTCGCTTGGTTGGAAGCCGCTTCCTTTGATTGCGAGAATTTCTATCTGACATTAAGCAATTATACGAAAACAAAGAAATAAAGCAACAATAACACAAATGGAGGAACCTAATTTGCCATTAAGACGAAGTGTAGAACTATTAAAACAGTCGGATGCAGCTTTTCAAAACGTCGCAGACCAAAATTCAAAAATGTGATAGAAAAATTTTGTGGATTTCCGTTTCTTAGCCAATTAAGTAATAATTTAGAGGTAGAATTTACTGAATCTATTGATTTGGATCCTGTAATATTAAGCAATTTTAAAAACGACCCTATTACATGTGGAAAGTAGTTTTTCCATTTATATTTTTTTATATTATGCCAGGAGACAACATTTTTTAATTGAGAACTTCAAGAAAAATTTAGTGGCTTACTGTTTTTACAACTAACGTCAACCTGCTTTGTGTAATAAATGCATATTTAAGTTTAGTTCAGTATGTAGAAAAATTAAAATGTGTATTTATTTGTAAGTGAATCAATAATTTTATGTACTATAAGTACTTTTTATTTACATATTTTCAACATTTTTGTGCATACTTTGATTACATGATTTGCATACTTATGGGCATATTTTTGGGTTTTCCACTAGCATATTTAGGTTTCCCTATTTATGACACTGCCTGATTTATATTATACTAATAAAAATTATAACGGCTCCAAATAAAATATGTTTCTATTTTCCTCTATTCCAATATTAGTACTCATAATTGCCATCGTAAGATGGGTATTTTTATTCTGTATTTTTTTTTTGGAATAATAGATATAAACAAAGTAATTAGTGTTATATAAAGTATATCATAAAATATCCATTCAGATCGACAAAATTAATTTTGTAGCTCCAATCTAAACGTTATGTAATTTATTTTCATCTCGTTTTATTACCCTTACCTGACGAAAAAGCGTCATTAGTAATTCGCATGTCTAATCTAATATTTCCTTCGTTATTGGAATTAATTGAATACAGCCGAAGTATTCAATAATCAATTATTAAATTACGGCTGACAATAGATGGTGTTGAAGAGATCTCTAACGTTTCTTGAATTAATTGCAAATTAATTTTACATTCTGTGCGAAAACTCACAAAGCTAAGCAAAAGGCAAAGGTGTCTAATATATTCAAATCTGCGTTGCTATGTCAATATGAACTAATTGAAGTCAGCAGGCAGACATAATGGATACACAGCAATAATTTGACGTGCCAACAATGAAGAACGTTAGGGAGGCGTTTGTTAAGGATTCTAAGCGCTTTAGAGCCATACACGTGGCAACGAAATTCAAAAGCTCATTATTTGTGTATCAAGTAAAAATACGCACCCTTTAATAAGAGCTGTTTTCAGCGAGTCGGAGCGAATATTGTTCATTATTTAAAACTTACCCCAAGGTGTATTTAAATCTGTTTGTTCGTGAAAAAGTAATAAAATTGCTCTTATATTAAAAGGAAAAATAAAGTAATATGAGACACTTAAGCTAATAAACCGTATTTGCACTGACTAAAAGCGAAAATTATGTTTAATCAAAAGTAATTTGAGAGTGTGTTTCACGAATAAGATTTTATATTAGATTTCAGATTTTATAATTATAAAACCAAGTCAAATTTTAAACTTATTTCTGTAAATATGCAACCACGGCAGCTTTTTATATCTTTGTTAAGTAGAAACTTGGCATTTGTTATAGAAGAATACCTAATTGTTATATGTTGAGCACGTGAAGGTTGGAATAAATTATTTAAGCATTTATAAAATAGTTCGTAAAAAAGTCTTTCCGGCATAACAATCTGTTTCTTCTTGTACATCTGTGTGATTAAAAACAATACATACAGGCTGATCCACATAAAAGTTATGACGTTGTGAAGGAAGCGAGCATTCTTGAGTTATCATAATGAATGAGAACTTCAACTATTAACATCTACTCTCTCTTTTCTGGAATTCTTTTGGACCGAAGCTTTTATTGTTATTAGATATACTTTATTCTGGAAATTTTGAGGTAAGTGTGAACATGTATTATAAATCAACAACTATAATATCAATCTTAACGACATTTTGTAGGACGTAGTTTCGGTTTCATCCTAATATAAGTATAGTGTGGTGATAAAGTTTGGAACGAAATTCATAAAAGCAAGGTATATTGTTGTAATGTCTCGTTTACTGTTCTTAGTTCATTGCTACGGCAATTATTTTAAACAAAACAATTATTCGGCTGAGCGGATTTATCAAAACGCAAAGCGCTATATGAATGCTCTGAATTGATGCACGCTCCGCATACGTCAAATATTTAATTTAAACTTCTCTCGTGATTGTTAGTTAGTAAATCTAGTGCTGGAAATGTTAAATTAGTGCTCTGTCGACTAGTTTAATTGGAGATCGCCTGGATCCTCCAATGGTAACTACACTTTTTGTCTTGATTAATATGTACTTTGTTAAATTAGAAAGAAAATAAACACGTGCATTTTTTTGAAAATATATATACATTTATTTACATGTTTTCGTTCATATACTTTTATTATTCCACAAACATACTTATACAGTGATTCGTGAATAACATTAATTAAATTATGATACAGAATGGAACGGTAAGTTTGCATGAGAACTACAGGTCAAAAATAATAACTTTATTTAGATAAATAGACATATAATGCTTATCATAGCTGTTCAACAGCGCATGGCTTTAGTATTTTTCCTCGGTACTTTTAAATTTTACGCCGTTCCAGCAAAATGAAACAAAACTGTAAGTCGAAAATAAAGATTTCTTAACTGATGCAATTTAACGGATCGTGGTTAATCTATATTTAGTGGAGGCAATTCTTTCTGATTCCTTTATATGCGGCTTTCGGTCGGTAAATTAGGTAAATTTTGTGACGTTTGATAAATAAACAAAATAGCTAATTATTGAGATATGCAATTAAATGAATATGAAACTTTCTCTATTTCTCTTTTTCGATAATGATTAATCTCCTAATTGAAATCAACAAAACGGAAAACGGATATATTTGATTAATTCGGAGTTTTAACATTAAAGAAAGATAATTTAATTGGAGAAAAAGGATTTGTTAATAACCTAAAATTTAGTAATTAGAGTAATTAAACTTGGATATCTCACGCACTCCCAACGTATGGTTAGAGTGTTCCGAGGGAACCAAGAAACAATTAACAGAACTTTTGAGTTAGTACAATTGTCAGAAAAGAATCTGCGGAATAAGTCTAATCAACTCGAATATATAATTAGGCTGATTAGTCGAGATTTCGGCAAAAATCTGAAATTATACCGGTTTTAGCGGAATAGGAAACCAATCACCCGAATATTAAAAGTTAGATTGACCAGCAGGGTTGGATTTCAGCGGAAGAGTCCCCTTTAATGCAAAATTCTGGGGCTTATATAGGCTTCGAATGTTCATGTCAAAGGCTAAAGAACTGCATAAATCACGATAGAATCACGTGAACATAAATGTATTAGCTGATGTATACTCTGCATTTCTCACGTCCGCATATGGTGACGTTTTGCCTGGGATTTTTTTTACAATTTTCTTTTCTGGTTTTAGTAGATCTTTTTACTGCTCAAAAAGTGATGTAAAAAAGTTGGCACATTACATAATATTTTTTTTAAATAACTGACACATTTACTTCACAACTTATAACAATAGTTATAATTTAGTAAAAACTAATAATCAAAAAACAAACATACAAAAAATATTAAACAAACTAATCTCTTATCATGAGGTTAAGTTGAATAAAAAGAGTAAACTAATAACAGAAATGATAATTAGGAAAGGAAGTCAGTTAGTTAGATTTTTGATTTATCAAAAAACGACGTCCAGTTACAAGGCAACAATGCTAACCTATGGGTTTAATGACAACCCAGTGACAAAACATTTAAAGATGCCAATGCGAAGTGTGTAATTAAATGTGAATATGTAAATATTAAGGCGTAAGGCAGCCGAATAGTAGTCATGCATATCCACAAATATACCCTGATTTAACATAGACGACATCTATTTCACCACACAAATAATACCGACGTATGTGTCAAATGCATAAGTGAGAGGGCATAGAAAATGGTAATGCATAATTGTGTAAATCAAAGAAGAAAATATCTAATCTGTCTTTCAAACTTATTTGTCTTCTTCAGTATGATACAACCAAGAAAGTATATATTAACACACACTTTCCCGATGTTGTACATGGAATGCTTATATGTAGTTAAATAGTTTATTGTATTAATGACTTATTGATGAATTTGCATTTCTGTAGACTGTTAGTTTATGAGTTTTGTAGATATAATAAACATATATTATTATTATCGTTATATTATTTCATGGAGGCTGAAGGATTCAGACAATTTTCCTCATATCTTTTTTTAGAAATCAAAAATTGTGTTTTTCTTACGCGTTTTAGATTAATTATTTGGTATTACCTGTACAAGAACCTATCTAAGCTTTATTTATACATTATAGGTTTACCGATCTATAAATTTATATAGTATCACGACACGTTTGAGTTTATGTACTGAAGACACACTTGTCACAAACACAATATTTATGTATATATGCTATAAGTATTTCTGACATGTTTGTTCTAATAATGTAAATATTATTCCCATTCAGTTTATTCGCTATCCCAAATTGAGAGTTCACTCGATAAGATCGGTAGTTCAATTTGCGTCCCTTTCGAATCAGAGAAGAACAATACAAATATTTGAGAGAGGATATGAATATAATACAAACAACTGCGTTGCATTTCAGTCCTATGATTCTTTTTTTTTATTATTTTCGTGGAAAATCGTGTGAAATATTATGTCGTGTTGGCTGAAATACCTTAGAGAGTGGTTATTATTAGGGAGTCAGTAGTTCATTAGCAAAATCTATATATTATAAATTGTTATAATATAACTATTTTTACATAAAATGTGATTTCCTTTTCATTAATACATATGTCCAGCTCTAAAGCAGTGACTTGAATTATTTCCTATATTGAATAATAAAAATCATAAAGTTTATTCCATATTAACATCACAGGTTAGCAGGAAAACGTCATAACAGAAAAAAATACAAGATACTTATTCAAGGAACTACATATAGCACATAAGCCAAAGCAAAACTTAAAATTCATTTATATAATTGCATCCATAAATTGAATAACTAAAATATATTATACCATTTTAAATAAAAAAGTTATTTTACAATTCTATTAATTCAATAACTTACATTTTCAACCTTTGGAAACATATTGCCGTAGTCTCTTGCATATTTAAAAATAAGAATAGTATTAAGAACTAGTTTAAGTATTAAAAAATTAAAGAAATAGTAATATCAACAAATTTCATTACAAACTAAATATTTCAATATGTTTGCAATACAAATAACACAAGAGTATGATAGGTTGCATATATTTTAGGATAGAAAATTCTGATATCAAATGAATTTATTTTTCTAATTATAGGTTAAATAAGTATTTAAAAATTATATAAGTACAAAGTAAATACATAAAAAGGTACTTAAACCTAATAAAGGAGAGTGAGTCATTTAAACACAATAAAACTGTATGAATGAGTTCACATTCGTCTTACACGAGATGAAAATATTGCAGAATAAATAATGAATTTAAAACGTGCATAATGTAATAAATTTTATAAAAGATATTTTAAATAAATCATGCTTAAAGGATAAAATTTACCTTAACTTATAACTATAGACAGAAAAGGATATAAGTATACATTCTGACACGATACGATCAATAATGTTTTTTTTACATAAACGACAGCTGAGCAAATAAAATATACATTCCTGAACTTGTATGTGTAACACAGAAGTTTCATAGACTGTAAATACTTGTATGGTTTGGAGACCTACAAAAAGAAATATAGTACAAAATCTGATTATAGCTTTTTGCAGATAAATATATCACCATGTGAAAAGTCTTGGGTAGAAATGAAAGACAACGTAGTGGATACGACTGACCGTTGTAATGTAAATAATATGGGAAGAAGAATTCCTGGTATCTGCAATGTATTTCCCATTTTACAGAGTCCAGTCTCTTCAAAAAAGAAAAAATTAAGGATTATGTTAGTGAATGCAGAGATCTCACTGAAGACGCAGAATGCCAACCTAAATTTCAGTCCCATAGAGGGCGTAACAGGCGTTACATATTTTTTTCCCGGGTATAAATTCAAGAACAAGAATGAACATGAAGAGATTATGATTTCAACTTCGAAAGATAAAGACTTTTGAAAAGCTAAGAAAGGTTTAAGCGTAGGGTAGAATACACTACGGCCTGATAGATATTTGTTCATTTTGTATTAGTAAATTAATTTCATTTTCATTTTAATTTCATTTAAATTATAATTTGTTCTTTTTTTTTTTGTATTTTAAAATGGAGATGCCTAAGGCAGAATTTGAGGAAATGTTTAATGAAACAATGTGAGTTTTTCAAAAGAAATATCAATGCTGCAATACGTTTGTAGGAATACTATGTGAAAATATTTATTCCGGTATAACGTTGAGCAGTATGGATATAATAGATATTGTCCTGTAATATCATAATTCGTTAGTTGTTTTTTTATATATAACACAGAAAGGATTATTAATGGTGTTGGGTATTAAGAGGATACAACGTGCGAATGTTTATTTTCAAATACCTTTACCAGGCATCATTAATTCTCGCAACAAATTTAAAATAAAACATACATTTAGAAAAGGGAAATGTTTCTATGTGGCAGATTTTGAGATGCTGGTTGCAATACGTGCGAATGGTTGTTGCCAGTGATCAATCCAAGCTTATCTACGAACATTGACCATTGCGAAGTTCTAGAATTATCAGGGCATTACGTGCAAATATAATGTTTCTGATAAAATAGAATTAGCACAATATTAACAGATTATCGACATTCAATTGAGTTTCTTTGTTTTAAAACAGGATAATATTTTTTTTTTGATTAGCATTATCGATATATTTATTCTACAAAACATTACAACTGAGAATACGGTATATATGTTTTCTTTCAATTATGTCCTTTTTATAATTTTTTTGTGGTGAATGTAGTATAGCGATGCTATCTATTATTAATGTTTGAATAAAATATATAAGTATGATATTATATAGACTTAGATTTTTCTTTAATACAAATTATAGCTTTATCCCTAAACAAAAATAAGCAAGAGATTTACCAGGAGAAAAAAAGCTGAATACACTGCCAGAACTCACGCGTGCTGTTAAGAAATAAGTGAATATATCAAATATAATAAAAATTATCAATATTTTTATAAGTATGTTGCTGGTACAGCACACACCAATATGCATTTCCATGCTTTTATTGTTCTTTTGATATGATGGTACACAACAATAAAAAACCATTATTACTAAGGTACCTTATTAGCTGTCAAACAGTGAAATATAACTTTATGATAAAAGCAATGAAAAACAAAATACAACAATAAATGATGAACACAAACATATAATCTGCACAAGCTATGGCAGGCAAATTGATGAAAATGGAACACAACTTGGTAAGTATAAACGCTAATTGTTTTACCGATTGACCGTATAGGTCCAGCGAAGAGATATCTAGCGGATATAGTCAAGATTTAAAAAACTCTCTGGACCCAGCCGAAAGTGATGACAATCCGTGTGTAGTACTAAGGTGACCTGAAAGAATTCGAGTCGTTTCTATCTAGAGAATACAATCCCGGGATTAGACTATGTGGTTTCTAATTGTGCTCAAATGAAAAAAAAAACTTAAGTAATTTCTTAAAAGTTATTTAATTATATTGTTGCACAACACAATGCACAATATACAAAAATAAGGAACAAAAAAGACAATACAAAAAACTATTTAGAACTTCCAAAAAAAAAATCGTAGAAATACCAAAGCTTCCAATGTTTGACTTCGAAGCCTGTTTCGTAGTTTATTGCCAACATAAGCAGCAGCTGAAAACGCTCGTTCAGGTTCTACACTAGTTGGAGGAATAGACAATAGATATTTATATGCCAATTCTACGTGATATCCACGAATTCCTCCATTTTCGAACAGGCCCATTTTGCGTCTAATACTATTTACCAACCCCGATTCATTTTGTACTTCAGGATCTGGGGAGTCTATGATTAATTTCCAGCTGTTATTTTTCCTTTAGTGTCAATTGTGGTTGCGAAGTGTGTTGCCTTGTTTGTGATCCTGACATTTCTTAATCTTCCGTGTCATCTCGACTATTTAGTCTTTTAACAATACTCTTTATTTGCTCCCTCACTAAAGCCAGTGTAGGAACTGCAAATAAACCAAGCCATTCCAAGTCCGATAATAACTGATTTTCATCATCTTCTCGTGGATTTTGTAAACAATTCAACACACCAGTTAAATCAACACTTCGTCGTTGCTTTATACGTTCCACTAAGGATGTTTTCATTTTATTGGCGAGTGCTGAGCTTTTGCTAGACAATTGTTATATACAAAATTTCAAAGCGGCATCAGCTGTGCATAAATTATCATCTCGCCGACAAATTCTGCTGTTAATTTAATTGGGATCTGCACATAAACAATTTCATTTACCAAGTCAAAATCAGCATCTTCTAAACGGATTGGATGATTGAGATCTACAAGAGCTTTTTGATGCAGGTTTTTAAAAGAGAAAATCGTTCCAGCATGGTTAAAAGACTATTCCACCCGGTTTTGCAGTCCAAAAGAAGTGACAACTCTTTTTAATGTTCAATCTTCACATATTTTTGAAGAACTGCTTCATTTTTCAATGGTGATCTTTTGAAATACAGTACAACTTTGCGGATTTTCTTTATCAGATCATTAATGTTTTCATCTTCTGTTAACTTTAGTATGTGTTCTCGCTCGGGATCAAAAAACGGCCGGGATCCCGAGATCCCGGAATTCGGGACCCCGGGATTGTATTCTCTATTTCTATCCTCTCCCTAACCTCTCGCTTTAGCTGAAAATTCGGGTCCGCGACATGTTGCTGTGACATAAATAAATGTTTATTTATGCTGTAGCATATAAATATGTTTATTCATATTTATTATAAATAATGTTATTGCCACACGTTGGGCATCGCCAATTTAAATTAATGCTGTGGCATATAAATATTTATTTTAAATAACAATATTGCCATATAATTTATATGCTGTAACAACATACTTTTGTGTGTATTACCACACGTAGGGTATAGTCTTTTGTACACATTATACTCTTTAAATTATTCTTTACACACCAAGAACTTATAATTGGTTTTGTGTTTTATCTTATATTGTTGTGTCATGTACCTTATAACTATTGTGGGTCCTGGCAATGTTTGTGGTTCCTTCTTCTTAGCTGATGATTTTTCTCTTGTTCATAATTGGGAAAAGGTAATAGTTTTATTAAAAAAAAAAACTGTATGTCTATTCAACATAATCATGTATTTTTTTTTATTTTGTAATTTAAAGATTCAAAAGTATAGTTTCCTTTATATACACACCTTTATGCTCTAAACAAGATACATAATTGAAAAATGCTCATATCATTTATACCTAATGCCGGTTGTAATGTATGTAAATCTTTTGTTTATTTATTTATTCTACCAAACAAAATAAATATTTATCCTGCAAATAAACAAATGTAAACTTTTATTGTACGTTTATGAATATACTTATCGACGTTATAATATTTATGTATAGGCTTCAATTAATTGCTTTAGACAACCATTTGCACGTGTTGTATCGAGCTCTTAATCTATGCCTTGTGAAATTCTAATTTATTATTCGCTTAATTTGAAAGAAATTAATGATGTCTAGACAATACGATGAAGAAAATGCTCATTTTCACGTAACATCTCTCCAACTGACCAACACCATTAATCCTATTTGGTTGTAATTCCAACTATATAAATTTAAAATAAACCTTACAGGATAAATTATTTACTTATCTATTTTTGTCCAACAATACATTGATTAATCATTCGCACGTAAAAATCAATATCTGTCCAACAACTCGTATAACTTCATTTTCAAAAGAAATAATAAACTTACTTGTTATCAAAAAATCTATTTTGAATGTCCATTATGAACGCTTCAAATGAATTCAAATGTATTAAATAAAATAAATTACTGTGACTATATGTGTTGAAGAAATAATGAAAAACTACAATATAACAATTAAAAAAAATCTTATTCTTTAAGAGACCTTCCTTTTGTAAGTGTTTTGAGAAGTTCACCTCTCGGAGGTGTTATCAGAAGTCTACCTGTCGAATCTTGTCTTCGTATTTATAGCGGCAAAAATAAACTATGTTGACCATTGCGCCCTCTAGTCCATGTTTAGGTTGGTACTGGAATACACTTTCCCGTAAAATCGCTGCCCATATGTTGCCGCCTTGATACACGCACACATACACATTTTGTTCTGACAGTTCACAATTTTTCTTAAACGTCAACATAACCTTCCAATTCAAAGATCTCCCCTGCTTTGCACATCATTCCCAACGGTAGGTTTATTCTTGTCACTAATACCATCCTTCTTTGTACTCGTCAATGAACCTATTACCTTGTTCATTGTTCGATACATATTTTTCTTTCCATTTATTTATGTTAGTTTTACTTTTCTTTTAGCCGGAGTGCGCCTTGGCAAAATGGGAAACATGTTGAAGATAACCATTATTTTTCTTCCCACACTGCCTGTCCTTGTAGAACACGTCCGCCTCTAGTCCCTGAAGCATTGTGTTACGAACAAATCATGAACACAGATACCTTTTATTTACTTATAATGTCAGCTTTTAAATACAAAAATATGTCACTGCTGATTGCTTCTATGTTTTACATATTTTTATATCCTTTTTCTTAGTCTAGTAGTAAGCTAAGGTAAATTTTATTCTTTAATACTATTTAATTCTTAAACTCTCATAAGATTTTCACTGCTTTATGCATGTTGTATTTCATTTCTTTTCATGATTTATAAACCATACTTTTTGTGTATCTTTTCTACAAAAGAAATATATTACTTATATTTATTTTGTCTTTATTTCATATATTTCTTTATTTAATAAATTTTTATTCTACATCTTTCGTTTTTATATTTATTTAATAAACTTTATTTTGCATATTTCATTATTTACTGTAATAATAATAAATTGACTATGAGTATGCAACTTTGTATACCTTCATGTAGTTCTTGTTGCATAGTTTTACTCAATAATATCTAAATAGGACTTTTTCTTATTTTTATTTTTATTTCTAAGCTTAAACTAATTCTTAAATCAATCTCTAAAACTATTCTTATTTTACAAGTTTGCGAGGTCACAGCAATGTGTAGAATTAAAATAAATCAGTCCCGTTTAAATTTGGTATGCCCTCGTATATAAAAATCGTTAACTCATAAACTGACAAGAAAAACCAGCAAAAATATGCTACATTGATATAAGTACATTGTGCATAAGCTCTGTAACGAACTTGTTATGTTTTAAGACAAACTTAACATAATTACAGTGTTGTTAATTACGCCGGTAGCAGACATTTAATTATAACTTCTTATTTAATATTAGTAACGTACAGAAAATACAATGCAATTATGAAACCTCGAGTTTACAGTTCAATATAAAGTCAGAGATTTTCATTTCTGGACACTTCTGGTAAACTCGCTCGGATCCGCAATGCAGGGAGACACAAAATTGCAAAACTTACTTTTCATCTGTTCCGGGCAAAAGAAAAGTTTTATTTAATTCAACACTAAACAACAACATTAAGGACACCTGCCGAAAACCCTTTATCTTTTTATTAGCGAGCGAAACAGACAAAAATCTCATCGTAACTTTTTCCGTTTAATCAGTAATTTCAGTAAAGTGGGGGAATTTTAGAAAAAGACCCGGCGCGCCATGTGCGTGGAAATCTCTCCTCTGCAGCTTACACAAAACTCTCGAAATCGCAATAATCTCCAGACATCTGCCGCCCGGAATAATTGCACGACGAACTGAAATTATTGCGCTTAGTTTCAGAATTTCAGGTCAGCTAGTAACAGGGTACATCCATCATCTGATATCGAACCTTATGACAGATCCATTATTTCAGAATTAGCGTTCTACCAGTTATAGACAGATATATTATATTATTGTATTAGCTTTTGCTTCCCTTTTATTTCTCACAATTATCATTGAGTATAATATTTCTTTAATATTAGTTTTCTTATAATTTTCCTAAAATTATTTTGGTATTTTTCTAAAAGTATTAATTAACTTGGTTAAATTTTAAAACTTTTATTCAAATATTATTCTATTAAATAACTAATTGTTACTTGTTCAAACTCCATAGTAGAATAGACAATGATAGTAAAAATAGCTTCAAATAATTTTTATTGTTCACTTCAATATTGTTTCGCCAAACTTTGGCTTCATCAGGTGATGACGGAGTAATGCTTACAAAATGATTACAGCGTTATATATTTTACATAAGTGTCGGAGTTCAAAGAGTTTTTACAAATTTAGAAAGACAGTAGAGGGGAGTGATTAAACAATTTAAAGTTAGATGTGGTACAATACCAACACTTATGAGAAGTGTTTTAGGAAATGCAAAAGTTAAAATGTACAGTCAATTTAAAAAAACTGTTAATGGGAATGATTTCGTTGAGGGAAGACGAGTTTATCTAGAAAGAGTTTTGCAAAGAAAGGTTCATTACTCTACATTGATTTTGGATACAGATGTTAAAGAATTATTAAAATCTGAATTTGAATTTGAGGGTGTTACAGGCACATTGATATTAAGCAATGATGATATTTTTCAACAAGGTTGGAAATATGGTTAACGAGATCAATCACATTATGGAAGAAAATGATCCATGGTATGAAGATAAATTGGTTGAAGTAAAAACATTGGACACATTACAGAATAGAGTCAGATTAAAAATAATAATGGGAAAGATGAATCGGAGAATATGTGCTACAGATCTAAAAATATAAAGGGGCATATATGGGACAGGACATAGTATTGGAGAGATTGTGCTATGATGATATCTGACATTACCACTCCTATCTCAGTCAAGTTAAATAGCATTGGGAAGATTGTGTTATGAACGTGACTGACAACACTTCCTTATCCGAGTCAAGATAAATCATCCATAATAAGGGGCAACACATTAAATCATACATAGAAAATAATATGAAGGGGCATGTTAGGTAGGACACAATATTTGGAGATGTATTATGTAAATGTTTGATAACATTTCCTAATCCTAGTCCATATTAAATCATTCAAAAATAGTAGACAGATACGAAATAAGAATATGACGAAACAAAGTCAAATAATTTTTTTCTGAGAAATTTGAAATTTATAAGAGACATGAGAAAAGCAATAGGAAGCTAATAGATGTATAATATATACAAAGACAATTATTTGATTTATGAATAGTTTAAATTTGTATTAACATACGATACATATTTAGAAATAATAGTCGTGTTAAGAATAGTTAATTTTGTTAGATGTCTTTATATTGTAAATATGTTGATAGATAAGTGGAAAAAATATATATACAGTATGTTAATGTATCATATGTGATTTGAATAAAAGTATTAAAAATATATAAACATGTAATGGTAAATTTTAATGTTTTAAGTCATGTATGAAAACAAAAAGAGAATTAAAGTAAACATTTTGTCAAGATTATCTTAAGTTACACTATGAAATGAAAATTATAAATATTAAGAATGCAAACATATTGTAAAATAAAAGTAAGAAAACATTAGAAAAACAGTACAAGTATAAAATATATGAGATGGTTAAAAATACAGGTGTTTATTTAAAGATCAAATATTTATTATAAAAGAATATATAAAGATTAATTGAGAATGGATTATAATAGTTGGAGTTTAATTGTTATTTAAAAAGAAAATATATTAATGTCGAAGTAGACAAAATGCGTATTGCAATTATGAAATATGATAATTATGAAGTATTAAAATATCTTGTATTGGTAAAATAATACATACAAGATGAATATAGAAGAATATAAATGAGTTTGAAGTATACTACACTAAGTATAGTTATTATTAATGTAATAGAAAAGATATTAATAGAGATAATTTGTGGAATGTATAGTGATGGGTTTGTTAAAACCAAAGATACATAGAAAATGTATGAGAGTGATTAGTTTTTTTTTACAATATAAATAATAAACACCAAACCGATAAAAAATAATAGTAACAAAGAGTTATGTATTCCATGAATTAAGAAAAAAAGAATAAGATAATTGAATATGAAATTTAATTTTAAAAGTATCGGTTTGGTTAAAAGTATTTGATATACATATGAAAATGTGTATAAAGATTGATATTATTTAGAGTATAGTTGTGCTTGATAAGATTTGTTTTTAATCTTAATCAATTGAATAACAAATGTAAATTTTAAGTAATGTCTAAAATTTACATTTGCTAAAGGGACAAATGCCATGGTTTGTTTAACCATGCCATATAATATAATATAACTGAATAAATAAAATACGTAAACTTAGTTTCAAAAATTATTTACTAATATCACTACAATATTGTTTCGCCAAACTTTGGCTTCATCAGGTGATGAGAAACTGAATATACAAAATTATTACAACATAATATATAGTGTCACAACAGTATGGGATATGAGTGGGGGTATTTTATAAACTATAGCATTGTAACAACGGGGAATAATTGAATTGAGTCTGATCGTTTAAAGCACGACCTAATTTACTATATCTATTAATTTCTAAGGTTTCTAATAAATTAAGTGTCTGTCCTTTATCTTGAAACCTTAGAAATTAATAGATATAGTAAATTAGGTCGTGCTTTAAACGATCAGACTCAATTCAATTATTCCCCGTTGTTACAATGCTATAGTTAATAAAATACCCCCACTCATATCCCATACTGTTGTGACACTATATATTATGTTGTAATAATTTTGTATATTCAGTTTCTCATCACCTGATGAAGCCAAAGTTTGGCGAAACAATATTGTAGTGATATTAGTAAATAATTTTTGAAACTAAGTTTACGTATTTTATTTATTCAGTTAAATATGGAGTTTCAACATGTATCAGCCTCATCAATTAACTATTTAATATAATATATTTATTCTGTTTCGTGTTCCGATAGGATTAGTATTTGTAGTGTCCTAATGTTTATTGAAGGATTAGCAAGGTTATAAAAATTGATATTTACAGAATTAAATAATGTGTTAAGGTTTTCTTTTTCATCCTGTATATTGTTGGAACGTTCAATTTTCTTTCTTCTATATAATTATTGTGTATTCTGAAAGGAAGAAATTAAAGATATTAGAATTGTTGAAAAATGTTATGTATTATGAATTTGTACAAGATTGTTTAATGAACGTTGAAATGTAAAGTGAAATATAAGAATGTTTTGGAATTTGAGTATAACCAAATTTGAATTAAGATTAGCGCTCACTTTTTAAATAAGCGGATGTGACATTTTGATTCTGACAGTTTATATGGTAGATTTTTAAAATATGATTGAAAATGTGAAATAAAGTATTGAAATTAAGTTTTTAAATATAAGTTAAATTCAGCGCCCGAAGGTGGGACTTTTTCTATATTAGTAAATATTATATTTACTATGTAATATACACCTATTACTACTTCAATATACGAGGCATGTTTTTTAAGTAAGTACCGTTTTTCCACACCGCGACCGCAGCGCTGCGGTCGGCGTTCTGCGTATGTGCACTGGGGACCTACATCTCTTGCCTACGCACTGACGCCATTTCAGTCTGATTCTACCTTGTTTACGTTGTTTACTGAGTGTTTAAGATGCCACCGATAATCGTGAGTCCCGCCGACTGTGAAGTACGGGCTGTTATAAGATTTCTTAGTGCTAAAGACCTAAAAGCGATGGATATTCATCGTGAAATTTGTGTAGTTTACGGACAAAACATAACGAGTGATGGAATGGTAAGAAAGTGGGTGAGAGCATTTAAAGATGGCCGCACAAATGTGCATGATGAACAACGGAGTGGGCGTCCTTCGGTCGTTCATGAAAGTTTGGTGCAGGAAGTGAGAGAAAACAGACGCTTTACGATATCCTCTTTGTGTGATGGCTTTCCTAATGTTTCGCGTAGTGTTTTGTATGGCATTGTGAGCGAGCGCTTGAATTACCGAAAATTGGGTACCGAAAATGTTGACGGATGTGCACAAAACCAAACGTTTAGGCAGTGCATTGACTTTCCTTGAGCGGTACCGCAACGACGGTGATGATTTCTTAAGCCAAATTGTTACGGGCGATGAAACAGGGGTGGCCTACGCCACACCAGAATCAAAGCAACAGTCCATGGAATGGCGGCATTCAGATTCACCCGGAAAAGTGAAGTTTAAGCAAACAATTTTTGCCCGGAAAATCATGTGCACAGTTTTTTGGGACAGAAAAGGAGTATTGCTTGTGGAATTTCTGCCTCGTAATGAGACAATCAATGCAGCAGCTTATTCTGAGACCTTGAAAGATCTGCGCCATTCAATCCAGAACAAAAGACGAGGCAAGTTGAGCAAGGGCAGCGTTTTGCTGCATGACAATGCCCGTCCGCATGTGGCTAATCAGACCAAAGATCTCATCACATCTTTTAAATGGGAAACTCTGACCTCTGACCTGGCGCCCAGTGACTACCATCTGTTCCTGCACTTGAAGAGACACCTGGGCGGTCAGCGCCTTCAAGACGATGACGAAGTCAAAACAGTTGTGATGCAGTGGTTAACAAGTCAGGCGGCAGACTTCTATGAGGAGAGTATTCATAAACTGGTACAACGTTATGACAAGTGCCTCAATATTGAAGGAAATTACGTTGAAAAGTAGATTAAGGTACAGGCTTTCATGTAAAAATAAAATTATTGATATATCTTTGCACGTCTTTTTTTAATTTCAAAACGGTGCTTACTTAAAAAACATGCTCGTATATATATATAGTTGTAGGTAAATATTTTATGAATGTATGATGCACACATACTGATACAACATGTATTCTTCTCATGTTATACTGAAGAGCAACAGTCCTCTTGAACTAATAAATTTTTGAGTTTTACACAAACAATGAGTTTTACGAACGGTACAGTTGTGCAATTACGCGATTAAAGGCAGAATTGATAGGCCCTCCATGTTCGAATACAAGAACAAAGTAAACACATTTGGGGCATAGACAAAAACCAAAAAACAGAGGTTCGCTTATTGCAGAGAAAAAGCGAAATGTTTGTAATAGCGGGTGCGTCAACAACGCAAAGCAAACATGGCGTATATAGGATACGTCTGGTGTGTGAATACGTGTACAGGGGTGAAGTAGAAAAAAAGCAACAGTATCGCAAACACTGAAGTATATCGTTTATGATGACGACTGACATTGCAACCGCTGTCGGGAAAACGGATGTAGTTCCGGCCGTTTTCTCTGCGAACGATTGGAGTAAATTTCTTTTGGAAGCGGCATCTGCGGTCCATAACGGTGATAAAGTTAGCAATAAAAACAGAACGCAAATTGTGAACTCTCATCAACCTAGCGTAAATATGCGCTTTTTTCGGCGTCCTCCCCGGCAATGGAAATTAATTAAAAAACTTAAAAAAGATGTTTAATTAAACAAAAAGGGAAAGTGGTCGACGTCGCCCTAAGAGTAAATACTTAATGGACTGTGTAATGTTGCGGATGAACGGTGTTTTTAATAAAGGATTTTTCAAGTTTCAGAAGTACTAAACTTCGGACAAACTTTCTCGCAAATAAATGTAAATACATTTTATGGTGGTTATTGCATTCGATGTATTCTTCTTAAATTAAAAAGAAGAATTTAATAAAACGTCGAATACTTTTTATTTAATATTTCATTGCACCTATATGTATTATTGTTTGTACAAAGAAAAAGAAAAAAAAGAAAATCAGGGATAATTTGCTTAAATTTTAAAAAGAAACGAAATCGAATAAACTTCTACATTAATTTTCAAATCTACTGAATACAAATAATCTCAAAATATATTACACCTTCTTATTGAAACCTTTTATATGGATGGATATATATAGGAATTGTTTAAATTAAGGGTGACTCAGAATGAAATTCGATTTTAAAAATAAAATAGCTCTTCGTTCTTGATCATTTTAATAGATTTTACTAGAAATATAATCACTATCATTTGGAAGTTAAACTTTAAAAACAATGTTTTCTAAATGTTGCCCTTGATCTTATGCACTCATCTAAATGATGTTCGTCTAGAATAACTCGTTGATACAGTGCTATAGAAATGGTGGTAATTTGTTCCCGTATTCGGTGTTAAGTCCATTCGCCTTAGGATTTTCATACACATTAATAATAATAATAATATATGTTTATTTAGCAATGGCTATTATTTTACATTTTCTGAAACGACAATACTTTGTTGTTTACATGACACAATTTAACCTAAAAAAAATAACAGTAAACAAACTTGTGGACTAATATACTTACATTAAATATATTACATTTGTCTATTAATACATACAATAAATTCAATACAAATACCAATTGTGCAAAGTTTACTAACTAACTAACCTACTTTATATTATATACAGTGTGTAAATAAGATAAGGAATAATATTCATATTTTGTTTATTATCATGTTTGGGAGAAAAGCTCGGACAGGTCAATTTTATTTTCTTCCTCCGGATTTTATTGATGTCAATTTTTTTTCTTTGGTTTACTACTCTGGGACCTATGACGTCATCGTCTTCTTTTTCAAATGGAACCTCCTTATTTCTTTGCTAGAAATAAAAAGTACATTTTTTTCTGAATTCAGCAATACCAATATGTGGTATTTAAAATTAGTAGTTTTAGAGATACGGAGGATCATAGGTATTAAAGTGACAACAATAATTAAACTTGAAAATCAAAAGAGCAAATAGTAATAATTTATTCTTGCGAAAATTAAAAATATTTACATTAATAAATGGTCAAATTGCCACCCATTTGTTTCTTGGCAATGATAAAGTCGGAGTTGAAATTCTTCCAAAATATTATCTCTTATTTCTTGGTCGATATTTCTGCACTCTGACATGTCAATTGTCATTATTAGCACGCTTAATTAATTAATAATTAATAATTTTAACCCTATTTAAGAAAATATTACTTGCAAAAAGCAAACAGAAATATTTTGAGTATAACTGACCTAAATAATATTGTCAATTGCAATATTATTTAAAATACAACTATATAATACCACCAGTATGAAAATATCTGTCTTTCTGTTTAACTTACATACAGAATTTTTATATACGAAAGTTCATTAAATGCACTTTTAAATTCAATGCAAAAATAATTGTACTACAAATATTCAGAGAGAAACTTTGATATTTATGAGAGAGCTTTTTAAAATACACCATGTTGACGTATATGTATCGAATAAAGTGTGCCTTATATTTACTAAAAATTGTCTGCGAACGTTAGTTACAAGAAGTATTACAAGCTTATACAAGTAATTCTTTCCTTTTATTCTTATTCAGTTGGCTTCTAGTCCTCATTGTTAGCAGTTCTATATCCGTTGACCCGGCGAGACATTTAAAGAAAAAGTGACAAGTCTATGATGTACGAGTTGGAGCGTCATTGTGCAAACGTCCGTCATTCTAGTGTAGAACGGCCGATCACGGTTATCATTAGATATCATTCAATCAAGCTTAATCTCAGTTCACGTGCATGATTGATATCTTCTCAATCGCCACATTCCACGCATCAGCTGGCACCGAGGAATTTTTGGATAACTGATATTAATGCGCCATTTTTGTTTATCAGTCGCATATCACATATTTTGATAGTATACAGACCCCAATAATGCCCTTTTTTATATACTTATTATACCACATCCCATTACCAGACTTATTTATTGTATAGTTTCCAAAATTTAACTCATCATATATATATACGAGGGCGACCTGAAATGTTTCCGGAATCGATAAGAAAAACACGGTATTGGTGTGGTTTTTTATTTTTATTTTTCGATGTAGTCTCCTTGAAGATCAATACACTTTTTCAAATGGTGCTCCAGTCTCTTCAAGCCGTCGGAAGAGTAGGATCTTTCGAGGTCGGCGAAATAGCAATATGTAGCGGCGACGAACTCCTCATTTGAGGCAAATCTCTTTCCTACCAGCGATTTTTTCAGGTTTGGGAATAGGAAAAAGTCACTGGGGGCTAGGTCCCGTGAATACGGAGCATGAGAAACTAATTCGTAATTGTCGTGGTGAAAAAGAACTTTTTTTCTCCTTCAATACTGCATCGAATTGGGTCAATAAATCGCTGTAATATTGCCCCGTGATCGTCTTTCCCTTCTGCAGATAATCGATGAGGATCACACCTTGGGAATCCCAAAAAATGGTCACCATGACCTTTCTGGTCGATGGAAAGGTCTTTGCTTCCTTCGGAGTTGATTGGCCCGGAAAAGTCCACTGCTTCGATAGTTCCTTGGTCTCCGGTATGTAGTGGTGGATCCATATCTCATCCACGGTTCCCAAAACGCATGAAGAAATCTCTTCGATTGCGTTGAATCCTGGCCAGACACGCCTCCGAAACGGTCACCCGATTTCGTTTTTGCTCTGGTGTGAGCAAATGCGGTACCCATCGCGCCGAAAGGTTTTTCATTCCAAAAATTTCGTGTAGGATATGGCCAACGAGTTCTTCTGAGATGCCTGTAGTCTCTGCTATCTCTTTCAACTTCAATCGGCAATCGACTAACACGACATCATGAATCTTGTCGACCATTTCATCGTTGGTAGCGGTTTTTGGGCGTCCACTGCGTAATTCATCACTTGTGCTTGTGCGGCCACGTTTGAACTCGCTCACCCAGAAGCTGATGGTCGAAAATGACGGAGTAGATCCGCCATGAACCTCTAGCAAAATATTTCGATTTTACGTGGCCGATTTCCCAGCCATCCAGAAGTGTTTTATCACTGCACGAAATTTGATTTTATCCATTTTTGCGAAACCGCGTGACTTGCTACACAAAACACATTCATAAATAACAACTATTGACAGTAAACGTCTGAAATTTTGACAGTTACTTTAAAATGGGTTGCCCTTGCCGACCAATGAATCCACTTCAACCTTCGTGCGCCATCTCTTGCCGATTCCGGAAACATTTCAGGTCGCCCTCGTATATACATGAATCACACATACTTACGTATGCATATGCACAGAAGATTTCTTGAAATTAGTGGCATTTATATATGAAAACTAAAAATTACTTGTTTTGTGTCTATTAATTAATCAACTTAAGGAAAAGAATGCTCCATAAACGTGGACTAACTGTTAGTTTCGCAACGCTCATCAGTTCGGCACCTGGCGTCTTTTCCTTGTACTTTCGAATTTGTGTATTTATACAAACCGAAGCGATCTTTGCAAGAATGAGACTTAATTTCTTATTTTTGGCTTTGAATACAAGGAAATATTATAAGTAACATGTTTCATCTTCTACCGATTCGAAGCATATAATATTTAATATATCAGAAAAAGAAAAATATTGGGTATAATCCGCTGTAGAGCAGCCGTAAACACGTGTTTCTGACTAATTGGTCGTCATCAGTACGGTGTAGCCAAGGAATAAGGTGGGATAACCTTGGAGATGTAAGCTAAACGGAAGACCATCAGGTGACAGACCACCATTTGTAGCTTCAGCTAGAAGATCCTCGGTTTTGAGGACAACAACTAACGTCGCCACGAGGAAGACAATGTCACCTGATGGTCTTCCGTTTAGCTTACATCTCCAAGGTTATCCCACCTTATTCCTTGGCTACACCGTACTGATGACGACCAATTAGTCAGAAACACGTGTTTACGGTTGCTCTACAGCGGATTATACCCAATATTTTTCTTTTTCTGATATTTTATGTATCCGCGATAATTCCTTATTTTGTTTTATATTTAATATATATATAAAGCGAACAATTTTCAGTTTTCATTTATAAATAGCGCTAAGTTCAAGAATCTTCCGTCCATATATATGTATATATACGTATGTGCGATTCATGTGTATTAACAAAGACGGCAAAGAACATGATATATGTACCTAATATATATTAACCACGTTTAAAATTAATATTAACTATCTTGAATGAAATCATCGTTTCCGACCGCTCGATCACAGTATGTGCTTCGAGTATAGGTAGAAGGTAAAACACATTCAAAATATCGTTTATATCTTCCACGGCCGTGGAATTTGCAGAAGAATTTGAATGCGTTGGAGTTGGAATCTCACAATCAGTTCTTTCCAACAGTTGTTTGCTTACAGATGGAATGTCTGGATACATTACTATGTGTTTATTTCTTTTTGTCGGTGACATGATCTGCTGGTCACGAAAAATCATTGGCCTTTCTGACAGGGCTTCATAAAAATTCTTATTTTTGTTCCACTGAGTTAATTTGACATAACACGAAATACAGCATACCCATGTTTTGCCTTGATTTTAAATTTTGAAGCCAAAATATTTTTCATAACATCTTTGAATGAATTTGCTTAATCCTTTGTGTCTTACTCGTTAGTCCACATAACCACCAATTTCAAAATTAGCTGGTTCAATCCTAATGGTGCTGCCATCCAACAGCTTCCTCAATATAGCACTTATCACGCCATCTGTTGGGAAAAAGAAATACTATGCTTTATTTTATGGTATAAGCGGTTGGGTGTTGTACTACTGGAACAAATGTCATCAGGTTTACGCACGCTTGATTCTTTTTATTTATATTTATAAGCTAAGTCTACTTAATTAATGCATATTTGCAAATCTGAGGGCTAAACTGACGATTTAATTTTTTTCTTGTTCCCCACATTCTCAAAAAAGTGGCGGTTGTGTCAAGTAATCACCAAAGAGAAGCTGTGATGAAATAGGTTTTTTATAAGTTTTTTCCTACTTCCAGAAAAAAGCAAGTGGTCTTGTTCAGAGCTCGAAGCTATAGACGAAGATAAACTAAACGCCATACTTGTTGACATTTCGTCTGATGCAGAATCTTTGGCAGAGGACTATTTGTCTAGAGATGAAGATGAAGTAGACGGCGTCCTTAAAATCGCTGATATTGTAATAATACCTCAAGATCTTAAATCTGATAGCGACAGAGACGCAGCGGTTCCACACTCAGTCTAAAGCAATTTAATGTTGCCGCAGGGGTGACTGGTTCTAGTTATGGCTGCAAGAAAAGGCGGCGTAAGTCTTCAGAACAAATAAATAATTTTAGAAAATACGTTCCAATTGGAAAAAGGATGAACCAAACAGCTCATCTCCCCATATATACTACATCTAGATGCTGTGCAGCATGTAGTACCAAGAAAGAACCACATAGGAGCATGTGGAGATGTACAGTGTGTGAAGTTGGATGGTATGTACACGACAAAAGAAATTGTTTTTTTTTGTATACTATAGTAATCAGTAGTCCTACAGTTTATTTGATGTGACCACTATATTTTTTTTTGTAATATTGACACTAATTCTTTTTTATGTTCAGTTTGAGTTATTATATTTAATATTGACTTGTATTTTCTAAGTTTAAAGTAAATATTTTAAAAATGAGTTAATTTCGGACGCAAAGGGTTAAAGGCTTCTTTTGCTATTGTAACATATAAGTCACAAAAATAACAAAAACTGTCTCTTGAACGATTTTTCACTCTTGAAAATCACACGCAACACAACTTGTGAAACACTGCTTCAAACTTTCTCAACTAAGTGACAGTTCACTGACATTTCGTTTGCCTTTTGCCAGACCGCATCAACAACTAAACTATCGATTCCAGAAGTTTCCATTTTAGTATATTCCGTGATGAGTAATATATTAGAATTCTCTACCTCTCTCTGGAATGCGTGACGTCGAATCCTTTTAGTTACCGCTTCCCTTCACAGTATAGTCGCAAACATGCTCGAGTTTGTTACAATGCATTTTCAATTTTAAATTTTACGTTAATTTAGTGAAAACAGATACAATTTTTATTTTGAAAATGTTAAAATACAGTTAACAAAGTAGAATACCAAAAATTGTTGAGTGCTGAGTACCAGTTATAAACATTCTATCGCCTAGTGAATTATGAATCTTATTGATCTGTGTGTCGATCCTTAAATTGGTTTATTATTTATTTTTTGTACTCACCGCCTGTAGAGTGACAATTGGCGCATGTGTAGCTCGACTGGGAAATACGTTTTCCCGGTTGAGGCGACTGTAAAAATTGAAAAAAACACTGGCACTTTGGGACATTTAAAAAAAAATCTAACTTGGTAGTAATAAAATTTAATCTATAAAATACTACTTCCCTCCACTATTCTTCACTAGAAGTTGGGGAAATAGGAGTAATAATTAAAAAGTCTTCCAAAAAATTTGTGGCGCCATCTATATGACGACATTTTAAGCGACACCTTAAGCGACATTCAAGCGCCATCTATTTGATCACATCGACATTTCATATTGCCAACTTTTTTATTTAAACCAAAAAAACGCAATAAGTGTACTATAAATTTATAAATATAAGAATAAATACCTCATGTTTGCCATGTGTAAGAATATAATAAATTAATTTTAGGGAAAGGTGAGTAATAGTTACGTACATGAAATGCTTAAATTAATTAGGTAATCAATAATATTTTTTTAATTTAATATTCGTACAAAAAATATTGTACAAACCACTTGCGTGAAGACAGCTTCCTGCGGTCGCTCGTGCTTACAAAGTGCGCTCATGTGGGAAAATATCCCCGCACTTGTTTCGTAAATAACTATATTAGTTTCACTATATTTTGTGTCATTGTTTGAGTATTTTTAATTAAGTTTCTAAACCGACAAATATAAATGTTTTGTTATTATTGTCTTGTAATTGGAATTATGTGATTCTGCTGGCCTAAGAAATTTATTTCATTTGTTTACTTGATTAGCTCAATTCTGTGTTATATATAATCACAGTTTTAAATTCTATTTTATATTTTAAATTCTAAACTGATAAATTTTATAATTCTAAGGTTAATACATAAACTTATTTTGATAAAATTTAGGGGAAAAATATTTTGAACTGAAAGTTAATTCTATGTTGAGTTGTTTTAAAATTTTCTACATCCGAAACTGAAAAATTAGTATTCTTGTAGAGACCTGCCGAATCCAATTTTAAAAGTTCAAACTTGAAGCTCAAATAAAACTTTTTAAAAAGAATTTGCACGGCATAATAAATCTAATATAGTTCGGTTTTTCCACTTCTTGTCCGCTTACTTTGAGAATTCACCATAAAAACTTTAAAGCTACACCCACTAATAAAATACATAACAGTCTCCTGAAATTACACTCCAAAGCTCTACCGGAATTTCTAAAATTGTTAGAAAGATGTAATTCGCGCAAATAAAACCAGATTATTTCAGCCCAATTCAAATAAAGTATTTATCCTCCATTTATTTTTAATTAAATTGTCTACATGGACGATTACTGAACAGACTTCACTTATACTAGAGCTATATATCAGGCAATAATCATCTTAAGCAAAGTTGCCTTTTTGGGTGACTCGACTTTCGGTCAGATTAAGGGGGATTATCCTGAAGTGCACTAGAGGCCTTTGCTAGTTATTTAAATTCAAATTGCTGAAAATTGACTGTAATATGCGAGATATTAGATAAGGTAGGGACTCAAAAGGTCGGGCACTTGATATATTTAAAATGGTAAATACCATCTGAAATACTAACAAACTTTCATTAACTTTATAATATACTTCATAAAATTTATTATGGCTTTGCGGTGAAATCTATGTTTAATATTTATTTTGAAGTGAGTGGGATCAAGTCGCCTTAAAATATACTGGCATTAAAATAAAATGACATGAAAATACAGCACAGTCGCGAGGCTGATTCAGTATAATAACAATACAAGGTCAATAAACGTTGTTCCAGATAAACATAATTAAACAACGCCAAATCATAAAACAGATGAGAACGAAAAATGAATATAGACTTGGTAATAATCACTAACGACACGATTTTTATAATTGATTAAACAGTCTAAAATTTTAGTATTTTGCATTGTTTTAAACTTAATTAATGAGGTGTGGCCACCACACGACTTTCTTATACGTATGAGTGCTTCAAATTATCCAATTTTGAGATTTTTTTTATACAAAAATTATTCAAAATCTTATTCTAAGTACTTCTATTCTCTTAATAAATCTTTATAGAATGCATACTTTGCGAGATATTCGAAAGAAAGGGTTACTCGCTAAGAGTAAAAGTGTTACTTCCGGCACGAATTTTTACATTTTATGTATACAAAAAATATTGCAGATCCAGCTCTAAATACTTTTGTACTCCTGATAAATATATAGAGAATACATAATTTACGTAACGTACCTGTCTGAAAAGCATGACTTGCAAAATATTTGCATAAAACTGATTTTCGATAAGAGTAAGGGACCTACTTCCGGTATGAATTTCGAAAAACTTTCACAATAAAATTCTTCTTAAATTTAATTTTGAGTAGATACATATTGCTGTGGCCTTAACGTTACAAGAATTACATTAGTTTTTAATGAATGCTGTGAATGCATTAGAAATTGTTATATTCTACCTACAAGCCTATTTCTTAACAGCATATCACTTATATAATTTCTTGTGAGTTCTTGCAGTGATTTTTCTTCCTTTGTTCTGGTATGTCTCTTAATTAGTTTTTGTTTTGGGATAAGGTCAATAATCAAATAAAAAGTTTAATTTCACATATAAATAAATCATGTTTATATTTCACTTTAAATATTAGTAATGAAAAGTATTATTATTTTATATCCACAAAAAATTTTTCTTTATAATATAATGAGTAAAGAAATACATAAAAAAAAATCCTGGTTGAAAGAAATATTATCTTGCTATAATATATATAAATATATTTCAATATAAAGATTTTTTATTGATCCCTAATAATAACTTTTCCATACGAAGCTAATTTTTTTTCACCAAAAACATACGTTCTCACATAGTGCTTTTGATGATCTAGAACTTCGCTACGTGAATGTCCTGAAACTGACCTATACCAATCGCTAAATGCAAACATCCGCCTGCCCATTAAGAACATCCCTGTTTATTCGTATTTATTTTATTTGAAACTTTGAATTAAAACTGACTAAATAATCGTTAATGATGCCTAATGGTTTACTGAAAGCAAATATTCGCACATAGTACTCTCAGTGCCTCCAACACCATTAGCCATCTTCCCATTATTTAAAAAAAATTAATCACTCATTTAACAAGATAATATTTATTTCATTAATGATGGCTAACGTTTTTATAAAAGCAAATATTCTCACATAGTACTTTTAGAGTACGTCTCTCACCATCAATTATTTAAAATGGAATAGCTTATTTCAAAACTCACATAAATTCATCATACATTTTGTCAAATTCCGTCTTATTAATGTCCTCCATTTTGAAATTTTTTTATAATACAACAAAGGAAAAATTATTGAATGCAAAAAAATCATCAAACAATAAGAAAACTAAAATTAAACCTGAATTCAAAACAAAACTTAATACATTGAAAACTAATAATGAAACTGTTGTAGTGTATTAAACCCCTACTCTTATTCTTTTTACTATATCAAGAGATCTCAAAATTTTTACGTCTTTCAAACTCAAAGGATCGGATTCATCTCCCTCCAGTTTATTCTCGCATCCCGTATATATATTCAAACAAAAGCTATCGAATATTCACAGCGCCACACCTATTCAACTAACAATTACGTTGGCATTCATTTCTTCTTATTTATTTTCTTTAAGTTTTCTTATTCACAACAACACACATACCATATTTGACAGTCAATACATACAAATGGCGTCAAAATTGTTTATTATCGAAAGTTTACATACACTTGTTATTCTTCGATTTTCGGTAGGTATGTCATTTTCTTTTCCTAATACAATCCTTCATTATACTTGTATATGAACACATTACCTCTTTCATTGTTGGTTATGTATTTTCGTTTCCCATTGACTAAGGTTATCCCTATTTTCTTTTTATAGATACCTTTATTAGGTAAAATTGGGAATACGTTATGTACAACTGGAATTTTCTTCATGGAACCTGTATCACAAAGACTATTTGTCTCCATTAAACTGTCTCCAAACTCTATCCAGTCCTTCTCTGCTGGTGGTATGTCGATTTGGAGATAATTACAAATAATACTAATGTTACATTCTTCTTTGTAGGTTTTGAAACCACACATGACCTGTTCTATTGTATTCATTACGTATTTAAATTGCGAAATTGCTTTACAGTTTTCTCCCACAATCAAAACAATTTCTATTTTCTCTTCACAAGTTAATAACGCTACCATGTTTATATGTCATACAAATTCTAACGCGTTTTGACATTCACTCTCAAACATTTCTAGCAAACAACAAATCATTTATATGTCAATGCATCCTAGATAACATGTAAGTACAGTTAAATTTGCATTGTTATTGTAGACAAACATAGAAAAAATGAATTTTTCCATATAAATGGATGTAATTGCATATTCGAACGTAATTTTTAGTTCTAATCAACTTTTTTTAATAACATTATTCGATATTGTCAAATATAAAGGTACTTTACTCTTGAGTAAAATTAATATTTTTTGACATATTGCCGTGGTATCTTGCATATTAATAAGATAATAGTAATGTTATTAAGACTTAATTTAAGTGTATAAAATATAAAAGAAACAATAATAATAAGTTTATTGTAGTTAAAGGAATTTTAACATGAGTATAATGGGTTGCATACACTTTTATGCAGACATAAAAATTGAATTTATATTTACAATTTAAATAAGTACTAAAATAAAAGACGAGATAGAATTTAAGATGTATGTATATATATTTCTTTTATAGAAAAGAGAAACAAGATGTATGGTTTGTGTACAATGAAAAACAACCTGACTTTATAAAATGTGTGAGAATTGCAATGAACATTTTAAATAATGGACCGTTGTTTAAAAATAAAAAAGAAATGAAAGCAAATAACCCAGAGAGGGTTATACTTATGGATGGTAGTGTAATAAGAACTAGTCATCTTAATGCAGTAAAAATGTATGAAGAAAATAGAATTCGATATGCACGAGAGAAAAATAATTGAATAATTATGTAAACTTGAGAACGTGCATAAGGTAATAAAAATTTATTAAATAAATCATACAAAAAGAATAAATATTTACCTTAACTTATGACTAGATAAGTAAATAAAAAAGGATGTAAATAAAAATATTCTGAGGCATCAGTAGTAGTGTTTTTTTTTATAAACGACAGCTGGTAATAATAGAATACATTCAGGAATTTGTATATGTAATATCATGTTTCATAAACAGTAGAGAGGTTCTTGTACGGTTTTCGATAACCTACAAAATAAAATGAAAATATAATGTAAACTTGGTTTGTAGTTTATTACAGATAGACATATCACCGTTGGAGAAGTCTTGGATAGAAGGAGGCTACGAAGGGGCAAACCAAGTGGACCATGGTGGTGCAAGTAATCTTATTAAAAGGATACCTGTTGTTTGCAATGTTTTTCCAATATTGCCGAAAGCTGGAAAAAGAACAAAAATAAGAATTGTACTAGTCAATGGAAAGAGGAAATATGTGAAAAATAGTAAAGAAGGTAATACATTTATAGACAAATATAAAGAAGAGTTATATTAAAACAAGTATACCTACGTTGGAGAAACGCTGTACAATTTATAGGAAGTTTTTAAGTTGTAAACAGACAATTCTTGGGGTGTTGACCTTTTGCGGTGAAGAACTGTCAAAAAGACAACAAGTGCGTGTGTGTGTGTGTTCAAAACATTACGGCAACTTGAAAGCCAGGAGCACTGAAGATGCAGGGTGACAACTTAAATGGTAGTTTCTGAAGATGGCGTTGAAAACGGTCACATGTCTTTCCCGGAAATATAAATTGAAAACAAGAGTCGACACGAATTCATTCTTTGACTTTCATTCGTTAACATACATTGATTAACATTCATTTATTATACACAGTTTAGCTGGTTATATAAATCGTAGGGTTAGATAAACTACGATTCATTTTGATTTCTTTTGTATTAGCGTGTTAATTTTATTTTCATTCAAGTTTCACTTATTTTATTTTTTTTGTTTAATTGTTTTTGTGTAATTTTGTAAAAATAATGGAGATGCAAATGACCGAATTTGAAAAGTTTTTCAATGATTCAAAGTAAGTTAGAGGCAAAGACTTATCAATGTGGCTATACGAGTATTGAAATATATCGTGCGAACGTATATTCAGTATAACGTTATGCAACAGGGATAATAAATATTTTCCTGAGATAGTAATAAGCATTCTTTAATTTCAAGTTTAAAAGAGATGAAATAATGAATGGTGTTGAGTGTTAAGAGGATATAGCGTGCAAATGTATATTTTCTGGTACAGTATTTGGCATCATTAATAGTTACAATAAAATTTTGATTATGAATTAATGATTTGAGATTAGTTTTTTTTGAAATAAGGAAAATGTTTCTGGGTAGCGGACTCTGAAATGCTAGCTATAACGCGTGCGAATGGTTATAGATAGTAATCAGATTCAAGCTTTTCTCCAAACATTGACCACAAAATAAACAATATACAAAAGTTAATTGGATTTATTTGTTGATAAACAGGAAAATATTTTTAGAGTTCTATTTAATAAAGTATAAGAAAATATATACGTATCATAAAGAAATGTTACAACCTAGAACAAGGTGCAAACGTTTTCTGATAATTATGTTTCTTTTTAAATAAATATAGTGAATACAGTATAGCGATGCTATATTTATTTTTATGTAATAAATATTAAATAAATTCGACAATTATGTGTTATATGATTTCTGGTTTTCATTTTAAATAAGCTATAACCTTATCCCAATCTTAAATAAAAACAAGAGATTATACGAGAGGGAAGAAATTCAGATACACTGAAGAATTCATGAATACTTATAAAGTACGTGCTGTTAAGATAAATAAAATACACATCAGGATAATAAAAATTATCATCATTTTAATTATTTATGTTGCTGAAACAGCACACAACATAATTTATTTGGTAAGGCCTAATGTATGGCAATAATACTATTATCATATTTAAATAATTATGTTGCCACAGCAATATGTACCACGTATGCAACTGATCAAAATTAATATATGATGATTGTATTTTAGGTTTTACAACATTAAGAATTTTTTTTTAAGAATAACTTTTTTTTCCTAAGATTAATAATAAAAAAGTTTTCCATATGGTTCCAACTTAGTGAGACATATTGTATAATTCTCTACAACTAGGTATTAGAGTGATTTGCCAAATGGCAATTAGAAAATAATCAATAAAATAAGTACGTACGTAAGTATTATTCTCAGAAGGGGATATTGAATGGATTTTCTTCCCCGAAAAAACATAAAAAGAATCTTTTACATTACCGAGACAGTAGATTGAAGTTTTACTGCGAATCTTTTACAAGAGTAGAATACAAATCCGTTTGAAATGTAGGAAGAGGTGTTTAGGTACTCGGGAAATCGTGGAAGTCGTTAATTTTCCTTGTCATTTAACTCACCTAATAAAGGAACGCGGACTTTAAAATGCACTCACACACGCGTAAAAGCAGATTCGCATAACTGCCTCTCCGAGAAGGAGAAAGAAAAGTTCCTCCTGCTTTTGTACTTGAACAGGACGTGAAATGCTGGAATCAAATTAGTTGCCAATAAGAGACAGGTTGCGCGTGAGACAAACTTTATTTACTGTGTCATTTTCGATCCTTGGAAATTTCTTCGGATTTCAGAAAACGCCTGCAAGGAATACCATTCTCAACTTGAACGTCCTTTAAAGTGAATATAAAGGGTTGTACTGATGCTTTCCAATAGGGAAATAAAATGTAGTTAAAATATAAAGGTATAGTTTGGGTAAACGATATCAGACCGTTGTATATTTATAGAATCAGCCAATCACTTTAGTTTCAAATTTATTTTATAGAAAACTATATACGCTTCTAGAGAAAACTATATCAAAACGAGGTTTTTATTAATCAGTGCTACAGATGATGACAACGTAGTTGTTGAAATGCATATCTAGCTTTCTGTGCATTAGTATGGCAAAAGTGTTTTTTTATGGTGTTTTCTTTAATTAAGGTGCTCTCAGATACTCTGCACTAAATGAATAAATACACGCGTAACCTGTTAGAGTTTTTCTATTTCCCCTTAAAACAATAGAAACAAAAAATCTATTACCAAAGATAATGAACATCATATACGAGTTAAAAATTCATACATGTATACATGAAATGGAGCAACCAACACACAGACACAGTGTTTTAGCCTACTATGGCTTTGCCTGTCTGCGACGTGCTTGCTGCAATGCCAAAAAGCTCTCTTTTTGATATAATTTTGTCAGTACTATACTATATTAATTAAACCACAAAACTGACAAAATTATATTAAAAAGAGACAATAGCTCAGTAACAGTCACGTTTAAAGTATTAACGTCATGTTTTTAATGTGAAATTTAATAATAAATTCAAAAATGAAATAATATACTGGGTGTTCAATTTGAAAAAATTGACATTTTTGCAAAAACTAACAAAAGCATATCAAAAAACGGCAGTAGCTCAGTAATAGTCATATTTAAAGTATTAACGTCGTACATGTTTTTTATATGAAATTTAATAAACAATTTAAAAATGAATGAATCCGTTTAAAAAAATTTACTTTTATACAAAAACGTGTCATCTATTTTTAATCCAGTTTCCTGCACATGCAGTTAGTAACTGTAAAAAAATAAAACATGCTTCTATTAGGACCTCTTATTGTAAACAATACTGCAAAAAAATTTGTCCATCTAATACGTCGTTTTCGAGAAATATAATTTTATACAAACATTGAATTTTTCAGAAAAATGGGAATAAGTCAAAAACTTTACACTTTAGGCCTATACTATCTTATTCATTTTTGACTAAAAATTATACGAGGAATACAAAAATGCAATAATATATAGGGTGTTCCATTTAAAAAACTATAACTATGGTTAGCCACCAAGTTATGGAACACTCTGTATAATACAAAATATTTTTAAAATGTGCTCCTGATGAGCAGCTATCACAAGGAAAAAACCGCTTCGAAATATCTTTACTCATAAAGGCATAATCGGCCTTACCCGCTTAGATGACTCACCTTGTATATATGCATATGGTGTTCATTATATATTATACATTTTTCCAAGTATTCATTATAATTTTTAAATACCAAAGATAATTAAAATAAAGGTCAAAACGTTAATACGAGGCAAAGAATATTTAAGGTTAATAAATGGCGGAGTCGCCCATTTGGCAGAAAATTGTAATTATTAAAATTAAAAGAAATACGTTCAATTTATTATCCAGGGTAAATCTAACTCCAACCAATTAAGTCAGAAAGGCGTAAGAATAAGTAAAAGTTTCTAGTCTTCGGTGATTGTATAGACCACGTGCTCCCATAAAATTACAGTTCTTTAAAATTTAATGCCTCGTTGCAAACAGCCACAGAATTCGGTATCATTTAACCGATAGTACGACAAATAATTATAACTTGGGTTAGACTGAAAAGTCACACAGGCCTAAAACACTAATAATCGACTTCAACTGACGAACGCCAGAACGAAAGGAATTAACGCTTGTCGGAAAAGAATCAAGTTTGTTGACCGCGCAAGTTCCAATACAAGCACTGCATATTTCTCCTGAAAAAGCGTAATCGAAACTGATGGTTACGCCTTTCATTCCTGCGAAAATTGAGTAAAAAATTAATATAAAATTAAGAAAAACTGTTGTCAAACAAAAGAAAAAAATAGAACAGAGAAAAGGCAAATTTAATACTAAGATATAATTAAAAAGGTTTCAAAATAAAGATCTGTAAATCTCTAACTGCTTAACGCAAGAGTTAGGTTACAGATATCGACACAGGTATGACTTAATGCAACTTGAAATATAATTACAACAAGATAGAGGGACTCGAAAACTAAATAAAAATGGATAAAGAAAGTTAAACATGACAGCCCATTTCCTATGTGCCAAAATAGGATGCTCCAATTCCTCCTGTATATTATATTATATGCAAAAATAGAAATCCATTAAGGAGATTCAAATTTTATAACGTTTTTTTGTTTTCTATAAATTTAGACTTTTTGATATGACCCCCGAATGTTTTCAGTACAACGCTCCTTTAACAAAGGTTTGCTTTATTTCATATTATATGTAAGTTCATGGTTTTAATCCATTTTTAATATCTTAATCTACTAATTTAACATTACTACCTTCTAGCGCATCAGTAGTGCCAATTAATATCAAATACATATATTGCCTATCGTATTAATTACATTGGCGGCACTGAGCTTGAGATACGAGCAGTCTGGCGGGAGTATTTCGTTATATCATACCAACAGCGGCCAGAGCATGCGCAACCTCCCACAGCTCCCCAGAGAGAAATAGTGAAAGCAGTGATGAGTACCAGTAACGCTACACACGATTACTAACTAGGGAAATCCCCGAAGAGAGAAAAAACAACATCGTGAGGAAAATACACATCGACGGATACTGCGGTCCACGTGTTATTAACTCACATATTCGCCCTAACGTTGATGGAGGAGGGGGATACAAAGTTAGCACCCCGGAATGTGCGGAATGCACTGTTACACTACGTTACCTCAGACTGGGTGACAGTAGTTGCCTTTGACAAGAGGACCCTGTGCAATAAAAGTATGTCGGAAGGTTATACTGCAGCTTATATATATATATAGACGTAGGTAATGGTTTTAGTCTCGAATAGGGGGAGCAAAATCTCTCTGGACTGCGTAATGAAAAAACTTCAGGCTTTGTGAAATATTGTTTCTTAACGTTCGAGTGAAATCTCAAATAAAAGTCAATTTGAGATGGGTTGGATGGCTACCGTTCACGAATTCACCTCTTTTACAACCCCGTTTGAAAAATGATCTTGCTGTTCCGGCATTTAAACTACCATTTTTGCAGTATTTAAAAGCGCCCAGCGCGTTGGAAATTATCGAAAACAAAATTTCAAACGTACATAACGTTCAATAAAAATACTTGAAGGATAAATGTTCTCATAACGTGCTATAGATAATAAATGAAGTATAATAATAATATCTATCTATTTTAGATAATAAAATGTCGCATTAGTTAATGATTTTCTAAAATTTTATTAAATACGACAAATGATTACTATGATCTTATTATTATTCCAATGCCATAAATATATATAGGGTGATAATCCCGGAATGGTTGCATAACTTTGTTATTTGAGAAGCAAATGTTTTGAAATTTAGTGTCTATATACCTATCTAAAAACTTATTTATGCATTCACATTTTCTTTTTACTTCTGGTCTACTGCTTCCTACACTTTATTTTTAATAGGACACTTGTATATTTTAGCGCTTTCAGATAGAGTGTAACCTTAAATATTGGCCAGATTGGTCTAATCATTTTCCTTGTCTTACTCTAAGAAAAAAATTATTTACCTAAAACTGATAATAAAGAAAGAAAAGGAAATAAAAATAGATAGATAGCAATTGTCATTCATTAAATTCACTTCAATATAAGGGTATTCACCTAAATACATTTATATAGAGAAATCACCGAGCAAACACTATTTCCTATTTCATCATTTTATTTTAGTAGATTGAATGTAGAAATCTAGTCGCGCTTTCTTATTAATTAACTAACAAAAATGAGTGATAGTGATAGTAGCAATCAAGGTTGTAGCTCCGGCGTTATTAAAACAAGGAAATACAACCAAACTTATAAAAAAGAGTGGGAAACGATAGATGCTTTTAAAGGCTGGTTAAAAAAAGTGAAAAGGGGTTTCAGTACGCAAAATGCAGTTCATGCGACAAAAATATAATTAGTGGAAAGGATGCTCTCATGAAGCATAATAATTCAGCTACTCATCAAACAAAACTAAAAGCGATTAATTACTTTATTTAAACATAACTTTAGTTTTTATTTTTTTATGTATATGTTATAGGAGAAATACGTTTATCTGCTTTCATCTCCGAACATAATTGAAGAATATAACTTCTAAAGGGTCTAAGTGCCAAAATGATAAAGTTGAGGAAATTCAAATTAAATGAATAAAAACATAAGTATGCACTTGAGGATTAATTTTTTATTTTTTTTATACATAATGCCAAACCAGGAGTTTGTAACAAGAAAATCAAAATTAAAATAAACACTTTTTCTTAGTTAAAAAAAAAGATCCCCATGATTTTTCTGTAAAGGAGGTCAACTGCCGACTGCAAGTTACTTTGAAAGGGTCCAACTCTATTTTTTTTTTAATTCTGACTTATTGGAGCTGCTTCCCCGTTGAAACCCTGTTGTGTTCTCTCAATCAGAGTTTCATAAAAGGCTAGATGTTTCAGAGGTATATAGTCGAGCATATCTTGCAAATTCTTCAACTTTTCTTTTGATATTTTGTTTTTGCACACGAGTTGTTCAAGACTCATATCCTTGATGTCTTCCACTTTTCTTCCTTTTTTTGTAACATTGCAAACAGTCCAGTCTTGCACTTCACTAAACGATGCTTTTGTATACACTTTTCCAGGATTGTCTTTTGTGATTCGCATCCAGCACAACGATGATATATTTAGTTTTGTGGTATTTAACATATAGTCACTTGCTTTATCCAGATTTTTGAAGTCATGCTCTTCCATAGAAACCACATTGAAAGGTTTTTCGTGACGAGCTTGTCTTATCATCTTTTCCAAATCAGCAGGTACAATTTTTTGTAACTTTTTTCCTCTTAGAACTTATGCTCGATTTCCTCAAAAAAACCATTCGCCACAAGATAAATAAACATAAATAAGATCATGCGATTTTTGTTTTGTCCGATGCAGTTGTCGGACCAAACAACAAGTTTTTGTTTTAGATCTACATTTTCTCTTTTTAGTACTTTTAACAACGCAGAAGCAGTTTCGTTGCCCCTCTGCCTGTAATGGACTCATTCCATAAGCACATAAATGCATCACCAGTGTCTGACAGATGTACACACAAATTGTAACACGACAACTGCCGACTGTAAAACATCTGCGTATGAGTCAACGTTCGTCAAAAAAGGACTTGTTCCAGATCTATGAACAAAACTGTGTTCTTAATCGTTGGCATTTGAGCTTCGTTTTCATCTTTCAGCATTGCAGCCGTTGCTGCTTCTGCTTTCCTATGATGTAATTCTAACTTGATCGCAAAAGACCGTTTACTAGTTGCATCAGCAGTAGATCTTATTTTATTTTCATAGAGGTCACACACAGAGCACGTGTCTGACCTTGGCCTGCCAAATCTCAAGTTAGGAAAATCTTGATTGAAAACGTCTGAAAAGTACCGATATGTTGCAACGGTGTCTGGGTATTTTTTCTAGAAAGCAATATATAAACGGTTTACATTAAGACCTGCACTAAGAAATTGTTTTATTGACCTATTCCGGCTATCATGATTTTCTTCTATTGGAAATGAATTTATATGGACTTTTATTTGCTCCCTTAGCTCAGGAAAGTACTTCCTTGGCTTGTTCGCCTTACCCCTATTATCTTTGTACACTGTTTCACCTTGCTTTTTCTTCTCCACTAAAACTTGTACCCTTTTGTGGGAAAGGGCAATTATGTCTGAAAATGTTTTTCTGCACACATTTATATGACTTCCTTTACCATCAGGAACACAATAGTAAGTAGTACATTGCCTCCGACTTTCTGCAGGATCCTCATAATGGCCATGGCGCCTTCTATTTACAGGGACAACTTGAATGAGCCCAAGAAGGTAAGTACTTTGTTTCTTGTGATCATTTATTTTATAATAGTCATCAAACAGAAACCTTTTTTGTTCAATGGAAAGTAATTTGCATTTCCTATTACATTTGCACACCTAGAAAATAATTCAAAGAATGATTATTCCAACAGTCACAAAATGTTAATTTTAGATTAGCTTACATTATTTTCTGTTGGTTGCTTTCTCCCATTTACAATTGCACCTTTATAAGTACTATACTGCTTGCCACACAGTCTTAATCTCCTTCTTTCATTTATAACACTCTCAGATTTTCTTTCCGTCTTTTTCTTTCTTCCAACACACCGTTGTTTTCCATGATGTTTCGCGTAAAACAACTGTTTAAAACAGTGTTTCCATAAATGGCACATAGACCCTTTATAACATTTACAGATCGCGTCACTTAGACCCAGCGCCTTCTATAAATGAATGGCATAACGATTATATTGATCTCAGGCACATAAACCCTTTCGATTTGTAATGGGGTATGGACATACTACCGTTTTCAATCAAAATCTCAATTTTTAAGATTTTGGCACTTAAACCCTTTAGAAGTTATACTCTTCAATTTACCACTTACTACTATAGATCACTTGACCAAGGTCGTTGCCGCAGTATGCCATGATTCAAAAATTGCCCAAAGACTAGCCTGTGCAAGAAGGAAAACCACTGCAATAGTTAAAAATGTACTGGGATACGAAAATATGCATGTATTATGTGATCATCTCCGGACGAACAAATTTTCCCTTATTGTTGATGAGTCGACTGATACGAGCAATATTAAACATCTTTGTATATGCGTAAGAATAAATAACAGTAACACCATTTGTGATCATTTTTTAGCTTTAATTGAAATTAAAGCAGCCTACGCGAATAGTATATATAACCATATTGTCACTTTTTTGAAAAAAACGAAATTCCTTATAAAAGAAATCTGGTCGGTTTTGCATATGATGGGGCAAATGTTATGGCAGGACAGGTTCGCTCAGTAATGACTTTATTGCAAAATGACATTCCAAAGCTTTTTGTAATGAAACGTATATGTCACTCCTTCCATTTGTGCGCTTCATATGCATGTGAAAAGCTACCTCCATATATAGAGAAGCTCGCAAGATATATATATATATATATATATATATATATATATATATAATCAATAAAAGAATTATCGCGGATACATAAAATAAAACAGGAAAAAGAGAATATTGGGTAAATTCCGCTGTAGTGCAACAGTAGACACGTGTTTCTGACTAATTGGTCGTCATCAGTACGGTGTAGCCAAGGAATAAGGTGGGATATCCTTGGAGATAGAAGCATACACGGAAGACCATCAGGCGACAGACCACCATTTGCAGCTTCAGTTAGAAGATCTTCGGTTTTGAAGACAACAACTAACATCGCCACGAGGAAGACATTGTCAACCTGAGTGCCATCCGACACCCAGGATGGCACGCAGGTTGACAATGTCTTCCTCGTGGCGATGTTAGTTGTTGTCTTCAAAACCGAAGATCTTCTAACTGAAGCTGCAAATGGTGGTCTGTCGCCTGATGGTCTTCCGTGTATGCTTCTATCTCCAAAGATATCCCACCTTATTCCTTGGCTACACCGTACTGATGACGACCAATTAGTCAGAAACACGTGTCTACGGTTGCACTACAGCGGAATTTACCCAATATTCTCTTTTTCCTGTTATATATATATATATATATATATATATATAAAATATATTACAATTCTTTGCCAATTATACAAATGTATTGAAAAATTGAAAATCTTCTTGGTAGTAGTGGCAACTACTACTACTACTACTTGGTAGTAGTGAACAGTTTGTGGTAGACCCCAAGCCTTTTAATGTGATTATAGAAATAATCTCGACTGTCCTATGCTTATTGATTACATTTTCATTTATACATTTTGATTTACATTTTATATTTGTCATTGTTTTCTAATTGACAACCAGTTGTCATATTGTTATTACTTTTAATTCATTTTATGCCACTACTACCAAGAAGATTTTCAATTTTTCAATACATTTGTATAATTGGCAAAGAATTGTAATATATTTTATTAACTGCCTGGTTGAAATAAGGCATTACACAGTATTAGGTATTTTCACAGTTGTTTTACACTTGGACATTTTGGATTGACATTTTAAGGTAATACTATATTTTTTATTCACATATTAATGCTTTAACATACACTTTCTTTGTTATGCTGCACTGACGAAACCAAACTAGGTAGAAACATATATGTCTGTAGCTACAAATACATCTTAACACATACATAGTTGCATCGTTAATTGTTTGTGTATTTCAATCAAAATTGTACATGTTTAGGTGAACCTAGGCCATTTTGATAGGATTACATGAGTAATTATCGATTGTCCTATGCTTATTTGCTTTCATTTACATTTATACTTGACTATTTTACATTCTATATTGTTATATTATCAACAGTTCTACTCTTAATTTTTCTTTACATAGTTGCGTCGTTGTTATTTGTATATTTGGATTGACTGAACAGTTTGTGGTAGACCCCAAGCCTTTTAATGTGATTATAGAAATAATCTCGACTGTCCTATGCTTATTGATTACATTTTCATTTATACATTTTGATTTACATTTTATATTTGTCATTGTTTTCTAATTGACAACCAGTTGTCATATTGTTATTACTTTTAATTCATTTTATGCCACTACTACCAAAAAGATTTTCAATTTTTCAATACATATATATATATATATATATATATATATATATATATATATATATATATATATATATATATATATATATATATAATTACTTTGCTCATAGTCCCAAACGAATTAGCGAATATACCGAGTTTCAAGTATTTTGTAATACAAAAATCCATAAAATTTTACGCCCATGTCGAACCCGATGGTTATCCCTACAAAGCTTTGTTTCGCGGTTATTAGAACAGTATGGACCTCTAGAGTTATATTGCACCGATGTCGCTAGTACCAATGATATCATATCTGTAGATAACATATTGAAAACGTTAAATGATCCTGTTACAAAGTTATTTTTACAATTTTTAGAATTTGGTCTACCCTTTTTTAATAACTTGAATAAGGAAATGCAATCTGAACACACTAAATTATATTGTCTATATAAAAACATACTTACAATTATAAAAACGTTATTCGATTGTTTCATAAAACGGGATTACCTTCAAGGTATTTCAGTGGAAGACGTAGATTTTAAAAATACTATACATTACCTGCAGATTGAGGATATGTATTTTGGCGCGAAAGTGATACAAACAATATCCAGCACGTCACCTACCAAAGAACAATTATCCTTTTTTAGACTAAGATGCTTGGATTTTTATGTAGAAGGATGTGATCAAATAATTAAACGGTTTCCTTTAAAGAATAATGATTTGTAAAGATTTTAGTTTTTAGATCTAGTCGTTGTAAAATCAGGATCAATTTAATCTATTACCGACATAGCACTTATTTTCCCGGATTTTTTATACAATTCCGACCTTCAGAGGTTGGACAATGAATGGCGTATTTTAAGAAATACTAACGAAATGAATTGTTTTTCTGATAATATAAAATTATTTTGGCAAAAAGTAGGAACGACGACATTCGGCGACGGAACACGTAAATTTAATTATCTTACAAAATTTGTTTTTAATTTACTTTGTTTGCCGCATTCTTCGGCCAATGTTGAAAGAATTTTTTCTACGGTCAATAATTTAAAAACTGAACAGAGAAACAAGCTACGTACGGATACAATCAACGGGTTATTCTTGCTAAACAATACATTGGAAATAAAAGATGCTTTGATTTTCCAATTAAAAAAAACTAACTTTGCCAATGGCTAAGCATACACTGAAGATGGCGAAAACGAGTAATTTTTTGTAAAACGAGATATTTAAAAAAAATTGTTTTCAAATTTTATATTCTATTTATTGTATGTTACTTATATATTGTTGTAAATAATAAATAAAAGAATATATTACTAAAAAAGCTGTAAATTCTTTAATCTACCGATATTTTCTATAATATACCGAATATTGCCGACCTTTCTACCGATGTACTAAGAGTCAAGGTTACCATCACTGCTGGGATGCAGCTCAAGAGCTGGTCAAGGCGAATCAAAAAGCAGTTCAGATCATTTCAGTATCTGTTCAAACCAGTCGCAAAGCTGTTCGATAGCTGTTCAGATCACATTGGTATGTACTTCTGGAGAGGTCTGAAATTTGCCACAGATACTATAAAAGCTGAATAGGTGTGAATATTTTTACGAGAGGTATAATACACATACAATCCGGTGTGTAAAACAGCTCTGAAGTTTCCCGCACTTACCCCGTGCACGAAAGTGATTACACCCTGTATAAATCTCCAAAGACCATGAAATGTAAAATAAACCTCCATAAGAAAACACATGGGATTTTGCGTTCGTATCCGCATAACCTATCTACTCTACTACTATTTTCTTAACATTAGTAAAATACCAGTTTTAATTATAAATTGAAATTAGATAATGTTCTATCTTGTAAAACAAGAACAACTTCAAACTGTTTTTCTTTTGTTATCTGGTCCTTATTTCATTATAATCAACCCACTACATAATTCTACTAGAGTTATAATAAAACAGTGTCACTCGAAATTTACAAAACCCAGAAAAGAAAACCAATGGATGATCGTAGACTGTGATAAAAGCAATAATACCAACATCGCTACATATACTGTACTTGAAAATAAGTCTAATAAAATGTTTCGCGGAGAAAATCTTCTTGACCTAACTTTCTTACACAGCCTTCTAGTTGAGAAATGGGAATTTTATCAATTTATTTAAAATGCTTGAACCAAATAAGAAACTTAAAATTCAACGTAAATTTATCTTGAGGAATTTTTAATATACACTGCAAATATTTGATATTAGCATACCAAGTAGTAGTAAAGCAGATTCCGTTTATTTATAATATGTGGTGCAATTGCTGATTCATAAATAATAAATGGTATATGTAAATTTTCATTTTATTTATATGTATATTTTGGACACTCATTATGTATACATATTTATTTTAATTATACCTAAAATTATAGCCAAATATAAAAAAACTTTATTTACCCTTTCAAATGTTTTTGTTTACTTTAAAAATTGTTCAAAATACCTACAATGTTGGTCATTGTTTTAAGAAAAGTCCGTGAACTCTCTCCAGCATTCCCAACATTTCCAATTATTTTGCATTTATACCTTTATGTAATCGGATAAATTCCTGTGATTGACGCGTTTAGTATTTTTGTATATAACTACTTGCTTATTCATTACAAGAGGGTTCCGTTTATAAGTAATCCTCTTAGAGAGAGCATTACCCGTATAATTAGTATCATATTGTATATCGACACACAGAATTACTGGGAATTGTTAAGAAATTCTAGTCGACGAATTTGCAATAATTCTTGACATATAAATGTTACCGCCATCCATAGCTACATGCGTCAGATTTATAACCCTATAAATTAGAGAACATCGGAAACCGATATAAATTGCATGAATTATCGGTTCTTGACAGTATATTGCAATATATCTCGCGTATTATTTTATTATTAAAATAATGACATTTATACCCCGGAAAAGACTTGGTAAAAAGATGGAGATAAAAATGAAATTTTACTTTAAAATTTAAATTTGCAATTAATGAACCTAGAGTATCAAAACCACAATTATTAAATAATTTAATACATTTTATATTATATGTGTTTCTCAATTTGTAAATTTTAAAACTAAATCAATCATACTTGCAGAAAGAAGAATTTAAGTATACAGGGTGAGTCATCTCCGCGGACAAGGCCGATTGTGACTTTATGAAAAGAGATACATATTTTTAAGCGGTTTTCTTTATTATATAATTTATTTTGTATTATACAAAGTGTTCAATAACTTGGTGACTGACCATAGTTATAATTTTTTAAACTAAATATCCTATATATTATTACATTTTTGAATTCCCCGTATAATTCTTGGTCAAAAAGTTATAAGATAGTATAGTCCTAAAATTTAAAGTTTTTGATTTATTAGCATATTTCTGAAAACTTCAATGTTTCGAAAAATTATACATCTCGAAAACGACGAATCAGATGACCATAATTTTTGGTAGTGTCGTTCATCAAAAAGAGATCTACTACAAGTATGTTTCATTTCTCAGTCAAATTTTTCAGATAGAACACCCTATAAACTCTGATGAATCCGAGTTTAGTAATCGCATCGTGGAAGCCTCAGAAACTATCAGGGATCGTCCTGATGCTATACGAAGTGCCAAAGAAGAATGAATTTGTCGTGCTGAATGCTGCATTCAACAAAACGGTGGCCACTTTAAACAGTTCTTTTGGATGTTGTATTGTTAAATAAATATTTTTATGCTCCAATATCTTAGTAATAAATTAATTTGAGACATATGTTTATATGGACTTGTTTGTTTATTTTATGTTGGATAACAAGTACCTGCAATAGTGCCTTGCAATTCCGAAACACCCGATATACAGGGTGAGTCATTAGTAGCTGCGTCTTCGATTGCTATTTTGTGTTTTAAATAAAAGTAAAAACAATTAGTGGAAGATTCATGTATGCTTGGGGCGCATATTCTAAAAATACCTTAAGTTCTGACGTAGTTCCGGTTTCACCGGAAATGCAAGGAACTTAATTTTCTTAAATGACTCACCCTATATATTTTTAGATTTTGTAATACTGTTTTAAATTGTCTATTTAACTGTTTTTTTCTTTTTAAAAATTTAGCCAATAGTTTTTGAGCTATTAATTTTTTTTGGAAATTTTTGACGAAAACACGTATTCAGAAAAAAAAAATTTTTTTTCATTGTTTTTAATAGTAAAAACATTAACTTTGGTGGTGCTTGTAGCCAAGAAAATTCTGCATCATTTGATTATAAGCTGTACTTGACAATATCTCAAAAAACTTTGTTTTTTCAAAGCCTACCTCTTGAAATTCTCACACACCGAAAACATTTTTTTTAAATGGAACACCCGGTATTTTATTATTGCATTTTGTTCCCTTTTTTATTCTCTTTCGTGTTTGTTAATAATGTCCTACACCTATTTTTGTAATTTCTGAGGACTATGGGAGCAATCAGCGGTCAAATAAAGAACTCCGAGCGCTGTTCTATGCACCCAAATATTCGTCCAATAAAGGCTGGAATGCGGCTGACTGCCTGAGTCAACTGTTGTAGACTGTCGGTGAACGTTTATGTCAAATTTATAAAAGAATCGCTATTAGTTATCATCCAAATGAAGTATTCTTATGAAAAGTTAATAGATATGATTGATGTTTTGGGTGAATCTGAAAGAAACTCATTGCTAGCATCCAGACTTTATGCATAGCGGTCCCTGGTAGAAGTCAACCTAAGCGAGAAACCTTCGAAAGTATAAAGAAACGGTTCGAGTGAACAGAAAGTATTGAATATGAGAAAAAGAGCGGACAAAATCAATAACTGGTCAGGATAAGAAGCTTATGGTACTTGAGAGTGTAGTCGAACACCCCCATACTAGTACTATGAAAATTAATCGTTAGTTAGAATTTTCAGAATTTCTAACATTTTTGTCAATAGACAGCACATAAATTATTCTGACTTTCACAAAACACTCACTTTATCACAACTGCAAACTTTCCAAGTTATTGGGCATTAAATGTGACGGGAGGAATAGTGGGTAGTTACATAATTGTATGTTATTTCTTTGATAAAAATGTTAATGGAGACTAGTATCTTCGTTTTCTACGGACGGATTTTCAAAACTTTTTGAAGACATGAACATTAAAATCAGAAAAGTGTTTACAAGAATATGTTGAAACGTTTCACGCAATGTTAGTACTTCTTTAGAAAACAGAATACTCACATGAATTGCACAAAGTTGTTGTTATGTTCAACATATTCTTTAATGAAATTTGTTTACCTTAATTTTGATTGTTTGTTACGTTGCCCAATAGTTTTAGGTTTCATGCACCTTTTATTAGGGCAGCACCTTCAAATATGTCAGTGAACACAACCTTTATTTTATTCTGTTGTTAACCAATAGTGTAAAAAATGCAATACTACAACTGGACATTGCCGGAATTAAAAAATTGAAATGCGATGTTCTTCTTTCTGTAAAATTATTACTTTTGGGATAGTTGGATTTTACTTTGTTTGACAGTTGACTAAGGAAGTCGCTAATTGCTCCTATTGTGATTATCTCAGAAATCACAAAAGATAGGTATAGGACATTGTTAACAAAAATAAAAGAGAATAAAAAGAGGAACAAATTGCTTCAATAATATACCGGGTGTTCTGTTAAAAAAAAATTAGTTTTTGGTATGTGAAAATTTCGGGAAGTAGGCTTTGAAAAAACAAAGCTTTTTTGGAGTATTGTCGAGTGCAACTTATACCAAATGATGCAGAATTTTCTTGGCTACAAGCACCGTCAATGTTAATGTTTTTACTTATAAGAACAATGTGAAAATGATTTTTTCTTGGTCAAATATTTTCAAAAAAAAAATTAATAAGACAAAAACTGTTGGCTCAATTTTGAAAATGAAAAAACTGTTGAATAGACAATTTAAAGCAGTACTAGAAAATCAAAAAATATATAGGGTGAGTCATTTAAAAAAGTTAAGTTTCGTGCATTTCCTGTGAAACCGGAAGTGCGTCAGTGCTTAAAGTATTTTGATAATATGTGCCACAAGCAACCATAAATCTTCCACTAATTGTTTTTGCTTTATTTAAAACACAAAAGAGCAATCGAAGATGCGGCTACTAATGACTCACCCTGTATACGTATTTTGTCAACTAAGTTGCCATCTTCGGAAACCTGTAGAAAAACAGAAAAGTGTGTTAAACGTAGAGTTTTTGGCTAAGGTTCAACATTAAACGGTATGCTTTTTACCAAATTACCATTGTTATCCAACTGATGATTTAGTTGTTATTTCTTTAATAAAAAGTCCATTGAGTTTCATCTTGTAAGTGTGGCAACAAGTCAATTGAGCACCTTCAACTTACATCAAATTATGCAAGCCTACTCCACAGTAAACAGATATCTCATATCAAGTTATGTAATCCAAGAAACCTTTTTATTTCTATCTAGTTGTATTTGTAGTTAAAATTCGCTGATTTTTAATAATTCCAGTCCATAGGTTTTTATGTCACGCAGTACTTAGTTTTTGCTTTGTCTCTGAAATAAATTAAAACTTTATATTATGGGTTATTCAGGGAACTGATGCATTGGTAAATCGCCCAGATATCATTATCGTATGTTTGTCACAAAATTCAGAATGCAGTAGTTGAGGTACTCAGTTAGTAATGTCAGAAATAAAAATGAGGTGTGGCTACCACACGACTTTCTTATACGTATGAAAGTGTTACTTCCGGTCCGAATTTTGAAATTTCATTTATGCAAAAAATATTCCAAATCCAACTTTAAATACTTATGTATTCTTCATAAATATATATAGAATGCATAATTTACGACATATTTGCAAAAAATCGTTATTCGATAAGAGTAAAAGTGTTAGTTCCGGTCCAAATTTTGATTTTTTTTTATACAAAAGGTATTAAAAATTAAGTTCTAAATACTTTTATACTCGTAACGTACCTGTCTAAAAAGCATGACTAGCAAAATATTTGCAAAAAAAACTATTTTCGATAAGAGTAAAAAACCTATTTCCGGTAGGAATTTAGAAAATTTTTTTTAATAAAATTCTTCTCAAATTTAATTTTAAGTATATATGAATTCTTTATAAATTTGTCTAAACTTAGTAGTTGACGAAATATTGGCAAAATTCGAGTTTTTCACAGAAGTAAACCACTACTTCCGGTCAGCCGAATTTGCTGAAAATCCAATCAGATCTCAAGAGGGAGATTGTACTACTAAATTCAAAATTTGGAATAGATAGCTATAGCGGTTTAGCCGCTATCGTGGTCACAGACCAACACATAGACATACAGACACACAGACATTTTTTAAAAACCACTTTTTTGGTATCAGGGGACTTCAAAACGTGTACATCTGCAAAACTCTCGAGGTCGAAAATTATCATCATCACAATACTTCCTTATACTACGTATAAGAAAGTAAAAACGATTCAGTTAAACGGAACTTTCTCTAAATGGTATTTGGAAATATTCCAGACTATATTAATAAAGTCACGATAAGATCACAATCTACACACCTTGGGTCAGTTTATCAGCCAGAATGTAAAGCTTTATGCGAAAATGCACTCGGTAAATTTTCCACTTAAGCTTGTAATGCTCCACATTTAAATCGAATTACGAAAAAAGTACTTTGTTAGTTTCGTATGGAATCGGCTACATTACTTGCTGGAAATTTACTTTTAATGCGAAAGCGTTTCATAAATTTGAACAAAAGAGGGAAAATAAGGGGCTTATGTGTAATTAAATTTTACGCTTTCAAAAAATTAACTTTCTGGACCGTTAATGACAACTGCAATTAATTTTTAGCAATTTGGAGAACCCCTCGGTAAGGGTTTGCCATTGGATTAGAGGGTAAGAGAACAGGATGACTACAAATTACGTACATGTGTCTGCTTAATCTACCCCTTTACTGACTTCGATTTGTGTCGATGAAATCAATGGTCTCCGCTATAGGAATTGACTCTTAACACAGTTTTCCATTACGTGGCACATATATGTCAAAAAAACTTATACTTTTATTAGTTATACCTAATAGTACCGCCTGGTAGAATAATTTCTATATTAAATACTTTGCCTTCATAAATGATATTTGTAAGTCTGACATACTAAATCGCAGAAGATATATTAAATAACTATACATAAAGATAAAGTTAAAGAAATTAAATTAAATTCATCCATAGGAATGCTGCAGGAAACAAATTAAAAGCAGTCTGAATCGACAGAACGTATTTTAAAACAAATCAAAATACATTTATAATATATTATTATGTTGTCACATGCAAACTTATCAAACTAAATAACAGTTTATCCACATATAAAAGTAGATAATTTTATAAAAGAGCTAAAGTAATGTCAGAAGTAATATACCGTGTGTCTGTTTAAGCTCGGCCACCGGCCATATCTCGGCAACCGTTTATCGTACAACTTAGCGGAAAAAATCTTGATAGTCAAATAAAATAGGGGAATTTCAACAAATTTTTTTTAACTTTCCAAAATAACAGCAAGGGGGCGCATTTCTCAAGATAAATTAAAAATTTGAAAATTTTTCATCAAATTCAAGGTTAAGATAGGTTACATTTTTTACTAGCAATATCTTCAAATATTTCTTTACAATTTTCATTTGAAACTTTTTGATCTAACTCCCATACGAAGGGGAGGGTGGAGGGGGGTATGTCTGCGTACAAAAGTAGGTATAACGTCGGCGTGCCTAAACGGATTTTAATTTTTCTAGGCTCATTAGATAGAGAATTTCACATAGAATTAAAGTGTGTGTAGTAAGAAACTACATTTGTTTGTAAAAAAAAATAATAGAGGGCGCTGTTCTTAGTTTATGTATATTACTTGTTTTTTCTTTAAAATTTTAAATAGAACGATATATTTTTAATATTATAATATTGAAGCGCATAAAAAATGAAGAGAACGATGAAAACCGGATGTTGCTACCTTTTTTCGTGACGAAGATATAGACATAAGAGAACAATCTAGAAAAATAACATTTTTAAATATAAAAAATATATATTTATTGCGAGTAATAATTTTATTTTAATTTTAAGAGGATGACTAGAGAGTGTATAGTTTGTTTTCAATTGAATTTCCATCATACTCTTCGATAAATGTATTCAATTCAATCTTTTTACCGAATTTTTAATTCATTGCACATATTACGTTGAATTCCCCTTTTAAATGTTTTCAAATTCTCTGGATATTATTTGTGAAATTTCATTTCTTGTCTTTTCCAAATTCGAAATAAAATAATAATAATAATAACAATAATATAGCTTTATTACCCAAGAGATATGCATGTAATTATAGGACAACGGCAAAAATAATTCCTATAACTCATAAACTAACTATACAATAACGAGAAAAAGGACAATATAATATAATATACGATAATATATTAGTTGGTGACGAATATGAAAATATGTAAAACAACCTAAAAAAAATACCTAACATAAATTAGAAAATATGTTGACGCAGTAATATAAACGAAACCAACAAAACACATATATTTAAATCAGAAATTACAAATAATAAAACAAAAAAAACTTAAATTTAATAAATGTTGAAAGTATCCACCATTATTTTCAATGCACATGTTTATTCGGCGATTAGAACAGAGCACAGCTACTTCAATTGTTTGAGGCAGAGATTGTATTAATCGCATCTGTAATTCTCTGAATCATATTCTCACGTGTAGTCGGCATTTTATTATAAACCATCTTTTTACTTACGTGTTCGTTAAATATAAAAGGCCCAATGATTTTGTTTTCTAAGATACCACACCACAGGCTTGCTCTCCACCGATGTTGATTGTCAACCTACTGAATTCAGTTAGGGTTGTTCCTTGACAGTTCCTTGACCAATAGTGCAAATTATCTACATTTAATTTCTCGTTATTTGCAAAGGTTGCTTCATCAGTCCATAAGGTTTCAAACAAGAAGTTCCTATTTTCTTGCATCATTTGCTTTAACCATTGGCAATAATTTAACCTGATGTCGCAATCTTGATTTGATATGGCTTGATGTAGTTTCAAGTGACACTAATATTTTGACATTTCGATTTTCATGGTCCATCTTCGAAATATAACAATGTAATTCATTATCACGGTGCATACAATATTGTATGATGGAAATTTAAATAAAAGCTGTTCAGTATTACATACTATTATTATTTTATTTCGATGGAAAAGACAAGAAATGAAATTTAACAAATAACAACCATAGAATTTGAAAACATTAAAAGGGAAATTCAACGTAATACATGCAATGAATTAAAAAATCGGTAAAAAGATTGAAATTAATACATTTATGGAAGAGTATCATGGAAATTCAATTGAAAAAAAAAACTATACTCTCTCTAGTCACCCTCTTAAAATAAAAATAAAATTATTACTCGCAATAAATAAATATTTTTTACATTTAAAAATGTTATTTTTCTGGTTGTTCTCTTATGTCTATATCTTCGTCAAGAAAAAAAGTAGCAACTTCCGGTTTTCATCGTTCTCTTCAGTTTTTTATGCGTTTCAATATTATGATATTAAAAATATATCGTTTCATTTAAAATTTTAAAGAAAAAACGAGTAATATACATAAACTACGAACAGCGCCCCCTATTATTGTTCTTGACAACCAAGTAATTTCTTACTACATACAACTCAATTTTCTGTAAAATTCTCTATCTAATGAGTCTAGAAAAATTAAAATCCGTTTAGGAACACCGAAGTTATACCTACTTTTGTACGCAGACATACCCCCCTCCACCCTCCCGTACGTATGGGAGTTAGATCAAAATGTTTCAAATAAAAATTGTATAAAAACGTCTGGAAATATTGCCAGTAAAAGAATTAACCTATCTTAACCTTGAATTTAATGAAAAATTATCAAATTTTTAATTTACCTTGAGATTTGCTCCCCCTTGCGGTCATTTTGAAAACTTAAAAATATTTTTGTTGAAATTCCCGTGGTCCGTTTTACTATCAAGATTTTTTCCGCTAGGTTGTACAATAAACGGGTGTCGAGATATGGCCGGTGACCGAGCTTAAGAAGACACCCGGTACTTAAATAAATATTTACAATCAATATATACAGATGCCCTACAATGAAGAGAAATCACCATTAAGGATCCTATATAGTGGATCGGAAATGTAATATTGGTTGCATAGCACATAATTTAATAAGCCAAGGATGTCCGAGTACTTATTACACATAGGGAATATATAATAAATATTTGAAATAATAACTCAATATCTAAGCGAATCAAAATTTATTTATGACCAAATATTTATACATTTGTAACCGCGGGAAAGATTTTTACCAGAATAACAATTCATTGTAATAACTACTTCCTATTCTTTGAATTTTGCCATGGTTAAATATCTATTGCGGTGTAAATGAACATAGTTACGCATATTTATAAAAAAGGATGCCATCATAGCCTTACTTCCCCTACTGCCGCGAATTATGTGGAATAGTTTAGGAGTAATTTACGGAAAGTATGGACGAAATGCTAGAGAGGCAGCAAGAATTTGCTCACAGCGTTTTCCTAACAGGAATCATCCCGATGACAAAATTATCTTCACTACGTTCGCACGAACAATCGAAATAGGGCAAATTTTACATAATTAGGAGTTTGGTGGTACGTCCAGGACAACAATCCAAGGTTTATATCTCTTATTTGGTTCACTGATGAATCAATTTTCGGCAGATACGTATGCTGCAATGCTCATAATTTGCACATCTGAGCAGAAGAAAATCCACATGCGCTATTTACAAGAGCATATCAAGAACGATTTTCAATAAAGTTGTGGGCTAGTCTATTAGGGAATCGTGTGGTATGTCTTCAGTAGGAATTAGTTTACATGTCATCTAAATACTTTCTCTAGGTAGAACCACTTGAATTCAGTGCACGATTAACGGGACATTTTTATGGAGAATTCTTGAATGCAGAATTTCACAATTTGATTGAAGACATTCCAATTCTTTATCGTGTAAACAACTGATTTTAACACGATGGTGCACTAGCACACTTCAGTCGAGAAGTTCGAAATTTTAAATCAACAGTATACTGATCAATGGATAGGTGATTAAAATCCTTTGGATTTCTTTCTTTGAGGACATGTTAAAATTGTTGTATACAAGCATCCTATTGCTATAGTAGAACAACTCAAGGATTGGCTTCGGAAAGCCTTTGCTACAATTACTTCTGAAATGGTAACGAATTCTAATCTGAGTCTTTTGGGAGGGACACGGTTGTGTTTGCAAATGAATGGTGGCCGCTTTGAGCAATTGCCATGATTGAAGTTATTTTTCATTTTAAAATCACCTTTGACAATGTTGTTTATGTTATTATTATTATTATTTTGTTATAAATTTTCTCCTGTTTTTTTATGAAGAAATTCACGTTCATCAGAATAAACAAGGTTCTTTTCAGAATAACAATTTGTGGTTTTATTTAAAAAATAAATAAATAAGATGGCGAGCATAACATCTTAAATGTCATCTTCCTTAACCTAATATGTTGATTGTGAAGCTGTTTTGTGATCTAGACTGTCGCGGCATTTGTCAGTTTTCTATAGGGCGCAAGTTCTGGAACACTTGTTCATATGATTAAGGGAGATGTAAAAATAGTAAGGAAAGTAAAGAATAATTTCCTTATAGTTTTAAATATTAAAAGAGTTTTGAACAAAACATTACACATTATCAATTTGTTACACTTATTATTTGTTGCATTTTTTTCTTGAATTTTGCTTGTTGATTTTCTTCGATTGGGTAATGTTCAACAGATGAAGATGAATTTTCCGGCACAGGTATAAGCAGATTGTCCCCGCCAACGTCAATTTCATGTAAACCACCTTCAGTCTGAAAGAAAAAAATGTGCTGTGGAATTGTTACTATTTGTGCAGATTAAAAACAAATATGCCATAGACTATAAATAACAAGTGTTTGTAGATAGAGTTTATTAAAATACCTGTACATATATAATATGTGTGAGATTCGAGTATGCTAAAATTATGTAAGTATGCGATTACATAAAAGGAAGCTGTGCATCTATATTTTAAAGTTGTGCCTTACCAATGTATCGCTGTTTTTATGTAAACACTGACTGCTATTATTATTATTTCCTGTAACACTTTGTTGGGTTGTTTCAATAGCATCATTCCCTAACCGTAGGCCACAATGTTCTAAAACGAAATCCATTTGGTCATAGTACCACAAACTTGGTACATGAATCTGCGACAGAATATAAACAAAGTAAAATTTGTACAACAGATCACTGTAATGCTACCTAATTACTATTTATAATATAGATACTTACATCATCTTCTCCTGCATCACTGTTATGAGACTCCTTATATTTTCTATGTTCATTTAAGAAATTGGTTCTTAGCACTATATCTTTAATTGCCTCTATTGCTGTAGCACGAGCATATTTGTTATTATACCTTGCATCAGCACATAAACAAGGATATTTTTTATATTCCTCTATAATATTAACACAGACACTTGTTCATGAGGCAACGATAATAATAATTTACGCAATAAGAACTTAAAAAACACTATGATCATTGACACACAACCTTCGAAACCGCTAATTTATTTTTAGGTTAGTTTGGTTTAGTTAACTTTGTCAATGAACATCATATACATACACATACGAATTAAACATTCATACATGCATGAATGAAATGGACGCACAATCTGCCTATGAGAAAACTTAGCGACCTCTGTTATGCAAAAGCAAGGTAGGTGTGTTCTGTCGATAACTAAGTTATCATATTCTGGAGCATTGCAGATATACGTGCATCCAGTATCTGGCCAACAGGTAGGTTACCAATATCAAAAAAGAAAACGAATACTTGGAAAAATCTCCAACAGATAATGAACATCATACACATCCATGATTTCTAAGGCAGATTGTGCATCCTTTTCAAGCATGCATATATGGTATATACTGTTTATTTATTTTACTTATTATCTATTGGAAATTTTTCAAAGTATTCATTATCATTTTTGATTTTGGTACGCTATCTGTTGGCGAGATACTGGATGCACATAATTCTGCAATGGTCTAGAATATAATAACTTAGTTATCGATAGGCCGCACGACCCTGGCACGTTGCTTTTGCATAAGAGTTCGCTGAGATTTTCTCATAGGCATCGTTTTACGAAAAGACGTATATGCGGGAGGTCTGGAGCTCATTGAGCATTGCAGCAAATACGTCGCACACTGACGAAGTCGTAGTAGACTAAAACACGTGTCTGTGCGTTGGTTGATGTAATGCCGACTCTAGGGTAGACTGAGCATCCATTTCATGCATGTATGTTTGAATATTTAATTCGCGTATACGTGCATATGGTGCTTATTATCTATTGGACATTTTCCAAGTATTCATTATCATTTTTAAACTATGTCAATGTCAATTGCAATTTTATCCACATTTTCTTCGATTCTTCTATTAAGCAGTTTTTCACGCAGATTTCACACAGAAATTAGAACCAACTCAAAATAATCTATCACCTTTCTGTTTTACACATTACTATTTCAAAAATAAAATTAACACGAAAATTTTCGGTAAAATTTAACATCGTGTCATACAGGCCTTATTACAGGCAAAAAGGTGTTAATTATTTAGTTCCGCCTGATCTTAGTCCCCGGCAATGATTCACGAGTCTTGAGTAAAATTGTACAAAAACAAAAGCAAGAGGAAAAATATAACCGGAAGAAAATCCAATTTGTCCGAAATAAGCGCCGTCGAGATTACAACGCGAAAAACTGACCACGGAAGCGTTTAACAATATCAATTTGTCCGATCACCTACGGCAATCATCACTTTGTTAAGCGCGTTATCGCTTATTAAATTCAGAGTGCTGATGCGCACGAGGAAAAAAGTCAAGTCATAAATTTATTTAGAGAATTGAATCGATTCGCCGGAGTCGTTTTAATGCAATAACGCACCGTATAATGGCCCCCATTACTCGCAAGAAAACATAAATAACAGCTAACCACAGTCAGTTCCCTACCGACTATACTGTCCGCATTCTCAAACATAGAGTATATACGTATATATATATATATTGTAGTGTATAAATATATATATATATATATATACTCACGTAAACATAAAGCGAATCTCGGATATTATGGACAGATTATTAATGAATATTATCCGTTGGTATTTAGTGCAAGTCATCGATGTGCCGCTTTCTGGGGGCCCTATATCGACAGGATCTTCTCCGTATACATCGGTAATTTGTAATCGCTCATGCATGGCCCAACGTATATAGGGCCGTCGTGTGAATGAAGCACCATATTTCACGACAATCCGCGAGGTTTCAACCTCAGACGTTCCCATCCGATTTACGATCGTCCGTTGTCCATCCGCATAGTCAAAGCATAAATCACGAACGTGAGGCCTTCACTGGCCGATATTGCTTTCGAAAAACTTCTGTTAAAAAGTAAACTGACGGGCAAACATGACGCTTTAGTACAAAGTGCATTGCATTAATATTAATATTTAATCAAAATTGTTTTACAATAATTATTTATTATGCTAGGTGACAGTGTCAGTTCCAGGGGACACAAAACGGGCTTTTATCCATAATAATAATTTAGGTTCTGCAGATATAGAATATAAAAACCCCAACTTTTAAAGCGCCATTCAAAAAAATACTTTTTACAAACCAACATAATAGTACGGAAGCAGCAACTTTGTTGGTGTTTTGGTGTAGCGGTTTATAAAATGATTGCCCAGTAATCTTAAGGAATCTATCAAATGAATCATACATTCCCGAAATTCGTTTGGATTGATATGTGTATTCATTTATTTATTATATTTGTTTATATCTTCTTTAATTTAAATATTTTGTGACCATAACAACTTAGAGGGATTTAGTTATAAATATTTGTGATTATAAATATAGAGATTCATATAGATAAATCGAATATTATCAAACTTAATACTTTTGTAATTTATCCACTTATATAATTTAGGTAATTTAAATAAGTAATTGGTTAAATATTTTAGATACAGGATTATTAAAATGTATATGAACTCACTGTTATTTGCTGAAATATAAATAAAGACAACTTTACAAGAAAGAAGGAAAGTTATGATATTATAGGTATATATTTCTTAGAGAAAAAATCCCGGCTGCAACAAAGATTTTCTACGGGTCAAAAAACTAAACAACATAAATAGAGAAAGAGATATTGCGGTGACGACTTGGGCAGAAAACCAGGAAATGAATAAAAGAATTATGGTAAAAACAAAACAAAACTTAACATAGAACCTTTAATATTAGAGAGAAGAATTAGCAAAACCCAAAATATATATACTAAGTATTTTTCTTCTTTGTTTCTGTTGCAAAGAAGACAGGTAGAGGTTGTTATGTTATGGCTGGTGATATTCTAGCATAGTATAGCGGCGTAGATACGAACCTACATGCACAATCAGGAGTAGCCTGTTTGGTTAAGAAGAAGTATGTAAACAACGTTAGTAATGTGAGTAATGTGTTTGAACATAAACATAGACTTGTCAATAATTAGTGTGTTTGGCCCAGAGAAAATGATAATAAAGACAGCAAGAAAAAAATCTGTGATGAAATAGAAGAAGCATTGTGGAGGAAAAAGGCAAATACATGATTACAGATGACTTTAATGGCAGAGTGGGGACTAGAGATGAAAAAACAATAGACACACTAGGAAAGTTTGGAGAAAATATCAGAAATTCCAATTGCAAAAGATCAATAGAATTCTGTATATTAAATACCCTGGTCATGGGAAACATTCTTCCAACAAAAAAAAGTTCATCAGATTACAAGGTGCGAGAAGACAAAAAATAAAAAATCAATAATTGATTACATGGTGGATGAGGCAGAAAGCCTAAAGGCTGTTCAAGATATAAGGGTTAAATAAGGATTCGCACTGGGCAGTAGTCACTTTCTACTATGAGCTTTGAAACAAAGTTAGAAAAAGTGTGGAGGTGAAAAAAGGTACGGGAAGAATTGTTATAAAAACCCAAAAGTTGAAAAACGAAGCAATAAAAAGAAAATTGTAGAGGAAGAGAGAAAGTGTAGAGGAAGAAATTGAACGATATAGTCATGAGCTACGATCTGGAAATACTGAGACGCTCTGGGAATGTTTTAAAAAAATATGTGTAGACTCAGCCTCACCTGAAAAAGTATGTTGTAGAATGAAAGTGTCAGATAACAGAAAGAGAGCTGCATATGGTGGTCTCAAGAAATGCGAACCTAGGTAAAGAAAGGAACAGAAGTTATGGAGGAAATATTTGTCTAACAGAGATGACTTGACGTATGATGAATACAGAATACAAAGTAAAAAGTTGAAAATAATTGAAGAAACAACGAAATTAAAATGGGAGGAATTTGGGAAAAAAATGGAGACGGTTTTCGAGCAAGAATACAATAACCATATATGATGGACAAAGAAGGTAGACTAGTCACTACTGAGAAAGAAATTATAAATGTATAGCAAAATTATATCAAAACCATACACGAAGAAAAAAGTAGAAGCACGAAAGAAGAAGGGACAGCAAGAGATGAAAGAGATAACATAACAGATGAAATAGAACTTTGGAAAGTCGAGAGAGCGGTAGCTAGAGCAAAAATCGGTAAAGCTCCAGGAGAAGATGGACTTGGGATGCAGCTGATAAAATACATTGGAGTAAAGGGCATATGGTTACTACATAGGATATTTTCTGCAGCTTTACTTCGAGGAGATATTTCCAGGATTGGGAAATAGCCATCATTTTTCGGCTATACAAAAATGGAAAAAATACTATATGCGACAATTACAGACGTACTTTGTTGAGTCAGGTGGGAAAGATATATGAAAGAATACTGGATTGAGAGAGAATATAGATGAAACATTGACAATCAATACGGATTTAGAGCTGGTAGAAAAACTCATGACCTGATATTTTGCTTGTGTCAACTAACATCTAAGACGTTGAGAAGCTACAAAAACCTCTATATGGATTTGGAAAAGGCTTTAATTAATTCAATTAGAGCATTTTATAATAAATGCAGAAATTGTGTAAGAACTGGTGATATCACATCGAAAGAGTTTCATACCAAAAAAGGGGTAGGGCAGGGTGGGTTACTTAGTCCGTTATTATTTATAATAGTCATGGATCAATTATGACGCAAGGTGGAAAATGAACTGAAAAGAGTACAAGTAGGGGTGAGAAAATTAGAGCTAATAATAATAAGGGACCTCACGTATGCTGACAACATAGTGTTAATGGCGGAAAATGAAGACGCATTACAGAAATTGATGAACGAGTGGAATAGAGCTTTTAAGAAAATATATTTAATGTGCATGTTAATAAAATAGACGTAATGATTCTATGAAAACCTAAAAAAGAATTAAATATCAACATCTATGGAAATAGGTTAAAATGAATAAATTTGTTTAAATACTTGGGATCAAAAATTAGCTATGAAAACAAGTTAGAGTACAAAATTAATACCCGCCAATCAAAGGCTTATTTTACATTAGGGAAATCTGTTTTCGGGAACAAAGAGATTTCAAAGGAAACAAAAGTGAGAGCTCTCAAGTCCGTAATAGTTCCCATTCTGACGGACGGAAGTGAGGCATGGGTACTCATTGAGCAGCTTAAATGCAAATTACAGGCACTTGGCATGAGGGTACTATATCAGAAATGAAGAAGTTAGAAGACGTTTATCAGTGAAATCAGTTAATGAAACAATAGAAAATAATTATTTGCGCTGGTGTAGTCACTTATTATGCTAATCCCTCCATAATCCGACGATGGCAAATACAAATTTTAAATACCTACACATTATCTGTGGAGGCTTAAGGGTATTAAGGAAATAAATAAATCAATATTAATTTATAATTTTTACATTTAAATCAGCGATAATGTCTCTTACAATTAACAAAATAAATTATCGAGCAAAATGTATTCTTGTATTTCAAATAGTGTACTTTACATTTCGAATAAATATACACTCATAGTATAATACACGCACACTTTCATTATTTCTAAACCAAAATTGACAATACGGGCCTCTAGAGTGTTTCTCAATTACTTTTATTGCGTACCACTTGTCGTGTTCAAACAAACTGTGGGAGCTTGCATTCGCATTATATCTTGAAACAGACTATAAGTAAGTAACTTTATTGTGTGTAGTCGGGATACTATTGGATATCTGTACGATTTAAAGAGTAATTTGTTTATAGAACTAGCTGGCAGTTAACGACAGAAGACAATACCTCAGAAATTCAGATTGGAGTTAGGTGTTATTTAATTTTAAATTGTAATTATAATAATTCTTAAAAAGACATTAAGTTAAGAATATATTATTACTATTATCTTATTTTATTAGTTCAATTGCTTTGTTAGCTAGAGAATTTTTTGTATATGTTATGGAAAGTTTCGTTGAATAAAGTCATTTACTGCAACTATTACAAACTGAAAATTTTAATATATTCGTGATAGCACATGAATCTGTAATATATAAAAACACATTATTATTCGGCTCGGAAGTGATTTTGCATTTCAAATTCATCACAGACATTATTACTCCAAGGAAAAATATGTATACTAAATAAAATATGCAAGAATACGTCTGAAAATTAAGAACGCAGGGCGTGCCACATCGGAGCTTAATTTTGCGATACAACTACGAGAATATTCAGCAATTCAGTACATGTACTTGCATGGAAACAAGTTCAGCTTAAATATTGCTGCGGTAATTCCCAAAGGATCCTGAACTCGCAGAGCTGCTGTCTGACAAAATTTTCAATTGGTAATTATCGACCCCTTGATTATGGACTTCTTCCAACACATCGTTACTTGACGGCATTCTGCCTTCACACTGCATTCAATATTCTTTCTAGGTGCGTTGTGTAAAATTTATGCTACAGAAGGAAATTTTACATGGAAGTTATTGACGTACTTCTTGTATCTAAATATAGAACATCGTCTGCAACGAGTTCCTTTTATGCTTTAAAATTTGCTTTTCAAAAAATATATATCACAAAAACATCTATCAATAAATTTCAGTTTTTAATAATTTAATGTAATTAATTAATATATTTCCCAAGCTATCGTAAAATGTGAATAATTATTTGTGGTTGTAATAATAATAATAATAACATTATGTATTTTTTAGCAGATATAAAATCCAATCACAAGAAGGCTAAAGCTAAATATACAAAGTACATACCAAATCTACCCTTGTTTTAAGTTAGATGGGAATATTTGGTAAATTTAAAAGTTTATTACAGTTGTCACTATTCTATAGTAAGCTAGAATTTTTGTTGTTATTTTGGTAGATCCTGTTGCGTTTTTATTATTTATCTTAAACTTTTTTTTTGTTCAGCAAAGAAATGCTGACGGCAGTTGGTGGTATATTTTGAATATTTCCGTTTCTTTACTTGTTAAAGCATATTTCAAAAAATAATCAGAGTGAAAGGATTTTTTTTGTTATTATTATTTTACCGAATATGAATGGATAACAGGAGAAAAAGAAGTCCCTCAATGATCGGTATAGAGACCGTTATTGTTTTTATTATACGCAAATGACAAAAAAAATCTACAACATAAAATAAACCTCTTCGTAGTTGATACAACAGTGGTTGTAAGAACAGCTAACGAATGAATTAATGCCGTTATATCAACAAAAATGAGAACTTTGAGAACGTGGTGCGAAAAAAATTGTTTACAACTGAATGTGTAAAGGACTCATCTGTAGCAGTTTTCCTATTTTAGTTCAATTTATCAGTCTTAACACAAGACGTAGTATAAGGTTTCTTGGAAACATGGATCATCCGTTTAATTGGAGATACGAAGTTGAGAATTAGGCTGAAAAAATGTTTTTGGTTAAATTATACATTGTGTCTAATAAGAAATGCAATAGATTTAAAAGCAAGTATATTATAATTGCACGCTTATATTGAATTTCAACTTTGTTATTGTGTGATATTTTGGGGAGATACAACTATATCCATAATTTTACTGCTTTAATAATTGGGTATGAGAAGTGTTTTTGACATAAAACACCTGTAACTTGCAAAACGTTTTTTAAAAATAAAGCTTGGCGTCTCTATACATTATACAGTATGTTATGTTCCTGAAAAAAAATACCTGACATGATATGACACTAGCAAAGAATGGACATCTGGTACCAGTGTAAAGAAGCGTTGTAACGGAAAATTAAAATCAGAAGATATAATTACCACAAATGTATTTAGCATGCAGGAATATTTCTACTTTCGCTTTTAAGTTCTTTGATTTTGATTTTCAGTTTTTGAAATGTTTTCGATAAAAGTTTTAATTTAACTGGTTCTTATGATATACGTATGCTGGCTGTATTAAAACGATGTTTAAAAGGTTTTGAGGACAGGTAATACGGTCGAAAAAAAGGTAAAAAGTCTTAATACGAGTATATCCGCAAACCAACTGTTTACGATATAACAGCGATATTATTGCTATGGCATACTAAATTTGTTTTCGTGGTTTTTATTAAGGTCCTATTGTATGTATGCAGAAAGTGTTTTATACTAACACTTGCTTAAAGTTGCTAAGTTTAAGCGCTAAGTGGCCCTGAAGTTACAATTTTGAAAGAGTTTATTCGTTAGAAATTGAAAATGGAAAAAGCTTGTGCGATTTTGTTAAAGTTTGGCGTATTGGTGTATATATATATATATATATAAATATATATATATAAATATGTGAGAAGTTTCTTGAATTTAGCGGCGTATTAATTAATTGATGATAATTACTTGCATTATTCAAATGTTAATGATTTTTAAGGAAAAGAAACACACCACTCCGAGGACTAACACATATGCATTAGTTTCATTAACCACTACAACGTGAACATTCATCAGCTCGGCTCTGGTGTTCGTTTTCCTATCTACCGAAATTTTGTATATATAGTTTCAGGGACGATCTTTGCAAGCTTGAGAGATAATTTCTAATTATTCTCATTTAACGAAGGAACCATATTAACTACTATGTTTTCCTTCTACGAAATTAAAGCACATTCAGTGCACTCTGTGTTGGAACACAGAAATCCTAATTTCATTCTGGATAATTACAATTAATATTATCCAGAATGAAATTAGGATTTCTGTGTTCCAACACAGAGTGCACTGAATGTGCTTTAATTTCGTAGAAGGAAAAGATAGTAGTTAATATGGTTCCTTCGTTAAATGAGAATAATTAGAAATTATCTCTCAAGCTTGCAAAGATCGTCCCCGAAACTATATATACAAAATTTCGGTAGATAGGAAAACGAACACCAGAGCCGATCTGATGAATGTTCACGTTGTAGTGGTTAATGAAACTAATGCATATGTGTTAGTCCTCGGAGTGGTGTGTTTCTTTTCCTTAAAAATCATAAACATTTGAATAATGCAAGTAATTATAATCAATTAATTAATACGCCGCTAAATTCAAGAAACTTCTCACATATTTAGATATATACGGCAAAGAAAAGAATTATATGTGTTTAATATATACGTTAAACACATATAAAATATTAATTGTAATTATCCAGAATGAAATTAGGATTTCTGTGTTCCAACACAGAGTGCATTGAATGTGCTTTAATTTCGTAGAAGGAAAACATAGTAGTTAATATGGTTCCTTCGTTAAATGAGAATAATTAGAAATTATCTCTCAAGCTTGCAAAGATCGTCCCCGAAACTATATATACAAAATTTCGGTAGATAGGAAAACGAACACCAGAGCCGAGCTGATGAATGTTCACGTTGTAGTGGTTAATGAAACTAATGCATATGTGTTAGTCCTCGGAGTGGTGTGTTTCTTTTCCTTAAAAATCATTAACATTTGAATAATGCAAGTAATTATCATTAATTAATTAATACGCCGCTAAATTCAAGAAACTTCTCACTTATTTAGATATATACGGCAAAGAAACGAATTATATGTGTTTAATATATACGTTAAACACATATAAAATATTAATTATATATATATATATATATTGTACTAAAGTGGATAATCTAGCTTTCTTAAGATATCCCACAAATTAGCAACTCAATAATAAAATTTTCAAATTATAAAAATGTTAAGTTTTATAATGTTTAGCTCAGGGTAAGTATTTTATCTTTTGTACTATTATATTTATTTTAAAATGCCTCGGACTAGTTCAGTATAATTTTCTAATATCTACTGACTATTTTTTTAAAAACAATAAGAACATGAGACTCACTTTTCAAATTATTTGTATTAAACACCTACTTGATGTACTTAATCCGGTCCTGGATACTTAGTAGCAATTTTTGCTTGTAATAGTATTTTTATATTTTGTAGTTGGTATTCTGAATTCAATGGTATTATATCTCTTATTGAAACCAAACTGTTTTCGTTTACTTTAAGTATAATAAATTACACTTCTAAAATTCTATATCATAAATATGATGACTATAAATTATCATGAACTTCTCATTAGGTAATTATAACTCAGTCTAATATACTATTACCAAACCTATAATTTTTCTCTTAATTTCTTTTAGGAATGTGATCTGTCAATTCTTTACATAACCTTGATGATGATAAAAAGAACACTGGCTATAATAGAACAATATATTCGTTTTTTCATAAACACATATACATATTTAAATTAATATCCGGATTATATATCATAAAACTATTTTTAATACTCATAAAACTTGTTCAAATATATAAATGGACTATTTAGGATGAATTTCTTTTCAAGACGACGTTTTTTACCAAGTAAGTAATTTAATATGACAGAAATTGTTAGGATGTTTACAAACTTTACTAGTTTACGATTATGAAATATATTATTTTGAGATAGTTAATTATCTGACTTTAAATAATTGAATTCAGTAATTTTATGATTATTTGACTTTAATACAGAATTAAATATAAATTAAATTTATCTTTTCATTGACTACCTAAAATTCTTAGTATACTACAAGACATTATACGACCTTTTAAAATATTTGTCCAGTTGTCACTCGAATTCTTTCATGTATTTAATATATTTTACTTGTAGCTACAAATCCTACGTTCCGGATGGTTATGAAGATATTTGCCTTCCTTCCTGATGTATCTCTGGATTCTGTGTCTTGAAATTCTTGATGTTAATAGTTGCCTTCTTGATGAAATTTGATATCTGCTATTACACGTACTGAATCAGAAAATTCTCAGCTAACTCTTGATATACCTATGGACACTATAGATTCTGCAACTCGATCGTAACCTATGGATTCTTGAAGTCAATGGTTTCCTTCTAGAAGAAATCCGCTATTTTCTTTCACACGTACTGTATCAGAAAATTCTCTGCAACACTTGAACTACCTTTGGATTCTGCACTTCGATAAATACCTCTGGATTCTAGAAGTCGATAGTCATCTCTGGATTCTTGATTTAAATATTAACTTCAAGATTCTGGATACACAAAATAATCCTGAAGAACAATTTCCTGTTTCCTCCTTCTTCTCTTAATCCAAATTGGTGAGTACTTGTTATATTTGTATAGAATTATAACTTTTCTTTTTAAAATTTTACAATTCACTTTTTCTTCAATTATCTATATGTTTATTAGTGGATTCTATCACTTTCTAATTATTTTAACACTATTATAATGTAATTATCTGAGAAAAAAATTAATTTCCCGATAATCACATCCACACCTTATTTGAATTCTCAAAATTTCTTTCTTATTTATTTTTCAAATTACCTTAGTGATATTACTTAATTCTTTTTGAACCAATAAATTACTTCCACATTAAACTCAAGATCAATACAATTTATAGATATGTAATACTTTTATAAATACCTTACATAATTCAAAGTTACTATCAAAATAAAATATTCCACGAATTTAATAAAGTTTTTTACACATTCTTTACCATTTTTAAACTTTGCTTCATTATTGTAATCAAATCTGTCACATTGACACTTACTGTCACATCCAAAATACAATTTAAGGCGGCAATTTCTTATCAAATCTTTATCGATTTGTTTTCATATTCTAAAAACTTTTTATCCTATTCTCATCATAAATATCATTTGAACAAATTTTTTACAATGCTAAAATACATTACTAAACAATTACAATACTAATATAAAATTTTCTTTACAGATTATTGGTACATATGCATAGAAAATATACCACATCTCCAATATTATTAGTTTTCTACTTAGTCATGTAACTATAAAATTTCCTTTAATTCAATATACACAATTCTTTCAAAAATACAACCAGCTTAATAAATATTTGCAAATTTAACTATTTCTGTCATAATCAAATAAAATTCAAATCTAAGATTAACTCATCCTTAATAGTTTTAAAATAGGCAACTCTTATTACCTCAGAGTGTAACCTGAATAATTTTAAAATAGGTAACTCTACCTATATCAATATATATATATATATATATATATATATATATATATAAACAAAAGCGGAAATAGTGCGGGTAAATAATTTAGTTATAGAAAATAGTGGCTAATCCCGTTGTAGAGCAACCGCAGACACGTGCTTCTGACTAAATGATCTTCATCAGTACGGTGTAGCCAAGGAATAAGGTGGGAAAACCTTGGAGATGTAAGCATAAACGGAAGACCATCAGGTGACAGACCGCCTATATGTATTTTATGTTAGGTACATGACTTCTTTCTTTTTGTGCTAGCTGTTATTCTACAATTATTTTGTTGATACACATTACTTTATATGTAGAACGTAGTCAATATTCCTGTAAATTATAATGAAAAAGAAAATATATTATTATTATTGTATTGTTTTGACAGCTTAATTTGAAACTTAGTTAATTACCTATATTTTCTGCATTGTGTATGTAAATAAGTATTATATATGTTATTATGTATAGACATGATAGACACTGTATTCCCTTCAAAATAATTTTCAATTCATTGCGAAATCAATAGCGCCATATACAATTATGAAATCATAGGTATTCGTTTGTGCATGTCGAACAGTTAACAAGTTTGCACTGGAAAGTTTGCATTACATCAGTATTGGCACATAAATAGGTTCCGAGATTATGTTTGTCCAACATTGGCAATTTCCTGGTTTATTTCCACATCTACTGATGTTTAACCGATACCAGCAACGACGGCTAACCGACGGTTAGTTCTGAACATATTCATACATTATGGACAAAATCATTGTGTTATTAATTAATAAAACTTCAAGTCGTTTATATATACCACAGTCATAATTAAACTGATGTATTTCCATTCCAACTGCGAGTGTACAATATTATAGAAACCAACAATGATTTTAGATATGAAATTGTGTGGAAAGTTAGCTCGGATGTCAATTTTAGAATTAACTTATTAATCATAAATTGAAATTGATAGAAAGTAATTATGTATTTAGTTCTTTCCTATAATATTCCAAAGTTAACTTTATTAAATTTCCGTTAGGCATAACAAATTTAATTATTAATTACAGATAAATCACAGTAAATAAATAAATTTGATATTTATTCCATCGATACATATTGCTGTGACTCTTGCAAATTGAGGTTAATATATAAATAAATTAAACCATTCAATCAATAAGTAAGTAAGAATCAAGCATACATCTTAGTGCTAGACCTTATGCTAGACCAAGATTCAATAAATTTTCTGCAAAATAGTAGGTTAGGCAATTTTACATTTAACTAGCTCAGTTTAAAATGACTAAAAAAAATTTTTCTCTCAGGGGCAGAAAATCTAAATAAACTCTCCAATCAAATTGAATGCTCTTCAGTTATTACCAGGTCAGGTAAAGAAAATAAAATACAAAATAAACCTTATAATATAGTTTATTAAGGATATTAAAGAAAATTTTAAAATTATACAAATATATCTACAAAATTAAATATCTTAAATATTACATAAAATTATGCATGTCATGATCAAATAGTCAAAACAATAAACAAATTATAATTAATAAAAGAATAACATCGAATACAAATTTATGTTTTTAAAATAAATATGATTATCATTTTCTTTATTCGTCAAAGATACATGTAAACAATCAACATTTCAAATAAAAAAAAATTATTGTATGTTGTGAATTGTACTGGCTTATAAATAACAAAATTATGTGACTTATCATTTACAAAAATATAAACATTAAGGAAATGGCTCTGCTCTAATTAGTTCTGCCTGGCGCCTTTGCTCGCTCCCAAGTCAGTACCATCAGAAAGCAAATCCACACTGGTAGGTACCCCAAAGTTGCACCCTACGAGTATACTTTTCAACTCGTTGGACACAACCCTAACATACACTACTACATTCAATTAATTAACTCAGCCCTGATTAGTTCTGCCTGGCGCCTTTGCTCGCTCCCAAAACAGTACCACCAAGACCAATTCGTGCTTTAAGGATTCACCAAGACTCCATGCTATGAATTAAACATCTACTTAATTTATTGCACACATCCCTAATCTATTACCTAACACGTCAATATCAAATACACAAACACAATAAAATATAATTAATATAAAGAAAATATATATATAAAAAAAATAATAAAAATTTTACCTCGCTCTAAGATTCCAATACAAAACACAACTCAAGAAAATTTTTACAACACTATATATATACACTAATAATAAACATTATTAAATCACCTTAATTCTTCGTACAACATCTCAAATTCATCCATCTCAAATATATTTAAATTTTTGTCACAGTCTAACTATCCTATATGTACATAAAACAAAATTTATTAAACTGTAAATCTTCTAATCTTGTAAATAAATAATAAAGAAAATTTTATTAAAAACGCAGTGTTATATTTAAAAAAAAAATATTATTAGGCTATTGAATTTTATCGTTACAGATACTAAAATGCTTTACCATAACACACGGTGTAATAACATTGCATATAAAAATAAAACATTCTAGTAAAATAAAAAAAAATCAAAGTTCTAATTAAATAAAACTGTTCCAAATATAAATAATTATTTTCGAAAAATAATTACAAGTCCCAATGTAAACGAATCTCCTGAATTAAAATGATATCTAATTCATAAGATATTCTAAGTCCCACTTCGGTTTTAAAAATTTATAAGTACAATAAAATTATTAAGGAAATATTAAAAGTTCCAATACGTGAACAAATTTCTATGTTAGAATAACGTTTAATCTATGAAATATTACAAGTCCTGATTTTATTAAAAACTTCCTAAGTATCGTAAATCCGATTCAGAAAAGTTATTCTGAGTTCCGATTCATGAATAAGTCTTTAAGTTAAATTAATATTTTCAAATATAAGCACCCGTGTAGGTATATTTTTTTAAGTTTAAGCGGTTTCCACCAGCTTGAAAAGTGCCTCTTTTACAATGCGTCCTCGCTTATATGTATATTTTTCTTCACAAAAACGTACGGTTATCCTCGGTACGATACCGATTCCACCTCTTCAATTGCATTTCTATAGTGCTGCACCTTTCGGTCAATCGATGTATCACTAGCTTTAAAAAACGTAAACAAACATCTAAGCATCGATTTGTTTACACGTTCGTGATTTGTCAATTTCATCTAGCGGAGAATATCATTTTCACCGAGCCAATCTGTCGATCTCTCCCGGTCACAGTATTCTTGGTGCGGGAAACACTTTCTTGTTATAATTCACTTAATATTTTATGCTTATTCTAATATTATAATTTTTATAAAAATTATAATAACATTCTTATATTATTTTACGTAAATAAAAATTAAATTTGCCAAAATATTAACTTAATGAATATCTATATACACATCATGATAAAATAAATAAAATAGTAATTAATTAATTTAAATCTAGAAGTGATCTTGATTATGCTTATTTACAATTTACCACCAAACTCAAGATCACTGCAATATGTGTATAACAAACGTCAAAATAAAATATGTACAGTCAATACATACATTAAAAAACAACATATAAAACATTAGCAAACATGCATAAATAATATTAGAATTTAAAGCTAGTCACCGAAGTAAAAAAAAAATTTGTCTCTTTTCGGAAATCTATTGTAACAAAACTCTCTTTACTAAGTATACATTAATTTATATATTAATTGACTTATTAGTAGGGATTTAAGGTGTATATTTGTATACACTGATAATGCGTGTTGTTATGTATCTTAATCAAATGAGTTTGTGGAGGTCGTCAAACTTTTTTCGAAAATATGTTTTAAATAAAAATTTATAAACTTACTATAGCAAATATTTTTCCCCAATTTGCGTAATTTCTTTCCAATCTAAAGTTCCAACTTCTATGGGGTTATTTTTTGCACTTCTGACTGAGAGGTCTCCTCTTGCATTTGTTGCTCTAAATTTACCATTTCGATGTCCCTTTCTAACCCTTCTAGTTTCTCTATACATCTGTAAAAGTCTTGAAATTAAACTATGAGGTGACGTGAAAGCTGCCGGCCACAGTCACTCGTTTAGCTTGATTTGAAAGCAAGATAATATTAGCTTCTGCTTCAGTTAAATGACGCCTCTTTATTTTTTAAATAATATACCTATTGTTTCAAACAAGACCAGCCATAAAAATGAAAAGTATACATTAGGCAATGAAAACAACCTTGACTTTCGTTGAGTGTCACTTTTCTAAAAGCAAAATAATAGAAAAGAGTAGCTGTGTTTATTAACATAAGGTTTCAGAAATTGAGCCATACAGAAATGTCAACAGCAGAAATTTAAAATATCTTTATCGATCAATGTATATTAAAAAACATATAAGATTGACATAGGCAAAGAAAATTGCAGCAACCGCGCAAGCAGGAGCAAGAAAGTGGTTTATGAATATTAAACAATTTTTAAATAAGCAAAAAACACACACTTTTGTACCCACATCAAAATGTCACCCAGAGAAACAACGGGGTCTGCATGCTTTCTTAGCCTACATGTACCTGCTCACCTGAATTATAGGTACGAAAATTGAAGAAGAAGTACCTATAACCTACATTATTTGTCACACGAAGAACATTGCGTCCCAAAAGCCGTATTCGATTCAGCGAACCATTTACGGAATAGCTTTTTAGGAAGTATATTAAACAAAAAGAGATAGAGACTGTTGCATCAATATACAGTGTACACTCTAGAACATCTTGTGTTGTATGTAGAACCTGTCTTTACCCGCAGTTTATTTGTTACAATGCAGAAGGATTTATTTATATTTATATTTTATATTTTATATTTTATATTTTATATTTTATATTTTATATTTTATATTTTATATTTTATATTTTATATTTTATATTTTATATTTTATATTTTATATTTTATATTTTATATTTTATATTTTATATTTTATATTTTATATTTTATATTTTATATTTTATATTTTATATTTTATATTTTATATTTTATATTTTATATTTTATATTTTATATTTTATATTTTATATTTTATATTTTATATTTTATATTTTATATTTTATATTTTATATTTTATATTTTGTAATTCTCTTTGAGCTTTAAGATATAAATCATACTTTAAGGTGTAGATTTCCGCGGCCGTTGTCTAAAATTAGATTCTGGTTTCCGAGTTAAAGCCGCGTCAACTTAGGTATAGATGCCGTCGTTTTTTCCAGTGTTGCAACGGGCAACTTCATGACTGCCTACGGAAGTTCATCCACAGCTACATTTAGAGCAACAAGGCGAACATCTACAAGCAGTCCTGAAGATAAACATACAATGTTATATAAATCCTATACCGAACAGAACTTAATATGGAGGTCACTTATTGCTAAAAAGATTATATGCAGAAAGCCCTGCCGATCCGTGTTTACATATAGCACCTGACATATTGAGTCTTCTATCGATATTGTAAACGCAATATGTATTTTTCTGAATTTGTAAGAGCGATTACTATATTTCTCAAAACATACTGCTTCCTTATTTGAAAAATCTGGACATTATTCATTAACTAACATCTATACATAACATTTACTTGCAAAACTACGAACTGATATACTTACTTTTTATAAAGAACTGAAGAATTTTGTTAATATTGAAACGCTACTATTTCTTTGATGAATTCTTTGCATACAATATCTTATGGATTATAAGAACAATATATTATTATTGTTTTATCTTTACATAGATAATCTTTGGTGCGTCTGTTGGTGATTGTGCAACTTCTAAACGACTTGAACGATTGAGGTCGTACGATGGATTATAGCAATGCTAGGATCCGATAGATGGTACTGTAGTCAAATTATTAACACATTTTATAGTTATGGATCAAAATGACTCACTATATATGTTGGTTTAGTGCCAAAAAGGCAATCACTAAACCTGGACACGACAGATGGCGCTGTGATCAAGTTATTAATAATTTTTTTATTTATAAACCGAAATAATGTTCCCGTCGCCCACAAAATTTTTCTGGTATATGCTACCGTCCGATAGATGGGCTATTTTAGGCAGAATTAAATTTTGTCCTATGAACATCATTTCTCTTTGCATTTCGACATACTTTCTTATACAGGGACTTTAATCAAATCAAACTCATCGCACCCTCTACCGGAAGAGGTAATACAACGTCTGTCGGGCGTATATATTTATAAATTTTCTACTTTGCTATTAGTTATGTTGGTATAGATGTACATTTATAAATATATACCATATGCATGTATGTATATGTTTATATCGTATATATCTATAAAACTGTCAATATGTTGAAGTAATATTAATAACCTTTAATTTAGAATTCATATTCTGCTAAAGTTGATTAATTTATGATGATAATTTTCAAAATAACCTAAAAAATCCTTTCAACTGCGCTTATAGGATTGCTATGTCAAATTTGACAATCAATTTAAATTCGCGTACGGGTGGAAATTGTAAAGCGTTAGAATCGCTAAAATACAAATAGTGACGGCGTAAATAAATTACGGACACATTATGTAATGATTAACCTTCCGTCGGGCGCGGTCGATCAAACTGATACAACGCGCATATTTTGTACCAGCATTTTTTTCAAACTGGACGTATCAATGCGCCAGTCACAGTAGCTTCCTAACTTTCACTCCCCTGTACGAAGCCAACAGTTAGTATTCGATCAGCAGTGTGAGGATTACGACAGATCAAGATTGATCATTTTGATACACCGCGCCCGTTCCCGTCATAATTTAATTTTTTATATTTTTTATATTTAATCTTTGTTTACTTATTTTGGCGAGTACATTTACTGTAGTTATGCATGTAAAATTCGTATTATTTAGCTATATAATTATTCAGACGTCATTTTTGATCAAATATCAAATTGATACACCGCGCCCGTCTAAGACTGCAGTTGTGTATTTTATGTTTTAGATTTTATCATACCCCGATTATGGCTAAATACAAAAATAGTTATAATTTAGATAAAGACAGCGATGTTGAAGAGTTACGAAGATTGCTTTTAGAACAAGAAGACGACGAATTACTAGAGGATTTTCAAGACGAGAGCGACACGGATGGTGAAGACCACGTAGAAATTTCAGAAGATTCAGGAGAATCCGAACTAGAAGAGGAAGCGGCACCTGAAGATGATGAAAGAAGACCTGAAGACGATAAAAGTTATTTTTTAGGGAAGATAAAGAAACAAAGTGGAATAAAAATCCTTTGTCGCAAAGAGTACGCCACCGAAGTTTCAATATTACAAAAAAACTTTCAGGCACAATACGGAAGGCAAAAGATGCACGAACGCCTCTTGAATGTTGGAGCTGCATTTTTTCTGAGGACATTTTAGATTCTATTGTCCAATATACTAATCAATATATCGAAACTATACAAGGATCATTTGAACGTGACAGGGACTCAAAACTAATAGACGCAATTGAACTGAAAGCTTACATAGGGCTCCTAATTTTGGCCGGACTCAACCGGAGTAACAGGCAGAATTTGGAAGATCTTTGGGGCTCTGAAGGAGACGGGATTAAAAAATTTCGCCTTGTGATGAATGTAAAACGTTTCAAATTTATCACAAGATGTCTCCGGTTTGACAACAGAATCACACGGAATGAAAGAAAACAAACAGACAAGCTTACACATATTCGCGAAATATTCACGATTTTTGTTCAAAACTGCCAAAAGTCTTATACACTAGGCGAAAACGTAACAATTGATGAGAAGGATTCCGAGGACGATGTAGCTTCCGCCAGTATATACCGAGCAAGCCGAATAAGTACGGTATTAAGATCTTTGCACTTGTTGATGCCAAGGTATTTTACGTCAATCTTGAAATATATGCAGGTTTACAACCTGAAGGTCAATTTCATCTCAGCAATAAACCCTTGGACATAGTTTTACGTCTCTGTGAACCCCTTTATAAATCAGGCCGAAATATTACTGGGGATAATTGGTTCACCAGTTTTCCTCTAATAGATATATTACGCGAAAAAAGACTTTCATATGTTGAAACTCTCAAAAAGAACAAACGAGAGCTTCCAATAGCAGTATATTCGGATTCAGGAACGAATGCGCGTTGGTCTCTTACGTTCCAAAAAAGGGCAAAGCTGTTATTTTGGCATCTAGTTTGCATGGTGATAATGAAATAGATCCCGACAGTGCGGATAAACAAAAACCATCCATTATAACCTTTTATAATCAGACCAAAGGGGGGGGGTCGACACCACAGACAAACTATGTGCTTCCTACAATGTCGCAAGGAACGTGCGACGATGGCCAATGGTCATATTTTTCGCAATGGTAAATATGAGCGAAATTAACGCTCAGGTCATCTATTTGAGTAACAACATCACAGAAGGAAACAACATCAGGAGGAGGACTTTTTTGAAAAAATTGTCTCACGAGCTAGTTTTGCCTCATATTGTTCGGAGAAGTGTAAACAATGTAGGATTGCATCATGACCTTGTACAGAGACTCAGCAAATATAGACCGCCAAATTTATCTGATGATGTAGAAGAAGACAACGTGCAAGATGAAAATCAACGTGGAACAAGAAGAAAACGGTGTAAGGTATGCACTGTAAAACATCGGCTGACTAAATATAATTGCAAGAAATGCAAGGATCAAGTTTGCTTGATGCATATTGAACCTTTCTGTTCAAAATGCAGCGAATTTGTGAAGAATTTCCAGCAGCGGAATGAAGCTGAGAACAATAATTGATTGATAACTATCTTTATAACTATAATTTATCTTTTTAGTATAATTTCCATTTAATGTTTTTACAATTAATTTGTTTATTTTTCAGTTATTTTGTCGTAAGAAATTGTTAAGAGAGTTCAAGTTTTGTAAAGAAAAATATGATTTTGTTATTTTATTTTAATATACCTTTTTTGCGTTATTTCATGTTCTTGTGCATTTTCTTATAATTTCCTTCCAATTCTTTCGTAATATAATTAACTTTCCAAGTTAAATAGATAATTTATTTAGAAAATTCTGCCAGGAAACTAACACTTTCGTAGCGTGACCATTTTGATACACCGCGCCCGTTCTCGTTACTCCAAACCCCGCGCCCGACGGAAGGTTAAATATAGTGTTAAAAACTCTACACTCTTCTACGATTACCGTTCTGAAAAATTATAAACACAATAGTAGAAAATTGTAAATCTATAGATAGTCATCCTTAATTCAACACTAAAACAATATTTATCTACAAATAGCACTACATAATTCAATACTAAAACAATATTTATTAAACTGTTAAGTCAGGTACAAGCTAATGTAAAACTTTTTGGACTACAAAGGGATAAAAGCTGGTATATGTGGGTTGCGAAACGCAGTACGACCGCATTGAATTGGCGGTTAATTGCGACGGGAAAACCTGATTTGCTTTATCGTAATTGATCAATTAAGAGTAGACAAGAGTGGAATTCATCCCTTATCTGATTGCGTTGGAACTGGTTCAGATTTCAATTCCGGACATCTTTCACAGTATTACAAATGTAACATTGTAAAAGTCTAGTCTACTTTGTCCGATGTATGTTCATTCATTCCAAGTTTCTCTTGCCGATTGGATTTCGTATAATCGATTTTGCTATGTTTGTCGTGCTTTGTATGTTATTACAAGTCCTATTCATTAATCAACTGAAAATTCTATTAATGTATGTCACAGGTAATATCCGATCTAAAATGTATATAGTTTGCCTTTATAAAAATAAAATGCTTTTTCTATGAACGACTGTATATAGAATGTATTGCGTCCCATTTTCTCTATTACTAAATCGTAATTTAAGGAGAAAAAATTATAGTTTTAAAATTTTTTTATTTAAAAATTATTTAAAGTCCTATAAGTACTTCTATTCTCTTAAAAAATCTCTATAGAATGCACACTTTGCGAGATATTCGAAAGAAAGTGCTATTCGCTAAGAGTAAAAGTGTTACTTCCGGTCCGAATTTTGAAATTTCATTTATACAAAAAATATTTCAAAACCAACTCTAAATACTTTTGTACTCTTGACAAATATACCGGGTGTCTGTTTAAGCTCGGCCACCGGCCATATCTCGGCAACCGCTTATCGTACAATCTCGCGGAAAAAATCTTGATAGTAAAATGGATGACGGGAATTACAACAAAAATATTTTTAAGTTTCCAAAATGATCGCAAGGGGGCGCAATTCTCAAGATGAATTAAAAGTTCGATAATTTTTCAATAAATTCTAGATGAAGATAGATTAAAAAATTTACTAGCAAAATTTTTAGACGTTTCTATACAACTTTCATTTGAAACTTTTTGATCTAATTCCCATATGAAGGGGAGAGTGGAGGGGGGTATGTCTGCGCACAAAAGTAGGTATAACTCTGGTTTGCTGTCAAAGAAAATAACAGGGGGCGCTGTTCTCAATGTATGTATATTTCTTGTTTTTTCTTTAAAATTTCAAATGGAACGGTATATTTTTAATATCGTAATATTGAAGCATATAAAAAACTGAAGAGAATGATGAAAACCGGAAGTTGCTACCTTTTTTGTTGACGAAGATATAGTCATACGAAGACAATCCAGAAAAATACAACTCTTTAAATATAAATTTATTTATTTATTGGGAGTAATAATTTTATTTTAATTTTAATAGGGTCTCTAGACAGTGTATAGTACGTTTTCACTTGAAATTTCATCATACTCTTCCCTAAATGTATTTATTTCAATCTTTTTATCGATTTTTTAATTCATTGCATATGTTACGTTAGATTCTCCTTTTAACCTACCTACTTCCGATAGAAATTTCGAAAAACTTTTGTAATAAAATTGTACTTAATTTTAATTTTAAGTACACTTTTTCGGTATCAGAAGATTTCAAAACGTGGGCATCTGCAAAAATCTCGACGTCGAAAATTTTCGTCGTCGCAATACTTTCTTATACTACGTATAAGCAAGTAAAAAGTACTGTTACAAACCAACACAATATCTTTTATTCACCTTAATCTAATCCTGAAGACATATTTGGCAGTATACTTTAAAGAAGTTTGGTTCCAATCATAATTTGAGATGCAAATAACGTACTCAAAGTTTCCCTATTCACTACGCCCTACTAACTAAAGGAACGATTTCAATGCACTTGGAATTTTGTATGAAATAATAGATATTTTATTGTTAAACAAGCACGAAGTTCTCTTTCGCAGACTATTATTATTCCTCTAAATATAAGACACATTCAAAATTCAATCCCTTTGTTTCATTTTAACGTGTATAGAATTTTAGGAAATCGTGTTTCGCATCCTCCAACAGGAGGACATTATCTATATGTATATACACGTATATACGTATATTTCGGGGATATATCCTTTTGATACACGCTCACGTTATGTACAGTGTAAGGCGGCAGTGAGAAGCGAATGGCATTTAAAGTGTTTCAACGTTATTGTGTTGTATAAATCAATCATGTTTTTGTTAAGGGCGCCTTGATTATAATAACTTTGTTCACTCGCAGCGCTTGTCGCTTCCATGACAATGTGATGATGTTCTACCTCGCATTAGTTTCATTAGGAACTAGCGCTCGGTAATGTCAAATAGTAAAGCCATGTTAAAATGATCTGTGTAATTCATTAGGTGAATTCGTGCAGTACGAGTTTGCCTAATGACATTATGTAATAGCTCTCGGAGTAACGTGGTTGAATGCGGATAGATCTTTATATAGAGTTCTAGTAAAATATCTAAATATCATGTGTTTTAGCGAACCTAATTAATTGACGGTTGATATTGTCACATAACTAGCAAAATAATAGGTGAGCAGTTAATTGGATTATCTTCTTAATCAAATTATATAATACATACCAAGGAGGATTGAAAAGAAGAAAGAGAGAGCATTTTCGACAAAACCTGAAGCCGAGGGGTGTATATTTACATCCGCCATTGGTGGGTCATTACCTGGTTGTTTGTCTAAGGTATATTTTGTATTTTATTCTTTATAATCGTAGATTACAAACTTCTTATGTTTAAGTATAATTTATTTTTTTAATGTCTTCAAACTTATCATTTGTTGTTAATTAGTTTAAGGTTAAGAATAGAAGAATTATTTTCCGTTTTATTTTTGATTAAGGATTTAGATGTTTTGTCTTTCATTTAGTACTTAGAATTTAATATGATGTGCTGCTTTTCATTGCACAAATTGGAGTAGCAAGAAAAGTTGAAAGCAATTAGTGACAGAGAAGAAAAAAATTATAACTTTCGCATGTAGGTACATACGGTTATTAATTTCATCCATAATTTAATAAATATAAATCTTTTATTTTAACATTGAAAATGGTTGATTATAGGATACCAAAAGAGCTCATTAGAAGGAATCTGTGGATAAAGAAAGTACATAGACCAAATGGGGTTTCAAACGTATTTTAGTCTAACCATATTGAGGAGAATTGCATTATCATCATCATTTTCTTTGGTTGCAGTAACGAGTGATAGTGAATCAAACCTTCCATCAAGAAATCCATAAGAACTTGACGAAAAGCTTTTAGATATTATTATATTGTAAATAAAATTAATAAGGAATTCTAAAATAAAACCTTGAATATTGCTGTGGTTTGTAACATTATGAGATTTATATGATTTATATTTTCTATTATTTAAAAATTAAGATATTTTTAATATCTTAATTTTGTGTTTATTTTGTGAAATAATAATTATTTTTGCTGGTATGTTGCTAAAGTATACTTCAAAAAGGGCGGATTCCAAATTGATTGTGTAAGATAATAATTAAGATTTTACTTTGCGAATGACCCTGTATCTATTACCTGAGATCATGTGATATGAGTTGCCTATATAACATTTTGTATTATTTTATAGCGAAACTTAAGTTCTAGTAAAAAGGAAATTCATTATTTATACGTTTATTTATACTTGATTGAACAATCTATTTCATCTTCATATCTGCAGTTGTAAATCATTGTTAAACATTGATCAAGATGTATACTTTCACTTTACGTTGGTTATTTCTTTCACTCTGGGCGTATATAAAATAAGTTAATGCTCATAGTTAGTTGTATTTACACTATAAGAAGCCTTACAGAGTGCTTTTTATGTATTTCATACGGGGTATCACTTTAGCTTCCAAGCTTCTTTGAATGGTTTATGTGTTAAACAGAGTTCATATATTTTTCCTCGGAATAGTTCAATATTGTGTAGGTGTATCTTTACTGTAAATAAACGTAACGCAGTATAAGGAATTATTGGTTTATTTAAACCTGTAAGTATAGAAGAGTTCAATATGTGTGGAAATAAATAGACATTCACATTGTATTTTTGAAACTGTTAAAAAAAGGTTATGTATTGATTGTATATGTACATCCAAATTGAAGCGTTTTTGTAAAGTACTTACTTTGTAAAATCATATTGAGTGGTTTTTACTTTTGTAATATCGTTTTAATTGTGTAAAACTTTATGTTCATGTATGTAAACATTAGTGTCAGATTGTTGATTCGAATTAGTATTTTTAAGATAGAAGGATGCCTAATACAAGTGTTGCCACAACACGTTTTACTGGTGGTATTATATTTTTCTAGAAGCTACAAGAATATTCCTTTTTCTATCTGTTTCCTTTTTGGGACGGAAATGATATTTTACATTTGATACTAAGAGTAGGGGAATTTTTCTGAATAAAATTCTTTTGTGAAAAAAAGTTTATCTTTTCAAAAAACTAGAAAACATGGAAAAATACATGCTATTTTTATAATACACAGAGTATTTAGTTTGTTTTGTATAATTAGTCAATTAAAGTTAGAATTAACTTGGTTTATCACGAAGGATTTAACGAGATTCAAAGGTATTTACCCTAAAGTTACTAAAGACTTTTAGCATGATAAAATTCATTTTGTATTTTCTAAATTAATTTAAAATTCATCATAAGAATAATGTTAATAATCAAATAATTGTTTTAACGCAGTTGATCTTGGACAGGCACTCGTTAAATAAACCTGTTAATGGTTTATAGAATGAGCTTCTGCCTAAGCAACAAACGTTTCATATGTATTGGAGATAACATTTTTGTGGTGAAGAACCTGATTATGTTATCAATGTCAATGCATTTAAAATAGTTATGGGTTTGGCCATAATAAATCAGTTTTGGTATTTGTTAATAAATAAATTATGCTAAGAGGTCTTTTTTTCTTTTTCATACAGGTTTTTTATTTGAATTGGTATTTAATATAAAATTAAATATATATTTATGATAAAAATATTGATATAAATTGAGTTTGTCTGTGCTCTTTACTGTACATATAAAATCATTAAAAAGAGATTTTATACAAGTAAATTGTACTTGAATTTGTAAAGTCTTTTGTTTGCTTTATGTGCTTGCCATACCATATTAAAGATAAAATATTGAACTCTAAAAAATTAAGACTTCATTCTGAGGAAAAGAGTCAGTATCTGGGAAAGTAATATTAAAAGGTAAGAGTGACAAATAAGTGTGTAAACCACTGTAAACCCACGATACATGTAGTAATATACCTGTGGTCATTTGTGCTCACGTGCATTATTTAGCTTTTTTAATTACATTTGTAAGAATCAAGGTCATAGCAATATGTAAATTCGAACAACTATTTAAATGTTGAATTATGTGGATATAATACTAATTTGAAATTCTATACTTTATAATACTAATTTGTATATAAATTTGCTGTTGTGTAATTTGTTTATACTATAGCTAACCTTCATAATTATTATATTTCAGTTTTGCGTAGAGTAAATATTGAATGAATATTAGAGTTGTATATCACGCATTTCTTTGCTTGCAGAACTATTAATTGTTCTGAAAGTCACCTCTGGAAATAACATTTTCATTTTAACCCGGGAGCAGTCGCTACATGAAATTTTCTCTCACATTTTTACTTCGTAAGTGATATCTTTCTTGCTGCACCACATACAGGGTTAAGCTTCCCGCTATACTCCTATTTATTCTTCTGCTACTGCGCAGTAACTTGACAACATAACCACAACTATTCGTTTAGTTGTAAGAAATTATTTGTTGAAGACGTGCGCTCTGAGTGAGACTTTTTCTCGTCGCGCGACTACTGAAGTTTTACTCGTTAATCGGAAATAATTTTCTAAATTCTTGTGTTTTCGTCATGAATCGTGGACAATTACTTGTAAACTTGGCTCTTTTGCAGTTGGAACAAGAAAGAAATAGAGATCAGACAGAGAGAATTGACGATCCAGAAAGTGATGCCGAAAGTGAGCACCACTTAGACAACACCGATTCAGCGCAGTCTGATAGCTCTGGTTCTGAAGTAGTGGATGAAGTTGACACGGAATCAAGAGATGAAGGTGACTTTATGGCTGCTAATGTCCCTAAGTTTCTCGGAAAGGATAAAAAAACGCAATGGCTGAAACATGTGTCTCATCGTATAAGTAAAACTAGATCCAAAAATTTGGTAACGCATCTTCCAGGTGTGAAAGTGGTTGCTAGAAATTCCAAGTCGCCTTTACAATGTTGGGAGTTGTTCTTCCCCGACGCAGCCATTGAAGAGATTGTCAATTATACTAATATATATCTACGACGAATGCGCCAACGGTATGTTCGTGCTAGAGATTGCTGCGACACATCCTTCAATGAAATAAGAGCCCTTATAGGTCTGCTTTATCTGGCTGGAATAAAGAAAAGCCACCATGTAAATGTTACAGAACTGTGGACCAACGATGGTACAGCACCAGAGTGTTATCGTGCCACAATGTCTTGCAGAAGATTTCTGACATTATTACGCGCATTGAGAATCGACAACATTGGTGACAGAAATGAGCGTTAGGCAGTTGACAATTTGGCGCCAATAAGAAAGCAGTTTGATGAATTTGATGTTCGTTGTCAAACAAATTATCAAATTGGAGAGTATGCAACGCTTGATGAAATGCTGGAAGCATTTCGAGGGCGTTGCAAATTTCGTCAATATATCGCTAACAAACCTGCGAAATATGGCATAAAGATATATGCTTTAGTTGACGCCAGAACATTCTATACCTCCAATTTAGAGATATATCCTGGGAAACAGCCGCCTGGACCTTACGAATTGGACAACAGTGCAACAAGCGTAGTCAAGAGAATGATAACCCCAATTCTCAACACAGGCCGAAATGTCACCATGGATAATTACTTTACGTCACTGCCTTTAGCCAACGACTTAGCAGTGAACCATAGAACAACTATCGTTGGCATACTTCGTAAAAATAAGAGGGAGATCCTGCACGAACTTGTTGACATAAGGTCAAGACCAGTCAAAAGCAGTATATTCGCTTTTTCGAAAGCGGCTGTGTTAGTTTCGTATGTTCCTAAGAAAGGCAAAAATGTGCTGCTGTTGTCAACACTACACAATGACGACGTAATAGACCTTACGACGGGGGACGAAAACAAACCCGAAATCATCACCTTCTACAACCTGACAAAAGGAGGAGTAGATGTCGTAGATGAGATGAAAGCTCTATACTCTGTGGCTAGAATTAGTTGTCGCTGGCCCCTAACTGTTTACTTTTCCATGCTAAATATTGGTGGTATTAATAGTTACATTGTGTATAAATGCAATAACAGCGAGCTGGAGTATATTCAAGAACGGAGATTATTTTTGAAGGATCTGGCACTTTCACTAGTTAAGTCACATCTTGTAGAACGTGCGCAAATCAAGAATCTAACGGTGACGCTTCGCACGACAATAGCAAGAGTGGCTGGAATTCCAATTGAAAATGTGAATCAACCAACCGCTCCAAATGAAGAAACACAATTCTGTTATTTATGCCCTCGCAGAAAAAACAGAAAAACTAAAAAAAGTTGCACTACTTGCCATAGGCCCATTTGCCCAGAACATACCACGCACACTTGTCTCAACTGTTTGGGCGCTGATGAAGATTCCGAAGAAAACTAAAAAATTGGTACTTCAATTCAGAATTTCAAATAATTTCTTAATTAATCTTTATTTCTCTGTAGTATTTTCTGTTCATTTAAACTAAAATATTAAAAGTTTATTCTAAAATATTGTTTTTTGAAATTTAATTGAAAAATGCAACAAGTCTTATATCAAAATTAAGAATGTGAGAGAAAGTCTCCCGCGCGACCAATAGCGTCACAAATAGCCTAGCGACCACTGCCGGGTTAATTATGTACTGAAAGTTTACGAGTAATATATGGGCACTAGCGGATATTTATTTTCGGAAAAATCTATAATATGTTTGTTTAAAATATAATCATTAGAGAAGTAGGTTTAATTTAAAAACAATTAATACATAATAATATTCGAATTAAAATAATTTAGGAGTAATAAATTCTATTACATATGATACTTAACGGTATGCTACCCGCCAAGGTTGCAACATTTTTACCTTCCCCTTATACCACTAGACTTCACTTTATTTGTCAACAAACTGACGTTATGCTCTCTCTATTATATCTTACTTACCTCTAAGGTGCAGACGAATATGTCCACATTCTTGATTACTTCTAGATTAACATTGAAGAGATCGTTTATTCATAATACATATTATGAAAGAATGAACAGTAAACACATATTAAATTAGTATAATTTTATACATTAATTGCAGATATAATTAATTAAATTTTATTACCTTAAGGGAAGCGAACTATTTTATTTTGGTTATATATTAACACTTTAAAGTTTTTGTATGCAAATAATGGTATTTTCCATTTTGTTGTCTGAAAACCTTGTACTAACCTGCTACCTATAGTGCTGTGCGTATGAATATAACTACCAATCATTTGAAAAAACATTTCTAACAACGTGAAAATTAAAAACGCAAACAGAATAATATTTCATCTTTTATCTTATTACATTATTTGAATTTTTTAATAATATTTGTATTTGCATTAAGAATCTTACTCTTTCCTGCTACATATATATGTTTGTATATATATATTAAAGTTCTTTGTCAAATATACAAGAATTGTATTAAAAGTAATTAACAATCTCGGCGCAGCGACATAACCCAAAAGTAATTAATAACAAAATGACAGATGGTAAACAACCTGTCATCTAAAATGTTTCATTGACTAAATATAGACAGAATGTAAATGTAAATAGAAATGTGTAAAATATGTAAAAATATAAACAGTTAAGCATAGACCAGTCGCTAGTACCTATATAGTGTCATTAAAAGGCCCAGATCAATCATAGGCAATGCATTTGTCTTTATTACACAAATAATATCAGCGCAAATTCTGTAATTAAAGAAGTAAATGTAAAAATTAAGAATAGAGTTGTCGCATGCCATTCATGTGAGTCAATTAGAAGGCTTAGATTTATCTTAAGCGAACATCCAATTTCAACTCACAAATAATACTGACTATGTCAAAGGTGACAGTGTTAAATGAAACATGAATATGTTAAATATGTACTAGTAACTACAGACATATATATTTCTGCCTTATGTGGTTTCTTCAGTAAGGCATAACTAAGAAGATGTGTGTTAATTTAAAAAAAAATACGTGGATGTGTAGTATTACCTTAAAAATGTCAATCCATAGATGTCCAAGTGTCAAACAATACACATTCGTATTTACATTCTCTCTATATTTAGTGAATTAAACTTTTTAGATGACAGATTGTTTTCCATTTGTCATTTTATTATTAATTACTTTTGAATTAATCCGCAACTCCAAGATTGTTAATTTACTTTTAGTACATTTCTTGAATATTCGGCAAAGAATTTTAATATATTTAGCATTTACACAGTATTGATTGCATTGCTGGTCAATTAGTTATCTTGAGGTAGCGGCAATGTAAAAACAATTAATAACAAAATGATAATTTCACAGCAGTGTATACAAACTAAATTTAAAAGGTACTTATAATGAGCGGCTATCATAGTAAAGGAACAGCTTTGAACTATCTTTTCTCATGAGTCACCATTTATCTTCCTCGCGGAGATGACCCCCCTGTATATTATTTACTCTAACATATCTTCATTTACAATTGTCGACTCTCATGCGGTTGTAAAACCTTAATCGTATTTCATTAGCAATATTCCTTTATGTATTTTTGTACGTTCTACGTAACTGCATGCAGGCGTCCTCTTTGAACATAAGGAACTTCCATTCTTGTTTCCAAAGTCAATATAGGGAAATTGGCGTCATTATGTTTCACATGATCTTCCGTTATAAACGGCAATTATGACGTGAGTGACAATGGGCGAGAGCAGATTATTTTGACACTAGAGGTCGTTTTAAATTCAAGATAAAATTCATTGCCATGATAACGCTTAACGAGTTTAAACGGGCATTTACGTTAAACGACACGTGAAGCACCTCAACGACACATTGTTATAGATATAACGTAGTCGCCTAATATACCTTTTAACAGCCCATATTTTTCGTGAATTTAATATGTGATGTGACGTTAGATAAATAATCTTCTATCTACATTATGGTATATATTCATGTAGTTAGCAGACTGATTTCTAGGTATAAAAAGTAATTCAAATTAAATGGAAGAAGAAATAAAATACTAATACTAAATAACTGGTACAAATGAAGGTAAAAGGTAAAATAAAACACCCCTTGTGTTTTATTTTACCTTTTTAATAAATGTAAGAGTTATAATAATTGCAATATATATGATTTCTTGAATTAATTTACGAGAATTTTTCTAGTATGTTGATATGGGAATCTAAGAGTTGCTAAAGATTTTCAAAGCACTGACATAATTGCAATAAATTAGAATCTGCCATTGTTATTTTTGCTTATATAGATATATCAATCTCTCCTGCAAATTTATATTTCCAAAAGTATTTTCCCCAAACTAAAACTTTTTTACGTTATCTTTTTTAAAGTATAGTACCGTGTTTTTTCTATTTACAACATTTCCTGCAAATTGTTTCTTACAACATGATTTGACATGGATTCATCATTATAAATTCATTGCATCGAGGCACAATCTTCAAAATCAACGAATTCGTAATCGAAATTAATCACGCTGTAAAAGTAGATTAAAAAATTAATCTTGTTAAATTACTTTATGCCGTACAAATATTTATAAACAATCGATAACGACTCATATACAGGTTGCGCCACCGAAAAGGGAACAGATTGAATATCTCGAAAGAGAAAACTTTTTTGAAAAAACAGGTCAATTTTTAATCCAAGGGGGATACCCTTCCATCATATCTTCAACTATGAGGCGTCATTGCCTTCCCCTCCATCACTCTAACCACTACATTTTAAATGGGGAAAGTACTAAATACGATACATCATTGAAAAGGTAATTGTACGTGGAATTCAGTAAAGTGGTTGTTGGTTGCGCTATTTTTGATTTTAGCGCCCTCTAGCGGGATAAAAAAAACGGCTACTTCTTTCATAATGTGACACATCATTTCAAAGCTAATTTTATTAACAACTAAATACGTAATATTTTTGACATTTATTTGTCATCATTGTCAACTTCAGACTGGAACAAAAATCGACCTGTTCTTGCGTTTTTTCAAAAAAGTTTTCTCCTTCGCGATATTCAATCTGTTTCGTTTTCAGTGGCTCAGCCTGTATCTATAGAACTATTAATATTCAGTTATAAACAGCTAGAGGTGTTATTGTAAGGAGACGGGGGTGGTTGATGTGTTTTAGCCAGTTGTCAGTTGTTTTATTGCAATTACATATTATAGAAACTGTTTCTGACATACACGTAGACAAGACAAGGCAAAACAAATAATATGACTAATCATCCGAGTCTTCACTTGCGTCATCCCTATACATTTTGCTTTCGTCCTCGTTAAGTTCAAGTTGGTCTTCGTCTGTAAAATCAAGCAAAAGAATCATGCTCTGGATTGATATGAAATCAGAAGAGGATCTGAGCTCAAGAGGAGCCTATAGAATAAGTCCTCATTGATTATAACAGGGTTGATTTTTTGCGTATGCCTGTCGACCTTATTTTTTGACTCTTGGTCTTCTTCTGATATAGCGCGAAATGACACCACTTTGTATGGTATTGCGGGAAAAAGGATTACCTCGTAAAATTCTCAAGCGCAATAGTTGTAATTTTATCCTCATCTGTTTGAAAATGTTCTTTGAGATAACCCAAAACACGATTTTTTTCACAGAAAGAACTTCATCAGATACCTCCATCATTTTCTGATGTAGATCCAGATTTATAATTTTCATAACGGCAAAATGTCGAAAATGCACCAAAAACACCAACTAACACTAAAATCACTAAGTAAACACTAATTAAAAGTGATTACACACTAATTAAAGAAACAATTATGCGAAATTAAAAAGTTTTCTGTGGACACCTAGAAAATTATAAACTATACTTACGACAGCACTTCATAACTTCTAATCAAAGACTAGATAGGTTAAATAATAACTTTTTTCTACTCCCATACTTTAATTGTATTATTAGATATGCCGAACCTGTACTATAATGATATTCATTACGATACAGATTTTCATTATGTTACAAGTTTATATCCAATAGGAATACAGATTTTTCATTACAATACAAGTTTATATCCAATAGGAATGCGACATTTCAATATTCAAACAATATTCAATATGGCGACTGCATATCTGACAAATATACAAATTAAATAAATGTGACAGTTCTCTGCAATTTACAAGTAAGTACTTAAAATTTGTGCTTTTTTGAAAATTTAACGGTAAAAATGAGGGATAATGACAGTGAAATGTAATAATGGACTCCACCAGAAATTATGGAACAAGCCTTAGTAGCCACGAACAATTTATTACCAGCCAAATTCACAAAAACGTACGGAAAATTTTAACCTCAATTTATGAAATTGTTCAAAAAATATGTTTTATTATGGGGTCGTAGAAAAAATAGTGTATGCAACTCGCATTTAATGGCTATTAAGACACTCGTATTCATTACAATACTCGGCTTCGCCTCGTATTGTAATTCTCTTACTCGTGTCTTAATAGCTATCATTAAATGCTCATTGCATAATATACTATTTTAATTACCTGCACTATAATATTTCATTTCATGAAAAATGCATAGACTAGCAAGTTTTAGCAATAAACGTTAACCCTCATTAAAAATTCAATTATACATAGCTGTTATAGGATTATAGGTAGCCGATATTACATGGAAATAAAAACGGCTTCCTAAAGAGTAATGATGCCATTTGAATCCTTAAAGTAAGTACCTACTTGCACCTGTAATAATTACTTTTAAATGGAGCAAGATACCTGGCTCAGGTAATAACAAACAACTTAAGTTTCGAGTACTAAAGTATACCCTATAGAAATATTTTAAATTTTGCAGGTTTGATAATTAATATCTCTGGTTCTGACAAAGATAAAACAGCATTTCTTGGTGAAAAGTTGGATGATGACGCGTCCAAACAAATACATACGTTGCCGCATTTATTACGAACACTTTTTTAATTACGATCAAGTTTTTGTCGATTTTGAAAACTGTGCGACGGAATCAAAAATTAACAGCTTGTATTTCACAATGCACTCGATCGCTATTCTCAAATAGAAAATAGGGCACGTTCGAGAATGAAGGGAAGGTGCTACAACTCCACAATAATGCATCGCACAAGAAAAAAGTTGATATGAATTTTGTGGGTTTTGTCATTCTCTACAACTTTTTATATGCGTATAGAAATGCTAAAAAATTTTTTCGTGTCAAATTTTCAGTGCACTGCAATCACTTATCAATTTTTTTCTAGTAGAGACGACTTCGTTTTGGTTATCCTCAGCATTTTCAAAAATTTAAATTCACTTTTTTTTCACCAAATAGCAAAGATAGTAACACGTTTATGAACCAAAAAACTATGAAGGAAATTATTTCTTATTCTTATATTTATATTAGTCATACTTACGAGGGTGGTCCCAGAAGTACCCGGTTCAACAAAGAAAACACAAAAATTTTGGAAAAAAATAATTTATTTTTCAAGTTAATCTTTTTTCAGCTCTATACACTTTTCCAAGCGATGCTCAATAAGTTCGATACCCTTTTAATAATAAGAACTGTCTTACTCCTCAAAATAGGCATTAACTGCCGACATCACTTCTTCATCGTTGGAAAATCTTTGACCACTGAGCCATTTTTTCAAATTTGGGAACAGAAAATAACCCGAGGGATCTAAATCTGGCGAATAGGGTGGATGAGGTAGCTATTCAAACTTTAATTCATTAAATACTGTGACTTACATACATAGATTTATACGTAAAACGTATATGCATATATGATACACACATGCATATACGTTTTACGTATAAATGTATATATGTAAGTGCCAGTATTTATTTACTGCTTGATGTTAGTTTTAACATCCATGTGTCTACACTTTTCATTTTCGTTTTAATTAATTAATTTTGGCCATTGCAATAACAGATTTGTGAACTGGTGCATTGTCTTAAAGAAACAACACTTTCTTCTTAGCCAAATGCGGCCGTTTTTGCTTGATTTCTTCACTCAAATGTTGAAATAATTTCGCATAATACGTTAATAGTATTTCAATAGTCAATGAAAATTATCCCACGCGCATCCAACACCACGCCATGACCTTGCCTGCAGATGGAACGGTTTTCGCTTTCTTTGGAGCCGGTTCTCCCTTTTCAGTCCATTGTTTTGATTGTTCTTTTTTCTCGGATGTGAAGTGATTGACCCATGTTTCATCCATGGTTATGAAACGGCTCAAAAATTCTGCTTTGTTGCTGTTAAACTTCGCTAAACACTCAATTGAAACATCTTCACGACACTGTTTTTGCTCGAATGTGAGCAAACGCGGCACCCACCTTGCAAACAGCTTTTTCATGTCCAAGTTTTCAGATAATATGCGATATACCGCACTATTTCAAATGCCTACAACGTCTGCTAGATCGCGCACTTTCAGTCGACGATCATCCAGTACCGCTTTGTGGATTTTCTTCACCATTTCTGGAGTCGTCACCTCATTTAGTCTACCACTGCGACGTTCCTCTTGGCAGCTTGTAGCGTTTAAACTCTGCTACCCTATATCTTACTTATTTATTGTATCACATAACGATGACCAGTTTTCTCCATTTTCACAAATACACTGAAAACGTTCACTATTGACAGCTGTTAAACAAATACTAAACAAGGTTGCGCCTTCAAACTTGAAAAATGTTTTATGGATTGTGTACTTTCTAATACAGTGATATTTTTCAAACAACTACAGCCATCTCTACGTCAGGTCGGGTACTTCTAGGACCACCTCCGTACATTCATACATACATTTCTAAAAAAAGGTTTCTTGCCTAATTTCAAGTTGCCCTGTAATCCAATTATCACCGATAATCGGATTATATGGCAATTAAACATAATAACCCTAGCAGCATTTTTCGAATTTGGCGGGTGTTTTAAGTTTGCACTGGACGCAATAAAATAACATATAGATGTGTACTCGCTGATAATTTCATTGCAAAATTAGTGAATAGGAATGAAATTTTATGGATAAATGTTTCTACGTCTATATTTTAACCAATCTTCTACATGGGTACACGGTTTGTATAGTATATTCGAAATAAAATGTGAATTAACCTACCTGTATTCAATTCGATTGTTTTCGTAGTTAACTTAAAACACCCGCGAAATTCAAAAAATGCTGCTAGTAATATGATAATTTATCAGTACAATAAAATGAATGCTAATCCATTCAGGTTTGCAAAAACAAATTAAATATCATTGTCAAAATAGACAGTTTGTCAAATTTTAATATAGTTAATAATAATAATAATAATAATAAAATAAATAAATATGCAAAATAATGATAAAATATGCACGTGCATATGCACTTCTGGTAAAGTGTCCAAATATGCATTATATGCTATAAAAAACGGTAAAAACCTATTCTTAGGGTGGGAAATGGAAGTACAAAGTAGGGAAGATATATATCAAAAAAAAACAAGAAAATGGGTGTGCTTAAAACCACACAGCAGAAGTGTAAACTTCATCAAAGCGAGGTTAATAATACGAAGTACACGCGTATAATATTCAGTAACGTATTAAATAAAACGTATTCGCACATTTATTACATTTACACATGTACACACGCATATAATATTCAGTAACGTATTATACGACTGATGCGTCATGCTCTCCCATGTAATGTTCGCTGAACGAGTATAGCAGTGACGTATGTATATGTATAAATACACTATAGGAATAATCGATTACGTGTCCCGCGTTGGTCTGATGCAACGTGCCGGCGTCATACATTGGTCATACCCGTTCGGCTCGGGTTCGAATCTACTCGAGGGGGGGGGGACATGAATTTATTTATTCATTTAAATTTTAATTTAATTGAAATTAAATACCTGTATATGATATATTTATCTTGTTCCCTTAGCCGACTTTACCCGAACAAGCGTTACACATATCCGAGCGTTAGACATATCCGAGCGTTACATATCCGAGCGTTGCAGGTCAGTCTTGTTCACTGCCTACAAGTATACACTTCAAAAATATCCAGTCCAGTCTCTAAATATAGAGACTGGATTTTCTCGACGTCTCTTTTAGACTCTTATTATTAAATAAGAAATAAATAAATAGACGCCGAACCGATAAATAGGCAGCAACTTAATAAGAGAAATATATATGTTACCAATAAACCCTTATAATCAGCACCATATATTCTGAACAAGATATTTATTTTCATAACATAATCTGATAAACGGTTTCACACAAGAACAAACGTTTAAAATCAAATTATATAGTAAGACTATAAGTGGACATTACCTACTATGAAGGTGTTTACAATGTGGAGTTCTTCTTCAATGTAAATAATAAAAGAAATTGGTGTTAGCTCCAGACGCACCGTCATTTTTGTTAAATTATTTACATATTATGAGAAAATGATTTTTATTATGTCAAATTATAAACCAACGGTTGTACACACCTCATTTCAATAAACGTTTTAATAAATTCTGTGCCAAAATTATAGGTTAGCCTAAATTGCCGTGCATACTGGCTTTGAAAATTTTATTTACACAAAATATTTTTCCGCCGCGCAAAACCCGACGTGGATAATTTCCAATTAAAAGTGACCAATCTTCAACACATACAAATTTGATTACACGTTGACTTTATATAATCACATAGGACGATTCGAAATTAAATTGGCTCTTAAAGGCAAACAAGCGTCATTAAATAGATGGGGGCTCGAAACTACGTTCCCTCTTCTTCTTGGTCGTCGCCTTCTTTTTGTTCCTCGGTGTTCCGAGAAATACCCGTCCGATATAATAAGGAGTCCGATCCTGTCTGAGCTCTGTACGGTAGATGCGAGATAGTGGTAAGGTGTTATTAGGCGCACTAAGCAGGTGCCGAAAGCGGCAAACCCCGTGTCTGCTCATTATCTGTTAGTCGGTGCCTCATTATGTTGTTTGCGGCCTATTGAGGTCCGTTCACGTGTTGTTTTTCGCTATTGTAAAACAGACTAGTAAATTCGTGGTTGCCGTTTTCTTTTACCTCTGGTTAGCTTGCGCTAAACCTGACATATTGTATTTCCTCGAATTCGTGGTTTCGATAATAAAAGGGGGAACGCACATAAATAGGAAGTAGATCGGTAGATTATAATAATTGTCTAATATCTTTCCATTTAATTATGTGCACGCAGTCATAATAAATTACTAACGTAAGTGGAGACCATCTGATTCATTCTTAATGCATCTGATGTAATTAAATATGCGTTATAATTTTATTTCGGAAAAACTATTCATTTAACTTTCAATCAAGTCTAAAATGTAAGTTTTATTTTCGTTTATTCCTATAATGGAAAATTATGCGAAACTAATTATAGTCGTTATTGTTATTTCATAAATATCTTGTCACAATAGAGTAGTACAAGCTAGAAATCGCCGACTGCTTCATTAATTTAATTATATTGAGGACGGAAGAACAATCAATGTTATTAATATATGCTGCTACCTATAAATGTAATCAAAATATGTATGAAATTTTAACTGTTAAAGGAAAACAGTTATATAAATTCGATAGATAGCTATAGTTTATGTAACTTGTGCTATATGATTTCACAAAACCAATACTTGGAATATATTGAAACCTACATAATCAATTTCAATGGGTCTATTTTAATGATGGGTGATATAAATATAGATTATACAAAAGACACATATTACAGTAACAGACTAAAAACTTTAATACACATAAATGGCTTACAGCAACTGGTAACTCAATATACAAGAATAATAAACAATAGCAAAACACTTATTGATTATTCATTATATTATTACTAACGAAGAAACATTTCAACATGAGGTTTTTCATACACCAAAAATAAATGATCATTCGATGTTAAATGTTATACTACAGGAAAAAAGTGATGTGACAAAAAAGAAAAAGAAAGTTATAAGGAGTTTTAAAAATTATGACATTGATAAACTGCATAATAAACACATTTACGAAAAAAGTTGAAATAATGGAAATGATATCAACATTATGGTAGGTCAGTGGACTGAAACTATAAACCAAATTGTTGAAGAAATCTCTCCGAAATGTGAATTTATTTTGCCTGAAAAGTACCTAAGGAATGAGTGGATGAATTATGCAATACTAGAATAAATAAATATTAGGCAGCAGTATTTACGAGAAATGAGGAAGACTTGAATGAATATAAATTAATTAGAAATAAAGTAGTTCAAATGATTAGAAAACGAAAAGAAGAGTACTTGAAAACAGCACTTGATCACAACAGAAACAACTCAAAAGAACTATCGAAAAATCTTAAAATGTTATTACCAACAAGCAGAGAAACAAATACTACAAGCATAACTTTTGATAATGAAGAAATAGAGAATGATAGGGAAATTGTTGAAAAATAAATGTAACTATGAAAGAAATTAAAGATATAATTAAATCTCTAAAACATACAGAAGACGTTGCTGGTGATTGTATAACAAGCAGAGTTTTAAAGGACACAGCAATACTGTGGTATCTACTTTTAAAATTGATATAAATGATGTAATACCTTCACACTTGTTTGTTTGTAACAGCATAAAATATTAAATTTATTCGTGAATTCGTAGAGCGATTTACCTCTTGCTTTATGGTCTTTCTCTTATTTAGTCTAGTATGGGATAAGGTGAAGAAATTAAACACAATATCTATGTTTTATATTAACATCTGAAATATTTTAATTACTATAAATAAAAACATAAACTCTTTTTATAAAATTTTATTCTTAATTAAATAGGTTAAATTCTTTTTGAATTATAAAAATGTGTGAAATGGATGTAATGATGATTAAATGGATGTTCACCATGTGTTCTTTTTCATTTTTAAAAAAATAATTTGTGAAAATTTTTAACACGATGCAGTCACTATTTTACCAAAGCAAACATTCGCACGTAGTACTTTAGTAATCTACAGTGCTACTGAAATCGGTTCACACTAACTGCTAGCAGCAAACATTTCACATTTCACATAGTATTTTTAGCCAATTAGTATTTACCCAGCAAAACATCCTCGCATGTTCGTGTTAAGCTGTTTGAATTGTTATCATGTGATAATGCAATATTTAATAATGCTCAACAATTCACTTAAGGCAAACATTTGCACATAGTACCTTTGTGGTCTATCTAACACCATTACCTAAATATATTTATAATTGTTAATGAATAAACTAAATATTTAAAATCATGTGTACATTCACTTCACTTAAAACAAATTAAAATAACTTTGTATTTATAACTCATGTGGATTTTCGTAATTCACTTCGTTTGATCGTACAGTTGATCAAATTGCATTTTGTAAATATCTTCCATTTTTATTTAATGACAAGAAAAATTTATCAAAAGAAGTTTTTTTTTAAGAAAATGTAAACTAAATAATTAAATTCTATATTTGAATACAAAAATTTAAATCTTAAAATAACAAGTAGTGCGTATTTGCCCTACTGTATTATTATTCTCAATCAATGTTCTCTCGGAGCATTGCTTTCAAATTTGCGTATTTACCATCAAAATTGCAGTCGAGAACTTTTCTTGTTCAATCCTGTTTTTCGTTTTTATACCAGTAAACAAAACACAATCGGCACGTTTGCGTCTATTTTGAATTTTAAGTTGGCTATACCATTACATTCTTGTTTAAATTTTTCTTTTGTCCTTTTTAAGTTGTCACTGTTATTCAATTACATTGACAGCTATACAACAATGTCCACGCTTCAAATTCTTCTTTACTGAAGTTTACAAATTTGTTACTTCTTATCCTAGGCAAGTGTGTTATTCCTTTTCTTCTTCAGAATCGACATTTGTTGTACCTGTATATAAATTCATTGCTCTTGTAGTTGTTTGTCAAATACTTTCTTTCACCATTTGCTAATCGTATCCTAATTCATTTTTCCTTAGTTCGTCTATTTGGAAACAAAGGGGAAAGCATGGCAGACAACCTCTATCTTCTTTACTGAGCTCGTACTAGAAGGAATCGTCGCCGCTGTTTCTTTCTCGTTGTCTTCAATCCACGTTTTTATCTCAGGTGATATTGTTATTTGAAGAATGCTACAAACAAAGTATTGACGTTTTATTTTCTTTTGCAGGTGCTTAAACCATACATGAATATTACTGATGCCTCCGAACCCCAAAGACTACACATACACGAATCAGTGAATACATATTAACCTTTCATTAGTATATATTTAAAATGTTTTATTTACGATTTAAAATCTCATAAGATAAATATCGTAGTTATATCCATTTTTTTAATTAAATATAGGTATTTACTATCTTTTATTTTGATTGCTAGAGTCATATTTATGAATTAATACTATTCATATTCACATTTATTTCTTCCTTTGCTATTATTTCATTTTCTTTAGCATATCTAATTTCATTTTGCTCGTACAGTTTAATAGCGTTCAAATGATTCACCCTTTCTATTGTCTCATCCTTCAACATAACTCTGTCTCTATTGTTTGCTCTTAATACCTTTTTACTCTTAAATAATTATCCTTTAGGGTTAGTAACCCATTTTACTTTATGTGCATGTTATAGTCTTAGCTATCTAACTTTAAATGAATATTTAAACGAATTATTGCTATTATTTTCTAACTAAATTAATACTCAATACTATCATTTTCAAAATGTAAGGGTTACAGCAATATGTTTGGTGTCAGCAAATAGAATACTGAGCATAATAAATACTGGAAAATATCATATATAGTACCTGTCTCAAAAGTAAATGGGACAAAATCTTATGAATAATACAGTGCCGTCATATGAAAAAGTATTGCAAATGTGCGTTAAAAGACAAATTGATAATTATTGTGATGCAAATAGTCATCGAACCAGTCAGGGTTAAAGAAATCACACTTTTGTGAAACAATTTTGGTCAACATCTGTGATAATGGGTCGAGAAAAATTAACAGTGGCAAAATGGTGGTGGCTGTGTTTTTGGGTTTCCGAAGAGCTTTTGATACCATCGACCGTGAATTACTATTGAAGAAATTGTAAGTTATCGGCTTCAAAAGCATTATTCTGAAATGGTGTCATTCATACATGACTGACCGATACCAAAAAGTAAAGTTTAATGGGACGGCTCGACAACATAGCCTCATGGCATTACGCCAGAAGGACAAGAGACTGGATAGCCACACGCGGTATCAATTTTGTTCTGAAGACAGATAACCCTCCAAATATTCCTCAGGCGAGGCCTATTAAGAAAAAAGCCCAAAATGTAAAGCAGTTAAGACGAAGAATTTTTTAGAAAATTCGGGCCATGTAAGAAATAAATTATGTGACATAGAAGACGTCTTTATCCATCATGTAAATTTTATCTTTAGTGGAATTAAGAGTATATAAGAATAATAATATTATTAAAATAGAAAATTACAACAAATAAAATTAAAAAAAAATACTTTTAGTTTTTTTCCGAAAACTTTTGAGGCATACGTTACTCTTGTAAGCGTATATTCTCTTTAGTGTTATCGTAAATCTCGAAATTATGTTTAGAAAAGTATGAAATAATTTAAAAATATCATGGGATTACGCTCTTTAGCATAAATTCATGTAAGTCACTCTAGCGTACTATGTACTTTTGCCGTCACTACCCTTTTGAAATAAACATACACAAAATCCATAAATCATCCACCTTAAGAACACAAAACTCGTTATTAATCTCTTTTATTCGACTTTAACACTGTTCGTCTTTTTACGCTAGACTGGTTTTGTCTGTGTGCTTTCCATATAAAGCAGTCGAATGTTCAGTGTTTACCATCAATCTTCTCTGTTTCTTCATGCAGATTACTATGTAGAGTTGCATACAATGACTGTACAGGGCTTCGGTACTTACTTCAACCAAGCAGGCATTACGACACTTTTGCCAACACATGTTTGAACGTTACAGAACAATAGAACATGCATTTTAAGCGAGTCGGTTTAAACTGATCATTAATTGATTTTTAAGTTGATGAATAGGTACTTTCGTACATTACATGTTTATTACCGTTTCGTATTTCATTTCTATGAATAAATGAAAACGCAGCAATACAAGCGCGACATATTATACGTATAGGTACAAAGCAATAATGCTATAAATGATTGAAAGCTTTCCACATTATAGACCTTATGCCGTCTACTTTTACATAAGCTAATACATTTCTCATGTTCGATAACTTTCCAAATAATTGGCTTGCGGGTTATTTAACTCATTATTATTGTTGTTTTTTTATTATACTCTTTGAAACGTAAATATTGAATTCCACTAGCAAATGAATAAATAATAACAAAAATAAAACACTGATTTTTAAAGTTTCAAAATGTTGATTATAGTAAACCACTACAACGTTGTTTCGTTGAGACTTCATCAGGTGGATGAATAGTGAAGAATTTACATTAAAATTATCTTTCTTTCTTGGTTTTGTAGTTTATAACGTCCATTAGGAATTACTCTTAAATAGTGTTTGAAGATGTGGTGTTTGTGCCAAACCTAACAATGAAAGAATATAATGTCACACTTTTTGTCAGATTTTTTTGAAATTAATCTGTTTGGCCTTAGCCACCTAATTGGTAGGACATTAGATACTCGCGAATAGCTTTCGTTTTGGTAAATTCTTTTGAAAATAAACAACGCTGACAGGTTATATTCTATACAATGTATCTACATTTCGATGCTCTGGTATATCAACTATTAGAAGAGCTAGCGCAACGGTTAAACGTGGAATGTTTTGCAGAATGCATGGCTCACAATAAATTTCATTTCAAATTCATTCGGACTTTTTACTATTTTCAGAAAACCAATACTTCTCAATTTTAATTTTCCTGAATACCCTGATAATGCCTAATGCGATCGCTTTTAAACTCTAACATTGCTGAGACACTTTTTTAAAAAATCTTTTTTGGTGTTGACAATAACCCAGAGTTTCCGTTCTTTTCAAGTTCTAAGCGTTATACTATGGCTGCCATAAAGGAAACAAAAGATAGTTTTTCTTATGGCTGCCATAGAATAAATTTTACTCTAATACGAAATTACTTGGCTATGAAGTTAAATGTTAGTGTGTGAAACAGACGATAAGTTCTGTCATTATTGACATGTATCAATGTAAAAGTGCAATTGGTGATGGATTTAGAACTTTGTGTACTAGTTATTGATGTAAGTAATTATCGTGAACCATTGAGGTTAATAGGAACTGATAATGACAAACATTTTCAAATAAAGAAAATATTGATACGTTGGAAGTGTATTTCGAAGTAAATAGGAAATCTGAAAATGCTTGCACAAATTACGCTTACCGATTTCCACAACCATGGCGGACAATTTTTAATTTATTGAACTATGGAAGCTTCGAACAAAAAAGAATGCCAAATTAACAGTGCTGATATACTTCAAAAAATATTTTGCAAAATGATACGAACAATCCAAGTACATCAGTAAGTCGAGTGAACTGGAATTCCGAAATATAGTGTTTATAAAACGTTGAAGAAAGACAAATACCTACCACCTATACAAACCAACAATTGTACAAGGTTCAAGCGATAATGACTATCAGCGAAGATCACAATCTAGCAAGTGGTATCTACAAAAATGTGAAGATGATGCTGATTTTTCTAGAAAAATAATTTGACAGATGAAACACGGTTTACCAATTGTGGAGTGTTCAATAGACTGAACTATCATCATTGGTCAACTAAAAATCCACATTCGGTAAATCAAAAAAGATTTCTACTTCGTTTTGGTTTTATTCTCGGGTGTGGTTTAAATAGTGTTTGAATATGTGGTGTTTGTGCCAAACCTAACAATGAAAGAATATAGTGTCACATTTTTTGTCAGATTTTTTTGAAATTAATCTGTTTGGCCTTAGCGCCACTGTTTACAACTAATTGGTAGGATATTAGATACTCGCGAATACCCTTCGTTTTGGTAAATTCTTTTGAAAATAAACAACGCTGACAGGTTATTTTCTATGCAATGTATCTACATTTCGATGCTCTCCATTGGTATATCAATTATTAGAAGAGCTAACTTAACGGTTAAATGTGGGATGTTTTGCAGAATGCAATGCTCACAATAAATTTCATTTCAAATTCATTCGGACTTTTTATTATTTCCAGAAAACCAATACTTCTCAATTTTAATTTTCCTGAATACCCCGGTAATGCCTAATGCGATCGCTTTTAAACTCTAACATGCTGAGACACTTTTTTTAAAAAAATTTTTTGGTGTTGACAATAACCCAGGGTTTTCGTTTGTTTTCAAGTTCTAAGCGTTATTCTATGGCTGCCATAAGGAAAACAAAAAAGATAGTTTTTCTTGTGTCAGCCATAGATTAAATTTTACTCAAATACGAAATTAGTTGGCTATGAAGTTAAATGTTAGTGTATGAAACAGACCATAAGTTCTGTCATTATTGACATATATCTATGTAAAAGTGCAATTGGTGATGTATTTAGAACTTTGTGTACCAGTTATTGATGTAAATAATTATCGTTAAGCATTGAGGTTAATAAGAACTGATAATGACACAAACATTTTCAAATAAAGAAAATATCGATACCTTGGAAGTGTATTTCGAAGCAAATAGGAAATATGAAAATGCTTGCACAAATTACGCTTACCAATTTCCACAACCATGGCGGATAATTTTTAATTTAGTGAACTATGGAAGCTTCGAACAAAAAAGAGCAAAGTACCAAGTTAACAGTGCTGATATACTTCAAAAAATATTTTGCAAAATGATATGAACAATCCAAGTACATCAGTAAGTCGAGTGAACTGGAATTCCGAAATATAGTGTTTATAAAACGTTGAAGAAAAACAAATACCTACCACCTATACAAACCAATTGTACGAGGTTTAAGCGATAATGACTTTCAGCGAAGATTACAATCTAGCAAGTGGTATCTACAAAAATGTGAAGATGATGCTGATTTTCCTAGAAAAATAATTTGACAGATGAAACACGGCTTACCAATTGTGGAATGTTCACTAGGCTGAACTATCATCATTGGTCAACTAAAAATCCACATTTGGTAAAACAAAAAAGATTTCTACTTCGATTTGGTTTTATTCTTGGGTGTGGTTTGATTGGTACGAACTTTTATTGACAGATTTTTTTTTCTGAATTTTGGTTTTTTATTTCAGATAATCACTTAATAATAATAAGTCGTTTCATCTTTGATTACAATTTAACTTGGTAATAGATATTTGGAGCTACCAACAAACGAATCGTAAGACAAATTATTAACCCTGAAAACATGCAAAATATCAGGTTTCATTAGGACGGCTGCCCTGCCCATAATGCCCGTGACGTGCAACATTTTTGAGAGAACATTTCAATGAGAGAGTTATTTCAAATAATGCACGAGTTCAATAGCCTGCGAGATCACCCGACTTTACCCCCTTTGACTTTTATTTGTGGGGTGCCTCTAAAAACGAAGTATTTAATTTTGGAACAACGAGTGCTGGATATGCTAAGATCATTGAACGAAAACACACTACATACATAGAGATTGTAACTCTGTTAAAAGAATGGTCGCCATATTATTGAACAGTTTGTTTAAGTAAATCTGAACTTTTAATTTCGTATTAGAGTGAAATTTTTTTCACGTGTTCATTTCTCTCGTATAATTAAAGATTTATAAGGCATGTTGTACATGATTCAAAATCTGTTTTTAAGAACTACCTAACTAATTAATAATCCAATATAGCAGCTATAAGCTAACTCTAAAAACTTGGAAACAAATGAAAATCGGGGGTTACTTTTAACACCACAAAAATTGACTTAATAAAGTGCCTGGAAAATGTTTTAAAGAAAAAAGAGTTTAACAGTGATCGTATTAGGCGTTATCGAGTTATTGAGAAAAATTTAAATCGGTAAATATTGGGTTTTTCAAAATATCTCAAAATTGTAAAAAGTCTGAGTTAATTTGAAATGAGATTTGTTGCCAGCATTAAGTTTGTAAAACTGCTGCTCTATCTCTTATAATAACCAATATACCAATAGTGAGCATCGAAATGTGGACACACTGTATAAATACTGCACCTAACTATTTTTTTCCTTTCAGTTTCGTTACCATAGGAAAAAGGTGTTTTTTGGAAGATATGCCTTCTTATTATTTACACGGAAGGCTTCTAGTCGCATTAAGAGAATGTTAGCCATTTGTAAATGCAAACACTTTTCTAGATAATTCTTTTCCCTGACACCGCTAAAGTATTCTTGTCCAAAAATGTCGGAAATGTGCCAGTATATCAAGAAAAGGTCGAACATATGCTGACAAATACTACACCAAGTAAAACGCTACAATCATCCAGTTATGACAGTAATTGAGTTTTTAACCCTCCATGCTTTCTCATGATAGTTCAATTGACAGCAAATCACATAATCAATGCAAATGGAAGATCACCAATAAACTACAGCAAAGTCACAGTGAAGGCCAAGAAAAAGTTATCTTAAAAAATAAGTAAGAAGACCCAAAAAAAAGCACTTAGTGACCCATGAAAAGAGCATATAAATAGCAAAGGTGATAGAATAGATGTCAAAAAATTAAACCCAACCGTGTGCAAAAAAAATGTTTATAGGTTTTCAGAAGAGTAGCGAAATATATGAATATTTCTACAAACTTGAAAACAGTAATGATCAAAAACAGTATCTGTCAGAGTCCAGATAATGTGACATAAAACGAAGAAGAAGCTATGCAGAAGGAATAAAGCCTAGAGTAGTAACCAAAGAATATCTGTTAAAGAAAACAATATTCCTCAAAAGGTATGCCATCAGTTTGTAGTGAGCACATTTGCAATATCACTGCGACTACTAGTTGTTTTTAATCAAATAAGCAAAGTACTGTCAAATAAATTTTAGGCTATAGCGTAAATTGTCTTCAGTGGTGTTTGTGTCTTTCTGTCATAGGCTCGTCAAATTGATCATTAAATTAAATTCTTTTCTCTTTTTATTATTTATCAGGCTAGTCTTTATAACAATATACTAGCTCTAACGTCCGCTTACAGCGGGTCCTCCGCTTACAACGGGTCCTCCGCTTACAGCGGGTCCTCCGCTTACAGCGGGTCCGTCAATCTCTTTTAGTTGGAATCGCTTTTTTCGCGTCCGCTTACAGCTTTTTCATAGTTTCCTGTAAAAAGCAATCACTGTCATGACGCCTTTTAGAATGAACGATTTTATTAACTTTTGACGCACGCCTGTATATACATATATTTCGTGAAGCCAATAGTACATTTTCTTTAAAATTCTTCTCGAACGGTTTTTTACACAAACCGGTACACACTCAAAGCAAGAAAGGTAAATTTATGTTAAACATAAGTCATGTTAATGTATCCAAAGAAACAATGAACTCAAAGAGCACAACATTTTCATCGAGACAGTTTACAATACTATTTTGATGTGATAGTGGAAAAGCATGTCAACCTTTTCGAAGTCTACTGTCGTTAAGAAAAAACACAAAATAATAATAAAAGTAAGAATCCCAAGTTTTAAATTTAAGCCCTATTGAAGCGCCTTTCCTGTAAAAAACGCTTTTTAGAATGTCCACTTTTATAAACTTTTGAAGCACCCCTGTATATACATATATTTTGTTAAGCCAATAGGATATTTTATTTAAAATTCTTTTCGAACTGTTTTTGACACAAATCGGTACACACTCAAGAGCGAGAAAGGTAATTTAATGTTAAACATAAGTCATGTTAAAGTATCCAAAGACACATTGAGATCAAAAAGCGCAACATCTTTATTAAGACAGTGTACAATACTATTTTGATGTGAAAGTGTGAAAGCCTGTCAACCTTTTTGAAATCCACTATCGTTAATAAAGGAGCACAAAATAATAATAAAAGTAAAAAGCCCAAGTTTTAAATGTAAGCCCTATTGAAGCACTTTCCTGTAAAAAGAGGCTTTTTAGAATGTCTACTTCTATAAACTTTTGAAGCACCCCTATATATACATATATTTTGTTAAGCCAATAGGATATTTAATTTGAAATTCTTCTCGAACTGTTTTTGACATAAACCGGTACACACTCAAGAGCGAGAATGCTAATTTAATGTTAAACATAGGTCATGTTAAAGTATCCAAAGAGACAATGAGATCAAAAAGCGTAACATTTTTATTAAGACAGTGTACAATACTATTTTGATGTGATAGTCTAAAAGCCTGTCAATCTGTTTGAAATCCACTATCGTTAATAAAGGAGTACAAAATAATAATAAAAGTAAAAAGCCCAAGTATTAAATTGAAGCGCCTGTCCTGTAAAAAGCCATCACTGGCATGACGCTTGTTAGAATGTCCACTTTTATACACCTTTGAAATACCCCTGTATATACATATATTTTGTTAAGCCAATAGGACGTTTTATTTAAAATTCTTCTCGAACTGTTTTTAACACAAACCGGTACACACTCAAGAGCGAGAAAAGTAATTTAATGTTAAACATAAGCCATGTTAGGGTATCCAAAGTCACAATGAGATCAAAAAGCCTAACATGTTCATTAAGACAGTTTACAATACTATTTTGATGTGAAAATATAAATGCCTGTCAACCTTTTCAAAATGCACTATCGTTAATAAAGGAGCACAAAATAATAATGAAAGTAAAAAGCCCAAGTTTTAAATGTAAGCCCTATTGAAGCGCCTTTCCTGTAAAAGGCGATCACTGGCATAACGCTTTTTAGAATGTCCACTTTTATAAACTCTTGAAACACCGCTGTATACACATATATTTTGTTAAACCAATAGGATATTTTACTTAAAATTCTTCTCGAACTGTTTTTGACACAAACCGGTACACACTCAAGAGCGAGAAAGGTAATTTAATGTTACAACGACACAATAAGATAAAAAAGCCCAACATTTTTATTAAGATAGTTTACAATACTATTTTGATCCGAAAGTGTAAAATCCTGTCAACGTTTTCGAAATCCACTATCGTTAATAAAAGAGCACAAAACAATAATGAAAGTAGAAAGCCCAAGTTTTAAATTTGAAGCACTATTGAAGCGCCTTTCCTGTAAAAAGCGATCACTGACATGACGATTTTTAGAATGTCCACTTTTATAAACTTTTGAAGCACCCCTGAGCATAGATTAGTTTTGTGAAGCCAATTGTATAATTTATTTAAAATTCTTCTCGAACTGCTTTTTACACAAACCGGTACACACTCAAGAGCGAGAAAGTTAGTTTATGTTAAAATATCCAAAGACACAATAAGATCAAAAAGCGCAACATTTTTATTAAGACAGTTTACAATACTATTGTGATGCGAAAGTGTAAGAGCCTTTCAACCTTTTCGAAATCCACTATCGTTAATACAAAGCACAAAACAATAATAAAAGGAGAAAGCCCAAGTTTTAAATGTAAGCCCTATTAAAGCGCCTCGCCTGTAAAAGGTGATGGCATGACGCTTTTTAGAATGTCCACTTTTATAAACTTTTGAAACACCCCTGTACATACATAAATTTTGTGAAGCCAATTGAATATTTTATTTAAAATTCTTCTCGAATTGTTTTTTACACAAACCGGTACACACTCAAGTGCGAGAAAGGTAATTTAATGTTAAAGTATTGAAAGACAAAATAAGATCAAAAAGGTCAACATTTGTATCAAGACAGTTTACAATACTATTTTGATGTGAAAGTGTAAACGTCTCTCAAACTTTTCGAAATCTACTATCGTTAATAAAAGAGCACAAAACATTAATAAAAGTAGAAAGACCAAGTTCTAATATAAGCCAAAGCGCCTTTCCTGTAAAGGGCGATCAATGGGATGACGCATTTTAGAATATCCACTTTTACAAACTTTTGAAACACCCCTGTATATACATATATTTTGTTAAGCCAATAGGATATTTTATTTAAAATTCTTCTCGAATTGCTTTTGACACTAACCGGTACACACTTAAGAGCGAGAAAGGTAATTTAATGTTAAACATAAGTCATGTTAAAGTATCGAAAGAAACAATGAGCTCAAAGAGCGCAACATTTTCATTGAGACAGTGTACAATACTATTCTATGTTGTCGAATCTAATATCGTTAGGAAAAAATGTAGTAATGAATTTAAGCCCTGTTCAATTAGGTTTAGAAGAATCGCCAAATTAAAGACGTAATAAGCGACTACAAACACCCCCGTATCCAAAATTTAACAAACATTCATCAATTTTCGAGAAACTCTTCCGCTATTTATAAACTTTTGAGCATCGCTGTATATACATATATTTTGTTAAGCCAATTAGATATTTTATTTAAAATTCTTCTCGAAGTGTTTTTAACACAAACCGATACACACTCAAGAGGGAGAAAGGTAATTTAATGTTAAAGTATTGAAAGACACAATAAGATAAAAAATGAGGTGTGGCCACCACACGACTTTCTTATACGTATGAAAGTGTTACTTCCGGTCCGAATTTTGAAATTTCATTTATACAAAAATATTCCAAATCCAACTCTAAATACTTTTGTACTCTTCATAAATATTTATAGAATGCATAATTTACGACATATTTGCAAAAAATCGTTATTCGGTAAGAGTAAAAGTGTTACTTCCGGTCCGAATTTTGAAAATTTTTTTATACAAAAGATATTAGAAATTAAGTTCTAAATACTTTTATATTCGTAGAGTACCTGTCTAAAAAGCATGACTTGCAAAATATTTGCAAGAAACTGATTTTCGATAAGAGTAAAAGACCTACTTTCGATAGGAATTTCGAAAAACCTTTTTAATAAAATTGTTCACAATTTCAATTTTAAGTACATATGAATTCTTTATAAATTTGTTTAAACTTAGTAATTCACGAAATATTTGCAAAATTCGATTTTTTCACTGAAGTAAATTACTACTTCCGGTCTGCTGATTTTGCTCAAAATCTAATCAGTTCTCAAGAGGGAGATTATATTCGTAAATACAAAATTTGGAATTGATATCTGCAGCGGTTTGACCGCTATCGTGGTCACACACACACACACACACACTCAGAGAGACACACAGACATTTTTTAAAAACCACTTTCTTGGTATCAGGGGACTTCAAAACGTGGACATCTGCAACAATCTCGAGGTCGAAAATTTTCATCATCACAATACTTCCTTATACTACGTATAAGAAAGTAAAAAGGTCAACATTCGTATCAAGACAGTTTACAATACTATTTTGATGCGAAAGTTTAAACGTCTGTCAATCTTTTCGAAATCCACTATCGTTAATAAAAGAGCACAAAACATTAATAAAAGTAGAAAGCCCAAGTTTTAAAGTGAAGCCCTATTGAAACGACTTTCCTGTAAAAAGCGATCCCTGGCATGACGCTTTTTAGAATGTCCACTTTTATAAACTTTTGAAGCACCCTACAAATATTTTGTTAAGCTAATAGGACGTTTTATTAAAAATTCTTCCCGAACTGTTTCTTTTACACAAACTGGTACACACTCAAGAGCGATAAAGATAATTTAATGTTTAACATAAGTCATGTTAAAGTATCGAAAGAAACAATGAGCTCAAAGAGCGCAACATTTTCATTGAGACAGTGTACAATACTATTCCGATGCTTTCAAATATATTATCGTTAAGAAAAGATGAAGTATTAAATTTAAGCCATGTTCAATCACGTTTCGAAAAATCGCCAAATTGAAGACGAAATAAGCGACCACAAACACACCCGTATCCAAAATTTAACAAACAATCATCAATTTTCAAAAAACTCTTCCGTCATTTATAAACTTTTGAAGCACCATTGTATATACATATATTTTGTTAAGCCAATTGGATATTTTATTTAAAATTCTTCTCGAACTGTTTTTAACACAAACCGGTACACACTCAAGAGCGAGAAAGGTAATTTAATTTTAAACATAAGTCATGTGAAGGTATCCAAAGACACAATGAGATCATAAAGCCCAACATGTTCATTAAGACACTTTACAATACTATTTTGATGTGAAAGTGTAAAAGTCTGTCAACCTTTTCGAAATCCACTATCGTTAATAAAAAAGCACAAAACAATAATAAAAGTAGAAAGCCCAAGTTTTAAATGTAAGCTATATTAAAGCGCATTTCCTGTAAAAGGCGATCACTGGCATGACGCTTTTTAGAATTTCTACTTTTATAAACTTTTGAAACATCCCTGTATATACACATATTTCGTTAAGCGAATAGGATGTTTAATTTAAAATTCTTCTCGAATTGCTTTTGACACTAACCGGTACACACTCAAGAGCGAGAAAGGTAATTTAATGTTAAACATAAGTCATGTTAAAGTATAGAAAGAAACAATGAGCTCAAAGAGCGCAACATTTTCTTACAATACTGTTTTGATGTTTTCGAATCTAATATCGTTAAGAAAAATTGAAGTAATGATTTAAGCCCTGTTCAATTAGGTTTAGAAGAATCGCCAAATTGAAGACGTAATAAGCGACCACAAACACCCCCGTATCGAAAATTTAACAAACATTCATCAATTCGATATTTTATTTAAAATTCTTGTCGAAGTGTTTTTAACATAAACGGGTACACACTCAAGAGCGAGAAAGGTAATTTAATGTTAAATATAAGTCATGTTAAAGTATCGAAAGATGCAATGAGCTCAAGGGATGCAACATTTTCATTGAGAGAGTGTACAATACTATTCTGATGTTTTCGAATCTACATCATTAAGAAAAAATGAAGTACTAAATTTAAGCCCTGTTCAATCACGTTCCGAAGAATCGCCAAATTGAAGACGTGATAAGCGACCACAAACACCCCCGTATCCAAAATTTAACTGATATTCATCAATTTTCGAAAAACTCTTCCGCTATTTATAAACTTTTGAAGCACCGCTGTATATACAAATATTTTGTTAAGCCAATTGGATATTTTATTTAAAATTATTCTCGGACTGTTTTTAAAGAGCGCAACATTTTCATTGAGACAGTGTACAATACTATTCTGATGTTTTCGAATCTAATATCGTTAAGAAAAAATGAAGTAATGAATTTAAGCCCTTTTCAATTAAGTTTAGAAGAATCGCCAAATTGAAGACGTAATAAGCGATCACAAACACCCCCGTATCCAAAATTTAACAAACATTCATCAATTGGATATTCTATTTCAAATTCTTCTCGAAGTGTTTTTAACATAAACCGGTACACACTCAAGAGCGAGAAAGGTAATTTAATGTTAAACATAAGTCATGTTAAAGAATCGAAAGATGCAATGAGCTCAGAGTGCAACATTTTCATTGAGATTGTGTACAATACTATTCCGATGTTTTCGAATATAGATCGTTAAGAAAAAATGACGTATTAAATTTAAGCCCTGTTCAATCACCTTTCGAAGAATCGCCAAATTAAAGACGTAATAAACGACCACAAACACCCCCGTATCCAAAATTTAACAGAAATTCATCAATTTTCGAATAACTCTTCCGCTATTTGTAAACTTTTGAAGCACCGCTGTATATACATATATTTTGTTAAGCCAATTGGATATTTTATTTAAAATTCTTCTCGAACTGTTTTTAACACAAATTCAAGAGCGAGAAAGGTAATTTAATTTTAAATATAAGTGATGTTAAGGTATCCAATGGCACAATGAGATCAAAAATCTCAACACACAGTTTACAATACTATTTTGATGTGAAAGTGTAAAAGCCTGTCAACCTTTTTGAAATCCACTATCGTTAATAAAAGAGAACAAAATAATAATAAATGTAAAAAGCCCAAGTTTTAATGATAAGCCCTATTGAAGCGCCTTTCCTGTAAAAAACGCTTTTTAGAATGTCCACTTTTATAAACTTTTGAAGCACCCCCCTATATACACATATTTTGTTAAGCCAATAGGACGTTTTATTTAAAATTCTTTTAGAACTGTTTTTGGCACAAACCGGTACGCACTCAAGAGCGAGAAAGGTAATTTAATGTTAAATATAAGTCATGTTAAAGTATCGAAAGAAACAATGATCTCAAAGAGCGCCATGTTCATTGAGACAGTGTACAATACTATTCTCATGTTTTCGAAACTACTATCGTTAAGAAAAAATTAAGTATTGAATTTAAGCCCTGTTCAATCACGTTTTGCAGAATCGCCAAATTGAAGACGTAATAAGCGACCACAAACACCCCCTTATCCAAAATTTAACAAACACTCATCAATTTTCAAAGAACTCTTCCGCCATTTATAAACTTTTGAAGCACCACTGTATATACATATATTTTGTTAAGCCAATATTTTATTTAAAATTCTTCTCGAACTGTTTTTAACACAAACCAGTACACACTCAAGAGCGAGAAAGGTAATTTAATGTTAAGGTATTGAAAGACACAATAAAATCAAAAAGGCCAACATTTGTATCAAGACAGTTTACAATACTATTTTGATGTGAAAGTGTAAAAGTCTGTCAATCTTTTCGAAATCCACTATCGTTAATAAAAGAGCACAAAACATTAATAAAAGTAGAAAGCCCAAGTTTTAAAGTGAAACCCTATTGAAACGCCTTTTCTGTAAAAAGATGTCACTGGCATGACGCTTTTTAGAATATCCACTTTTATAAACTTTTGAAACAACCCTGTACATAAATAAATTTTGTGAAGCCAATAGTATATTAAAATTCTTCTCGAACTGTTTTTGACACAAACCGGTACACACTCAAGTGCGAGAAAGGTAATTTAATGTTAAAGTATTGAAAGACAAAATAAGATCAAAAAGGTCAACATTTGTATCAAGACAGTTTACAATACTATTTTGATGTGAAAGTGTAAACGTCTGTCAAACTTTTCGAAATCTACTATCGTTAATAAAAGAGCATAAAACATTAATAAAAGTAGAAAGACCAAGTTCTAATATAAGCCAAAGCGCCTTTCTTGTAAAGGGCGATCAATGGGATGACGCATTTTAGAATATCCACTTTTACAAACTTTTGAAACACCCCTGTATATACATATATTTTGTTAAGCCAATAGGATATTTTATTTAAAATTCTTCTCGAATTGCTCTTGACACTAACCGGTACACACTTAAGAGCGAGAAAGGTAATTTAATGTTAATGATCTCAAAGAGCGCAGCGTGTTCATTGAGACAGTGTACAATACTATTCCGATGCTTTCGAATATACTATCGTTAAGAAAAGATGAAGTATTAAATTTAAGCCATGTTCAATCACGTTTCGAAAAATCGCCAAATTGAAGACATAATAAGCGACCACAAATACCACCGTATCCAAAATTTATCAAACATTCATCAATTTTCAAAAAACTCTTCGGCCATTTATAAACTTTTGAAGCACCGCTGTATATACATATATTTTGTTAGGCCAATTGAATATTTTATTTAAAATTCTTCTCGAACTGTTTTTGACACAAACCGGTACACACTCAAGAGCGAGAAAGGTAATTTAATGTTAAGGTATCCAAAGACGCAATGAGATCAAAAAGCCCAACATGTTCATTAAGACAGTTTACAATAGTATTTTGATGCGAAAGTGTGAAAGTCTGGCAATCTTTTCGAAATCCACTATCGTTAATAAAAGAGCACAAAACATTAATAAAAGTAGAAAGTCCAAGTTTTAAATGTAAGGCAAAGCTGTAAAAGGCGATCACTGGGATGACGCTTTTTAGAATATCCACTTTTATAAACATTTGAAACACCCCTGTATATAGATATAGTTTGTTAAGCCAATGGGATATTTTATTTAAAATTCTTCTCGAACTGTTTTTGGAACAAAGCGGTACACACTCAAGAGCGAGAAAGGTAATTTAAAGTTATATGTCATGTTAAAGTATCGAAAGAAACGATATCAAAAAGCGCAACATTTTCATTGAGACACTGTACAATACTATTCTGATGTATTCGAATCTACTATCGTTAAGAAAAAATGAAGTATTGAATTTAAGCCCTGTTCAATCACGTTTCGAAGAATCGCCAAATTGAAGACGTAATAAGCGACCACAAACACCCCCGTATGCAAAATTCAACAAACATTCATCAATTTTCAAAAAACTCTTCCGCCATTTATAAACGTTTGAAGCACCACTGTACATACATATATTTTGTTAAGCCAATTGGATATTTTATTTAAAATTCTTCTCGAACTGTTTTCAACATATACCGGTACACACTCAAGAGCAAGAAAGGTAATTTAATTTTAAACATAAGTCATGTTAAGTTATCCAAAGACACAATAAGATCAAAAAGCCCAACATGTTCATAAAGACAGGTTACAATACTATTTTGATATGAAAGTGTAAAAGCCTGTCAACCTTTTCGAAATCCAGTATCGTTAATAAAGGAGCACAAAATAATAATATGAGTAAAAAGCCCAAGTTTAAAAGTGAAGCCCCATTGAAGCACCTTTCCTGTAAAAAGCGATCACTGGCATGACGCTTTTTAAAATGTCCACTTTTATAAACTTTAGAAACACCCCTGTACATACATAAATTTTGTGAAGACAATAGTATATTAAAATTCTTCTCGAACTGTTTTTGCCACAAACCGGTACACACACAAGAGCGAGAAAGGTAATTTAATGTTAAAGTATTGAAAGACACAATAAGATCAAAAAGGTCAACATTTGTATCAAGACAATTTACAATACTATTTTGATGTGAAATTGCAAGCGTCTGTCAATCTCTTCGAAATCCACTATCGTTAATAAATGAGCACGGAATAATAATAAAAGTCAGCAGCCCAAGTTTTAAATGAAGCCCTACTGAAGAGCCTTTTCTGTAAAAAGCAATCACTGTGATGACGCTTTTTAGAATGTCTACTTTTATACACCTTTGAAGCACCCCAGTATATACATATATTTTGTTAAGCTAATAGGACGTTTTATTTAAAATTCTTCTCGAACTGTTTTTAACACAAACCGGTACACACTCAAGAGCGAGAAAGGTAATTTAATGTTAAATATAAGTCATGTTAATGTATCGAAAGAAACAATGATCTCAAAGAGCGCAACATTTTCACTGAGACAGTGTACAATACTATTCTCATGTTTTCGAATCTACTATCGTTAAGAAAAAATGAAGTATTGAATTTAAGCCCTGTTCAATCACGTTTCGCAGAATCGCCAAATTGAAGACGTAATAAGCGACCACAAACACACCCGTATCCAAAATTTAACAAACAATCATCAATTTTCAAAAAACTCTTCCGTCATTTATAAACTTTTGAAGCACCATTGTATATACATATATTTTGTTAAGCCAATTGGATATTTTATTTAAAATTCTTCTCGAACTGTTTTTAACACAAACCGGTACACACTCAAGAGCGAGAAAGGTAATTTAATTTTAAACATAAGTCATGTGAAGGTATCCAAAGACACAATGAGATCATAAAGCCCAACATGTTCATTAAGACACTTTACAATACTATTTTGATGTGAAAGTGTAAAAGTCTGTCAACCTTTTCGAAATCCACTATCGTTAATAAAAAAGCACAAAACAATAATAAAAGTAGAAAGCCCAAGTTTTAAATGTAAGCTATATTAAAGCGCCTATCCTGTAAAAGGCGATCACAGGCATGACGCTTTTTAGAATTTCTACTTTTATAAACTTTTGAAACATCCCTGTATATACACATATTTCGTTAAGCGAATAGGATATTTAATTTAAAATTCTTCTCGAATTGCTTTTGACACTAACCGGTACACACTCAAGAGCGAGAAAGGTAATTTAATGTTAAACATAAGTCATGTTAAAGTATCGAAAGAAACAATGAGCTCAAAGAGCGCAACATTTTCATACAATACTGTTTTGATGTTTTCGAATCTAATATCGTTAAGAAAAATTGAAGTAATGATTTAAGCCCTGTTCAATTAGGTTTAGAAGAATCGCCAAATTGAAGACGTAATAAGCGACCACAAACACCCCCGTATCGAAAATTTAACAAACATTCATCAATTCGATATTTTATTTAAAATTCTTCTCGAAGTGTTTTTAACATAAACTGGTACACACTCAAGAGTGAGAAAGGTAATTTAATGTTAAATATAAGTCATGTTAAAGTATCGAAAGATGCAATGAGCTCAAAGGATGCAACATTTTCATTGAGAGAGTGTACAATACTATTCTGATGTTTTCGAATCTACATCATTAAGAAAAAATGAAGTACTAAATTTAAGCCCTGTTCAATCACGTTCCGAAGAATCGCCAAATTGAAGACGTGATAAGCGACCACAAACACCCCCGTATCCAAAATTTAACTGATATTCATCAATTTTCGAAAAACTCTTCCGCTATTTATAAACTTTTGAAGCACCGCTGTATATACAAATATTTTGTTAAGCCAATTGGATATTTTATTTAAAATTATTCTCAAACTGTTTTTAAAGAGCGCAACATTTTCATTGAGACAGTGTACAATACTATTCTGATGTTTTCGAATCTAATATCGTTAAGAAAAAATGAAGTAATGAATTTAAGCCCTTTTCAATTAGGTTTAGAAGAATCGCCAAATTGAAGACGTAATAAGCGATCACAAACACCCCCGTATCCAAAATTTAACAAACATTCATCAATTGTATATTTTATTTCAAATTCTTCTCGAAGTGTTTTTAACATAAACCGGTACACACTCAAGAGCGAGAAAGGTAATTTAATGTTAAACATAAGTCATGTTAAAGTATCGAAAGATGCAATGAGCTCAGAGTGCAACATTTTCATTGAGACAGTGTACAATACTATTCCGATGTTTTCGAATATAGATCGTTAAGAAAAAATGACGTGTTAAATTTAAGCCCTGTTCAATCACCTTTCGAAGAATCGCCAAATTAAAGACGTAATAAACGACCACAAACACCCCCGTATCCAAAATTTAACAGAAATTCATCAATTTTCGAATAACTCTTCCGCTATTTGTAAACTTTTGAAGCACCGCTGTATATACATATATTTTGTTAAGCCAATTGGATATTTTATTTAAAATTCTTCTCGAACTGTTTTTAACACAAATTCAAGAGCGAGAAAGGTAATTTAATTTTAAATATAAGTGATGTTAAGGTATCCAATGGCACAATGAGATCAAAAATCCCAACACACAGTTTACAATACTATTTTGATGTGAAAGTGTAAAAGCCTGTCAACCTTTTTGAAATCCACTATCGTTAATAAAAGAGAACAAAATAATAATAAATGTAAAAAGCCCCAGTTTTAATGCTAAGCCCTATTGAAGCGCCTTTCCTGTAAAAAACGCTTTTTAGAATGTCCACTTTTATAAACTTTTGAAGCACCCCCCTATATACACATATTTTGTTAAGCCAATAGGACGTTTTATTTAAAATTCTTCTAGAACTGTTTTTGGCACAAACCGGTACGCACTCAAGAGCGAGAAAGGTAATTTAATGTTAAATATAAGTCATGTTAAAGTATCGAAAGAAACAATGATCTCAAAGAGCGCAGCATTTTCATTGAGACAGTGTACAATACTATTCTCATGTTTTCGAAACTACTATCGTTAAGAAAAAATGAAGTATTGAATTTAAGCCCTATTCAATCACGTTTTGCAGAATCGCCAAATTGAAGACGTAATAAGCGACCACAAACACCCCCGTATCCAAAATTTAACAAACACTCATCAATTTTCAAAGAACTCTTCCGCCATTTATAAACTTTTGAAGCACCACTGTATATACATATGTTTTGTTAAGCCAATATTTTATTTAAAATTCTTCTCGAACTGTTTTTAACACAAACCAGTACACACTCAAGAGCGAGAAAGGTAATTTAATGTTAAGGTATTGAAAGACACAATAAAATCAAAAAGGCCAACATTTGTATATAGACAGTTTACAATACTATTTTGATGTGAAAGTGTAAAAGTCTGTCAATCTTTTCGAAATCCACTATCGTTAATAAAAGAGCACAAAACATTAATAAAAGTAGAAAGCCCAAGTTTCAAAGTGAAACCCTATTGAAACGCCTTTTCTGTAAAAAGATGTCACTGGCATGACGCTTTTTAGAATATCCACTTTTATAAACTTTTGAAGCACCCCTATATATATTTTGTTAAGCCAATAGTATATTTTATTTAAAATTCTTCTCGAACTGTTTTTTACAGAAACTGGTAGACACCCAAGAGCGAGAAAGGTAATTTAAAGTTAAACATAAGTCATGTCAAAGTATCGAAAGAAACAATGAGCTCAATGAGCGCAACATTTTCATCCAGACAGTGTACAATACTATTCTGATGTTTTCGGATCTACATCGTTAAGAAAAAATGAAGTGTTAAATTGAAACCCTGTTCAATCACGTTTCGTAGAATCGTCAAATTGAAGACGTAATAAGCGACCACAAACACCCTGGTATCCAAAATATCACTAACATTCATAAATTTTCAAAAAACTCTTCCTCCATTTTCTCTTTTTTGACATTTTGACGTTGGAGTCGTGATCGGCGACCTAAGACACCCCCGTATCTAAAATTTCACATTCATACGTTAATGTTCAAAAAATTCTTCCGCCATTTTTTTTTGACATTTTGATTTTGGATTCGTGATCGGCGACCTGAGACACCCCCGTAGCTAAAATTTCACATTCATATGTCAATGTTCAAAAAATTCTTCCGCCATTTTGTTTTTTTTGACATTTTGACGTTGGATTTGTCATCGGCGTCCACATATACCCCCGTATCTAAAATTTGACATTCCTACGTCAATTTTCAAAAAACTCTTCCGCCATTTTGGTTTTTTGACATTTTGACTATGGATTCGTGATCGGCGACCAAAGAGACCCCCGTATCTAAAATTTCACATTCATACGTCAATTTTCAAAAAATTCGTCTGCCATTTTGTTTTTTTTTTGACATTTTGACTATGGATTTGTAATCGGCGTCCACATATACCCCCGCATCTAAAATTTTACATTCATACGTCAATTCTCAAAAAACCCGTCCGTCATTCTTTTTTTTTTGACATTTTGAGTTTGGATTTGTGATCGGCGACCTAAGACACCCCCGTATCTAAAATTTCGCATTCATACGTCAATGTTCAAAAAATTCTTCCGCCATTTTGTTTTTTTTGACATTTTGACGTTGGATTTGTCATCGGCGTCCACATATACCCCCGTATCTAAAATTTGACATTCCTACGTCAATTTTCAAAAAACTCTTCCGCCATTTTGGTTTTTTGACATTTTGACTATGGATTCGTGATCGGCGACCAAAGAGACCCCCGTATCTAAAATTTCACATTCATACGTCAATTTTCAAAAAATTCGTCTGCCATTTTGTTTTTTTTTGACATTTTGACTATGGATTTGTAATCGGCGTCCACATATACCCCCGTATCTAAAATTTTACATTCATACGTCAATTCTCAAAAAACCCGTCCGTCATTCTATTTTTTTTGACATTTTGAGTTTGGATTTGTGATCGGCGTCCGAGCACCCCCATATCTAAAATTTCACATTCATACGTCAATTTTAAAAAAATTCTTCCGCCATTTTTTTTTTGACATTTAGATTAGTGATGCGCGACTTCGAAAAGCCCCGAAAACAACATTTTACAAACGCACATCAATTTTCGAGCAACCTTTAACATTTATAATACTTAAACGTAAACCCAGTCTGTATATAAGAATTTATTTCGAGCGACCGGGACCACCATGTCGAGAAACCGTCGTTTTGTCGTATTAAATGTCCGTAAATATTCATATTTGAAATCAGTCGTATTCGAAAAAAAAAAGTACTTGTCCCTGCCTAAATTTGAACCCGAGCAATCAGAGTTGCTGTATTGGGAAGCGTTGGCTTTACCATTAGACCACCAAGGTATTTACATAAAACATGTTGTTTTGGGTATTTATATATATGCTTGCGGGCTACACTGGGAGATGATAAATTTTTTAATATTCGCCAGAAAATATATGTACCTATGTACGTGCAATCGTAAAAAGAATATAAAAAATTTATTAATTGCGTCCCGATAATTCATTTAGTGCCTTATGTTTGTCGCAAAACTAAATATATCATGTGTATATATTTGCCACATGAATTTAATCTGACTTTTATATAAATAAAGATGGCCGGTTATCGCAAGCATTTTGCTAACATATCCGCCTGCAACCGCACTTTTAATCGCCCGTACCTTTGTCTCTATACCACTATAAACTGGGAATGGGCACTTAAAAGGTCCCCAAAGGACAGTACTTTACTATTCTGAATCTTGTTGTGTTCTCGAAACTTTGAAAATTTGGAATTTCACGTTTAAAAGTGAAACTTTGCATACGTATTCGAGTGCCTGTCACATTGACGTTTGTCGGGATATCTATTTCGGCATAAAATAATTCACACGTCCTCCTTATGGGAAAATGTCGTGATGCACAGGTTTTTATCTAAAAGTGCTAAAATTTTCAAAAAATTCTTTTCGCCGCCTTACCACCGTTTCGAAGCGATAAAAATAGGCCTATACAAAGTAGAATTGTACACCCGACGATATAAAACTCTGAAATATCCCCTAAAATGCCTCAATTCGTCAAACATTCAGAGGTCGTTTTCGCATTTTCACCCGCATTTTCCCTCCTCTACTAAATCCGTGAGAGCGGTAAAGGGTCCCGCTCGCTTTTATTATATATAACTAGCTCTAACGTCCGCTTACAGCGGGTCCTCAGCTTACAGCGGGTCCTCCGCTTCCAGCGGGTTCGTCAATCTCTTTTAGTTTGAATCGCTTTTATCGCGTCCGTTTACAGCTTCTTCACAGTTTCGTGTAAAAAGCAATCACTGTCATGACGCCTTTTAGAATGTCCGCTTTTCTTAACTTTTGACGTACCCCTGTATATAAATATATTTCGTGAAGCCATTAGTATATATTATGTAAAATTCTTCTGGAACGGTTTTTTACACAAACCGGTATATACTCAAGAGCGAGAAAGGTAAATTAATGTTAAACATAAGTAATGTTAAGGTATCAACAATGAGCTTAAAGAGCACAACATTTTCATCGATACAGTTTGCAATATTATTTTGATGTGATAGTGGAAAAGCATGTCAACCTTTTTGAAGTCTACTCTCGATAAGAACAAAGCACAAAATAATAATAAAAGTAAAAAGCCCAAGTTTTAATGCTAATCCCTATTGCACCGCCTTTCCTGTAAAAAACGTTTTTAGAATGTCCACTTTTATAAACTTTTGAAGCACCGCCGTATATACACATGTTTTGTTAAGGCAATAGGATATTTTATTTAAAATTCTTGTCGAAATGTTTTTGACATAAACCGGTACACACTCAAGAGCGAGAAAGGTAATTTATGTTAAACATAAGTCATTTTAAAATATCCTAAGACAATGAGATCAAAAAGCGCAACATTTTTATTAAGACAGTTTACAATAATATTTTGATGTGAAAGTGTAAAAGCCTGTTAACCTTTTTGAAATCCACTATCGTTAATAAAGGAGAACAAAATAATAATAAAAGTAAAAAGCCCAAGTTTTAATGCTAAGCCCTATTGAAGCGCCTTTCCTGTAAAAAACGCTTTTTAGAATGTCCACTTTTATAAACTTGTGAAGCACTCCCGTATATACACATATTTTGTTAAGCCAATAGGATACTTTATTTAAAATTCTCCTCGAAATGTTTTTGACATAAACCGGTACACACTCGAGAGCGAGAAAGGTAATTTAATGTTAAATATAAGTCATTTTAAAATATCCAAAGACACAATGAGATCAAAAAGCGCATTTTTATTAAGAAAGTGTACAATACTTATTTTGATGTGAAATTGTAAAAGCCGGTCAACCTTTTTGAAATCCACTATCATTAATAAAGGAGAACAAAATAATAATAAAATTAAAAAGCACAAGTTTTAAATTGAAGCGCCTTTCCTGTAAAATGCGATCACTGGCATGACGCTTTTTAGAATTTCCACTTTTATAAACTTTTGAAACACCCCTGTACATACATAAATTTTGTGGAGCCAATAGTATATTAAAATTCTTTTCGAAGTGTTTTTGACACAAATCGGTACACACTCAAGAGCGAGAAAGGTAATTTAATGTTAAAGTATTGAAAAACAGAATAAGATAAAAAAGGTCAACATTCGTCTCAAGACAGTTTACAATACTATTTTGATGTGAAAGTATAAACGTCTGTCAATCTTTTCGAAATTCACTATCGTTAATAAAAGAGCACGAAACATTAATAAAAGTAGAAAGCCCAAGTTTTAAAGTGAAGCCCTATTGAAACGTCTTTCCTGTAAAAAGCGATCACTGGCATGACGCTTTTTAAAATGTCCAATTTTATAAACTTTTGAAACAACCCTGTACATAAATAAATTTTGTGAAGCCAATAGTATATTAAAATTCTTCTCGAACTGTTTTTGACACAAACCGGTACACACTCAAGTGCGAGAAAGGTAATTTAATGTTAAAGTATTGAAAGACAAAATAAGATCAAAAAGGTCAACATTTGTATCAAGACAGTTTACAATACTATTTTGATGTGAAAGTGTAAACGTCTGTCAAACTTTTCGAAATCTACTATCGTTAATAAAAGAGCACAAAACATTAATAAAAGTAGAAAGACCAAGTTCTAATATAAGCTAAAGCGCCTTTCCTGTAAAGGGCGATCAATGGGATGACGCATTTTAGAATATCCACTTTTACAAACTTTTGAAACACCCCTGTATATACATATATTTTGTTAAGCCAATAGGATATTTTATTTAAAATTCTTCTCGACTTGCTTTTGACACTAACCGGTACACACTTAAGAGCGAGAAAGGTAATTTAATGTTAAACATAAGTCATGTTAAAGTATCGAAAGAAACAATGAGCTCAAAGAGCGCAACATTTTCATTGAGACAGTGTACAATACTATTCTATGTTGTCGAATCTAATATCGTTAGGAAAAAATGTAGTAATGAATTTAAGCCCTGTTCAATTAGGTTTAGAAGAATCGCCAAATTAAAGACGTAATAAGCGACTACAAACACCCCCGTATCCAAAATTTAACAAACATTCATCAATTTTCGAGAAACTCTTCCGCTATTTATAAACTTTTGAGCATCGCTGTATATACATATATTTTGTTAAGCCAATTAGATATTTTATTTAAAATTCTTCTCGAAGTGTTTTTAACACAAACCGGTACACACTCAAGAGGGAGAAAGGTAATTTAATGTTAAAGTATTGAAAGACACAATAAGATAAAAAATGAGGTGTAGCCACCACACGACTTTCTTATACGTATGAAAGTGTTACTTCCGGTCCGAATTTTGAAATTTCGTTTATACAAAAAATATTCCAAATCCAACTCTAAATACTTTTGTACTCTTCATAAATATTTATAGAATGCATAATTTACGACATATTTGCAAAAAATCGTTATTCGGTAAGAGTAAAAGTGATACTTTCGGTCCGAATTTTGAAAATTTTTTTATACAAAAGATATTAGAAATTAAGTTCTAAATACTTTTATATTCGTAGAGTACCTGTCTAAAAAGCATGACTTGCAAAATATTTGCAAGAAACTGATTTTCGATAAGAGTAAAAGACCTACTTCCGATAGGAATTTCGAAAAACCTTTTTAATAAAATTGTTCACAATTTCAATTTTAAGTACATATGAATTCTTTATAAATTTGTTTAAACTTAGTAATTCACGAAATATTTGCAAAATTCGATTTTTTCACTGAAGTAAATTACTACTTCCGGTCTGCTGATTTTGCTCAAAATCTAATCAGTTCTCAAGAGGGAGATTATATTCGTAAATACAAAATTTGGAATTGATATCTGCAGCGGTTTGACCGCTATCGTGGTCACACACACACAGACAGACAGACACACACACACACACACACTCAGAGAGACACACAGACATTTTTTAAAAACCACTTTCTTGGTATCAGGGGACTTCAAAACGTGGACATCTGCAACAATCTCGAGGTCGAAAATTTTCATCATCACAATACTTCCTTATACTACGTATAAGAAAGTAAAAAGGTCAACATTCGTATCAAGACAGTTTACAATACTATTTTGATGCGAAAGTTTAAACGTCTGTCAATCTTTTCGAAATCCACTATCGTTAATAAAAGAGCACAAAACATTAATAAAAGTAGAAAGCCCAAGTTTTAAAGTGAAGCCCTATTGAAACGACTTTCCTGTAAAAAGCGATCACTGGCATGACGCTTTTTAGAATGTCCACTTTTATAAACTTTTGAAACAACCCTGTACATACATAAATTTTGTGAAGCCAATAGTATATTAAAATTCTTCTCGAACTGTTTTTGATACAAACCGGTACACACTCAAGAGCGAGAAAGGTAATTTAATGTTAAAGTATTGAAAGACACAATAAGATTAAAAAGGTCAACATTTGTATCAAGACAGTTTACAATACTATTTTGATGTGAAAGTTTAAACGTCTGTCAAACTTTTCTTTTTCAATACTATTCTGATGTTTTCGAATCTAATATCGTTGAGAAAAAATGAAGTAATTTAAGCCCTGTTCAATTAGGTTTAGAAGAATCGCCAAATTGAAGACGTAATAAGCGACCACAAACACCCCAGTATCCAAAATTTAACAAACATTCATCAATTTTCGAAAAACTCTTCCTCCATTTATAAGTTTTTGAAGCACCCCTGTATATAAATATATTTTGTTAAGCCAATTGGATATTTTATTTAAAAATCTTCTCGAAGTGTTTTTAACACAAACCGGTACACACTCAAGAGCGAGAAAGGTAATTTAATTTTAAACATAAGCCATGTTAAGGTATCCAAAGACACAATGAGATCAAAAAGTCCAACATATTCATTAAGACAGTTTACAATACTATTTTGATGTGAAAGTGTAAAAGTCTGTCAACTTTTTCGAAATCCACTATCGTTAATAAAAGAGCACAAAACAATAATAAAGTAGAAAACCCAAGTTTTAAATGTAAGCCATATTAAAACGCCTTTCCTGTAAAAGGCGATCACTGGCATGACGCTTTTTAGAATGTCCACTTTTATAAACTTTTGAAGCACCCTACAAATATTTTGTTAAGCTAATAGGACGTTTTATTAAAAATTCTTCTCGAACTGTTTTTTTTACACAAACTGGTACACACTCAAGAGCGATAAAGATAATTTAATGTTTAACATAAGTCATGTTAAAGTATCGAAAGAAACAATGAGCTCAAAGAGCGCAACATTTTCATTGAGACAGTGTACAATACTATTACGATGCTTTCGAATATACTATCGTTAAGAAAAGATGAAGTATTAAATTTAAGCCATGTTCAATCACGTTTCGAAAAATCGCCAAATTGAAGACGTAATAAGCGACCACAAATACCACCGTATCCAAAATTTATCAAACATTCATCAATTTTCAAAAAACTCTTCCGCCATTTATAAACTTTTGAAGCACCGCTGTATATACATATATTTTGTTAGGCCAATTGAATATTTTATTTAAAATTCTTCTCGAACTGTTTTTGACACAAACCGGTACACACTCAAGAGCGAGAAAGGTAATTTAATGTTAAGGTATCCAAAGACGCAATGAGATCAAAAAGCCCAACATGTTCATTAAGACAGTTTACAATAGTATTTTGATGCGAAAGTGTGAAAGTCTGGCAATCTTTTCGAAATCCACTATCGTTAATAAAAGAGCACAAAACATTAATAAAAGTAGAAAGTCCAAGTTTTAAATGTAAGGCAAAGCTGTAAAAGGCGATCACTGGGATGACGCTTTTTAGAATATCCACTTTTATAAACATTTGAAACACCCCTGTATATAGATATATTTTGTTAAGCCAATGGGATATTTTATTTAAAATTCTTCTCGAACTGTTTTTTGGAACAAAGCGGTACACACTCAAGAGCGAGAAAGGTAATTTAAAGTTATATGTCATGTTAAAGTATCGAAAGAAACGATATCAAAAAGCGCAACATTTTCATTGAGACACTGTACAATACTATTCTGATGTATTCGAATCTACTATCGTTAAGAAAAGATGAAGTATTGAATTTAAGCCCTGTTCAATCACGTTTCGAAGAATCGCCAAATTGAAGACGTAATAAGCGACCACATACACCCCCGTATGCAAAATTCAACAAACATTCATCAATTTTCAAAAAACTCTTCCGCCATTTATAAACTTTTGAAGCACCACTGTACATACATATATTTTGTTAAGCCAATTGGATATTTTATTTAAAATTCTTCTCGAACTGTTTTCAACATATACCGGTACACACTCAAGAGCAAGAAAGGTAATTTAATTTTAAACATAAGTCATGTTAAGTTATCCAAAGACACAATAAGATCAAAAAGCCCAACATGTTCATAAAGACAGGTTACAATACTATTTTGATATGAAAGTGTAAAAGCCTGTCAACCTTTTCGAAATCCAGTATCGTTAATAAAGGAGCACAAAATAATAATAAGAGTAAAAAGCCCAAGTTTAAAAGTGAAGCCCCATTGAAGCACCTTTCCTGTAAAAAGCGATCACTGGCATGACGCTTTTTAAAATGTCCACTTTTATAAACTTTAGAAACACCCCTGTACATACATAAATTTTGTGAAGACAATAGTATATTAAAATTCTTCTCGAACTGTTTTTGCCACAAACCGGTACACACACAAGAGCGAGAAAGGTAATTTAATGTTAAAGTATTGACAGACACAATAAGATCAAAAAGGTCAACATTTGTATCAAGACAATTTACAATACTATTTTGATGTGAAATTGCAAGCGTCTGTCAATCTCTTCGAAATCCACTATCGTTAATAAATGAGCACGAAATAATAATAAAAGTCAGAAGCCCAAGTTTTAAATGAAGCCCTTCTGAAGAGCCTTTTCTGTAAAAAGCAATTACTTTGATGACGCTTTTTAGAATGTCTACTTTTATACACCTTTGGAGCACCCCTTTATATACACATATTTTGCTAAGCCAATAGGACGTTTCATTTAAAATTTTTTTCGAACTGTTTTTAACACAAACCGCTACACACCCAAGAGCGAGAAAGGTAATTTAATTTTAAACATAAGTCATGTTAAACTATCCAAAGACTGAGTGAGCTCAAAAAGCGCAACATTTTTATTAAGACAGTTTACAATACCATTTTGATGTGAAAGTGTAAAAGCCTGTCAACCTTTTCGAAATCCACTATCGTTAATAAAGGAGCACAAAATAATAATAAAAGAAGCCCAAGTTTTAAATTGAAGCCCTATTGAGGAGCCTTTTCTGTAAAATGCAATCACTGTCATGACGCTTTTTAGAATGTCTACTTTTATACACCTTTGAAGCACCCCTGTATATACATATATTTTGTTAAGCCAATAGGACGTTTTATTTAAAATTCTTCTCGAACTGTTTTTAACACAAACCGGTATACACTCAAGAGCGAGAAAGGTAATTTAATGTTAAATATAAATCATGTTAAAGTATAGAAAGGAACAATGATCTCAAAGAGCGCAACATTTTCACTGAGACAGTGTACAATACTATTCTCATGTTTTCGAATCTACTATCGTTAAGAAAAAATGAAGTATTGAATTTAAGCTCTGTTCAATCACGTTTCGCAGAATCGCCAAATTGAAGACGTAATAAGCGACCACAAACACACCCGTATCCAAAATTTAACAATCATCAATTTTCAAAAAACTCATTTATAAACTTTTGAAGCACCACTGTATATACATATATTTAGTTAAGCCAATATTTTATTTAAAATTCTTCTCGAACTGTTTTTAACACAAACCAGTACACACTCAAGAGCGAGAAAGGTAATTTAATGTTAAGGTATTGAAAGACACAATAAAATCAAAAAGGCCAACATTTGTATCAAGACAGTTTACAATACTATTTTGATGTGAAAGTGTAAAAGTCTGTCAATCTTTTCGAAATCCACTATCGTTAATAAAAGAGCACAAAACATTAATAAAAGTAGAAAGCCCAAATTTTAAAGTGAAACCCTATTGAAACGCCTTTTCTGTAAAAAGATGTCACTGGCATGACGCTTTTTAGAATATCCACTTTTATAAACTTTTGAAGCACCCCTATATATATTTTGTTAAGCCAATAGTATATTTTATTTAAAATTCTTCTCGAACTGTTTTTTACAGAAACTGGTAGACACCCAAGAGCGAGAAAGGTAATTTAAAGTTAAACATAAGTCATGTTAAAGTATCGAAAGAAACAATGAGCTCAATGAGCGCAACATTTTCATCCAGACAGTGTACAATACTATTCTGATGTTTTCGGATCTACATCGTTAAGAAAAAATGAAGTGTTAAATTGAAACCCTGTTCAATCACGTTTCGTAGAATCGTCAAATTGAAGACGTAATAAGCGACCACAAACACCCTGGTATCCAAAATATCACTAACATTCATAAATTTTCAAAAAACTCTTCCTCCATTTTCTCCTTTTTGACATTTTGACTTTGGAGTCGTGATCGGCGACCTAAGACACCCCCGTATCTAAAATTTCACATTCATACGTTAATGTTCAAAAAATTCTTCCGCCATTTTTTTTTTGACATTTTGATTTTGGATTCGTGATCGGCGACCTGAGACACCCCCGTAGCTAAAATTTCACATTCATACGTCAATGTTCAAAAAATTCTTCCGCCATTTTGTTTTTTTTTGACATTTTGACGTTGGATTTGTCATCGGCGTCCACATATACCCCCGTATCTAAAATTTGACATTCCTACGTCAATTTTCAAAAAACTCTTCCGCCATTTTGGTTTTTTGACATTTTGACTATGGATTCGTGATCGGCGACCAAAGGGACCCCCGTATCTAAAATTTCACATTCATACGTCAATTTTCAAAAAATTCGTCTGCCATTTTGTTTTTTTTTTTGACATTTTGACTATGGATTTGTAATCGGCGTCCACATATACCCCCGCATCTAAAATTTTACATTCATACGTCAATTCTAAAAAAACCCGTCCGTCATTCTATTTTTTTTGACATTTTGAGTTTGGATTTGTGATCGGCGACCTAAGACACCCCCGTATCTAAAATTTCGCATTCATACGTCAATGTTCAAAAAATTCTTCCGCCATTTTGTTTTTTTTGACATTTTGACGTTGGATTTGTCATCGGCGTCCACATATACCCCCGTATCTAAAATTTGACATTCCTACGTCAATTTTCAAAAAACTCTTCCGCCATTTTGGTTTTTTGACATTTTGACTATGGATTCGTGATCGGCGACCAAAGAGACCCCCGTATCTAAAATTTCACATTCATACGTCAATTTTCAAAAAATTCGTCTGCCATTTTGTTTTTTTTTGACATTTTGACTATGGATTTGTAATCGGCGTCCACATATACCCCCGTATCTAAAATTTTACATTCATACGTCAATTCTCAAAAAACCCGTCCGTCATTCTATTTTTTTTGACATTTTGAGTTTGGATTTGTGATCGGCGTCCGAGCACCCCCATATCTAAAATTTCACATTCATACGTCAATTTTAAAAAAATTCTTCCGCCATTTTTTTTTTGACATTTAGATTAGTGATGGGCGACTTCGAAAAGCCCCGAAAACAACATTTTACAAACGCACATCAATTTTCGAGCAACCTTTAACATTTATAATACTTAAAAGAAAACCCAGTCTGTATATAAGAATTTATTTCGAGCGACCGGGACCATCATGTCGAGAAACCGTCGTTTTGTCGTATTAAATGTCCGTAAATATTCATATTTGAAATCAGTCGTATTCGAAAAAAAAAAAGTACTTGTCCCTGCCTAAATTTGAACCCGAGCAATCAGAGTTGCTGTATTGGGAAGCGTTGGCTTTACCATTAGACCACCAAGGTATTTACATAGAACATGTTGTTTTGGGTATTTATATATATGCTTGCGGGCTACACTGGGAGATGATAAATTTTTTAATATTCCCTAGAAAATATATGTACCTACGTGCAATCGTAAAAAGAATATAAAAAATTTATTAATTGCGTCCCCATAATTCATTTAGTGCCTTATGTTTGTCGCAAAACTAAATATATCATGTGTATATATTTGCCACATGAATTTAATCTGACTTTTATATAAATAAAGATGGCCGATATTGGCAAGCATTTTTCTAACATATTCGTCTGCAACCGCACTTTTAATCGCCCGTACCTTTGTATCTGCACCACTTTAAACTGGGAATGTGCAACTAAAGGGTCGTGAAATGTCAGTACTTTAAAATTTTGAATCTTGTTGCGCCCCCGAAAGCTTTAAAATTTGGAATTTCAGGCCTAAAAGTGAAAGTTTGCATACATTTCGAATCACCTGTCACTTTGACGTTTGTCGGGATTTTCAGTATAAAAGGCTCCAGAGGAATTTTTGTTTGCCACGTCCTCCTTATGGGCGAAAAAATTGATGCAGCGTGATTTCCTTCACGTTCTAAAATTTTCAAAAATTCCTTTCGCCGCCTTAATGACCGTTCGAAGCGATAAAAATACGCCTATACAAAGTAGAATTATACACCCGACCACACGAAACTCTGAAATTTCCCCTCAAAAGCCTCAATTCGTCAAACACTCAAAGGTCGTTTTCGCATTTTACCCGCATTTCCCCTCCTCTACTAAATCCGTGAGAGCGGTAAAGGGTCCTGCTCGCTTTTATAGAGTATAACTAGCTCTAACGTCCGCTTACAGCGGATCCTCCGCTTACAACGGGTCCTCCGCTTACAGCGGGTCCTCCGCTTGCAGCGGGTCCTCCGCTTACAGCGGGTCCGTCAATCTCTTTTAGTTGGAATCGCTTTTTTCGCGTCCGCTTATAGCTTTTTCATTGTTTCCTGTAAAAAGCAATCACTGTCATGACGCCTTTTAGAATGTCCGGTTTTATTAACTTTTGACGCACCCCTGTATATACATATATTTCGTGAAGGCAATAGTATAATTTCTTTAAAATTCTTCTTGGACGGCTTTTACACAAACCGGAACACACTCAAGAGCGAGAAAGGTAATTTAATGTTAAACATAAGTCATGTTAAAGTATTCAAAGACAAAAAGACGCAACATTTTCATTAAGACAGTTTACAATACTATTTTGATGTGATAGTGGAAAAGCATTGTCAACCTTTTCGAAGTCTACTGTCGTTAAGAAAAAAGCACAAAATAATAATAAAAGTAAGAAGCTCAAGTTTTAAATTTAAGCCCTATTGAAGCGCCTTTCCTGTAAAAAAAGCTTTTTAGAATGTCCACTTTTATAAACTTTTGAAGCACCCCTGTGTATACATATATTTTGTTAAGCCAATAGGATATTTTATTTAAAATTCTTCTCGAACTGTTTTTGCCATAAATTGGTACACACTCAAGAGCGAGAAAGGTAATTTAATGTTAAACATAAGTCATCTTAAAGTATCCAAAGACACAATGAGCGATCACTGGCATGACGCTTTTTAGAATGTCCAGTTTTATACACCTTTGAAGCACCCCTGTATATACATATATTTTGTGAAGCCAATTGTATATTTTATTTAAAATTCTTCTCGAACTGTTTCTAACACAAACCGGTACACTCTCAAGAGCGAGAAAAGTAATTTAATTTTAAAAATAAGTAATGTTAAGGTATCCAAAAGCACAATGAGATCAAAAAGCCCAACATGTTCATTAAGACAGTTTACAATACTATTTTGATGTGAAAGTGAAAGCCTGTCAACCTTTTCAAAATCCACTATCGTTAATAAAGGAGCACGAAATAATAATAAAAGTAAAGAGCCCAAGTTTTAAATTTAAGCCCTATTGAAGCGCCTTTCCTGTAAAAAGAGGCTTTTTAGAATGTCTACTTTTATAAACTTTTGAAGCACCCCTGTATTTACATATATTTTGTTAAGCCAATAGGATATTTTATTTAAAATTCTTCTCGAACTATTTTTGACATAAACCGGTACACACTCAAGAGCGAGAAAGGTAATTTAATGTTAAACTTAAGTCATGTTAAAGTATCCAAAGACACGATGAGATCAAAAAGCGTAACATTTTTATTAAGACAGTGTACAATACTATTTTGATGTGATAGTCTAAAAGCCTGTCAATCTGTTTGAAATCCACTATCGTTAATAAAGGAGCACAAAATAATAATAAAAGTAAAAAGCCCAAGTATTAAATTGAAGTGCCTGTCCTGTAAAAAGCGATCACTGTCATGACGCTTGTTAGAATGCCCACTTTTATACACCTTTGAAGTACTCCTGTATATTCATTAATTTTGTTAAGCCAATAGGACGTTTTATTTAAAATTCTTCTCGAACTGTTTCTAACACAAACCGGTACACACTCAAGAGCGAGAAAAGTAATTTAATTTTAAACATAAGTCATGTTAAGGTATCCAAAAGCACAATGACATCAAAAAGCCCAACATGTTCATTAAGACAGTTTACAATACTATTTTGATCTGAAAGTGTAAAGCCTGTCAACCTTTTCAAAATCCACTATCGTTAATAAAGGAGCACGAAATAATAATAAAAGTAAAAAGCCTAAGTTTTAAATTTAAGCCCTATTGAAGCGCCTTTCCTGTAAAAAGAGGCTTTTTAGAATGTCTACTTTTATAAACTTTTGAAGCACCCCTGTATTTACATATATTTTGTTAAGCCAATAGGACGTTTTATTTAAAATTCTTCTCGAACTGTTTTTAACACAAACCGGTACACACTCAAGAGCGAGAAAAGTAATTTACGGGAGGGCACCGGGGGTCTGAGTGTTTAATATCAAAAATTAAGTATAGACAAAAAATAAACTCAATATGCTATTTAATTAACTTGTTTGAAAATAAAATCCATCCGCCGTTCCTTACGATCAGCGCAATGATTAATAACTCATTCTTTGAAATTTGGTGTTGATATTAGTAATTGTTTTTCAATGGAACACATTGCTAAGGCACATAGTCTACTTTCCCCATGGTATTTCTAGAAAACGTTTTTATTATCTTCAAAGTAGAAAAACACCGTTCACTTAATTTTTTCTATTTTGCACGCCCCCAGAGATTCGCAAAATAGCAGAAGACAATTAACAAAATCTTTCGCCAACATAGTCTCGACATATTATCAAAAACAAACTTTTATAACAGTTGTACTATTCAACTCTGCTTAACAATTTATATTGTTAATTAGTAAATAAAATGTTAGCATGTGTGCTTTTTATTCTTTGTACAACTTCTATTGCACATATTTGTTACATTAAAGGCTTACATTTTGACATTTAAATATAATTTGGTTCCATTTCTTTTTTGTTACCAACGTCAAAACAACAAAATTAGGGTGCGATAAAGAAATATTTTTGAAACCAAAACGGATGTCGTAAAGTGAACTTTATAGCACCGAATTAGAAAAAAGCATTTTGCACATTACACCCACACAACCAGTCTGATAAACTGTAAGAGCTTCTGTTGATTTCAAATTGTGATCTTCTAGTTTAATCAATAAATCTGGTCTAGGGAGACCTAGATTTTTTAATTCTGTCTTAATATTAGTAACGTAATTCATAGTTGCATTTGCACCGATAGAAATTGCAACATACACTCACCGCTGTAAATTACATACTGGACCGCCACCCGGACCCGGCACCATAGAGTAGTGCCCGCCGCCTATATATTATACGCGCGCTACCTGCGCCAGTTTCATCGCTCGATTTCTAATACAGACGGGGCAGTCGCGCGAGATGCCCCGGAGCCTACGCCAGACTGCGATTTTTAAACGCGCTGAAATGACGGACTGTTACTTTCAAAAACATATTATTTTTCATCAAATAAATCAGAAAAATTACATACAAATTAGGTATTTATAATTAATTTATCTGTTAAAAGAAATTTGTCACGGGGGGGGGGGCAGTGCCCCGTTGCCCTCCCTGCAGCAGCCGCCACTGGTAAAAAGCCAAAGTTTTAAATGTAAACCCTATTGAAGCGCCTTAAGGTATCCAATGGCACAATGAGATAAAAAATCCCAACATTTTTATTAAGACAGTTTACAATACTATTTTGATCCGAAAGTGTAAAATCCTGTCAACCTTTTCGAAATCCACGATCGTTAATAAAAGAGCACAAAACAATAATAAAAGTAGAAAGCCCAAGTTTTAAATGTAAGCCCTATTAAAGCGCCTTTTCTGTAAAAAGCGATCAATCTCATGACACTTTTTAGAATGTCGTTTTATAAACTTTTGAAGCACCCCTGTACATACATAAATTTTGTGAAGCCAATTGTATATTTTATTTAAAATTCTTCTCGAATTGTTTTTTTATACAAACCGGTACACACTCAAGAGCGAGGAAGGTAATAAATATTTTCTAAATTATTGGTATCTCCTAACTCCAAAATTTGAAAATGTCAACCTGAAGAAATTCAAGCAAGGACGTGTAAACGGCAAAAGTTACTTTGGGTCTCATAACATTGCATTTATATACGTTCCTTATATTTTCTATTATTACATATGACCTGTAAAAAAAGTTATTTATTATACAAGGGAAAGAAGTATTAGATTTTAGCTCGAGATAATGACAAAATACCGAGAGCTAAAATCTAATGTTTTTCCCGTGTATAATACACTATTTTTTTCTGTGACAGGAAAAACGACGATTTTATAATGATAAAAAAGACTCGGAAAATCAATCGATGTGACATTTGAAGTTTTAAATTGGTAGGCTGTTGTACTTATAGCAACATTACACCTGCGTTGCTAAGGAAACCTGTAAAGTATTCAAATATTTGTCAATGTAATTTTGTGTTTGGTTTTAAAAATGTGCGAACTTAGGTTGATTTTTAGTTATTTTGATTGGAAGGTGAAAAAGAAATGCAGTTCTTTCTCGGAGACGGTGCTATTGACATACATAAGTAAATGCAACTTTTTGTATAATAAAATATATTAAAATTAAATGTCCGTGTTCTTACATATCCGAAAATAAGCACTAATTTTTTTCCTGGGGAAAAAAATGAGTACTTTTTTTCTCGGCTTATAAAGTGACATTTTGTTACCTGTTAAGAAAGATAAAATGTCAAACTTTTCCAGTCACAGAAAAAAAGTTATAAAAATACATTCGAGTCGTCTTGGCAACGGAGTCGGCAAAAGTACGAACTAAAGACGACGATTCAATACCACTACAAATTTCGATTGGCCGGAACAATTCCAAAATGATAAATTTAAGGTAATTAATCAATATTTCTGGATGTATACCGTCCCATAGTAAAATACTATTACATGAAAGCCAGTTACAAATTAAATATTATAAATAAAGGTATTAAATATTACTTTCCTACACCTATATTTTACATAACATTTGGCTGTATTGTTCGTGACGTGAGATATTAACGTGTCTAGTTCTGCTGTGATTAGAAATCAAGTCACTGATTGACACATTAAAATTAAGACATATTGTAAGTGAGCGTGTAGCATTAGTGATCAAGGTTGGCTGCATGATATATAACGAAATTGTGCGTTTTTAATGACCACGTGCAAATCATTCACCTCCTAATGAATCCCCTTTTCACCATAAATTTAATGTACCTACTTTTTACCTTTTTTACTTTCTTATACGTAGTATAAGGAAGTATTGTGATGATGAAAATTTTCCACCTCGAGATTTTTGCAGATGTCCACGTTTTGAAGTCGCCTGATACCAAAAAAGTGGTTTTTAAAAAATGTCTGTGTGTTTGTGTGTGTCTGTGTGTGTGTGTGTGTGGCTGTGTGTCTGTCTGTGTGTGTGTGACCACGATAGCGGTCAAACCGCTGTAGATATCAATTCCAAATTTTGTATTTACGTGTATAATCTCCCTCTTGAGATGTGATTAGTTTTTCAGTAAAATCGGTAGACCGGAAGTAGCAGTTTACTTCAGCGAAAAAATCGAATTTTGACAATATTTCGTCAACTACTAAGTTTAAACAAATTTATAAAGAATTCATATATACTTAGAATTGAAATTGAAAATAATTTTTTTTAAAAAGTTTTTTGAAATTCCTACTGGAAGTAGGTCTTTTACTCTTATCGAAAATCAGTTTTTTGCGAATATTTTGCAAGTCATGCCTTTTAGACAAGTACGTTACGGGTATAAAAGTATTTAAAACATAATTTTCAATATCTTTTGTATAAAAGAAATTTCAAAATTCAGACCGGAAGTACCACTTTTACTCTTATCGAATAACGATTTTTTGCAAATATGTCGTAAGTTATGCATTCTATATATATTTATCAAGAATACAAAAGTATTTGGAACTGGATTTGCAATATTTTTTGTATATATGAAATTCCAAAATTCGGACCGGAAGTAGCACTTTTACTCTTAGCCAGTAGGACTTTTTTGCTAATATCTAGCAAAGTATGCATTCTATAGAGATTTATTAAGAGAATAGAAGTACTTAGAATAGGATTTTGAATAATTTTTGTATAAAAAAATTCTTAAGATTCTAAAATTTGAAACGCTCATACGTCTAAGAAAGTCGTGTGGTGGGCACACCTCATTTTTTAAAACCAATTTTTAGTTATTTTATCTATAGTCTTTTATATACGTTACAATTAGATTAATATTTATATATGCTCGTACACATGCTACTTTTATATTTTCTAAATTATTGGTATCTCAACTCCAAAATTCGAAAATGTCAACCTGAAGAAATTCAAGCAAGGACGTGTAAACGGCAAAAGTTACTTTGAGTCTCATAAGATTGAATTTATAAACATTCCTTATGTTTTCTATTATTACATATGACCTGTAAAAAAAGTTATTTATTATACAAGGGAAACAAAATACCGAGAGCTAAAATCTAATGTTTTTTCCCGTGTATAATACACTATTTTTTTCTGTGACAGGAAAAACGATGATTTAATAATGATAAAAAAGACTCAGAAAATCAATCGATGTGACATTTGAAGTTTTAAATTGGTAGGCTGTTGTACTTATAATAGCAGCATTACACCTGCGTTGCTAAGGAAACCTGTAAATTATTCAAATATTTGTCAATTTAATTTTGTGTTTGGTTTTAAAAATTTGCGAACTTAAGTTGATTTTTAGTTATTTTGATTGGAAGTTGAAAAAGAAATGCAGTTTTTTCTCGGAGACGGTGCTATTGGCATACATAAGTAAATGCCACTTTTTGTATAATAAAATATATTAAAATTAAATGTCCGTGTTCTTACTTATGTGTACATATCCGGAAAGAAAGTACTCATTTTTTTCCCGGGGAAAAATGAGTACTTTTTTCTCGGCTTTTAAAGTGACATTTTGTTACCTATTAAGAAAAATAAAATGTCAAACTTTTCCCGTCACAGAGAAAAAGTTATAAAAATACATTCGAGTCGTGTTGGCAACGGACTCGGCAAAAGTACGAACTAAAGACGACGATTCAATACCACTACAAATTTCGAATGACCGGAACAATTTCAAAATGAAAAATTTAAGGTAATTAATCAATATTTCTGGATGTATACTGTCCCATAGTAAAATACTATTACATGAAAGCCAGTTACAAATTAAATATTATAAATAAAGGTATTAAATATTACTTTCCTACACCTATATCTTACGTACCATTTGGCATCACTGTTTTAAAATGTTTAAATGACAATTATAACAAACGTCAACAAATAATTATAATATAATTATAACACATGTCAAAACGTGTACAAATATTACTATTTCCTGTATTTTGTAGGTTATATTATATGACAGGTAAAATTTTGCAACATCTAATATTTGACGTCATTTTAATTTAGTGGCGCATGTCGGTTGCGAGAGCGACTCAACTATAGGAACAGTTTGTTGAAAAAGAAAAGCCTTGCATCTGCGGTCATAAACTGTATTATCAATTATATTCTAACAATATAAGATATTGCAATTTCAACTGCCATATTTCAGACAATTTAACTTGCACCAAGTTTCTGTAGGATGAATAAGGCCAGAAACTTTGATTGACAAATCATATCCCAACTGTTTAGTAAAAACTATACGTTTTAACAGGTTCTTTGTCTAAATTTCCTAAATCAAAGAGGGTTGATTGAGAAAACCGTGTTTCCATAATTTTGACTTACAAAATGTTATGTTCTGGAGGAATCGGTGCGATCTTTGTAGTGCCAATTATAATTATTATTTTAAAATTTAACTACACGTTAACGAACACACAATTCATCCAAACCCAATTAAATCAAGAGTACTTTATACAGTGTTTGCATAAGCACCTGCCAGCTTTTGTAGAATTTCTTCAATGTTTTCAATTTCACATATAACTTTTAAATATAGTTTTAATATGTTAATGACATATCAGAGTGAGTCTAAAATATATTCATCTAAAATTAAGTTTTAATAAGGTGCTGTTAAAAGCAATTACAAAGAAGAAAAGAGCAAGCGCAATCATAAATTTTTACAAACACTTAGAATTTTTAGCAACTAAGATAAAGTCCCGGAAATGTAACAGAATTAAATAGCTTCCAAAACACAAATATTTCCGTAGTAAGCTAAAAGTTACACATATTCAATATTATATTTTTATTTTTAAGTATACTGTTAATTTCATGTATAGAAGAAGCAATACAATTACTAAATGACTAATAAAAATAATTATTAATTGAAAATGCATAAGAAAACATAATCGCAGTCAATACTAATAAAAATCCAACTCTTCTAGGTTATGCGCACGTGTAAGTAATCCCAATTACTGTTTAATATTTTATCAGGTTTGGTAAAACACCGGTTAATATATCATCATTTAATAACGTTCTTAATCAATGATTAGCGCTAACCGGTGTTGGTAACACATACTAACCGGTATTTTAATCAATGGTTAGCGCCAACCGGTTTTTGCAAAAACGTACTATCCCGTATTTTATTTAATGAGTACGCTGATCGGCATTTTAATCGGAATTGGGAAAACCGGCCCTTTATTGAACTTAATCAACTAATACAGTGCAATAATATGAATAATTAAAAATACGTCTAAATTTGCCGTTGTAGTTGTTAGCGCGTTTTAATGTTGAAGGTTACATTCAAATATTATGTCAACTTTAAATAAACATGCGCCAATAATTTAAGGACATTAAATTTGAGATATTGCAAAATTTTACCTGTCAAGTATCCTACCTACACATGCCATTTCGAGACTTATAAATACACCTTTTGATATTAATCATAATAACCTTTTGAAGTTTGTCATCCAAGCAACACAAATTTGTCTGCAATTACCGTTTCCCGTAGAACGCGATCACTGTCACGACGCTTTTTAGAAAGTCCGATTTTACAAACTTTTGAACCAGTCCTGTATATTCATAAATTTAGTGATGCCAATCGTATATATTATTTAGAACTTTTCTTTACTTCTTTACACAAACCGTTACACTGAACACTGAAGAGCGAGAAGGATAATTTAATGTTAAACATAAATCATGTTAAAGTTAGCAAGGAAGAATGTGCTCAGATCCAAGTACTTTTCGACGAACCTTTCCGACATATTACATTTGCCATGTTGTTTTTTTTGACATTTTGACTTTGTATTCTTGATCGGCTACCTAAGACACCCCCGTATCTAAAATTTCACATTCGTACGTCAATTTTCAAAAAATCTTCCGCCATTTTGTTTTTTTTTGACATTTTGACTTTGTATTCTTGATCGGCTACCTAAGACACCCCCGTATCTAAAATTTCACATTCGTACGTCAATTTTCAAAAAAACTTCCGCCATTTTTTTTTTTTTGACATTTTGATTTTGGATTCGTGATCGGCGACCTGAGACACCCCCGTATCTAAAATTTCACATTCATACGCCAATTTTCAAAAAAACTTCCGCCATTTTGTTTTTTTTTGACATTTTGACTTTGTATTCTTGATCGGCTACCTAAGACACCCCCGTATCTAAAATTTCACATTCGTACGTCAATTTTCAAAAAATCTTCCGCCATTTTGTTTTTTTTTGACATTTTAACTTTGGATTTGTGATCGGCGTCTGCACACACCCCCGTATCTAAAATTTCGCATTCGTACGTCAATTTTCAAAAAATCTTTCGCCATTTTGTTTTTTTTGACATTTTGACTTTGGATTTGTGATCGGCGTCCGCACACACCCCCGTATCTAAAATTTTGCATTCATACGTCAATTTTCAAAAAACTCTTCGGCCATTTAATTTCCTTTGTCATTTTGACTTTGGATTTGTGATCGGCGTCCGTATACACACCCCCGTATCTAAAATTTCACATTCGTACGTCAATTTAGAATTAGTGACGGGCGACCGTAAAAACTTTCGAGTGCCTAATTTTGCTTTTAATCAGAATAGATAGAAATTGATTTCAGCCAACTCCGCCCACCGTGCACGTTTGCGTAGTCGTTTAAGTAAAATTATTTCGTAGGGGCACATAAATGTCGAAAGCAATCCTCTTCTTTTTCCCCTTTGAGGAAATACGCGTTCCGAAATTATCGTATTTTAATTCAAATCATTATTAATATATTAATCGACAACGCCTGTTTAGATGAAAATATGAAATCAAGCGGGACCGTTACGTATTATGTGGACATGATGAACATTCGCCGGACCGTAATGTATTGACCGGCAGTGCACATGATAATCTGATTTTATTTTTCGCCCGTCCGGAATGCATTGGTATCAGTGCAAATTGAATCGGCCATTTTTCTGACCAAATCCCTCTGAAAACGAACTTGGAATTACTCGTACCTTCGTCTAGGTACCTCTGTAAACTGGGAATGCGCAAGTGAACGTTTCCGAAATGTCACTTGTTTACGTTTCTGAATCTTGTTGTGTCCTCGAAACTTTCAAAATTTGGAATTTCAAGCTTAAAAGTGAAAATGTGAATGCGTATGAGACCGGCTGTCAGTTTGACGTTTGTCGGGATTTTTCATCCATTTCGCTAAACCGTGTCCGTCTGCAGATGATATTTAAAGTGTTCGTACCTTTGTATCTGCACCACTTTAAACTGGGAATATGCAACTAAAGGGTCCTGAAATGTCAGTACTTTAAAATTTTGAATCTTGTTGCGCCCCCGAAAGCTTTAAAATTTGGAATTTCAGGCCTAAAAGTGAAAGTTTGCATACATTTCGAATGGGCTGTCACTTTGACGTTTGTCGGGATTTTCAGTATAAAAGGCTCCAGAGGAATTTTTGTTTCCCACGTCCTCCTTATGGGCGAAAAAATTGATGCAGCGTGATTTCCTTCACGTTCTAAAATTTTCAAAAATTCCTTTCGCCGCCTTAATGACCGTTCGAAGCGATAAAAATACGCCTATACAAAGTAGAATTATACACCCGACCACACGAAACTCTGAAACTTCCCCTCAAAAGCCTCAATTCGTCAAACACTCAAAGGTCGTTTTCGCATTTTACCCGCATTTCCCCTCCTCTACTAAATCCGTGAGAGCGGTAAAGGGTCCTGCTCGCTTTTATAGAGTATAACTAGCTCTAACGTCCGCTTACAGCGGGTCCTCCGCTTACAACGGGTCCTCCGCTTACAGCGGGTCCTCCGCTTACAGCGGGTCCGTCAATCTCTTTTAGTTGGAATCGCTTTTTTCGGGTCCGCTTACAGCTTTTTCAGTGTCCTGTAAAAAGCAATCACTGTCATGACGTCTTTTAGAATGTCCGGTTTTATTAACTTTTGACGCACCCCTGTATATACATATATTTTGTGAAGCCAATAGTATATTTTCTTTAAAATTCTTCTCGGAAGGTTTTTTACACAAACCGGTACACACTCAAGAGCGAGAAAGGTAAATTTATGTTAAACATAAGTCATGTTAATGTATCCAAAGAAACAATGAGCTCAAAGAGCACAACATATTCATCCAGACAGTTTACAATACTATTTTGATGTGATAGTGGAAAAGCATGTCAACCTTTTCGAAGTCTACTGTCGTTAAGAAAAAATCACAAAATAATAATAAAAGTAAGAATCTCAAGTTTTAAATTTAAGCCCTATTGAAGCGCCTTTCCTGTAAAGAACGCTTTTTAGAATGTCTACTTTTATAAACGTTTGAAGCACGCCTGTATATACATATATTTTGTTAAGCCAATAGGATATTTTATTTAAAATTCTTGTCGAATTGTTTTTGAAATAAATCGGTACACACTCAAGAGCGAGAAAGGTAATTTAATGTTAAACATAAGTCATGTTAAAGTATCCAAAGTCACAATGAGATCAAAAAGCGCAACATTTTTATTAAGACAGTGTACAATACTATTTTGATGTGAAAGTGCAAAAGCCTGTCAACCTTTTTGAAATCCACTATCTTTAATAAAGGATCACAAAATAATAATAAAAGTAAAAAGCCTAAGTTTTAAATTGAAGCGCCTTTCCATTAAAAAGTGATCACTGGCATGACGCTTTTTAGAATGTCCAGTTTTATACACCTTTGAAGCACCCGTGTAAATACATATATTTTGTGAAGCCAATTGTATATTTTATTTAAAATTCTTCTCGAACTGTTTTTAACACAAATCGGTACAAACTCAAGAGCACGAAAAGTAATTTAATTTTAAACATAAGTCATGTTAAGGTATCCAAAAGCACAATCAGATCAAAAAGCCCAACATGTTCATTAAGACAATTTACAATACTATTTTGATGTGAAAGTGTAAAGCCTATCAACCTTTTCAAAATCCACGATCGTTAATAAAGGAGCACGAAGTAATTATAAAAGTAAAAAGCCAAAGTTTTAAATTTAAGCCCTATTGAAGCGCCTTTCCTGTAAAAAAAGACTTTTTAGAATGTCCACTTTTATAAACTTTTGAAGCACCCCCGTATATACATAAATTTTGTTAAGCCAATAGGATATTTTATTTAAAATTCTTTTCGAACTGTTTTTGACACAAATCGGTACGCACTCAAGAGCGAGAAAGGTAATTTAATGTTAAAGTATCCAGAGACACAATAAGATCAAAAAGGTCAACATGTTCATTAAGACAGTTTACAATACTATTTTGATGTGAAAGTGTAAAAGTCTGTCAATCTTTTCGAAATCAACTATCGTTAATAAAAGAGCACAAAACATTAATAAAAGTAGAAAGCCCAAGTTTTAAATGTAAGCCAAACCGCTTTCCTGTAAAAGGCGATCACTGGCATCACGCTTTTTAGAATGTCTACTTTTATAAACTTTTGAAACACCCCTGTATATACATATATTTTGTTAAGCCAATAAAATATTTTATTTAAAATTCTTCTCCAACTGTTTTTGACACAAATCGGTACACACTCAAGAGAGAGAAAGGCAATCTGATGTTAAAGTATCCAAAGACACAATAAGATCAAAAAGGTCAACATGTTCATTAAGACAGTTTACAATACTATTTTGATGTGAAAGAGTAAAAGCCTGTCACCGTTTCGAAATCCACTATCGTTAATAAAGGAGCACAAAATAATAATAAAAGTAAAAAGCCCAAGTTTTAAATTGAAGCCCTATTGAAGCACCTTGCCTGTAAAAGGCGATCACTGGCATGACGCTTTTTAGAATGTCCACTTTTATAAACTTTTGGAACACCCCTGTACATAAATAAATTTTGTGAAGTCAGTAGGATATTTTATTTAAAATTCTTCTCGAACTGTTTTTGGCGCAAACTGGTACACACTCAAGAGCGAGTAAGGTAATTTAATGTTAAAGTATCCAAAGACACAATAAGATCAAAAAGGTCAACATGTTCATTAAGACAGTTTTCAATACTCTCTTGATGTGAAAGTGTAAAAGCCCGTCAACCTTTTCGAAATCCACTATCGTTAATCAAGGAGTACAAAATAATAATAAAAGTAAAAAGCCCAAGTTTTAAATTGAAACCCTATTGAAACACCCATGTATAAACATATATTTTGTTAAGCCAATAGGATATTTTATTTAAAATTCTTCTCGAACTGTTTTTGACACAAACCGGTACACACTCAAGAGCGAGAAAGGTAATTTAACGTTAAAGTATCCAAAGACACAATAAGATCAAAAAGATCAACATTTTTATCAAGACTGTTTACAATACTATTTTGATGCGAAAGTGTAAAAGCCTTTCAACCTTTTCGAAGTCCACTATCGTTAATAAAAGAGCACAAAACAATAATAAAAATAGAAAGCTCAAGTTTTAAATGTAAGCGCTATTAAAGCGCCTCTCCTGTAAAAGGCGATAACTGGCATGACGCTTTTTAGAATGCCCACTTTTATAAACTTTTGAGGCACCCCTGTATATACATATATTTTGTTAAGCCAATAGGATATATTATTTAAAATTCTTCTCGAACTGTTTTCGGCACAAACCCGTACACATTCAAGAGCGAGAAAGGTAATTTAATGTTAAAATATCCAAAGACTCAATAAGATCAAAAAGGTCAAGATGTTCATTAAGACAGTTTACAATACTGTTTTGATGTGAAAGTGTAAAAGTCTGTGAACCTTTTCAAAATCCACTATCGTTAATAAAGGAGCACAAAATAATAATAAAAGTAAAAAGCCCAAGTTTTAAATTGAAGCCATGGAGCCCTATTGAAGCTCATTTTCTGTAAAAAGCGATCAATCTGATGACGCTTTTTAGAATGTCCAATTTTATAAACTTTTGAAGTACCCGTGTACACACATAAATTTTGTGAAACCAATTGTATATTTTATTTAAAATTCTTCTCGAATTGTTTTCTATACAAACCGCTACACACTCAAGAGCGAGAAAGCTAATTTAATGTTAAACATAAGTCATGTTAAAGTATCCAAAGACACAATGAGCTCTAAAAACGCAACATTTGTATTAAGACAGCTTACAATACTATTTTGATGTGAAAGTGTAAAAGCCTGACAACCTTTTCGAAATCCACTATCGTTAATAAAAGAGCACAAAATAATAATAAATATAAAAAGCCAAAGTTTTAAATTGAAGCCCTATTGAAGCGCCTTTCCTGTAAAAGGCGATCACTGGCATGACGCTTTTTAGAATACCCACTTTTATAAAGTTTTGAAACATCCCTGTATATACATATATTTTGTTAAGCCAATAGGATATTTTATTTAAAATTCTCCTCGAACTGTTTTTGACACAAACCGGTACACACTTAAGATCGAGAAAGGTAATTTAATGTTAAAGTATACAACGACACAATAAGATCAAAAAGCATAACATTTTTATTAAGATAGTTTACAATACTGTTTTGATCCGAAAGAGTAAAAGCCTGTCAACCTTTTAGAAATCCACTATCGTTAATAAAAGAGCACAAATTAATAAAAGTAGAAAGCCCAAGTTTTTAATTTGAAGCCCAATTGAAGCGCCTTTCCTGGAAAAAGGGATGACTGGCATGACGATTTTTAGAATGTCCACTTTTATAAACTTTTGAAGCACGGCTGTACATAGATAAATTTTGTGAAGCCAATTGTATGTTTTATTTAAAATTTTTCACACTCAAGAGCGAGAAAGATAATTTAATATTAAATATAAGAAAGATGTTAAAGTATCCGAAAAAACAATATGCTCAATAAGCGCATCATTTTCATTGAGACAATCGGGATAATACGCTTTTGAAATAACAGTAGAAACATTTAGTATATTAACAAAAGTATGTCAATTGCTCAGAAACAATTTAAAATAGGCACGCACAATATTAATAAAAAATAACCTAAAAATCAGTTTGACACTGAGATATTTTTCACCTCAATTATTTGAAGTGGAACAGCGCTTTCATTATGAAATTTTGGTCAGCAGATTTGAAATATTCGTCTGTCACATAATCAAAATTAGTTCGCAAGTCAATTAAAAATGATGAACTTCAAACATACAGCTCACAAATATATAAATGATTAGTTTTAATAAGATGCTGTTAAAAGCAATTACAAAGAAGAAAAGACCAAGCGCAGGCATAAATTTTCACAAATATTTAGGATATTTAGTAACTGAGATAAAGTCCCAGAAATGTAACAGAATTAAAAAGCTTCCAAAACACAAATATTTCCCTAGTAAGCTAAAAGTTACACATATTCAATATTATATTTTATTTTTAATTATACTGTTAATTTCATGTATAGAAGAAGCAATACAATTACTAAAACACTAATAAAAATAATTATTAATTACAAATGGATAAGAAAACATAATCGCAGTCAATACTAATAAAAATCCAAATATCCTAGGTTATGCGCACGTGTAAGTAATCCCAATTACTGTTTAATATTTTATCAGGTTTGGTAAAACAGCGGTTAAAATATCTTCATTTAATAACGTTCTTAATCAATGATTAGCGCTAACCGGTGTTGGAAAAACATACCAACCGGTATTTTAATCAATGATTAGCGCCAACCGGTTTTTGCAAAAACGTGCTATTACGTATTTTATCTAATGAATACGCTCATCGGCATTTTAATCGGAATTGGGAAAACCGGCCCTTTATTGAACTGAATCAACTAATACAGTGCAATAATATGAATAATTAAAAATACGTCTAAGTTTGCCGTTGTAGTTGTTAGGGCGTTTTAATGTTGAAGGTTACATTCAAATATTATGTCAACTTTAAATAAACATGCGCCAATAATTTAAGGACATTAAATTTGAGATATTGCAAAATTTTACCTGTCAAGTATCCTACCTACACATGCCATTTCGAGACTTATAAATACACCTTTTGACATAAATCATAATAACCTTTTCAAGTTTGTCATCCAAGCAACACAAATTTGTCTGCAATTACCGTTTCCCGTAGAACGCGATCACTGCCATGAGGCTTTTTAGAAAGGCCGATTTTATTAACTTTTGAACCACTCCTGTATATACATAAATTTTGTGATGCCAATCGTATATATTATTTAGAACTTTTCTTGACTTCTTTACACAAACCGTTACAGTCAACACTGAAGAGCGAGAAGGATAATTTAATGTTAAACATAAATCATGTTAAAGTTACCAAGGAAGAATGTGCTCAGATCTAAGCACTTTTCGACGAACTTTTCCGCCATATTACATCTGCCGTGTTGTTTTTTTTGACATTTTGACTTTGGATTCGTGATCGGCGACATGAGACACTACCTTATCTAAAATTTCACATTCGTACATCAATTATCAAAAAAACTTCCGCCATTTTCTTTTTTTTGACATTTTGACTTTGTATTCGTGATCAGCGACCTGAGACACCCCCGTATCTAAAATTTCACATTCGTACGTCAATTTTCAAAAAACTTCCGCCATTTCGTTTTTTTTTTGACATTTTGACTTTGGATTCGTGATCGGCGACCTAAAACACCCCCGTATCTAAAATTTCACATTCATACGTCAATTTTCAAAAAAGTTTCCGCCATTTTGTTTTTTTTTGACATTTTGACTTTGGATTCGTGAACGGCGACCTGAGACACCCCCGTATCTAAAATTTCACATTCATACGTCAATTTTCAAAAATTCGTCCGCCATTTTGTTTTTTTTTTTGACATTTTGACTTTGGATTCGTGATCGGCGACCTGAGACACCCCCGTATCTAAAATTTCACATTCATACGTTAATTTTCAAAAAAACTTCGGCCATTTTGTTTTTTTTTGACATTTTGACTTTGGATGCGTAATCGGTAACCTGAGACACCCCCGTATCTAAAATTTCACATTTATACGCCAATTTTCAAAAAAACTTCCGCCATTTTGTTTTTTTTTGACATTTTGACTTTGGATTCTTGATCGGCTACCTAAGACACCCCCGTATCTAAAATTTCACATTCGTACTTCAATTTTCAAAAAATCTTCCGCCATTTTGTTTTTTTTTGACATTTTGACTTTGGATTTGTGATCGGCGTCCACACACACCCCTGTATCTAAAATTTCGCATTCGTACGTCAATTTTCAAAAATCTTCCGCCATTTTGTTTTTTTTTGACATTTTGACTTTGGATTTGTGATCAGCGTCCGCACACACCCCCGTATCTAAAATTTTGCATTCATACGTCAATTTTCAAAAAACTCTTCGGCCATTTAATTTCCTTTGTCATTTTGACTTTGGATTTGTGATCGGCGTCCGTATACACACCCCCGTATCTAAAATTTCACATTCGTAAGTCAATTTAGAATTAGTGACGGGCGACCGTAAAAACTTTCGAGTGCCTAATTTTGCTTTTAATCAGAATAGATAGAAATTGATTTCAGCCAACTCCGCCCACCGTGCACGTTTGCGTAGTCGTTTAAGTAAAATTATTTCGTAGGGGCACATAAATGTCGAAAGCAATCCTCTTCTTTTTCCCCTTTGAGGAAATACGCGTTCCGAAATTATCGTATTTTAATTCAAATCATTATTAATATATTAATCGACAACGCCTGTTTAGATGAAAATATGAAATCAAGCGGGACCGTTACGTATTATGTGGACATGATGAACATTCGCCGGACCGTAATGTATTGACCGGCAGTGCACATGATAATCTGATTTTATTTTTCGCCCGTCCGGAATGCATTGGTATCAGTGCAAATTGAATCGGCCATTTTTCTGACCAAATCCCTCTGAAAACGAACTTGGAATTACTCGTACCTTCGTCTAGGTACCTCTGTAAACTGGGAATGCGCAAGTGAACGTTTCCGAAATGTCACTTGTTTACGTTTCTGAATCTTGTTGTGTCCTCGAAACTTTCAAAATTTGGAATTTCAAGCTTAAAAGTGAAAATGTGAATGCGTATGAGACCGGCTGTCAGTTTGACGTTTGTCGGGATTTTTCATCCATTTCGCTAAACCGTGCCCGTCTGCAGATGATATTTAAAGTGTTCGTACCTTTGTATCTGCACCACTTTAAACTGGGAATATGCAACTAAAGGGTCCTGAAATGTCAGTACTTTAAAATTTTGAATCTTGTTGCGCCCCCGAAAGCTTTAAAATTTGGAATTTCAGGCCTAAAAGTGAAAGTTTGCATACATTTCGAATGGGCTGTCACTTTGACGTTTGTCGGGATTTTCAGTATAAAAGGCTCCAGAGCAATTTTTGTTTCCCACGTCCTCCTTATGGGCGAAAAAATTGATGCAGCGCTTTTCTCTACAAGTGCTAAAATTTTCAAAAATTCCTTTCGCCGCCTTAATGACCGTTCGAAGCGATAAAAATACGCCTATACAAAGTAGAATTGTACACCCGACCACACGAAACTCTGAAATTTCCCCTCAAAAGCGTCAATTCGTCAAACACTCAAAGGTCGTTTTCGCATTTTACCCGCATTTCCCCTCCTCTACTAAATCCGTGAGAGCGGTAAAGGGTCCTGTGCGCTTTTAGTATATATAACTAGCTCTAACGTCCGCTTACAGCGGGTCCTCCGCTTACAACCGGTCCTCCGCTTACAGCGGGTCCTCCGCTTACAGCGGGTCCGTCAATCTCTTTTAGTTGGAATCGCTTTTTTCGCGTCCGTTTACAGCTTTTTCATAGTTCCCTGTAAAAAGCAATCACTGTCATGACGCCTTTTAGAATGTCCGACTTTATTAACTTTTGACGCACCCCTGTATATAAATATATTTCGTGAAGCCAATAGTATATTTTTTTTAAAATTCTTCTCGAACGGTTTTTTACACAACCGGTACACACTCAAACGCGAGAAAGGTAAATTAAAGTTAAACGTAAGTCATGTTAATGTATCCAAAAAACAATGAGCTCAAAGAGCACAAGATTTTCATCGAGACAGTTTACAATACTATTTTGATGTGATAGTGGAAAAGCATGTCAACCTTTTCGAAGTCTACTGTCGTTAAGAAAAAAGCACAAAATGATAATAAAAGTAAGAAGCCCAAGTTTTAAATTTAAGCCCTATTGAAGCGCCTTTCCTGTAAAAAACACTTTTTAAAATGTCCACTTTTATAAACTTTTGAAGCACCCCTGTATATATATATATATATTGTTAAGTCAATAGGATATTTTATTTAAAATTCTTCTCGAACTGCTTTTGACATAAACCGGTACACACTCAATAGCGAGAAAAGAAATTGAATGTTAAACATAAGTCATGTTAAAGTATCCAAAGGGAGAATGAGCTCAAAAAACGCAACATTTTTATTAAGATAGTTTACAATACTATTTTGATGTGAAAGTGTAAAACCCTGTCAACCTTTTCGAAATCCACTATCGTTAATAAAGGAGCACAAAATAATAATAAAAGTAAAAAGCCCAAGTTTTAAATTGAAGCGCCTTTCCATTAAAAAGTGATCACTGGCATGACGCTTTTTAGAATGTCCAGTTTTATACACCTTTGAAGCACCCCTGTATATACATATATTTTGTGAAGCCAATTGTATATTTTATTTAAAATTCTTCTCGAACTGTTTTTAACACAAACCGGTACACACTCAAGAGCGAGATAGATAATTTAATTTTAAACATAAGTCATGTTAAGGTATCCAAAAGCACAATGAGTTCAAAAAGCCCAACATGTTCATTAAGATAATTTACAATACTATTTTGATGTGAAATTGTAAAGCCTGTCAACCTTTTCAAAATCCACGATCGTTAATAAAGGAGCACAAAGTAATAATAAAAGTAAAAAACCAAAGTTTTAAATTTAAGCCCTATTGAAGCGCCTTTCCTGTAAAAAAAGACTTTTTAGAATGTCCACTTTTATAAACTTTTGAAGCACCCCCGTATATACATATATTTTGTTAAGCCAATAGGATATTTTATTTAAAATTCTTTTCGAACTGTTTTTGACATAAACCGGTACGCACTCAAGAGCGAGAAAGGTAATTTAATGTTAAAGTATCCAGAGACACAATAAGATCAAAAAGGTCAATATGTTTATTAAGACAGTTTACAATACTATTTTGATGTGAAAGTGTAAAAGTCTGTCAATCTTTTCGAAATCAACTATCGTTAATAAAAGAGCACAAGACATTAATAAAAGTAGAAAGCCCAAGTTTTAAATGTAAGCCAAAGCGCCTTCCTGTAAAAGGCGATCACTGGCATCACGCTTTTTAGAATGTCTACTTTTATAAACTTTTGAAACACCCCTGTATATACATATATTTTGTTAAGCCAATAGAATATTTTATTTAAAATTCTTCTCGAACTGTTCTTGACACAAATCGGTACACACTCAAGAGAGAGAAAGGTAATCTAATGTTAAAGTATCCAAAGACACAATAAGATCAAAAAGGTCAACATGTTCATTAAGACAGTTTACAATACTATTTTGATGTGAAAGTGTAAAAGCCTGTCAACCTTTTCGAAATCCACTATCGTTAATAAAGGAGCACAAAATAATAATAAAAGTAAAAAGCCCAAATTTTAAATTGAAGCCCTATTGAAGCGCCTTGCCTGTAAAAGGCGATCACTGGCATGACGCTTTTCAGAATGTCCACTTTTATAAACTTTTGAAACACCCCTGTACATAAATAAATTTTGTGAAACCAATAGGATATTTTATTTAAAATTCTTCTCGAACTGTTTTTGGCGCAAACCGGTACACACTCAAGAGCGAGTAAGGTAATTTAATGTTAAAGTATCCAAAGACACAATAAGATCAAAAAGGTCAACATGTTCATTAAGACAGTTTTCAATACTCTTTTGATGTGAAAGTGTAAAAGCCCGTCAACCTTTTCGAAATCCACTATCGTTAATCAAGGAGTACAAAATAATAATAAAAGTAAAAAGCCCAAGTTTTAAATTGAAACCCTATTGAAACACCCCTGTATAAACATATATTTTGTTAAGCCAATAGGATATTTTTTTAAAATTCTCCTCAAACTGTTTTTAACACAAACCGGTACACACTTAAGATCGAGAAAGGTAATTTAATGTTAAAGTATACAACGACACAATAAGATCAAAAAGCGTAACATTTTTATTAAGATAGTTTACAATACTGTTTTGATCCGAAAGTGTAAAAGCCTGTCAACCTTTTAGAAATCCACTATCGTTAATAAAAGAACACAAATTAACAAAAGTAGAAAGCCCAAGTTTTAAATTTGAAGCCCAATTGAAGCGCCTTTCCTGGAAAAAGCGATCACTGGCATGACGATTTTTAGAATGTCCACTTTTATAAACTTTTGAAGCACGGCTGTACATAGATAAATTTTGTGAAGCCAATTGTATATTGCTTTTTACACAAACCGGTACACACTCAAGAGCGAGAAAGGTAGTTTAATGTTAAAGTATCTAAAGACAATAAAATCAAAAAGCGCAACATTTTTATTAAGACAATTTACAAGACTATTGTGATGCGAAAGTGTAAAAGCTGTTCAACCTTTTCGAAATCCACTATCGTCAATGAAAGAGCACAAAATAATAATAAACGTAGAAAGCCCAAGTTTTAAATCTAAAGCCCTATTGAAGCGCCTTTCCTGTAAAAAGCGATCACTGGCATGACGCTTTTTAGAATGTCCACTTTAATAAACTTTTGAAGCACCTCTGTACATACATAAATTTTGTGAAGCCAATTGTATATTTTATTTAAAAATTTTCACACTCAAGAGCGAGAAAGATAATTTAGTATTAAATATAAGAATGATGTTAAAGTATCCGAAGAAACAATATGCTCAATAAGCGCGTCATTTTCATTGAGACAATCGGAATAATACGCTCTTGAAATAACAGGAGAAACATTTAGTATATTAACAAAAAGTATGTCAATTGCTCAGAAACAATTTAAAATAGGCACGCACAATATTAATAAAAAATAACCTAAAAATCAGTTTGACACAGATATTTTTCACCTCAATTATTTGAAGTGGAACAGCGCTTTCATTATGAAATTTTGGTCAGCAGATTTGAAATATTCGTCTGTCACATACTCAAAATTAGTTCGCAGGTCAATTAAAAATGATGAACTTCAAACATACAGCTCGCAAACATATAAATGATTAGTTTTAATAAGATGCTGTTAAAAGCAATTACAAAGAAGAAAAGACCAAGCGCAGGCATACATTTTCACAAATATTTAGATTTTTTAGCAACTGAGATAAAGTCCCAGAAATGTAACAGAATTAACAAGCTTCCAAAACACAAATATTTCCCTAGTAAGCTAAAAGTTACACATATTCAATATTATATTTTATTTTTAATTATACTGTTAATTTCATGTATAGAAGAAGCAATACAATTACTAAAACACTAATAAAAATAATTATTAATTACAAATGGATAAGAAAACATAATTGCAGTCAATACTAATAAAAATCCAAATCTCATAGGTTACGCGCATGTGTAAGTAATCGTAATTACTGTTTAATATTTTATCAGGTTTGGTAAAACAGCGGTTAAAATATCTTCATTTAATAACGTTCTTAATCAATGATTAGCGCTAACCGGTGTTGGAAAAACATACCAACCGGTATTTTAATCAATGATTAGCGCCAACCGGTTTTTGCAAAAACGTACTATCACGTATTGTATCTAATGAATACTCTCATCGGCATTTTAATCGGAATTGGGAAAACCGGCCCTTTATTGAACTTAATCAACTAATACAGTTCAATAATATGAATAATTAAAAATACGTCTAAATTTGCCGTTGTAGTTGTTAGGGCGTTTTAATGTTGAAGGTTACATTTAAATATTATGTCAACTTTAAATAAATATGCGCCAATAATTTAAGGACATTAAATTTGAGATATTGCAAAATTTTACCTGTCAAGTATCCTACCTACACATGCAATTTCGAGACTTATAAATATACCTTTTGACATAAATCATAATAACCTTTTGAAGTTTGTCATCCATGCAACACAAATTTGTCTGCAATTACCGTTTCCCGTAGAATGCGATCACTGTCATGACGCTTTTTAGAAAGGCCGATTTCATAAACTTTTGAACCACTCCTGTATATACATAAATTTTGTGATGCCAATCGTATATATTATTTAGAACTATTCTTTACTTCTTTACACAAACCGTTACACTGAACACTGAAGAGCGAGAAGGATAATTTAATGTTAAACATAAATCATATTAAAGTTACCAAGGAAGAATGTGCTCAGATCCAAGCACTTTTCGACGAACCTTTCCGCCATATTACATTCGCCATGTTTTTTTTTTGGACATTTTGACTTTGGATTCGTGATCGGCAACCTGAGACACCCCCGTATCTAAAATTTCACATTAATACGTCAATTTTTCAATAAACTTCGGCCATTTTGTTTTTTTTGACATTTCGACTTTGGATTCGTGATCGGCGACCTAAAACATCCCCGTATCTAAAATTTCACATTCATACGTCAATTTTCAAAAAAACTTCCGCCATTTTGTTTTTTTTTGACATTTTGACTTTGGATTCGTGATCGGCGACCTGAGACACCCCCGTATCTAAAATTTCACATTCATACGCCAATTTTCAAAAAATCTTCCGCCATTTTGTTTTTTTTTTGACATTTTGACTTTGTATTCGTAATCGGCGACCTGAGACACCCCCGTATCTAAAATTTCACATTCATACGCCAATTTTCAAAAAAACTTCCGCCATTTTGTTTTTTTTTGACATTTTGACTTTTGATTCGTGATCGGCGACCTGAGACACCCCCGTATCTAAAATTTCACATTCATACGTCAATTTTCAAAAAAACTTCCGCCATTTTGTTTTTTTTTGACATTTTGACTTTGGATTTGTGATCGGCATCCGCACACAGCGCCGTATCTAAAATTTCATATTCATACGTCAATTTTCAATAAAATTCCGCCATTTTCTTTTTTGTTTGACATTTTGACTTTGGATTCGAGATCGGCGTTCGCACACACCCCCGTATATAAAATTTGACATTCGTAAGTCAATTTTCAAAAAATCTTCCTCCATTTTGTTTTTTTTGACATTTTGACTATGGATTGGTGATCGGCGTCCGCAGACATACCCGTATCTAAAATTTCGCATTCATACGTCAATTTTCAAAAAATCTTCGGCCATTTTTTTTGTTTTTGACATTTTGACTTTGGATTTGTGATCGGCGACATAAGACACCCCCGTATCTGAAATTTCACATTCGTACGTCAATTTAGAATTAGTGACGGGCGACCGTAAAAACTCCCAGTTTTACTTTTAATCAGAATAGAGAGAAATTGATTTCAGCCAACTCCGCCCACCGTGCACGTTTGCGTAATCGTTAACATAAAATTATTTCGTAGGGGCACATAAATGTCGAAAGCAATCCTCCTCCTTTTCCCCTTTGAGGAAGTACGCGTTTTGAAATTATCGTATTTTAATTCAAATCATTATTAAAATATTACTCGACAACACCTGTATAGATGAAAATATTAAATCTAGCGGGACCGTTACGTATTATGTGGACATGCCGAACGTTCGCCGGACCGTAATGTATTGACCGGCAGTGCACATGATAATCTGATTTTATTTTTCGCCCGTCCGGAATGCATTGGTATCAGTGCAGATTCAATCGGCCATTTTTCTGACCAAATACCTCTGCAAGCGGACTTGGAATTACTCGTACCTTCGTCTAGGTACCTCTGTAAACTGGGAATGCGCAAGTGAACGTTTCCGAAATGTCACTTCTTTACGTTTCTGAATCTTTTTGTGTCGTCGAAACTTTCAAAATTTGGAATTTCAAGCTTAAAAGTGAAAATGTGAATGCGTATGAAACCGGCTGTCAGTTTGACGTTTGCCGGGATTTTTCATCCATTTCGCTAAACCGTATCCGTCTGCAGACGATCTTTAAAGTGTTCGTACCTTTGTATCTGCACCACTTTAAACTGGGAATATGCAACTAAAGGGTCCTGAAATGTCAGTACTTTAAAATTTTGAATCTTGTTGCGCCCCCGAAAGCTTTAAAATTTGGAATTTCAGGCCTAAAAGTGAAAGTTTGCATACATTGCGAATCTCCTGTCACTTTGACGTTTGTCGGGATTTTCAGTATAAAAGGCTCCAGAGGAATTTTTGTTTGCCACGTCCTCCTTATGGGCGAAAAAATTGATGCAGCGTGATTTTCTTCACGTTCTAAATTTTTCAAAAATTCCTTTCGCCGCCTTAATGACCGTTCGAAGCGATAAAAATACGCCTATACAAAGTAGAATTATACACCCTAGCACATGAAACTCTGAAATTTCCCCTCAAAAGCCTCAATTCGTCAAACACTCAAAGGTCGTTTTCGCATTTTACCCGCATTTCCCCTCCTCTACTAAATCCGTGAGAGCGGTAAAGGGTCCTGCTCGCTTTTAGTATATATAATATCTGCTTTCTGAATTTACGTTGTTGTCTATTTAGATGATTAATAATTTAAAGTATCACAATATTTTCATGTAAGTATTAACATTTCATGTCGAGCAATGCGATGAGAGAGGTTCATAATAATTTCAAAAGAAGGGAACTACATGCTGCAGGAAGTGCAGTTGGGTTTTGAATTATTAAGTATACATATCTGTATACATATACATGTATCGCAATGACTAAATCAATATGATCCGAGTACTAAACATATACGTAGTACTTATACGTCATGTGAAACGCGGTCATCTTAATAATGTATATTTAAAGTAGCACTGACATTTTCAAATTCCACACTGCAATATAAATTATTTTAAGAGTCACTGAACTGAGTACCAGTTGTAACTGCTTATTATCCAATTTTTACCTATGCCTTCCACCCAACGTTACCTAACAATTTAACGAGCACGCTAATCGCCATGTGAATACCTTAATCACCACTGAAAGAAGAACCAGATAAATTTTAATTGTATTTAATATTAGAATGTATTAAAGTGGCAGTGTTTGTTATTACGTAAGAAGCGAGGTATATACAAGTAGCGCCACAGTGAGAGTTTCGGGGCACTTCAATACTAAATTTACACGTTATCAAAGCAGTTCTTTCCCTTTGGATAATTGCCTTACATAAACTTTAATAACTATAACTTAAAAGGAATAATTATGGATTTGTGGATGAATGTTCCGTATTACTTTTAATTAAATTTTCAACTAAGGTATTATAGAAACGACGAAGATGCTTTTGATGGGAATTATTATCCTCAAGTAATGATTACGTAATACGCGAAGTTGGTAAAAGTAAATTGAAGATGTTTCAAACTATATTTTCTGATCCTCTTATTGTATTGTTCTTATCGGTGCATCCTTAGAAGGTAATAATAGTAGTAAAAATAATAATACTCGTTATTTCTTAGACTAACTACTTATTTCCTTATGGACGTGCGATAGAATTTGAAATGAGTTTCGTTGGCAGCGAGTATTTTTTTATATCATGTTATCATTTGTATTTCTTCAAATGATAAATAAACCGGTAACTAGAATTGTGTTCTACATATGAGGAATATCAACAGAAAATTCAATCCGCAGCTTGCTTGTCATCTACAGGTGTAACTCCATTTTTATTATTCCTTATGTGTTTTATTTATTCTACATTTGGTTTCTCTACGTCAATCTGATGTTCATCTGCTTCTTTAATATATGTTCAGGACGATAAATAATATTGTATAAGAAAGACAGTTGTTTTATACATTTATGTATAATACGTTAAGTTCAAATATTGTTAACTCACACTGTATATGTATACCGATAGGTCCAGCTCGGAACGGGCCATAGTCAACAATGAGTGGCAACACCGAAACCCCCACTGAAACCCCTCTAACCGCAGCAGCTTCAATTGCAGCACATTGCAGTTAAGAATTTAGTAAGACTTAAACCGCGCAAGGATACAGTCGTTTGCATATTCGTTCTGTATACGTAATTTGCCCATTTGTTTCAGACATAATAAGGTCCAATTTATTATTATTATTGTATTCTTAGCTGCTAGGGAAAAGTAATTTTAAGTAATAAAAAAACAATAACGTTTTCTAAAAGATAAAAGTAAAAAAATCAATAATTCTGCAAAATAAATTCAAATTTTAAGAAAGTCACTCAAAATAGGATTCGAAAATACCGCCCTCTCTTGCCAAACAATAGCCGAGCCTATTGTAAAACTCCCGCCTCACTCCCTCGAGATTTCTAGGGGTTATTGTCTCGAAAAGGCGAAACAGTTTAACTTGTAACTGTTGCAAGTTCGGGATTGTTAGAAGACCGTAAAGATTTTCTTTGACATAACCCCACAGAAAAAAATCGCAGGGATTGAGGTCGGGTGATCGAGGTGGCCATATTATCGTACCCCTCCCGGAAATAACACGATTAGGAAAAGTGTTTTCTAAAAACTCTCTTACTAATCTGCTGTTATGCGCGGTACAACCGTCTTGCATAAACCAAATTGCATCAAAATCGATGTTTACTTGACGGACAGCAGGAATAATTCGTGTTCGCAGCAAATCTAAATATTTTACTGCATTCAAATTGTCGTCGATAACAAATGGCCCTATAATGTTATCACCCAAGATACCCGCCCAAACGTTAAGTTTTTCGGGGTAATGAGTTTTAACATTACGAGTTAGATGTTTATTTTCTCGAGACCAATATTGCACGACTGAGGGATTATGCTTCCCATGACGTGGAAAAGAAGACTCGTCGGTAAACAGAATATTTTTTATAAAATATTCGTCCCTGTTAGCCTTTTCCATCACGGACTCACAAAACTCCAATCTTGCAAAATTGTCCTCGGGAAAAATCTCCTGGCACTTTCGAACTTTGTAACTTTTATATTTGTTGTGTTTTAGAATCCGCTTTACTGTACTTTTACTAACACCGGTTTCGTCTGCAATTTGCCGTGTACACTTAAGGTCGCCCATTTCAACTAACGAACAAACTCTCACGTCTCTCTCCTCCCGATCGGCAGGTATTAGAGGGATATGAAGCTGTTCGTCAATTTGTTGGCATTTGCGGCAATTTCCGACTACACAGCCATATTTCCTAAACGCATTTACGATCCTTTCAATCGTCGAATGCGAAGGAATAGGCCGATTTACGTACTCTACAGCAAATAAATCAGCGGTTGTTCGACTGCAAGCGGAGTGGTATCGTACACACGTTGCCACATAGCATTACGTTCCATACGTATATTGTTGCCTATGTATGGCCCGTCGCGGGCTGGACCTATCGGTATATATTCTAAAATTACAAGTTTAGACAGAAAAAACCCAGATTTCTGTTCTATTGTGAAGAAATGTATGTAAATATCTAATTTATTGCCAATCATTATAAGGTACAATAGTTGGGGTCTCTTTCGACGCGACCGCCATAAAATAATTAGAGCCATATATTTTATTACTTGCTATTTGCGTTCCACTCGAATATTATACTGTAATTTCCAACCCCATGTGTTTAGTCATTTTTCTTGGTAAATAATTTCCCCTCCTATTCATGAAAAGAAAGTATTGTGACTGGGAGAAGAGAAGAATCTTTGATAAAATAACGATACAATATTAAGTTGTAAACAAACGTCCACACGAAGCAGTTGTGTTAGGCTTTAACAATTCACATTTAAGCAAGTTCGACACAAACATACAAATAAAGCAGTTGTGTTAGGCTTCAACAATTTGCATGTTAAATATTTAAACAATAAGCATTTATATTCCTTCAAAAAAGGAGGAATCAACAATATACTTTTCTTCATTACCGTTAGTAGATCTTTACGGTATCTTTCTGTTCTTGTTTTTGATACTCATTATTGTTTTCTTTACTGGTATTTTTTGTTCTTTTATGAATTGATAAATCTTTCATGATTTATATTTTTTATTTTTTATTTCTATTTTCTCTACCTTTCTTTCTAACCACGATTGCTTCACTCCTTTTATCGTTTTGTTCCTTTCTCTTTTTTTTGGTCATATTTCGTTTTATCTTCTTGCTTATTGTTTTGTAGCTTTTTTCTTCTTAAGTTTGTTTTCCCCTTTCGGTACCGTTTTTGTGTTGTTCGTATTTGTGACTTAGCCGTTTCAATAAAGGCATCTCTTAATCTTTTCCCTGTTTCATTTTTGCCTCTTTCTATTTCCATCTCTATAGCACTCATATTCCTTTTCAAATTTTCAATATTCTCTTTTTGCCTTTTTTTTGCTTACCTGATTCTATTAATTTTTGTTGTTATTGTAGCTATAACCATAAAATGATAAGAGTCAGTATTGGCATTTCTGCAGGTTCTCACATCTAAAACAGTTGTGACGCCTCTCGCTAATGTTATTGTGTCTTTTTTTTTTGGGCATCTTTTCAATGAATTCCTCTATTTACTTATAAAATGTATGTTTCTCTTTTTGTTTGGACGTCTTTGTTGGCGCATATGCATCTATTATTTACATCAAGGGTGTGTTAGTCTTAAAGTCTTAAATATGCTAATCGTCCACTGATTGGTTTGTATTCTATAATTCTACTACTCATTTTCTCTGCAATTATGAAAGCTAATCTATTTATCTTATTTTTATTACAATCTTCCTGTAGCCCAATGTTGTTTTATTTCTCTTCATTTCTTAGTCGTCTCACATTCTTTTGGAGCCTTTTTTTCTTATTGGTTTATCTTTGTCTATACAAATCTCTTTTCCTTTCAGACATCGCCCTCTCCTCGTCAATTTTTTTTCTCGTTCCAATTATGCGTGCTTGCCAATATTATCTCGTTTCTCATTTCATACGTGTTCGTGATCTATGTCTGTATTCGGAGTTTTTCCTGTAAGTTCTCTATTTGTTTTGGTATTTCCATTCTTTTTGTGTTCCAATTTTTTATAATAATGTTATTTCACCTTTAAACGGTAAACTAGATTGTATTATGCTATGTTAAGAAATATGCTAGAGTCTTTTTCAACTTTGTATATATGCCCCGAAGTCTATTCTACTATGTGTTCCCCCTTGGTCCCCTAACTGTTATTCTAAACCTTTCCTGTTTTGACATACATGAAAAGGTGTGGATCAATTTCCATTTCTGTATAAACTCTCTGTACATTTTCGCGTAAGTCATCATACAACTTCCACCAGATTTCATCGAAGAGGTATCCTGTGTAGTGTTAGATGAGGCTATTAAAATAAACAGCACCGACGAGTCCATACCCTTTATTGCCGACTAAGGGTGACTTACAAATAGTGAGCAGCACAAATTTCTGAAGAGTTTTGATAGAACTCTTGGAGTTCTAGTGAGAACTTCAATCAGAACTGTTATAATTTTTTTGTTAATAACAACTTAGATGAGCTTTATTTCTTTCAATATCTAATGAATAATTATCCATACAGAGAAATGTAAAAAAGAATTTTTGATAGAACTCTTGAAGTTCTAACAAGATTTCGAAACTTCGCTAAATTTCGGATAAATTATTAACTCTACAAAAAAAACTATTTTATTTATTCTTATTGTACTTAATAAGGTCATATAACAGTCAGTTTACTTATTTGAAATATTTCTATTTCTTCAGGTTCTTCTTTTTCTGAGCTTGGGAATGCTTATTCTTATTTGATTATGTATTGTTATGTAAATTTTATTTGTATTTATAGATTTCTCTATTTAAATGTTATTGTTACTTTTATTGCCCGATACAACATTACAGTCATAAAAATGTCTACCTTAAAGGTGCCAGAGCCCCGCCTTCCCCGGTCAACCCGTTTAAGAAGTCATCCCTACCTATCCAGCATAATATATAGAAAACGATCTAATATAGTCGAACACATACTTTCTTACTTAGTGAAGTAGCTCAGCAGTATTAATATTAAGTGCGTTATTGGAATTGACATATATACAGGGTGTCTCAGTGTATTGGTAAAGTCTATTATTGGTATTTAATAATGTAAATACCAAATAATTTTTAATCTAAAAAGTGTAGATAATCATAAGCTCTACTATTTAAAAATATTTTTATTTATACAGAGAGTTCGACAACGATGAACCAACACAAACTTATGTTTTTTTTTTGAATCGATTGCTATGCATTTTTTTACATTTTATGATAGCCCTTGAAGGGCTGATTAATCTGACATGGACTTGAATTTATCGATTTTCAACTGTCTCTGAGATATGGCGATTTTTCGTTAAACATTGTACAACATATAAAAACTTGCTATGAAATAACGATTGATGATGAAATACCTCAATTAGTAGAAATATCTTTTCAGTACGTGAAATTAATGATTATTTCGACATATCTACACATCTTCTCTTGAGTTACATACTATTGGCTAAAGTTAAAAATTGTAAAAAAAATTAAATGGAACAACCTGTATATTTATATGTAATTGTAAAGTACTTAAAATTTACTAATTAAAAATATATACTTTCTTCGACCTGTGGGCGATATTTCAAAAGTTATAAGATATTATATCTAAATAAACCCTTTTACCACTTAAAAATATGAGTTGCCATGACTCAATTACACATAGCATAATTTAAATTAATCGAAAAGAGTTACTTCTAATCAATTCTACATATCTAATATTTTCTTTTTACAAATAAGTAATTTTTATTCAAATTTTAAAACTCCTGAAGTTAAAAGTTTGGATGTTCATGAATTAACAATAGTTAAAATATCGCAGTCGCTTTGTGTCATAAAATTGTTTATCGTCATACTTAGACTAACTTTTAAATTACTTTAAAGTTAAAGAAATCATACTTACATTTATAACTTCACTTGCAAAGCAAACCGTCAATACAAGTATTTAAATGTACGTTATTGAAAATTTCTATAACTTTCGCAATATCATGAAGAATGTATAAGTTACTATTTTCAAGCATCACAGTAATTAAAAGTTATCATATAATAACAAATTAAAAAATCTTCTTTATGGTTCTCTTAATACAGTTTTTGCTAACATCAAGTACACTAGAAAGTTTGCGCCCACTTGTATGAGGATTTTCTTGAACGCATAACATAAGAATCTTTTGTGCATCTGCGTTTTCTACGGCAGCAGTAACACGGCTCCTTTTTCATACGGAACTCTTCCAGTTTCTTCAAATCGTTAACAATTTTTGCAAAGCACACATCGATGGCAGTCCGATATTTGGATATGCATAGCATTTCATTTAAAGAAAAAAACATAAGTTTGTGTTGTTTCACCGTTGTCGAACACTCTGTATAAATGAAAATATTTTTAAATTGTAGAGCTTATGATTATCTACAATTTTTGTATTAACAATTATTCGCTATCTACATTTTTAGATACCAATATTGGACTTTACCGCTAGGCTGGAAACACCCTATGTACACAACGTCGATAGCACATAAAACATGTAAAACATTCGCTCTTCAAAACTTCAGCTTTAATACAAGTTAAATGAAACGTAGATATGATAATTCTAAGTGAATTACAACTACGTTCGTTTATTTTAAAAGAGTCTCTTTAATTTACTTGTCCTTAAAGTTAATTCCCGCACAACCGGTATTCGTACAAGATAATTATATTGGTTCTTCTTATTTCATAATTTTTTTTTGTAATTACATAAACGTTTTAATGGACGTATAAAAACTATTTATTAAATATAGTTACATTTTAATGACCACGAATTAGTATCACGTGATATTTTCACACAACTTTTCAACGAGGCGATATGTTAATTAAGTACGACTCAAGTATCCTCAATTAAGTCGACACTTAAATAATCGTTTTGGCATCTGGTTGCATTCCACAAGTGGATCTAAGAATAAGTGTTCTGATATAAAGTTTATACAACGTATACTTGTAATGATAATGAACCTCTTCATACCACACACACCACTAACTAATAAAGATATAATTAAAAGCTTTGACATTCATTATAACCACGGACAAATATTCCGATAAACCGAACAGGTCTGGTTTTCACTTCGGTGTTTCTCTTGCTTTTTCCCCTCTTCTTCTTCTTCTTCCTCTGTAAAGGTTGTTTTTATCTTGTACATATTGAACTATCCTGATTTAGTGCTGTGGTTAAACTGTGAATAAAATCACACATCACTATACTCTTAACGATATCTAATCCGAAAGTTTAATTAAATTCGTCTTTCCTGGATTTTCTTATCGTTTTTATTGAATTAAAGGTGCATGGAAGTAAATTAAAAGTTAAACATTTAGAACTTCTTTATGTCCTTGTCCCTTTAATCGTTAGTAAGTATTTTTGTTGCCATTAAGGTGTTGCCCTGCTAGATAACTGTCCGTACGTAGCTCATGTTGTTTCTTTTAAGTTAACCGACTAAAGATATTTTGTACAGTACTAATACTAATGATGATAATTACAGTTTATTAGAAACAGTAGAATATTAGGAAAATACTACTTGTAACAGAATTGTGTTATTTAACATTATTTACAATTCGGCGATTCAAGAAAAATTATAAATAAAAAAAAGCAAAAAGACTATAAACGATTTATAGAAATTTAAGTTTAAAATAATTATTTAGATCAACCATGTTAATGCTAAATAAGTCAATATCAGTACAGTGACAATTATTGCTTTTAGAAATTGAAATAAAAAGAGATGAGAATGGTGACTCATTTTGACAGTATACTTAAATTATTTATTGAATGCACTGTGTAATAATTTTTGCATTTTTTTGTGATTGTATCCACTATACGACTAAAAAATTTTAAAATTATAATCTGATCAATTTTATACTGTGTTTGGGGTTACTTTGACAACCTCTGTAGTTTTGCGTGATACGAGGTGTCTAAATTAAGTAATGAGACTAATTTTCTAGTGTTCGATTTGGCAACACTGGGGACGCGTCACATCGAGAGGCAAGCAGATAAACATCTGATATAGTCCAGTCGAATTAGAGATGAAATCAAGTAAGTTCTATTCTGGTTTTGTCGCCGATTTTTTTATAGGTACATTTGACCCCCACGAACATACCCTGAAAAATGCCAAAAGTTTAAGGTCCGGGTTTGGCCGTGAGAAATTGTTAAACAATTGAAAAGTGACATTTTCCGGTTAAACTTTTTTCCCGTAGGTTAAATGTGAAAACTGTCCGTACAAAAGTTGTTCGCCCCATCATTCTCTAAAAAACAAGCTATTGCACGATCGATTATCATTATTTGTTTAGCTGCAAAATGCATAAAACCATGGCAATTTTTATTTTTTATTTTTTGCATTCAATCGATGAATAATCAACGTATGGCTTTGAACCTCATGGTGCAGGCAATATAAAATGTCCCCCAGAGAACAGTGCAAAGTTCACTCACCTGTGTTGTATAGTTGAGCTAAAATAAGCGACAAGCCAAAATTCCTAAATTAGCTGTCCCTTCCTTGCATATTGTCGCACATGGTTCAAAAAAATCATGGTTTTAATTCATTGAGAGGTCTTTCCGAAAATGGAAAAAAATATTTTTTTTCCTCAAAAATTGCCATTTTTTTGGAGGTTCGAAATTATTTGCTTATAAACAAATGAAATATCTCCGACAATTGACACATTATCGTAAATATTATGGTAGATTCTGCTTCCTTTCTCTTCAACGAGTAATTTGAGACTAACTTTATACGAATATCTTGATTAGAACTGGAGATAACAACGTTCTAGTTTTATTACGGTTATTATCGTTCTGGTGGATATTTAAGAAAAAAAAAATAGAAAGTAATGAAGTACGACGCGCACTGGCGGTGGGAAAAATTGCGACCGGGGGGCGTGGTGGGGTAAGCCAAAGGCTCCGCGCGCCGCCTGGAGTTATATATTTGTTAAATAACCGGCGATTCGGGCTCGGCGCGGCCGCCGCGGGGAGCTTCTGGCTTACCCCACCACAATAGCTTCGTTCGTAGAGGAATTACAAACTAGTCAGCGGCGATTCGATTTTTCATGTACTTTTTGTATTCTAAAAACTAGTTCATATCCATTTACTAACCAGATGTCAAAATGACATTGAACTGTCACATCTGGTTATATGAAATTTAAAACGTAATTTTAATCCATTTTGACTATTCATTATTCAATATTAATTTCTTATTATCTTTTACATCATAAACGTCAATTAAATATGTTCTTACAAAATAATAACATATATTATAATACAATAAATAACATTTAAATCTCTTCTTTCTAGATTATGGTAAACTTCAATGGAAAATGAAACTGCTCAACCACTCACTATACAGGTTGATCACAATATCAAGGAACCATATTCAAATAAACATCATTACTTCGTGTACTACGCAACCATCAATTAAGATTCAAATTAATTATTCCAAAACAGCATTATTAACTCTTTCAATAAGTAAATTAATTTTCATAAAAATAATCTTTAAATTAATATTGTTACAGTGTAACAATATATATATTTAATATTCATATACATACAGGGTGATTTTTTCCGATGTTTAGTATGGTGTTCTCGGAAACTACAACAGATACAGATTCGATTAAATCGAAAAAGAATTGCAGTTTTAATAGCTCTATTCAATTAGCGTTTTGTTTTTTTTGGAAAAAGTGCATAACCTAACTATATATTTTTTTATTATTTTGCAAAAATGCTTTATTCGTTATGTCATTCGATTTAGAAGAAATGTGTAAAGGAAAACGTTTTAGGAAATTATATGGTAAATAATACAGTTTAATATATTTATTAAAATAAGAAAATGGCACAAAACTTATTAATTTATCAAAATAACTATATCAAGTAGCACATCATGTGAATCGTTAAGAAAACACTTTTTTTTTAAAGTCACGGACATACTATGGTTAACATTAGAAAAAAATACAAGTTTGTGTCATAACTCAAAAAATAAAGCTAGAATAAAAAAATAGGTTAAAGTGTAATATTTACCATATAATTTTCTACAATTTTTTCCTTTACACATTTCTTCTAAAACGAACGAAATAACAGAAAATATTTTGTTCCAAATTCTAGTAAGCTACTTTTTCCAACAAACAAAACTCTATTTAAATAGAGCTATTAAAACTGCAATTCCTTTCCCTTTTTACCAAATCTCTATCTGTTGTAGTTTCGAAGATCCTGGTACTAAACATCGGAAAAAAGTGACCCTCTATACATATATAAAAATTAATATGGAAGCATTTACTTTGTAATATTCTCTACTACAAATAAATAGAACAACTGTTATACTTTTCATACCACTATAATTCCATGAATGTTTTATTCAAATTCTGCATTTCAAGAGGAATTTATATATACACAGAAAATTGTATATCGTAATTTTTTTTATTCACTTCATACTTAGTATTGGAGCACACATATTGTTTGTTACTTATGTATTTGATAGTAGTTCAACATGCGGGTTATTGTGTGCGTTTGTAAGGTTTTATTTGTAAGGTCAATTTATGAATGAATATGATGCCCATGCATTCAAGTTAAGGTCCGTCCTAAATGCGCTCGGCTCGTGTAGATTGGTATTCTTTTTGTTGACATGACTGTACACCTTGTTTCCCATTATTATGTATTGGTGCGATCATTGTGCGCAATTTCGAATTACGTTATTCATTTAAGGCCAGTTCTAGAATAAGCCTGACTTCCGACTCTTAGATATAAGCTTTTAGTTATTTTTCTGATTAAAATCACTCGATTACCATATATTTCATTAGCTTTATACAGTGCTGGTGGAAAAAGTTATGCAAATATATTCTATGTGCAAAATTTCATTACCACCTCAGTGGCAATATCAAAAAAGACATGTGCGGTTATATTACATAGTACATGTACTTCAGGATGGAGTTCATAAATTTTACATTTTATACACTCCATAAACATATAACTTTGTAAATGTTTCTAATACGATAGGAAACTCTCAGTTTGTCGTTTTTTTTATGAATGAATATATGCGCAGCCAGATATACCCTTTTTATTACTTGGAAAACTCAGATTGAGCATTATTTACGACGTATTTGCTCCGGGTTAGAAACGAAAACTTGCACATGTTGATAAAGGTAACAAGATATGCACAGCTACCAATATCTAATATATTCCGGTAAAATCCCTTTATAAATGTGCTGCTTTAACGAACGGTTGGTTTAAAAAGGACTTGAAACTCTAGCCCTGGGGCAACGCTACGCTGCTGAAGTCAACATATGACTACAGTATGTGGAATACGAAGCGAACTGCTGCGATTTTTTTTCAATTTCAATTTATTTGTTCGAATGAGAAAGTCATCTATGGAAGTTCTTGCAATAAAAGTCGTTATTAATATTTCAAAATTAACTCTAAAGGCAAAATTGGATCTTCTTATTTCAATTAAAATTATTTTAGAATGATTTTTGCTATTTTATTTTTATATTTATTTATTAGGGAGTACTAGAGAAGATGCGCATATGAATTATTATTACATATTGCCATCAACCCGATAATTTTAGAAAATACGAAACATTAATAATTCCAAAAAAAATATTTCAAATAAAAGTTAGTAGAAATTAGGTTTAACGTGTTTGAGTTTTCATTTTAAGAAAGTTCAATTTGAAATATACATAGTACCTATATTAGGTACTATTTATCATACACTTACTTTTAGTTCGTTAAAAGAATAAGATATAACAATAAAAATGTTAACAAAAATACATTAAGATATAGGTTGACGTGAGTACATGATAATAATGTGTAATACTGAATACACACAGACCATCACACGGCCAACAAAGAAATTACCTTGGATTAATATAAATATATAAATATAAAAACATTAAAATTCTTTGCCAATATACATCAAAGGTATTAAAAATGAACGTTTTAAATTTGACAATAAGATGTCAATTAAAAATTTCATTGACTATATAATGTAAATATAAAAGTTTGAACTGTAGAAATTGAAAATATACGCAGTTAATAATAGAACTATGGCTATTTTAATGTAGTATTACTACACGTATTGATTTATCAATACATGCGGGAATTTAGCAACACAACACAATAATATCAATGCAAACTGTAAAATCAAAATAATAGTGTTAAATATGTCTTAGTAGCCACAGACATGTATGTATATATATATATATATATGTTTTTACCTTATTTGGTTTCTTCAGTGTGACACAACTTAGAAGGTGTGTGTGAAATTAAAACAAAATGTGCAAAATTACCTTAATAATGTTAAAAACCATAGAGGTCCAATGTGTAAAGCAACAGTGATTAATAAATGACCAAGTATTGTGATAAGCCAATTTTCAAGCAGGCTATTTATAAGAATATTAAAATTCTTTGCCAATATATATATATATATTATTTGTATTAATCCAAGGTAATTTCTTTGTTATCGTGTCTTGGCCATGTGATTTATATATAAATTCAGAATTATAAATTTTTTCTTGGATATAGCGGCCTGCTATTTATGTTTAATCAGTTAAAATAAAACACTACATTTGACGTTTCGACACTTTACAAGATATCTTTTTCAAAAATACATTTAACACTTAAATTTACGTCAGTTTAAAATTTTTTTATGCAGAAAACAGATATCAACAAAAACCATTATATTTACACATACAAAAAGCAACTATATTAATTGGATGTGTCAACATATTCCTTATGTTTAAAAACATCGCTTTTCATTTTTCTTCACTACTTCACATGATGATCAATCAAGTAAAGTAGGATCTGGTTAGAAATAAATATTTCTCAACTGTGTTTTTGGACTTTACACAGGCATTTAATAAAGTCTTGCAGGAGGGTCTGTGTTACAAACTTAATAAAGCGTTTCCGCACCAGATATACGGTTCTTTAAATCCTTACTTAACTAAAAAATATTGTTTTGTTGAACGAAGCAATGAAATTTTGGGGTCGCAACCATCATTGTCTGGGGTACCATACGATTTAATGAGAAGTGCAAAGAATATGTAGGTAATGATAAAAAGAACCTATTTAGCATATAAGTTGCACTGCAAGTAGTCTTCGTAAAATTGGTCAAAGAAATTTGATAAAAATACTACCTGGACCAAAAGCGTGTGCGACATTACTGATGAGATCAGCGCTTTTATTTCATTTTTAGTCATGATATGGTTGAACGTATTCTTCTCTGTACAAACTTGGAAATTGCAAAAGTTCGGCCCAATTATAATCGACAACTTAACGCAAAGGACGCCGTAAAAATAGAATTGATGGCCTTCATAGGTTTACTGCTTTTATCGAGGTTTAAGAAGCAGAACCAAACTCATTTTTTTGAAATTATGGGATATGGATCTGAAATGTTTAGAGCTTACATGAGTTACCAACTATTTCTATTTTTGCTTTCCGTTTCAGATCCGCCAATAAATATTAAAGGAGCTAAAGAAAAAAGAACGATAAGTTGGCCGCAATAAGGTTAAACAATTAATTGCAAAAGCAACTACCCATTGGGTGAATTTTTAACTATCGACGATATGTTGATATGATTGAAAGGATGGTGCAGCTTTGTTTAGTACTTACTGAATACACCTGCAAAATATGTTTGGTGTTTGTGCTCTGTGATATTGGTAATTTAGAGGTGTCTTGTGTAAAGCAACCAGATCGACAATTCAGACAATCTGAGACACTAACAGCGATTGTTCACTTACTTGAGGATATGAAAGCGAGTAACAGAAATTTGACTTGTGCTAACTGGTATTCGAGTTACTCCTTGGCAAAAGAGCTTTTGCAAAACAAAATAACAATAATAGGGACTCTGGAAAAAAGGTAAATGGGAACTAGTAGCAGACTTTTTGCCGAACAAGAAAAGAATAGTTGGTTTATCCATATTTTGATTCTAGAAGGATGTAACAATAGTATCCTGTATACCCCGAAAAAACAGATCCGATCAGATTGATTTCAGCAATGCGCGAAGACTCTAGCATTGTTTCAGAAACCAAAAAACCTGAAATTATTCTAGATTAGATGGCCTTTTACAATTTCTTTTTAGAGTCTAAATATAACAGGCAGTAAATGTAAAATTTTATATAACGCCAGTCATCAATCAATTCTCCTTATAAATAAAGAAGAAAATTTCTGAAAGTACTTTCGATGTCTCTGATGAAACCAATCCTTCTGACAGATCGGCAATAACAACTTTGTCTACAGATATAAAACATTATCTGTCCAAATATAGGTTAATTCAAGAACAGACAGAAGAAGAACCATCATCTTCATCTGCGGTACAAAAAGGAACCGTGTTACAACTATAATATTGTAACGAACCGAGATTGGGCAACGACAAAAACAGAGGTTGTAAATCATCTCGGCGCGACGTATAAAAACGATATGTAAACAAGTCGTAAATATATCATCTCACAGATGTACGGCGTAAGCAAGGAAGAGTCCAGATTTCCTCTGGTATATTACCGAACTTACTGGTACATTTCGAGAACTTTTCATGCAGGTGTATATAAGGCGACTGGATCACCGATGGAGGAATTAATTCCGGAATAAGAAAGTCCGTAAGAGGTAGCCGACGCGCGTAGAAATAAGAAATAAATATAAGTCGTACAGTAGAAATAAATAGTTCTTTAAGTGCCGTGTTATATAAATAGAAGTGTTATATAAATATACGAACGGACATATTAGTAATAGAAATAAATAAATACATGTGTTAAATTAAATTGTAGTAGTTTAAGTGTGATACGTTAGTTTTTATATTTTTATATTGTAATAATTTTAAGTTACATAAATAAACAGACTGTTTTAAATAAATAATTGCACGAGTTGTTTATTGCGAACCCGAAAACGTTACAATATGTAACACTTGTAAGCGATTAGTATGTAAAGAGCATATGAATATTGTTATTACATGCCACAGTTGTAAAAATGGCTCTAGTGAATAAGCAGTTTTCTTAAAACGTTATTTTAAGACTGGACAAGATTGATAATATTACGTTAATTGCGAAAATGACCAGCTAAATTTTGTTTGTATTGTTATAATTATCTTGTTTATTTTTCGAAAATTAATGTTTAAAACTATCATTTTGACATTCATATTTCTGAAGTTAGAAAGATAATTTAAGTTTAACTTTTACAAGATATGAACTATTTGAAACTCAATGAGTTTTGAATAAAATTTTGTAAGGACAAGTATACCTAAGGGTTACATACACACGTCAGATCTAAATTTTCTTATTTAAAATTTAAATTTAGCCCAGATATACGGCAAAGTAGAAGGAACAACTCATATCTCTGGTACGTTATATTACTGGCATCTACATTTTAGGACGTCCCTACAAATAAAACCTTGTCATGTACTAGACGCTAAAAGAGATTTTATTGCTAATGCATCACTTTTTCTTCGCATTTTTTATGTTTCTGTTTTCAGACGCTAATATCGCTATTTAAATGCATCAACTCATGCGCCCTGAATCTCAGTAAGATAATAACAAAAAAATTTTTTAGGATAAAGTCGTCATACTTCGGAAGAAAAGTGCGTCAAATAAATTACCAGCGAGCATTACCATTAAAATGAATTGCCATGAAGGAGGTGAAATAAAACTTCATCTAGACGAAGTATATATTTAAGCGTCGTTTTTTTTTTTACTTCAGTGTCTGCGGCAAGAGAATCAGTAAATCATAATAAATAAGTTTAGGAAGATGATGTAAAAATATAAGGCGTTATTTATGAATGAATCTGGGTATATTCATTTTCGTATGTGAGTGCGTTTTTCATTATTTATCCCCACCGCTGTGAATTCAGGAAATGCTGAGGTTAACTGCGATGTGAAAAATTCCTCTCAACTTTTCTACTAATAAAAACATATAATACTTTATATATAATATGTTCTGAAACATCAGCTAAAAATTGAACGATTCTTGCAACGGTACGGAATAATTTAATGATTTTATAAATATTAAATACGCATATGAATTGTAATTTTTAACTTATGTACCTATTAGAAACCAAACGATATAGTTCTTAAAACTGTTTATTCTAAATGTGTGATTTAAGTACTAGCTAGATAAGCTAATGTTTGGATTGATTTTATAATAAGACTTGGAGGGTGAAGAGAGATATTAGCATGTGGATCTCAGGTAGAGTGAATTCCGATAAAAAAAAAGAAGTCGATTGAGGACCTTCGAAGATATCGGTCGCCGGTGTATTAACCCAGTTTTAAGTAGACCATTTAAAAAAGTATTAAGGTTCTCTAATTAATAAGTAAGTCGACCCACACACAGCGGTCGATAATGTATTAAATGGTCGATGTTTGAACCTTAAAAGTAATAAAATAGGTTCTTTGTTTACGTAAAGGTCGACCGCAAACTAAGTGTTAAATATGTAAAGTATAATATACCTTCCTATAGAATGTTATTTTGTGCGATTAGCGTTTAAAGAAGCTACATGCGATATTTACAAGTTTTATTGCGTGAGTGCCAGATAAACTTAAATGATAAAATTAGTCTTAGTGTAGAAACGTAATAAATTGACATAATAATCTAAGAATAAAGACATATTTAATAAGTGGTCTTAGATACGATAATGTCTCGGCATCTTTAAATTGTTTGTCGATGTGCTCTAAAAATATTATATGCGCCATGAAATTATTTTATTAATGTGTTTGTTCAAATTAAAATTCATATTATTTTGTGTATGTTTCTTTTTAGTGTTTGTCATAATACGAGGGTGGGTCAATATGTCCGTGACTTTTTGAATTTCCCGCCCCTTAACTGAAAGGGCAACACTGCTCCTGTCAACCGACATCTGTCATTTAACTACTGTCAAAATTTGAACAAGCTGCGTCATTTAGTTTGTGTTTGACAGCCACTGATAGCGCAGACTACTGCGTGATTTTAGGAGAAAATGGAAAAATGTGAATTTCGTCTGCTCATTAAGCATTATTTTTTGCGGAAATATACCATCACTCAAACCAAGGCTAAGCTTGATAAATACTATGGGAACTTTTGCACCATCAATTTCAATGGTAAAAAGTGCTTTACTGAATTTCGTTGTGGCCGTACAAGCACGGAAGATGCTGAACGTTCTGGACGCCCAGTTGAGGTCTCTACACCCGAAATAATTAAAAAAATTCACGATATGGTGTTGGCCGATCGGAGATTGAAAGTGCGAGAGATTATGGAAGCCATAGGTATATCACATGGCTCAGTGGTTTCAATTTTGAATGATCACTTGGGTATAAGAAAGCTTTCCGCAAGATGGGGATTTGACTCCAACGATGAAATCATCTCACAAACAAATACCTATTTTGATGACCTCGATAAATCTTATTTTTTGCAAGGGATAAAAAAATTGGAGAAACGTTGAAGAAAGTGTATAGAGCTCAAAGGAGACTGTTGAAAAATAAAATGATTTTTTACCCAAAAACCTGTGTTTCATTCAAGAAGTCACGGACATTTGACTTGCCCTCGAATATACAAAGATTTTGTTTTCTAATACAAACGTTATTTAAATTAATATAGTTTTGTTTTATTTGATTATGCCAATTAATGTCAGAAGATTTTTTTTTGATATCTCTTAACAAGGATAGTCCTGGTGCCGGGCTTGAAATGAGTTTCTTTAATGGACTCGAAGGACCGAATGTTAAAGATGGAAAAAAAGTACGTCAGGGTTCATAGAAGAATTATAGTCGAAGAACTTCTATTTCTCATTGAAGAATTTTTTTCTAAATATATGTATAGCACATCATCTCCATCTCAAGCAATTCAGTGAAATGTGCACAACGAATTATAGATAAATTTGTTTTATCGGAGTTTATAGCATTGTGATATGATGGTGCCCCTACCAATACGGATGAAAAATGGTGGACACTAGGACGTTCATTTCACTGGTTTTTGTACCTACCAGTTACAGGGAAATAAATTTCCTTTACGGCACTTGTTTCAGAATTTTGATGGACAAACTAGAGGCCCACACAGTTTTACTGAATCAACCGAAGTTTTTTATTAAAAACTAAAATGTAAAATCTTTCTTGTAATAAAGACAAATCAATTGAAATAGAAAGAGATTGCCCTTTTTAGATTCGAAAGATTTCGGCACCGACCAAAGATACCTTAGCCCTACCAATACAGGTGAAAAAGATTTAATAAATCTTGTAATCGAGACGTACATTAAGACGATCACAATCACTTCGTTGGTTTGTGCGCCAGTTACATGGAAACGAATTTCCATTGGAGCACTTCTTTCAGAACATATTGTATCTACTGAATTAAAGGAGATATTACTGGTATATACATATATAACAAGTATACAGGGTCCGCCATCCGTCTGGGATTGTCATATTACGGCTTTAATATTGCAAAATTCGAAAAGTTATGTAATGTAGGTGGTAGCCGACTAGTAGGAGCACAAAATAAAATTATTGGTAATTATACAAAGTGTTCAGGAAAGGAGTGTGATGTCAAAGTTGTATTTTTTTAAATGGAACACCCGGTATATTATGTGATTTTTGAATTGCGCAATTAAAAATATTGGGATTTCATATGGGATTGTATTGACCTAAAGCTTACGTTTTGGGAGTTATGGACGCATCAATTGGAAAAAATGCCATAATCTAGCAGAATGTGGATTGGTTAGTATAGTGTTTAGAAATATCGTGCTTATCATGAAGTTTTCCACGTTAGTATACTTTTATTCCGAGGTATTAATTTTAAGCTACATCAATCTGTTATACAGGGTGTTCATCATACGCGAATACTAATTTTTCTCAATTTTTTCAAATGGAACACCCTGTATATTATTACCAATTGTTAATAAGGGCACTTCTAGCTTTCATTTGATATAAGGGTATGGCTGTCTAACTCCAATAATTTTCAAGAAACATCGAATTAACGTTTGAAATTTAACATTTTTAATAGCATTTTGTAGAAATTATTTACATCTACTCGTACATTGATATTGCACTACGAAAATAAGCACAAAGTTTTTAGTGGCCTTAACGTAATGATCTTTCTTTATTATCCAATTGCCCAGAAGGAAGCCTGTGGCCACAGTTGCTCTCTGTCTTTAACAACAAAAATACACATACGAATAAATACGTATTGTATAAAAACTCATGTAGGCATGGCTAATTTAAATAAAATTGAACAAAAGAGTTTGACTTTTTCCTTGTGCGCAGCTAGTCTGTCATTGCTGTCATAATTTTGTGATTAAAGATGAATTTTTCCGTTCCGGAAATGATAAATATGGTATACATTTTGGGAGAATGTTCTGGTAACTGTTTATTAGCAAATAGGTCGTACGCGCAACGTTATCGGAATTTACGTAAACCTAAGCCAACGGCATTTGAAAAACTAAAAGAAAGGTTCGATGCTAGAGGTAGCGTTGCGTATCCTAAAAAGGTATTCACACATCCTCTAATTTCTAATGAAGATAATAAATTATCTGTGCTGTTATCCGTAGAAGAAAATCCCCATGCGAGTGTGAGTAATATCAGTTTAGATACGGGAATTAGTGAAACATCAGTTAGAAGAATACTGAAAAAATACAATTTTCATCCTTATCATATGGAACTTCATCAGCAGTTAAATGAAGATGACTTAGAGCATAGACTAGGATTTTGCCAAGAAATGAGACAAAGGCTCCAAATCCGCCCAGAAATGTTAGACTGTATTCTGTTTAGTGATGAGGCTTCATTTCGACACAATGGTTCACTTAACAGGCACAATATGCATTATTATGCCACCGAAAATCCCCACTAGGTTAGATACATTGATCATCAACATCAGTGGTCATTAAATGTTTGGGGAGGCATACTAGGATCACATGTTATAGGACCGTATTTTTTCAATGGTAAATTGACTGGCGAAAGATAGAATTTTTAAGAAATGAACTTCCGCTGCTTTTGGACGATGTTGATTTAGCAACTAGGCAACAGATGTACCTACAGCAGGACGGTGCGCCAGCACATTATCATCAAGCAGTCAGGAATTATTTGCAAGAGTGGCTTCCTGAAAGATGGATAGGGCGAGGAGGTCCTATCTCATGGCCTGCTAGGTCTCCTGATCTAACTCCGGTAGACTTTTTTCTGTGGGGACACATAAAACAACAGGTTTACTCAGTAGCACCAACAACAGCCGAAAATATGCAAATTAGAATTTCTCAAGCATTTAGAAATATTTCTCCTGAAATTTTGGAACATGTTAGGATATCGTTTATTCGAAGACTTGACATTTGCATAGCAAATGATGGCCGAGTTTTTGAACATTTGTTGTAAATTTCATTTTTGATATTACTTTGTGCTCATTTTCGTAGTGCAATATCAATGTATGAGTAGATGTAAAATAATTTCTACAAAATGTTATTAAAGATGTTAAATTTCAAACGTTAATTCGATGTTTCTTGAAAATTATTGGAGTTAGACAGCCATACCCTTATATCAAATGAAAGCTAGAAGTGCCCTTATTAACAATTGGTAATAATATATAGGGTGTTCCATTTGAAAAAATTGAGAAAAATTAGTATTCGCGTATGATGAACACCCTGTATAACAGATTGATGTAGCTTAAAATTAATACCTCGGAATAAAAGTATACTAACGTGGAAAACTTCATGATAAGCACGATATTTCTAAATACTATACTAACCAATCCACATCCTGCTAGATTATAGCATTTTTTCCAATTGATGCGTCCATAACTCCCAAAACGTAAGCTTTAGGTCAATACAATCCCATATGAAATCCCAATATTTTTAATTGCGCAATTCAAAAATCACATAATATACCGGGTGTTCCATTTAAAAAAATACAACTTTGACATCACACTCCTTTCCTGAACACTTTGTATAATTACCAATAATTTTATTTTGTGCTCTTACTAGTCGGCTACCACCTACATTACATAACTTTTCGAATTTTGCAATATTAAAGCCTTAATATGACAATCCCAGACGGATGGCGGACCCTGTATAAGATTTTAATCTAATTCTAACAACTTTAACAAATGCAAAATAATAAACTGACTTTACTAGCAACGAAAAATCTCTTTGTACAAACGCATAAAAATTAAAGTGAAATACAGCATTCCGTTGTATCTTTGTACAAATTGAAATTTTGCGTCTATTTATAAACCTTTTAGCAGCAACGCTCTTTTTCACTTAAAATTTTAAGTAAGAGGAACAATTTGTCTGTTGCCCAGATTGTTAGTATTAATATTCTTCTAAAAGGAAAGGTTATCCTTGAAACTTTATGAGTCATTTGAAAAATACCTCTATAGTACATATGTATTTGTTTAAATGATTTTTATTGACGCACCTATAAAATGACACCATTAAACAAATATCAATAGTTACAGATAAATTAGGGAAATAATAATTAATATTTAATTAATACTTGGCCCCAATTTCGTCTAAAATTTGGTTGTGATCTTTGGATATTGCTCTATATCAGGGAGTCTGTGAGAATGGAGTCTACACATATAGTGTTGTCTATTTTGATAATAAGTTTATGAATTATTGCATCAATTATTAGAATCTACATTCGGAAGTTTTAGTATTCATATGCTGTCATATAATACATTAATTATTTAAACTGAATAAAAGACATATACGTCGAAATAATGTTAATTATAACTATAAACTATTACAACTTTTATTGTATATCTTATATGTTTTTACAGGCTAGGTTTCCGAACTTAAATGTAAGAATCCAAGAATTTTTTTTTTACATTTAAATTATTCTTACGGCAAGACTGTCAGCGGCGATCAGTGTTACTGTAATACATGCTGAAATAATGCTAAATTCTTATACATACAGTTCAATACTATGTGTATCGAAAGATACAATGAATGAACATAAAATTCTTCTTTTACGTGTATTACTATATATTTCTAGACCTTCAAATATCACATATTACTGATACACACGAATTCGCTATTTACCATAAACCCACCCACACAGATATTACGATACATTCTAACTCTTTCCACCCGATTAGTCATAAACTTGCTGCTTTTCACTCAATGTTATATAAATTAATCCATGTTCCTATGAATAAGATTAATTTTGATAAAGAATTAGATAGAATTTACACCATAGCTCAGAATAATGGTTATTCAAAAGAATTAATAAATAATCTCCTTCATAAAAAACAAAAATCAAAAATCATATCCGAAATTTATCCTATAGTTCCCCAAACTTACTTATCAAAATTTGCCTCTGTGACTTATATAGGTACACCTTCCATAAAAATAAAAACATATTTACAAAAAACAACAAACACATTAATTTCATTTCGTACAAACAACAAACTACAGAATCACATTAAAAATAATAAAGATAAAACTGGCAAAAATTTAAAATCTGGGGTCTATAAGTTAAATTGCGAGTGTGGAAAAGCTTATATCGGACAAACTGGTAGATCCTTTTCCACACGCATAAAAGAACATGAAAGAAGTTATAAATTACAAAAAACAGATTCCACATATGCAAACCACTGCATTGAACAAAAACATAAATTCAATAACAAGTGTGACATACTACATATACAAGACAAGAGTAAAAAATTAAATTTATTAGAAAACCTAGAAATAAATAAATTAAACAAATTAAACCTTATTTTAAATGACCAACTAGAAGTGAATAATTCACCGTTGTTGAATTTAAATATTTAAAATCAACTTAAGAATTCTTATAGTTATATATATATTTATAAATTGTTTAATTTTATAATAACAGTAAATAATCAGTTTTCAAAAATTTTTAATATTATTAATCATATTGTTATGTATATATATATATTAAATATTACATTAAAGATATAAGTTACTCCCGCTCTTAACCTAATGTCACAAACTCCCCCCTCTTCATTTAGGAAAAGACAAAAATCAGAACGTCTACAAATATTTTGTATTATAATATTCATCACCTGATGAAGCCCTAGTAGGGTGAAACAATTGTTGTGAATTTAATAAAACTGTTTTGAATTCAATTTGAATTTATTTCAATTTTTACTTGTATACTATATATTTCTTATCATATCATTCTAAAACTTTACACGTCCTCTGTATGAAGATAAACATCCGCTGTTATTATTAATAAATACTTGAAAACGTATACATAATTACAAAATGAAGTTAACTTTATTTATGAGATTCTCTCAGAAGAGTTACACAATAAGTGGATCTGACAGAGGCAAAGTCGCAGTGTGGTCGTTCCACGGTAAGAATAACGTCGTTTTGTTGTATGATGGTAGTGCGCGAGAAACAGGTCAATTGTACCATAAACCTGGATTGTCACAATTTTCCGAGTTGAATTAGCTTTCAGCGTCTTTTCAGTCCGTAACACTTTTATAGATAAAGCGTCTTACAAACATCGGAAATTCAAATTGTGGTGGCATCTTCCGAGGCCAATATCCCGGAACGCGATCATAAGATAAACCCCCACGGCAATAGATCACTTAAGAAAATTCTCAGTTTTATCGAAATTAGTTAGCGTGCTGGAGCTCCTGATTTAAAAGCACCTACCAATATAGTTTTCCAATATTAGGATGGTGCCATTTATTGCGCTCTAAATGAAAAACATATAGTAATTTCACGTATCGATGCAGCTGTTTGAAATTTATCCTGACGGATTAGCGATTAGGCAGGAATTCGGATGTTAATTATTGAAGTGTAAACTTCTTTAGGCGCGTTGCGCTGATTGTAGGCACTGAACAAGACTGACTGCAACGCTCGGATATGTAACGCTCGTTCGGGTAAAGTCGGCTAAGGGAATAAGATAAATAAATATATCATATAGAGGTATTTTATTTCAATTAAATTGAAATTTAAATGAATAAATAAATTCATGTTCCAGAATAGATTCGATCCCGAGTCGCACGGGTATGAAGTACTATGAAGCCGACACGTTACCATCTGACCAAGCGCGGGGCCGTAAGCGAGTATTTATATCGTCTATTTATACATACACATACGTCCGAACCGAGCAAACGAAATGGCCGCTCGCGTAAATGTAATAAATGTGCGAATATGTTTTATTTAATACGTTACTGAATATTATACGCGTGTATGTCGTATTATTATAAAATTAACGTATGAAAGTGAAATTTTAGATACGGGGGTGTCTTAGGTCGCCGATCACAAATCCAAAGTCAAAATGTCAAAAAAAACAAAATGGCGGACGAGTTTTTTGAAAATTGACTTATGAATGTGAAATATTAGATACGGGGGTTTTGGGGGTCGCCGATCACGATTCCTAAGTCAAAATGTCAAAAAGAAAAATGGCGGAAGATTTTTTTGAAAATTGACGTATGAATGTGAAATTTTAGAATTCTTAGGTCGCCGATCACGATTCCAAAGTCAAAATGTCAAAAAAAAAAACAAATTGGCGGACGAGTTTTTTGAAAATTGACGTATGGACGTGAAATTTTAGATACGGGGGTACTGGGGGTCGCCGATCACAATTCCAAAGTCAAAATGTCAAAAAAAGAAAATGGCGGATCTTTTTTTTGAAAATTGACGTATGAATGTGAAATCTTAGATACGGGGGTGTCTTAGATCGCCGATCACGAATCCAAAGTCAAAATGTCAAAAAAACAAAATGGCCGAAGAATTTTTTGAAAATTGACGTATGAATGTGAAATTTTAGATACAGAGATGGTTGAGGTTTACGTTTTATTTAATACGTTACTGAATATTATACGCGTGTGTACATGTGTAAATGTAATAAATGTGCCAATACTTTTATTTAATACGTTACTGAATATTATACGCGTGATTTCGTATTATTAACCTCGCCTTGATGAAGTTTTCACTTCTGCCGTGTGGTTTTAAGCACACTCATTCTTCTTGTTTTTTTTTATATTAGTACTTTATTTTAATTTATATACAAGACGAAATAGCGAAATTGCGAATTCTAACCTGTAACCGGTGATATGGAGTCTATCAGACTCCGGCAGATATTTTTTTCCGCTATAACTACCTGGTGTATTAAGTGGCAAAAACGAACGCCTATGTACCTTTAGTTTGGATACGTGAGTCTTGCTTGCCGCTTTGGTTACAGTTCTACATGAAACGTGTGTTAGAGTGCTTTTGTATTTGTATGTCAGGGAGTCCCGCTGACTCCACCTCACTGCTAACGTAAGTTTTTGTGGTTAAAAATGTTAATGTTTGTTTTTACATCTATGATATTTTAGATGGATTTACGTGATAGTATTTCAAAAAACACTGTTAGATTTAATCAGCAGTGACGTTAGAAATTTAATCGGGTGCATTCTTCGAATAGATACACCAATTCCATATCTACAGGAAGATAAATTGGATGTTCGGAAGTGTTGTCATTTATGCCCATCCAAAATCCGTACAAAAACGTCATTTTTATGCACAAGATGCAAAAAACCAATATGTTTATCTTGCAGTCGCAAACTATGCCTAAAATTCTTTGAACGTGACGAGTGAAATTAATTTTGTTTTTCAATGTAGATATATATTTTTGAAGGAATGTCCTTTTTTTGTTTAACAACGAAATCATTTGTTATTGTGTTTGACTACTTATTATGATCCTGCATAATATAAAAAACTCTTATTTTTTGCAAAATGAAACGCTGTTTTTTTTTATATTTTAAGATATTGCCGATCATTACCAAAATTAAATAGTTTTTTACGCTTATCGGATTTTTCATCAAATTTTGATATTTATATTAAAATTTATAACTAAACATAAATAGTTTAAATTAACTCCAGACTATGACATAATATTTGAATTAAACAGATACTAATTCGTATTCAAAAAAAAAAAAGAGAAAAACTTAATCGGGAGTCTGAAGGACTCCACCTCACACTCGATGTAACTAAAGTCGCACCTCACCAGTTATGGGCTAACATAAATATCCTATACCTTTTAGAATGGTTGTACCGGAAAAACTTGAATTATAAGTTACAAAAAAAAATAACACTTGGTATAGTCAAAATTATAATGAGAAATTTGAACTATTGTTCTCAAAATATTGTCATTCTAAACACCAATTGATTAGTTACAAATGTCCCGCCTAAAAAAATGTTGAATTTTCTCCCTAATCTATTTGTTTACAAAACTTTTTATTTAAGAAGAAGTAAAAAATAACATCCTACGCCGCACCAACAATACTTCATACAAAACCAGCATTACGACGGACGTTTAGCAGCCGATTGCTGATACACATAATCTACATATCTCCATTATGTTATCAACTTCGAATCACTGACGTAGGTGTGAATATTCCAATGCAAAGATGGCGGCATCTAACGATACGGAATCAACTTTCGCAACAAGACGTTTAATCTAAAAAATTTGATACGTACAATTGGGACGCCCAATTGGAACGCTAAGAAGGAAATAACAATAATAAGCAAGGAAGAATTTCACTAGTAATCCACATGTGTCAATATCAACAAAACTTACCAGGGAATATAGTTATATATAACAAAAGCCATTCGAGTGACCCATTTTAATCGTCTGAGTCGATGTAGCTTAACCGAACCCTCAAAAAGGGCAAAGCGATATGTGTAACTCCTCCCAGGAAATCGCTTCGGGAGCGTTCCGTCTTTGGGTACGTATAGGCTGGACATTTCTACATTGTGTGTGCTATATTTCGTGACTGCCGGCGGAACCACGCTCGAAATTCGAGGCTCCGAAAAGGGACCGCGGGCTTACGTGAAGAGAATTCGGCGTTCGTGTGACCGAAAATACAATGAAAATACGTCAAAATCAAAAACTGTCAGGTATGACAGGGACACTGAAAAGTTTGACGGCCCTTACTTTCAAGAAAGAATTCAAAGCTATCGAGGTTTCGCGTGCCGACGAAGGCCCAGAGTCCAAGAGACCGGACTTTTACACAACGTTCGGCAGCAATCTCCACTTTCCAAGTACTTCTATAACAAAGGTACAATTTATTTAAAGCCTCTCTGCAAGCGGATTGAAAGGTGCATGAAAAAGTTTTATTTATGCGATTACAGTTCTATGTCTCGACGTTTTCTAATAACAAAAGAATGTTAATTTAAGAACAATGCGTGAAATGATCATACGAATTCCGATTTGTAATTATTCAGATATCCACAAGGTAGAAGAATCGACATTTAGAGAAAAGAACCTCACCCCAGAAAAGCGAATGTCGTTCAATCAACTAAAAAGGTGATGGCCACAATATTCTGAGATTGTGACGGCATTTTGCTAATTGACTTTAAAGAGCGCAATACAAGTGTGAACGGCACATATTGTGCGTCTTTATTGTATAAATTAAGGGACAGTATTCGTGCAAAACGTCGTGGAAAATTGACAAAAAGTGTGCTATTATTCCACGATAATGCTCCCGTCCATACTGCCGCCATTTCACAAGCTGTCATCCGCGAATGCGGCTTTCAAGAATTGGAACATCCACCGTATAGTCCGGACATGGCTCCTTGTGATTTTGTTTTGTGTTTTAATTTAAAAAAAGACCTTAAGGGACATTGTTTTAAGGATGACAGTGAGTTGCAAGCAGCTGTTGTAGAACATTTTGACGGAAAAACTTCAGATTATTTTTACAAGGGTATCGAATTATTAATTAATCGTTGTAATAAATGTATAGAAGTTAGAGGAGATTACATTGAAAAATAAAAATTCTTATATTGTGCCAAGTTTCATTTTTGTATATCAGGCCGATAATTTATGGCGCCTACCTCGTATCAATACACTATAATTATAGTATAAACTGAAGATTTTGGAAGATTAATTTATAAATTAGTAATTCCCGCGTTCCACATGGAAAGTTACGACGAAATAGCAAGCGTTGAACGACACCTGTGACAACACACCAAATGAACCCTCTCACTAAATGATACACTATAATAGTGTGTCATTTAGTGAAATTATGTATCTGTACAGTCAATAATTGACGTTACAGATACATAATTGCAACGAATGAATGCATTATTTACGAAATACCAACCTCAGTTTTATCGAAATTAACGTACTAGGTCTCCTATTTATTGCGCCTTGTTTAAAAGCATTTACTAATATATGTTTCCAATTTTAGAATGGTGCCATTTATTTCGCTATTATTTCAGCTGTTTAAAGTTTATCGTGATGAATTAACGATTAAGGCTGGAGTTCGGATATTGATTTTTGTATACTAGTAATTATTTTAATGTATATACAAGTTGATATATTGAAATTGCGAATTCTAACATAAGTATCTTATATCTTCTATAATAGGTGCACCAGCATTCATATGGTAAATAATGACACTGATCAATACAGTTGTTACCCAAAGTCAGTAACTGATAAAATTAAACAGCATATGCAAAGTATAAGTTAATAGAATATCTTTTTCCTATGGTGATGGAGGAAATGCGGGTTGACATTGACAGAGATTATTTATATATATAACTTCTACCTGTTTGCCATTCAATCGTCAGTTATGGATAAATTTGATATTTCTTATTACCAGTAATATAGTTGTTTATTGAACGTATGTGCTTTTTTAACATTACTTCCATTTCTTTATGCAATGATTATGTTATAATACAATGTACCTTTTTATTTTTTGAACCAATTTTTCTGACATGAAATTTAATAAACAATTCAAAAATGAACTGATATACAGGCTGTTCCATTTAAAAAAATTGACTTTTATTCTAAAACGTGTCATGTAATTTTAATCCAGTTTCCTGTACATGCAGTTAGTAACTGTAAAAAAAACATGCTTCTATTAGAACTTCTTATTGGGTGCAATACTGCAAAAAAAATTCTAATAGGTCGTTTTCGAGAAATATAATTTTATACAAACATTGAATTTTTCAGGAAAATGGGAATAAGTCAAAAACTTTACACTTTAGGCCTATACTATCTTCATTTTTTGCCTAAAAATTATACGGGGAATACAAAAATGCAATAATATATAGGGTGTTCTATTTAAAAAACTATAGCTATGGTCACCAAGTTATGGAACACACTGTGTAATAAAAAATATTTTTTAAAATGTGCTCCTAATGAACAGCTATCACAAGGAAAAAAACCGCTTCGAAATATCTTTACTCATAAACGCGTAATCGGCCTTACCCGCTTAGATGACTGATCCTGTATATATACACGATAACCAACAGTATAATAATATACATCTTCAGATGTAAAATATGTAATGTTAAACATACTTTCAAAATAATTTCAGACATTAATGTATTATAAAATATAATTTAGAAGTCATTTACCATTCAATAAAAGAGGAAAACACTTCCATCGTTTCAATGATTAGATAAGATGTACACGACTTTACGTCATAGGTAATTTAAAATTAACTCGAAGATGGTTATCTAACTATTGTACGCATAAACCAGAACACAATTGATAGAGAATAAGGTATTTGATACGTTAACAGATAAAAGAGAGAAAATATATTGACCTAATAAAGAGAAACAAAGAAGAACAATAAGGGGGTAGTTAAAAATCCAGAATCTGTAAAAGGTTTTTCGTGTTGCCTTTGTTAATTATCTAATGCGCTATAATTTTATTTCCTTTTATCTCTGGCCAACCAAAATGTATGTATATATATAAAAGGAAGAAAAAATTAAATTAAATTCTTAGTGCAAGACTGATCCGACATTTCGGGAGGTAATTTCAGTTGACAGCATTTCCTGTTATTGGTTTATCACCCAGGGGGCGAGTGGGATAGGACGTAATTTTAAACTGTCAACGCCATCTAGTAATTAAGCGTTTCGACGGAGACATTTTTCCATTTAACATTTATTTAATAAAAGGAAGTGAATGAAACTCGGAGCCAAATGTTGCTGACTGACTGACATCGAAAATTCAAACATGTGTACAGGAGAGCGTTTGTTCGTATAGAAATTGCGTGTTTTATTAATTTTTATTCTATTCAACTTAGCACTTTGTATTCGAAATTTCAAATACGTCACTTCTTCCGTTTGATAATATCAAAGCCATGAATCCAAAACATATTAGAGCCAGGCATCGTCAGTGCTTTAATATTAAAAAAAAAATTGATGTTTGATTTCAAATTTGATTTTTACTTTATCACATTCATGTTGTTGATAGTTTATCTAAATCATTAATTATCATTAATAAAAAAGAAAAGTATGATTATAATGAAACAATTTTAATGTTCCAGATTGACGTATTGATTTTCATTCTGTGCAACTTAGCTCTTTGCGCTCGAAATTTTAAATGTGTCAGTTTTTTTTCTTGATAGTTCAAAGGCATGGATTTCAAACAAACTAACGCTAGATGTCATCGGTGTTTTAATAAATAGTATATTATAATATAAGTGCATAAGTAAGCGTTTAAAGCATGCGCGACACGTTTAAGAGCACTACGCGAAAGCGGAGTATTTTAGGCCCATATTTATAAATCATGCTCAAGGCGCTGCAGATGCCCAAGTACGTAAATACGACACATTTGCGTTTTATAAAACAACCTCAAGCACCGGCCGGTGCTCAAGGCGACGAAAACACGACCTCAGCCGTAAGGTTGTGTTCGACCAGGCTTGAGCACTCGATTGACAGATTCATTTGAAAACATAACCTTCCTACAAATATATGTTTGAAGATTTACATAGTTTATGGAGTATTAAATAATGACTTCCATTATGAAATTGTGATTATATATATATATATTATATAAATTCCCGATTTTTTATCGTTCCCATGATATTTGATTGCAGTACTTATAAATATGCTTACTAATAAAGGACTGGTATGTGCATGTTGAAATTAAATATGTCCAGTATTACAAGTAGGTATAGTTCTTATTCATTGCAACTTATAATTGGCCAAACATGCGTTACAGTATAAACAAGAAATATGATTTAAAGTGAAATATACAAGAACATGAAATGTTATTAATATATTATTTGTAACCTCGAAGGGAGAATATCCAATAATGTTTATGAACATCACCAAAAACTATACCTGTGATGCTGAAAGGACATTCTTGAAAGCATTTAAATGATATTTTACATATGTAATAGTTATTCAGTATGTTCTTGTAATATCAACATTTACATTATATTTATACCTAAACAATAAATGAGGCTTTAAAACCTCAGAAAGAGAATGTTCATGACTGCATTCTATTTTATTTGACGATTACTTTTTAATGAAAAATATTTTAATAATTTGTTGTGATCAATATTAGCACATTGGACATAATCTTAGCAAATATATATTTCTCTTAAAAACAGCAAGCTTACAAATCTATTAGTACGATAATTACACACACATTAAAAGAAAATTTTATTCTTTTTTTACAATTACAAATTATAATTAAGTAGTTCAGATATTAGTAAATAATTAAAGTATGTGAATAATATTTTCACTCAACCATATAAGTAATTTAATGGAGAAAACCTGCATATATGCTTGAAAGAGAATTGAACGTATTTTCAAAACTGAAATATATACACACATTGTTGCTGATGTGTCAATTTTCTTTGAATACATTCATTAAAAAAGTAAATTCACATTTTGTTGTATATAAATTAATATTTTCCTTTGGTTTCTCTATTTTCAATTAAACTATGTCCTGAGAATAATTATAAAGTTCTGTTCTTCTTCATATTTTTCTATAGTAAAAGTAATAACTGAAATTAATATGTATAAATTATACATCCCTACAGAATGGATATGAAGATATCAACATTCCTAAATATTCGTTTACCATGTGCTTCAATATGCAAACATTATATACTTGGAGGTAGAATGCCATATGTGTTTAGTAATCCCTCGTAATTCCATATGTCTATAGATTTTTACCAAATGTTAAGTGACCCCAATTAATTGCTTTTGATAAGACACAGAAATGGACAATTCATTCATTTCACCTTCAAAACAAACTTTCATATTTAGGTGGCTATAATATACTCCAGATATTGCATTTTTCTTAATTAAGAAATACTTTCCACGTAATAACTCATCGACATTTTCTCTCTCAAAAAAAAACGTCTTATTAGGCTATTGTTATTAATTAGTATAGTTTCAGTGTTATTATTTCCATTGCATTTATCTGAAAATACAAATTATTTAATTACTTACATGCAGATGTATAGATTTGAACGTTAAGCAATAACTCATAAAAATAGCTATAATTCAATATTGCATTTAAGATGTTTCATTTTCAACTTACTTTAAAAAAATAAATACTATTACTACTACATATTATTTCTGGGTTTTACTCATAATTTTCTTTTTAAAAGTGTCGGTTATAACAGCTGATCGATGTTTGCAACCAAAAGTTACTAAAATTCCCTAACGTTGCGTGATCCAGGTCCCCCGTTCACGAGAATTCCCGAAGTATGTTTTATAGAATCAAACGCCTGCTTGAGGCGACGATACCGAAATCCCGTGCTTACGTGAGTTTGTGGATTACATGAGCTGAGCTCCATCTACAAATACCGGCATAGAGGCTCTTATACATGCATAAAAATTGAAATATATTACATCGGTAAGTAATCAGAATACCATAACCTCAAAAGCTAAATATTATAGGTAATAGTATTTACTGAAGTAATTTAATATATCTTTATTGTAGCTCATCAGAAAAGTCTTAAAAAACTATGGACTTTTGCTAAAGTAGAAGAAATTACCGAAATTTTATTAACCAGCAGAAAAGCAAAAGAAAAAGGCAATAAGAGGTCCAATAAGCAGCATTACTTTTCACGTATTTATGAAACTATGGAAATAGGAGGAGAAAAAATCATTATAAAGAAACGTGCTAGTAAGAATGATGAAATAACGTTTGTAGTGCCTTATGAGAAATTTTACGAAATTCTAGTAGAAACTCATATAGGTAACAGTTATGGTGGACGCGATAACATGTTAATGTCCTTCAAACCCAAATATTCAATACCACGACCAGCAGTGGAAATATTTGTTAAATGTTGTATAACACTTGCAGTAAAAACACACCAACCGATAAGAGTGTTAGTGGTGAAACCTATTCTGTCGAAAGGATGGAATCATAGGGGGCAAGTCGATCTTATGGATCTATAGTCAACTCCATATGGTAAGTATAAGTGGCTGATGAACTACTGGGGCAACCTTACCAAGTTTCTTCAATTAAGACATTAAAATCGTAATGCGCAGAAGTCTCATCAGAACTTTTAAAAATATTTTTAGAATTTGGTGCCCACAAAGTTTTACAAAGTGATAATGGAGGTGAGTTTGTTAATATTGTAATTAATCAGTTAGTTTCCAAATGGCCTTCATGCAAGATAGTAAATGGTCATCCTTGCCACCCACAGAATCAGGGCAGTATCGAAATGGCCAATCAAGACGTAGAAAATATGTTAAGTGTCTGGCTCAAAGACAAAAATTCAACAAATTGGTCCTTCGGATGTTACTTTGTTCAATGGCAAAAAAATGCCCCCCATCATAGGAAAGCATTATTTGGTGTGAATTTTCCTAGCGAATTGTTTTCTTCTGATTTACCAATAGAGACAGTTAGAAAAATAACAACTGAAGAAGACTTAGAAAATGTGTTGACCAATATTATAACCGAAGAAGAAAACAATTTAGTGGGTATTTCATATGAAACTAATCAATGCGCAGAGAATTTAATGATTAATTCACATAAAACTAATAAAAATGAAGTACTTAATTCTAATGACAATCCAACTGTCCTAGAGAAATCAATTAATATTGATGAGAATCAGATATTTAACATTTAGGATATTCCTGAAAAGGTACAGACTAATATTATAAGCGAAGAAGGAAACAATAACTTAATGGATGTTTCATATAAAACTAATCAAAATGAAATATTTCACAAAAGGAATATTCCTATTGTTGAAGTGATTGTAGAAGACAATGGTAATACAACGACTTGCTGTGCTAAATGTTTAAAAAGAAGTTCTTCAGAATTAACATTGACTGGGACAGCATGGATATGTGATGTATAGGGAGCGGAATCGAGCGAGCTAAACTACCACGGAGCCACAACCGTGAAAAGAAATAATGTAAACAACTGCGTGTTGTTTACATTATATCTGAATAGCACTAATTCATAGGGCGAACTGCAACATCTGTTTACGCCCGAGGATCAGAGAAAAAACTGCCATAAAATAAGGAATTTTATGAATAAAATCCTTTCTTCATCGGCGTAGGTACAAGGGTGACGAGTTTTTAAAATTTATTATATTTACCTTATATTTCGCAATATAATTTGTATGTTTCAATAACACACGCGTACATTTTTAGTTATCATTTATTTAGATCTAGAACGTTGTTTATGTTACTTTTTCTGAGATAAAAATTAATTGTCAGTGATTCCGAAATTTATTGCAAAGTCTGTAAAATATCGTCACTTAGCTTTGCTAAAACATACACAGAAATAGTTTCCATGCAGAGAATTTCGATAGTTTACAAAATTTCGTTACATGTTTAAATGACGATGCTCGAAGTATTTCTGAGTGCAAGAAACTAACACAAATCCCAAATTTAAAAAATCAGTTGTTATTCCTTCAGGAACACTTTGGAAATTTGCCTAAACTAATGACATATTTTGAAAATCTAATCTCAAATTAAAAAATGAGGTGTGGCCACCACACGACGTTCTTATACGTATGAGCGTTTCAAACTATACTATATTTTTCTTACACAAAAATTATTCAAAATCCTATTCTAAGTACTTCTGTTCTCTTAATAAATCGCTATAGAATGCATACTTAGCAAGATATTCGAAAAAAGGACTACTCCCTAAGAGTAAAAGTGTTACTTCCGGTCCGAATTTTGAAATTTCATATATTCAAAATATATTGCAAATCTAGCACTAAATACTTTTGTATTCTTGACAAATACATATAGAATGCATAATTTACGACATATTCGCAAAAAATCGCTATTCGATAAGAGTAAAAGTGGTAATTCCGGTCTGAATTCTGAAATTGTTTTTATGCAAAAGATATTGAAAATTACGTTTTAAATACTTTTATGCCCGTAACGTACCTGTCTAAAAAGGATGACATGCGAAATATTCGCAAAAAACTGATTTTCGCTAGGAGTAAAAGACCTACTTCCGGTAGCAGCTTCGAAAAACTTTTTAAATAAAATTGTTCTCAATTTTAATTTCAAGTACATATGAATTCTTTATAAATTTGTTTAAATTTAGTAGTTGACGAAATATTGGCAAAATTTAATTTTTTCACTGAAGTAAACTGCTACTTCCGGTCTACCGATTTTACTGAAAAACTACTCAGATCTCAAGAGGGAGATTAGACACGTAAATTCAAAATTTGGAATTGATATCTACAGCGGTTATCGTGGTCACATAGAGACACACAGACATTTTTTAAAAACATCTTTTTCGGTATCAGGGGACTTCAAAACGTGGACATCTGCAAAAATCTCGAAGTCGAAAATTTCACATTACTTCCTTATACTACGTATAAGAAAGTAAAAATGGATTAACCACATTAGATGTGGCTATTAATAATTCCAAGTGACTTAGACGCAGTTTTTAATAGAAATCCAGGTTTAATAACATTGCGGCAATTGTGTATGCTAAATACGCTGAAATAAAAGAATAGTTCCATTACGTAAATATAACTAGTTGCGATGTAGAAAAGACGCTTTCTATCTACAAGGATGTACTTAATTCAAAGAGAACAAGTCTTACAGAAGAGAAATGAACAAATAGTAGGGTATTTTGTATTTTATAATCACCAGCCACTTGTTATTCAATTATATAAATAAAATTAAAACCTCTTTAAAAATACAACATTTCAATAGCGCGCCCATGGGCGATGAGTCATGACTCGCTCGATTCCGCTCTCTAGTGATGTATGTCAAAAAGAGGATATCATACGGACACAAAGGATACCATGTGTTGTTGGGCTAAAACGTGCTGCTTAAAAAATCCTCGAAAATACTGTAACGAAAACAAGTCCATAAAAAAAATAGAAGAGTAAACATTGGCGCGGCGCACCGTAAATAAGTCATAAATCATCCACATATATGTAATGTGTAAGCGACAGAAAGTCTGTCGTATGTTCTACATACATCGAAAGAAATAGAGAATTTTTGCGTATATTTCCAAAGTCTTATATGCCGATATAAAAAGCGGCCGGTGCCCAGAAAGAATTTATTCATTCAGTAGTATTCGTAGGGTAGAAATAAATATAGTGCTTTTATTACAGTGCAATAAATATATAAATATTACAGATATAAATAGTAGTTAGTGATAGAAATCAATACGTGTGTAAATCTATTCGTAGTAGTTTTAAGTGCGTTACGTTTATTTTATATTTTTATATTGTGATTAGATTTAAGTGTGTAAATATACAGACAGTTTTAAAACATTTGCACGAGTTGTTTATTTCGAACCCGAAAACGCAACAATACCAAACAAAAGTTGAAACTTTTATTTTTGGGTCAATATATTGCTGTTGAAGTTTCTAAATTCTATAGGGGACCACTGGACCCTAAAAATATAGTAGGAACAATTGTTGAAATAAAAAATGGAGTAATCAAAATTGGTACTATACATAGAATTTTGAATCAATGGAAGAGACGACATTATTGGCACTAAAAATTCCGAACCTATTTGTGTTCTGGAGGCAACAATAATTTCCTTAGAAGAAGTTTTAACAAAATCTTCTAAATTTGGAGGATAGGGATTTAAAAAATATTCCTGCAAACCAAGTAAAACGCAGTGCCACACAAAGGAATGTTTTTAAGTCTCCGTTGAAATGTAGTAGTAAATATCATCCAGGAGGACCTTGTACAAATAAATAAAATAATATATGGCCAAAACTGTATTATTAAGAGTTATCTCTTTATTTTGTATTTGTTTGAAATATACCTACGACTGGGCAATAAATTACTGAAAAATATTGTTTTACTTTATTCCAGGCGCATTGTGAAAATAATCGCCAACACGTTCATATTACAATAAGACAAGCACCGTTCGACGTTTTATGAAACGCCTAAAATGTTCGGTCAAATTGCAAAAATGTAATATTTTGTCATCATTTTCCGATGTGTCTAGTCATTTCGACAACGACTAGGCGTTTTATAAAATGACTGAATTTTTAATTAGCTTACGACATATATACAAAAAACACATTCTATTTATTTGTAATTGTGTATATTTTATTTCTTTTACATTACCTCTAATGCGAATGCCTTACTAAATTATATGAAACTTTGCAAAGTCCAGTTCGTATGAATATACAATTCCATTTTTTTTAAATTTGTTGTATGTTAATTAATTATTACTATTATTTATAATTTACAAAATACCAACAGTCAGTTCAACATGTATAAAGACACATCCCTAAAAATAAAATTGTACTTAATTGCTAGCTTCTTCAAAAGCTGCAGTCCGAGCCATTTCCGTAGTTGAAATTTTTCTCTGTATACACATTCCAATACTTCACCGGTTCATGAATTTCATGCTCCATTATCCAGACGGTCTGTCGTAATATGCTGGCTCTGGATGTTGCTGAGTTTTACGATTGAGGTTCGTGCTCTTCGCTATCTCAATGGTTTCTCTCATTTTTCGTCGATGGTAATTCTTCGTTGCATTTAGTACTGCCACTCCATCAAAGTTGAGTTTGTATCCGCTCGGACGCAGACCGGAGAACGACAGAAAATGGTATTTGTTGGAATTGAATTGGTATAGCTACAACGAAGAGATCTACTTCAAGTCTGATCGAACAACTATCCTCGAAATGTCTTTATTATATACATATTTATTTGTTGACATCGTTGAAATGTTATAAATTACGAAGTTAGTTGTACCATCATTAATTTTTGCAACATACAAATTTTGTTTACGCCATCTATGATTCAATAGACAAATATTATACATACTGGACGTTAATTACAGAACCTACTTTATATGTTCCAAACATAAAATGCAGTTTTTCCTACTCGACTTTTCTTCCTGTTAACGAAATTTTTATAACACAAAATTTAAAAATATTGTTAGTATCAATACCGTGCGTATAAATATTTTCCTCGTTAGAGATTGCCTTGCTTTTTTTTATGGTTGGTACAGTGCATGTAATTAGACACAAACGTATAATTTTGATAGTTTGATTATGTCATGTATGTGTCTATAATTTGTAATTTAAGTAAGACAACTGTCATAATTTGAAAGGTACGTAACTTCCGGTTCCAACTCCTCGAGGATAGAGGAGTTGGAGCAGAAAGTTATATCAAAATAAAATTTCAAAATGTAGACGGAGTAATAAATTTTGTAGATATGATTTTAATTCGACAGAATAGTGTAATACAGACAAAGTTTTATGAGAAACATATAGCAGTAGGCAGATATGTAAATTTCAATTTATGCCAACCTATTTCACACAAGAAAAATATGGTTATTGCTCTTGTGGATAGAGGTATTAAACTTACAAGTATTGCATTTAGGCGTGATATTTTATTCAAAATAAAAACTATATTACAAAAAAACAACTAGGTACCCAACCAAATTCATTCAAAATATTGTAAAATATAGAGTAAATAAAACATATAACCATAAGCAATATAATGGGTTAGAGTTCGATCCAAACCTGATGGTACCTGCGTAGAAAACGATTTTCGGTATTAGAGAGAGCAAGCAGTATAAAATGAGAGAGATATATATGGGCAGCGCTGTACACAGTCGGGCGTGAAAACATTAGTCTACTATTTGATCATTTGTCATTTATATACATTTTAAAATCTTTTATAAAATCAGTTCTTTTTATTAATAATAAACACAAAAGAGTGGAGTAATATTTGTGTCCATGTTAAGAAAATTAAAGATAATATTGTTAAAGAGCATACAATGGATGATTTCCACAAAGAATTTATTATTAATGTACATTGTGACAATGAGACTGATTCTGTATTTGACTATTCGTCAGATGAAAACGGTTATTAAAATTTTTTAAAAGTCTAGTTTCTTAATTTAATTTAATCTTTACTTTTATTTTAAATTTATTTATCTAGTGTTGAGGTTTACTTTTTCATTTGTTTTTGCCATGTGGTTATTAATATTAAAACAAAAGAGTGGAGTAATAATGTACATTGCGACAATAATACTGATTCTGTATTTGACTGTTCGTCAGATAAAAACGGTTATTAAAATTTTATAAAAGTCTGGTTTTTTAATTTAATTTAATATTTATTTTTATTTTAAATTTATTTATCTAGTGTTGAGGTTTACTTTTTTATATAAGCAAGTAATAACAAATAAAACACTTGGTATTGTTTCACAAATATATATAGTTAAATACTCGATGTACATTTCGCCTTGCGGCATCGTCAGGAGTTCTAGAGAAACTAAAGTAAAATTTAATATACTGTAACTACCAACTTCAAACAAAAATGTAAATAAAAAAAATATACAAAAATAGAAAATTATGAAAAGGTCATGACTTATCTGGAAAGACCGTTTTTACAATGCTAGGGTTTATTAGCGGTGAATTTATGAGTTCGGTTTGTTCATTAAGAACATTGCCTGGTTGTAAAAGTAAACTTTCTTTTACAAAATAACCTTCTAGAACATTCATTTTTTTACTTTTATTTAAACTATACAGTACTTCTAAATTGTCTATTGAAAAATGATGTCCCGTGTCTAAAATATGGTTAGCTACACTTGAATTTTCAATATTTAATTTAACGGCTCGCATATGTTCTGAGAATCTTAATTTGAAATTTCGCCCCGTTTACTTTTTCATTTGCATTTGCCATGAATATAATAATAATAAAACTTGTAAATTGTAGATTTTATTCCATGGTGTTTGTATTCAAAAGTAGCGGGAAATATACACGATCGTTTTGGTATCGATATTTTTAGCACGGATAGTACAGAGTTTAAACCACGCCTCGCGCATCTCAAGTCCTATCAGGTTTGGATCGGACTCTATCAGAAAAATTAACAAAGAGTTTGGCACCATTTAATATTAAATTGGCACATAGGAATAAAAATAACCTTAAATATTTATTCCCAAAAACTAAGAATGATGTACCAACTAAACAAAAGACCCATGTTGTATATAAAATTCCGTGTTTAGACTGTAGAAGTAAGAGACAAATATGCCCAAAATATGACTTTCTTAAAAAAAAAACTTAGTAATACTACGGGATATAGATTTGATTTTGATAATACAAGTATTCTGAATGTAGAAAATAACTAAAAAGCCCAAAATGTTCTAGAAATGATTCTGATAAAAAACCAAAATAAAGCGGTGTTAATGATCGGATATCAACGGATTGTCTAAAATATATTTTAATATTTTATAATTGTCTTACACGTTCAAAATAATTATATGTTATTTAGAAAAGATATTTATGTTTGTCATGAACTTTTAGGATACAAATGTGTATTAATACGTGATAAGAAATTGTTTATTGCATGTTTTTTGGTTTTGTGTGGGCACTATGCCTTGTCGTACGATCTAAGCGTTTATATAATTTCAAATATTTACAATTGATATATCTAACATATGCACAGTAAATAGAATGGTAAATGTTATTAAATGCAACGTGATGTGTTAGTATAGAATTTATTTTTATTTTGGTAGTTATACGTACTTTTTACAAAATTTCTAATTGATGTTGAATATTAGTTACATAGTAATGAATGGGCACTATGCCTTGTCGTGAAAGGTGAACGTTTTTTTTATTAAAGGCTTGCATAGTAAATGGTCATCATATTATGCATAACTCTAAAATTTACAATTAAAGAAAATAATAAAAAAAAAAATTAAATTAGAATGTAGGCTATTCTTATAATTAACATAGGATTAAATTCTTCTGTTGTATTATTAGCTTTCAATAAACCTGCAGAAGACATTAACAGTAAATATCGAAACGTTGATGGAGGAAAATGGTGTAGTTTTATTTATGTTTTTCTTATGCTGCTATGTCCCAGGAAATGTTTAATTTATTAAAAATAATTATACAAAAAGAAGGATAATGTGAAAACTTTGTATGTTTTAGACTCGTTGGTCATCATCAGTACGGTGTAACCCAGGAATAAGGTGCACTTTATTCTTTGGCTACACCGTACTACTACAATGCTGTTAGCTTTCTCTGTTGATAATATCATGTTGCATGATTCTGCGGTGTTTCTAAATTCATTTAACATTCATTTCAGATAGTCTACTTTTCCTCCGATGATTACTATAGGTCTGCGTAGCAATGTATCTTTATCCTATTTCTTCTTACATGGTATACATTTTCTCTTGTTTTGCTGTTATATATTATGTTATCCATTATAAGATTAGAAAGCAACGGGCCAAGACTGAAAGCATTCTTTTGGCGAATATATTATGAATCTAAATGGAAAGAAATGCTTTACGTGCTACCTCTTCAATCAGTCAAGCAAAAGACTATTTATTAATTTCTTTAATGTGTCATTTAATTAAGGAACTCAATCCATAAGTAGCCCACGTCATATATAATAAATTATTATATTAATAAGAAAATACTAATAATTAAAAGGAATTTATTATACTATTCATTAAATGACTGTATATTAATATAAAAAAAACACGCAGAATGAGTAGAGAGATATTTTCTTTTTTTATTCCACAATATCAATAATATCCCCTGCATATTTTTGTAACGGCAGACAAAAGACATATTTTGAGAGAACGCATGGTATCATTATTGATTTTGAGTCAGGCAGTTAAGTAATATAACGATATCTGTCGAAAAACATTTTGTGTTACACACATTTGTAGATACGGGCAAAGATATAAAGAAAAACATCTTCAGATAACATGCAAAATATTTCTAGGAAAGGCAGGTTACATTATTTTAAAGTAAGGTACGCCCTGTGGGTCTAGGACAGTTCACCGTGGTCGTTTTGAACAGTGACGTTAGCAACAGAGACAGTTTGTGTCTTAGGGGCTTTTAGAAATTGGTGAATTTTAAAGGTTTGATTTGTTCAGGTTGTTTTCAAACAGTCTGTAATGTAAATGCAGATTTACTGTTGATAGCATATTTTATGGGCCCTTTCTAAAAAGTCTTAAGTATCATATATTTCTATTGTCAGACGATGAGTTTATTCCAGAAAGTGAGAATATTGTACGTGATCAGTAATGACAGAAAATGTGCCAGGTTTGTCTAAAATGTATCCGACCTCGAATTCTTTTGTGTCCAATAATGATGCTAAGACTGTGTCACTGTTAATATTGGAAGGAGACAGCTTGATGCGCATGCTTAAATTTTTTCTTTGCATTCGATAAGCCAGTCGCTACCTAGTGGCACTAGTAAGGTGCTGTTAGAAGTGTTTGTCGGATTTTTGGTTTCTCTTAAAATGAAAAACTTGTTGGTTCTTAAAACGAAGCAAGTGATTGGAGACAATGCTACAGGATCAACATAAACTAAGACGTGGTTCAACCGATTAAGAGATATTGTAGAAGATGTTGGGATCAATAAAGACTCCGCACATGCAAGTTTGCGCAAAGAGGCTACGAAATTTGTGCAAAGCTGCAGTCGGCGAAATAGAAAGAACTATGACTTGAGGTAGCACACGTCTTTCTCGCTGCTACCAACACCTATCATGAGTTTATGATCACCGTGGTAACTAGAGATGACTCATGTGTGTAAGGAAACGACTCGAAAACAAAGGCGGAGTCGTCGTTTAGAAGCACCCGGATTCCTTAAGATCGAAAAAACGCTGCAGACATGAAGAAAAATCAAGGTGATGCTAATTGTGTTCTTTGATATTAGTGTAATTGTGAATCACAAATACGCACCGGAAGAACAAACAGTGTTCCTTACATTTATGTTTTTTTGTCTTCTCTTAATCTTGATTTGTAAGACCTACCAATTTGTCCGAAATAAACAACAGCGAAATGATGAGAATGCATTATCTTTCACAACAGTAATACCATAAAGTACCGCGCGATCATTTAAATTCTAAATTAGAGCAGGCTGTGAAATTTAAATTAAGTTGGTATATAAGTACTAATTTACAATTTGAATTGTCAAAGTGACGTTTCAAAATGTTAATTAATCAATAATTAACATTCTGGACAACCTAATAAAAAAAATCCCGCCTGCTATAATTTAGAATTTAAATGATCGCGTGGTATATTATGTATCGGGTTGTATGTATCTCATTTTAGTCAAGGGGTTTTGCTTTATTTATCACGAGCAAAGCGCAGCGGAGCGAGTGTAAATTATTTATTTGTAAGTTATTCTATAAAACATATTCAGCATTAGCCCTGAAGATGTTTTCTCGGACAGTGTACGAAACGTTAATAGGTAAAGTAAACAAGGTTTAATACCACGATGCAAGAAAGGGTAAGATCCTGTAAAGACATACTACTATTACCTGGATAACAGGTAAACCTCCTTTTCTAAAAAATTCGAGAAATGTATATTTCGGGTGGAACGAAAAAAGCAACTTTTGATTTTTAATTTGTAATAGCGCGGAAAAGTTGCCTTTTAGTATAGATTAAATAAATTAAAGAAAAATATCGGAGTTCGTCTTGAGGTGCAGCAAGGTCGTTAAAGTTTCGTAAAAGCACACATTTTGCAACTTTTTCAAAGTTTTTTGCGTGTCTACCATTAAGATATCTTTTTTGTCATTTAGATGGTGAAACGAAGGGACCCAATAAATTTAAAATAAAAATCGTACAGGTACCACAGATAAAAATTATAAAATTTAATGTACATCAGAAAATCCATCTTGATGTATAAAAAGCGTGTACAGAATTTCACAAAAATATCTGGGGTAATACCAAAGTTTGAAAAAATTTTTTTTTAACTTTAGCACTTTACAGTTCAAACGTTAAGACACTTAGGACATATGTTCATAACAAGTTTTTTTCACAAAATGGACTCAAGAATAACCCCCTTAAATATTAGCATGCTATTAAGAAACACATGACATATAAATAAGTAACTTTCTATTACTTTTAACGGTCTAAGGACAGTCTAATATGCTGTCGACCGTTCTTGTTGAAGGGTCCTGACCGACTTTTTTTTAGATTAATCGGGCTTTGTTCTCCGGGACGCACATGCAATCCCCTTTTCTCTTCACCTTTTAGTTCACACACATATTTTCACGTCCCAAACGGTGATAAAGACAAAAACTCGGCGTCATGAGTCTTAAATATAATACAAACTCCTTCTAATCTAAACAATGCTTAATTTATACATGGGTTGATATACATTTAAAATAAATAACCTAGAGAAATTTATCGTCGCTTTCTAACAGGTATGTTTTCAAAAGTAATTTTTATTCATATCTTAAAATATAAAATATTCGGATTTAGTGGTATCGTAACAACTTTAAGTTCATTGCGGCACCTCGAGATGTAATATTGCAACCAAATTATTTTTTATTCTTTTTAAATCTAAAAGCCAACTTTTTTGACCGCTATAACCAAATTAAATTCTAAAAAAAAGGCCATTTTCGATCCACCCTAAATTGTATGTAAAAAAATTAATTTTAGGCATATCAATGTACAAATATACTTCTATAAACAATTAGAAATATCTCCCTTGACATTTTCCTATTTCATTTTCTAATTACTTTATGTATTAGTTTATCACGTACTTTAAACCCTTACTATATATTTAAATTACAAAAAAGAGAAAAAAGTAATACACGCTTTTACACTCCTAAGATTTCTCATTAGATTATATGTTAATTTGAAATATTACCCTTCTCTCGCTTTTCGTGTACCATTGGCATTAGTTATATAATTTGAATTATATGGTACCTAAATACTGCTTCCATTAATTTGCTATTCCGTATAAACCTTTGGAAAATTAAAGGTGCTCTCCGTACTCCGATGATTAAAGCAGCAGTCGTAAGTGGGAAGGCATTTCAAATTAACTCTCGGGATTCATGGGGTGCGGTTTTTTCTCTCAAATTTGTTGACGCCGCGTTACGTTGTAAAGCAGGTAAAACACTTTTATGTTTTATACAAGGGCATGTTTTCAGTCGTCTGATCATTGTTGTCTGCAATAATTAAATATACCCTGAAAATTATCAACGAAGCATGTCCATTCACCACAAACACTGTTTAATTAAATTTTGCACCATGTAAATGTACAATGTATAACATAAAGCCCTTTACTTTGTTTTGACATAAATGCGCGTATGTAATGAAGTAGTGAATGCATTCAGAAAGTAATTAAATGGCAACTATTGGAACAGTGTATATATATATCTTATATATATATATCTTTTTGTTCAGTATCAATTTAATTGAACGGACAAATATGGTGTTGATTGATATTTCATCAATAAGATGAAATCATACGAGGTGTGTAAATTAACTCATGAAACTGATTTTTCTAATTTTTTTTTTTAAATAAAATTACAAATTCACATTGTCTCCTTCAAAGTAACTTGGGAAGCTACACAGTGCTGGAGACGATTCTTCCATTCCTCATAGCAGTGCTGGAACTCGGATACTGGAATAGCTTTCAGATGGTCGATTACGGCTCTTTGAATATTCTCCAATGTCCCAAAAATAACGTCCTTTAAGGTGAATTTTCAATCTTTGAAAGAAATCACATCGACTCAAGTCGGGTGAATAAGGAGGCTGAGGAGCCACAGGCATGTTTTTACTGGCTAAAAACTCATTGATAGAAATCGCGGTGTGATAAGGAGCATTATCGTGATGCAACACCCCACATGTTTTTGATGGTTGGTCTCACACGCATGACCCCTTTTCGAAGTCTCTCAAGAAGTTTTCAGTAAAAATGTTGATTAACCATCTTGAGGCACAAACTCTTTGTGAATGATTCCTTGGCTATCAAAACAGCAAATAAGCATACATTTGATTTTTGACTTGCTAATTCTTCCCTTTTTAGCATTGGAGAGGTTGAAGTGCGCCACTCCATGCACTGGGGCCTCGTTTCCAGGTCATACTGAAACACCCAAGTCTCGTCACCTGTAATGATACGTTCTAGATAATGGGGATCATTTTCAATTGCTCCCAAAAAGCCAAGGCAGTTTTCCTTTCTGATGTCTCTTTGCTCTTGCGAAAGATTTTTCGGAACCAGTTTTGCACAGATTTTTCTCATCCTTAATTCATTGGCCAAAATTTGATGAAGGGTTGTGTGAGTCAAATCCAACTCGTCACCAATCATTCGGACTGTCAAACGCACGAGATTGCGAATTCTGCTAACATTTTTATTGTTTCTTGAAGATGAAGGTCTTCCGCTGCGAGGCTCCTCTTCAATTCAATCTCTTCTTTCTGAAAATGCCTTCATCCATCTAAAAACCTCGTCTTTCGACAAAACACTGTCTCCTAGGCCTGACGTAGTTTTCCAAATGTTTCCATTGGACTGTGTCCAAGTCTGAAGCAAAACCTGATAGCATAACGTTGTTCGCAATTGCTGTCACTCATTTTTAAAAAGCATTAAAAAACCTTTCTCACAAAAAAATTCGCTACGGACAGCGCAACCACTCTCGCGTGTTCAAACTTGTACTAGACGCGTGTCAAATGTTTATCTGCCTGCTCCTCTACGTGCCACGTCCCCAGTGTTGCCAAATCGAACAGTAGAAAATTAGGTTCATTACTTAATTTACAATACGCTATATATTATTTTTAATATATAAATATGATTTGTAAAATAAACAAAATAGAAATAGTGCAAAGAAACAGATGCAACAATGTACTAGTATATTATGCAATGAGCATTTAATGATAGCTATTAAGGCACAAGTAAGAAAATTACAATACGAGGCGAAGCCGAGTATTGTAATGAATACGAGTGTCTTACTAGCCATTAAATGCGACTTGCATACACTATTTTCTCTACGACCCCATAATAAAACATTATTTTTTGAACATTCCATTTCATAAATTGAGGTTAAAATATTCCATGCACCTTTGCGAATTTAGCTGGTAATAAATTGTTCATGGTTACTAAGCCTTATTCCATAATTTCTGGTGGGCTCAAATTTTACATTTCACTGTCATTATCCCTCATTTTTACCGTTTATATTTTCAAAAAAGCACAAATTTTAAGTACTTACTTGTAAATTGCAGAGAACTGTCACATTTATTTAATTTGTATATCTGTCAGATATGCAGTTGCCATATTGAATATTGTTTGAATATTGGAATGGCATTCCTATTGGATATAAACTTGTATCGTAATGAAAAATCTGTATTCCTACTGGATATAAACTTGTATCATAATGAAAATCTGTATCGTAATGGACCACATTAAAGTACAGGTTCGGCATATCTAATAATACAATTAGAGTATGGGAGTAGAAAAAAGATATTAGGAATCATTTATACAACAATAAGATTAATATTGGTAACTACCATAAATTACAAGTAAAATTTTTAAATATAGTTGCTTTTGAAATAAAGGTAACTGATGAAACTAATGAAGATAAGCTTTCTCTAGATCTGTGGCCTCTAAGCTACTTATACAAATTACAGAAAAGAAGTGAACTATTTTCATATACAGTGCTATTATTTTACTATGCAACATATCCATATGTTGCATTTTAAAATAATCGAGTCAAAGCATTAGGCGATAGGCAACCCATTATACATACTACCCTAGCGTCAAGAATAATTATTGTTTTGTCAATTTATTCAAATACGTCAAATATTATTATTGTTTAGTGTCACTTGAAATACGTCAAATATTATTATTATTTTCCCTGTTGTGACATTATCTAAGTTACAACACTTTCACAAATGTATTCCAAGGAGGAAAAAATTCAAATGTGCTTATGGTATCAAAACCATCAAAGTTTACAAATGGTGAGCGAGTTATTTTCTGTAGAATTTCCCCATAGACCAATACCTACACGTTCAACAATTTTAAGAGTGTATAATAGATTTAAAACAGAACGATGTGTCGCTGACCATAAAAAAAAGAATAGAACGAAAACAGTGGAAGAACAATGGAAGAAATGAAATTAAACATTTTGTTTTTCGTAGAAGAGAATCCTTTTAAATCGTTAAATTTTATCGCGTCAGAGTTTAATATATCACCCTCAAGTGTGCGCAATGTACTTAAAATTGAAAAATTTCGGTGTTACAAATTGCAAAACCATCAACAGCTATTTGAAATTGACAAAATCTCTCGAACTGAGTTTTGCGAAGAAATGTTGGATTTACTAAACCAAAATGAAGATTTGTTATACAAAATTTGTTTTACCGATGAAGCTACCTTTTATTTAAACGGGAAAGTTAATTCACAAAATTATAGGTACCATGGCTGATTTTATGTTTTTGCAAAGTCATTGTAAATTATCCTTACAGATATTGGGCGCACAGGAATCTTCATATACAAAATTGTACACACGTACAATATAATGAAAAGGTTAATGTCTGGTTGGGCATAATAAATAATACATTGATTGGTCCTTTTTTTTATAAATGGTATTTTAAATTCTAATGCTTATTTGAATCTTTTGCGAAACTCAATACTTCCTGAAATTCGGCAACTTGCAATACAAAATTGTTGGTATCAACACGACGGAGCTCCACCACATTCAACAGTTGAAGTAAGGAACTGCCTCAATGAAAATTTTCCTGATCGCTGGATTGGAAGATAGGGGCCGATAGGATGGCCAGCAAGATCCCCAGATTTAGCCCCAAATGATTTTTTCATTTGGGGTTACCTCAAATCAAAAGTATATACGCATATACCAATATTAACAACACAGGAATTGAAAACCAGGATCACAGAAGAATGCAATAATCTCAGAGCATCACCAAATAAAATAACCAATTCTATACGAAATTTTTATTATCGTTTAGGTTATTGTTTAGAACAAGTAGGCGGTCATTTTGAAAAATACTTATAATAAAAACAATTAAACATTTAATTCCTTATGTATATCAATAAATGACCTACTCTTTGTCTGGTTTTAGAGTTTAAACACATTTGCATTTTTCCCTTAGAACACAACACAGAAGAGTATTAAAAAAGTACTGCAAATTAGTTTGAAACGCGAAAGAATATTTAACGTATTTCAATAAATTGACAAAACAATAATTATTCTTGACGCTAGGATAGTATGTATAATGGGTTGCCTATCGTATAATGCTTTGACTCGATTATTTTATAATACAACATATGGATATGTTGCATAGTAAAATAATAGCACTGTATGTTACACCATCAGAATGCACAGAGAGTAAGATATACAACTCATTTTACACATATACATGTATACGCAAAACGTATAACATATATACATGTGTTAGGATACACACATACATCCATTGTCATTACCGACAGTCAACGCAACGCAAAAGCCGAAATGCGGTGCCTGTGCGTTGACTGTCGGTAATGACAATAGATGTATGTTTGAATCCAAACACCTGCATATATGCTTTGCGTATAAATGTATACATAAATAGCAAAATCCGCTTACTCACTTCAATTATTGAGCAGTGTATAATAACCACTGAGATCTCATCATAACCAACCCAACAATATAAATATATTTCATAGTCACACGTTTAATATTTAAATTATAAAATGTGTATAAAAATGTCATTAAAAAATTGAAGTAAACGAAATTAAAAACAATAGATTTAATGTAAAGCATATCAGATAGTATCTAGCAGTTTACGGTATAATTTTTATTTGATCATAATACATGTTTGCGATGATATACCAGTATTATAAGTAGGTTTAAATTACGACTGAGCAAAGACATAATGTAAACAACACGCAGTTACTGAATAGCACTATTCATATGGTGAACTGCAACATCTGTTATTGACGCGAATACGACAACAAAAAAAGTCCATTTCAAAAGTATTCCAAGTGACTTCGGATGTGGCCTTCGGCAGAAGTTAGACGCAGTTTTTAATAGAAATCCAGATTTAGTAACATTGCGGCAATTGGGTATGGGGACAATGACACAAAATCTAACTGCTAAATACAAATTCAAAGAGAACAAATCTTACAGAAGAGAACCTTGAGAAACTATTGCTAGTAAATATTACTACTCCTTTACTCGACTTGAACTACAAAATGAACAAATAATAAAGTATTTTGTATTTTATAGATCACCACCCACTTGTTATCCAATTATATAAATAAAATTAAAACCTTTTTAAAAATACAACATTTCAATAGTGCACCCATGATGAGTCATCAACCTTTCGTGTCCGGTCTGTAATTATAAGTCTGAGTGAGCATTCCACAAACATTTGAAACGATTATAAGGATATATGTGGAATATGAAAGCCTTGTTATACATACTTTATCATATTAAACCTGTGATTGAGAAATTACCTATAATTTCAAGAAAATAGAAAGGAACAGAGAACATAGTTAATGCGATTCCTTACTTGTGACTAGTTAAGGTTGTGAAGTATTCAATAGCACGCGGTGGTGATCTACAGCTCTTAAAGACTGATTTCAATTGCGCTTGTTGGTGTCTGCATGAATCACGTTCACTTAAGATCGTGACTTTTTGTCGTGACTACGTACCCGATGTGATATTCTTTTCGGAATCCGTAATAATGTTGTTCCACTGTCGCTTTTGTGTTGTAGCGCACGCTACGCTCCTGCAGACATATTCCCGACGGACACACCGAGCACACTGTCCTTTTTTCTTTATGTATTTGCTCTAGCTGATGTATGTAATAAACTGGGTTCGTATACGGGAAAAGATGGAATTTTAATGAAGGTTACTACATCAAATGGGAAATATATTATATGAACTCACCGTTAGAAATACTTGAAAACTTCACGTTGCTGCGCAAGCACTTTATTTATAAAATGTTAATGTACGGAATATGTCGAGCTTCGGGAAGAAAGCCTGCAAAATTGAGTTCTGTTTCTAAGAACTGCAAGAATTTGAAGTAACTGTGATCTTAAAGTTTCGTGAATTATCAAATCTATACTCGTACAATATGAAAATAAATATAATCGACATTTGTTGATAGAAGAGGTGTGAATAATTAGGTGAATTAGTAGAAATGAATTTGATGATTTGGAATTAAACCAATGATATATAGATTTTAAATATAATTAATCGCATAGAATAAGAAAGTCTCTAAAATCTGGAGCAGTGATTTTGACATTTTGAAAGGGGGGGGGGATCACTCAAAGGAGAGACTCAACTTTTCATGTACTCGTAACTCTACAGGCAGTTCATCTCTCAAGCGTCTGATGATGATAAGTAATGGAGTAATACTGATTCCTAAGATGTCGGTACCTATATAAATAAATAATCGATCATTAAGTAGAAATATATTACGGAAATAATATCTAATAAATGCAAACATCAACTTGTTATTTTTATTAGAGATATTCGTGTATAAATAAAGTTAAAAAAAATAAACACTATGCCTTGCAAATATGCTTAAACTTGAATGCATGTTTTTTATTGAAAGTATTTTATGTGATTGAAAAATATTTTTATGCTATTTAATTTCTTATAGGGTAAAACGCTAATTATTGGACACTTTTTAGTTATTGGACATATCAAAAGGAAATATTAGAAAATTCGGCTCGTATCGTAATTTTCATATTCGTGTCTTAACCCAGATAAAGCCGAAATTATGTTTTTCAAAAATTTTTGAATCTTTCTTTCAAATTTAATTGAATATATCATAGTAAGTGACTTTGCATAGATTTTGTTTAATCCTTTTTTATACTTTTTTCAAAAATTGATGTCCTTTATAAAGGACGGTGGCCATTTAAACAACTACTGTAAAATATTTGTTGGTAAAAAATTACAAAATATTGACTATGGTTATGAAAACAATGTTCAAGTATGAAAATTATATTTGATCTTATTCACATGCCATAGTAATTATACATTATTTGCTATGATAATACAAAAAACATTCTTTTGGGTGTAATGCTAATTTACATTTTTTACAGGAAAAGTTACATTTTTTATGACAGTATCCACATCGTGTTTGATTTTCTTGATATACAACAAGATGGTCTACACCGTCAAACCTTGAATATTGATGCAAATTTACAGACGATCTACTTGGACCTCTTTTTGTTGTTTTTTTGAATGATTCTAAGATTCCAACTGCCACAGCTCTTCTAAAGCCTAGATGATCTAACTTCCCTCCTTTGTGTCTGTAAAGCTGCCACGAATTTTGTTCAGCCATATCCACACATTGACTTATTAGAGGAAAATACCATTTCTTTCCTCTAATGGATACTCTATACAGACTAATATTTTCATCGGCTCTATCGACACCACCCATGTTCTCGTTATAATGTTTTATAATTTTGGGTTGCTCGACGTATATGCTCTTTTTTTCGGCTCGTGAAAATCTTTTTACTTGGCCTGTCGGTAATACTTGGCAGTTATTAGATGCAATGGTCACCACACTATTGTCATGCCATTTGCACACTACTGTTTTATTGTCATCGCTGCAGGCATATTCAAAATATCCTCTTTCGTGTTTTTTTATTTTACTGGAATGAACTAATTTAGATTCTTTAGGAATTCTGTTTTCTCTAATTGTTCCAGTTCCTTTTATACCCCTTGCCGCTAGTTGATCCAACAATGGAACCGATGTGAAGAAATTGTCGAAATATAAATCATAAGGCATATTGTTACTTTTTTCTTCTAAAATATCGGCAAATTGTAAAACAACACAGGATCCTAACCCTAAATATTTGTATTCTTGAGGTAGGACTGTGGAGGAGCCTTGATAAGGTTCAAACCACTCAATAAAACCGAGTCTACTTGTACCCATCCACAATTTATAGCCCCATCTTATAGGCTTTCCACGAATAAATTGTTTGGTGCCATGACGGCCATAATACGGCACCATCGACTCATCGATGCTGTGAATTTCTTCATGTGGTGCAAGATTTATAAATCGTTGATTTAAAATTTTGATGAGTGGTCTGATTTTAGCAAATTTGTCGGCTTGGTCCAAATTAGTGTTGTCGCAGCAATGAATGTTTTGCATAATAAATCTGAATCTATTACGAGACATTGCCTCACACACTAAAGTGTTATTAGAATCCAAATTATTTTCCCAATACATCTCACGCCTTGGCAGACAAACATATCCACTCAACAGAAGTATGCCTATAAAGCACCGCATCTCATTATGATTGATGTCACCAATCCTGTTGTTTTGATTGGCGTATGTATTTGAATAATGTACAAGTAAGTCTATTATTTCGTTATCAAAAAATTGGAAAAATGCTTCTACTGGTCCTATTTCACATTTTTCTTCATTATTAGGAACCCAGACCGGCATATTTGAAACTATATCTTTGTTTGACCAAGTCTTATTTTGGCGATTACTACCACTATCAGATCTGCTAGTAGAACATACCTGTTTTTTTCTTTTTACAAACGTTGATAAAGGCAGATTATCTTCACTATCGCTGGAGCTGCCGTCGTAACGATCATTAGAACGTAAAATTTCTGCCTCTGATCGTAAATGACTTCCTGGTAAGTTAGCAAGCAACACATTGTCTTCAGCTCCACTGTCTTCATCGGTCAGTTGGCTGTTAGCATTTTCCGGTGGAAGAATGACGATACCTTCTGGAATATTTTTGATATGGTCGATCTTCTCAATCTCTTCAAGAATTTCGTTCAAAGACAGAGGTTTCTTCCAGTAACTAAAAAGTGCAACACAATAATTGGTAGTATAAGTTGCCACCGTCCTTTATAAAGGACAGTAACAGTTACAGCGAATTATCATAAAAATTACATGCAAATTAAAAAAGAAATTGATGGGTAAGCAAAATATAACATATTTAAAAAGGATCGGTAGCGTGAAACTAAAGAAAGGCTTTCAAATACAAAAAAAAATCCTACCTCCAATTATCCATGCTGGTGGTCACAACAAACCTTCATATATTAAATCTCGCAAGTGACAAAAGCAGACGTTTAAAACATTGCAGCGAGCTGTAATACTGTTAAGTGAGATTTCTGTAATAGAATACAACTATAGCCATCTAGTGCATAACTTGAAAATTATTAATTTTACAGGTTCCTAATACTTGTCTTTTAAAAGGACGGTGGCAATATTTGGGTTAATAGCCACCATTAAATGGTCATTGCATAATATACTATTGAAACACGAATCATCATTCCATCAAGACTTTCTTCTATTCAAACTCATTTAGTTCTATACCTAAAACTCATTTTCTGGTTTAATATGTTTGCTCTTGTTATAAACACGCAGTTTTAAACCAATTTCCTTCAAATGAGCTTCTTATAATGTCGGGGTATTATTCGGGGACATAATATTTTCTTGTTTTTTAAGTTTTTTCATCCTACCAAAATCCCTGTCGATATTTGGAAAAGAATGACTTGAATCAGAAAATTTGTGGTCGTTGAATTTGAAATATCTTTTTAAACATCACACAACAGCAGGTAAAGCGTGATCACTACAACTTTTTGGATTTGACCAGCCCAAGAAGTAAACTAGATATGTAATTGGAAATTTTTTGAAGTGAAAACTTCTATGGGCGCGTTGATGCATTGATTGTTGGGCACTGAACGAGACTGAGCCGTCACGCTCGGAATGAAACGCTAGTTCGGGTAAAGTCGGCTCGACGCTCGGCTTTGTATTATAATACTAACTAGCGGTATTTAATTTCAATTAAATTGAAATTTAGAATAAATACGCGAAATATTGTATTTTTATTTTCGGAAAAATTCTTGTCCGCGTGCAGATTCGATCCCGAGCCGCCCGGGTATAAGGCCGGCACGTTACCATTAGACCAGCGCGGGTACTCGTATGAGAATTATAATATTTGTATATATACATGCGTACGTATGAATTTTTGAAGTGAAAACTTGATCAGACCGAGCGAAATGTACTAGAATAATATATACACAATAATAATAAATACATATTTTTTAAATGTAATATAGAACGAAAAAAAAGTTGTATTTCGTATTATTAACCTCGCCTTGATGAAGTTTTCACTTCTGCCGTGTGGTCTAAAGCACACCCAAAAAAATGTTTTTCATTATAGTGTTCGTTGTAGATTTGTGCAAATGCGCGAAAGCAAGTTGCGACCTCTATGCTGTCTCTGTTGGTGACGTTTTCCGTCCATGTAAAGGAAAACCTCTATTTCCAGAATGTTTCCAACGTGGATTCCGAAATTGTAACATTACATAAAGAGCTTTCGAAATACAAGTAGTTAGTTTTGGTAGCCGCAAGATCTGTTGTAGGTCTATAAGACAATGTGTTGGAGTACAATTATCATTTGTTAATTACAAATCTATTGCCGTCTTTTATCTTCTTGAAATTAATTCATAATTATATTCTTAATCCATGTGACTATTTACGTTCTATCTTGGTAGTCTGGTTTAATTTCCATTGAAATTACGCGAACATTTTCTGCTTGCTTCCTTTCAATCCATCCAAATTGTATTCTATGTTTGTGCAGCTCTACTGCGTTTCCTTTTTCTACTTTACTTATGAAGTTTCCGCATTGTTTGACAGATGCTCAACAATTTTCTGATCTAAATGTTATTGCAAATCCAATTTGTTCAGAAGGTACTAAATATTTTTCTTAGATAATGACACGTTCTTCATCTTCAAGAGCCATATCTCTACGTTTAAGAGAAGAAACAACTTACAAATTATCGATAATCGTTGGCTAATGTTTTCTGAATATCTATCAAAGTTTCCGCTGTTTTCATCATCTTACAAAGCAAGTACCAAATTGCACCACGAATAGAGGTTTTAACAATTTAACCAAATTCACTAAACACGCCTTCTTGAAACCACTTACATCCGTCAAACTAAATATGAAACAATATTTTATAATTAATAATATCCACTTAAAAATGCACGGCCTACTCAAAAATATTACAATTTCTTTTTCGTCGTCACAATATTTCCTACGTAGGTTAAATGAGCGAGTTATTGGACAGTTAAGGAAAATTAAACTTTGTATATGTCTTTCAACGATTCTTTTAAGTATATATATATATATACTGTTGCTAAAAGGAAGCTACATAGTGTATAATTTTTTGAACATTCATTTCATACATGGAGAGTAAAATTTTCCGTACATTTTTGCCGATTTAGCTGGTAATAAATTGTTCGTGGCTATTAAGGCTTATTCCTTAATTTCAGGTGGAGTCAAATTTTACATTTCAGTGTCACTATTTCTTATTTTTACTGTTTATATTTTCAAAAAAGCACAAATTTTAACTACTTACTAATAAATTCATGAGAACTGTCAAATTTAATTAATTTTATTTCTGTCAGATATGTAGTCATGGCTATATTGAATTTTGATTGAATATTGGAATGTCGCATTCCTATTGGATGTAAACTTGTTTCTTATTGAAAAATCTGTATCTCAAGGGTCCTATGTAGTGGATCGGAAATGTAATATTGGTTGCATAGCACATAATTTAATAAGCCAAGAATGTCCGAGTACTTATTACACATATTGAGTATATAATAAATATTTGAAATAATAACTCAATATCTAAGCGAATAAAAATTCATTTATGACTAAATATTTATACATTTGTAACCGCGGGAAAGATTTTTACTAGAATAACAATTCATTGTAATGTGGGTTGCCTAATTTTAATTTATTTTATTTTCATTTAAAACAAAGTAAAGAATAGTTGAACGAAAAATAAGTTCAGAGCGGGGTAGCTTTTTATTCAATTTATAACGTGAACTCAAGCAAACAAATCTTCTCCGAAGGATTTTTGAGAAAACTTGTTTTTAATATTTTGATATATTAATTATTTTTTTTTAATCGGACAATATTTTTCTAAATTTGATTCTTCAACGGCGTAGATTACTAAATTCTTCATAAGTTGACGTTGAAAGGTTTTCTCCAAATTTAAAATCAACAAAAATATGTTGCATCTAATATCTGCTATTTTTCCATTGTTAACAGATCCACTATGTAGGACCCTTAATGGACATTCACTAAAGTACAGGTTCAGCATATCTAATAATACAATTAATGTATGGGATTCGAAAAGAGTAAATATTCTGAAAAATTAACATAAAAATCAGGTGTGGCCACCGCACGACTTTCTTATACGCATGAGCGTTACAAACTATACTATTTTAAGAACTTTTTTACACAAAAATTATTCAAAACCCTATTCTCAGTACTTCTATTAGCTTAATAAATACCTATAAAATGCATACTTTGCAAGATATTCCAGAAAAAGTGCTACTCCCTAAGAGTAAAAGTGTTACTTCCGGTTCGAATTTTGAAATTTCATTTATACAAAAAATATTGCAAATCTAGCACTAAATACTTTTGTACTCGTGATAAATATATATAGAATGCATAATTTACGACATATTTGCAAAAAATCGCTATTCGATAGGAGTAAGAGTGGTACTTCCGGCCTGAATTTTGAAATTTTTCTTATACAAAAGATATTGAAAATTATGTTTTAAATACTTTTATTCCCGTAATGTATCTGTCTAAAAAGCATGACTTGCAAAATATTTGCAAAAAACTGACCTTCGATAAGGGTAAAAAACCTACTTCCGGTAGGAATTTCGAAAAACTTTTTAAATAAAATTGTTCTCAATCTTAATTCTAAGTATACATGAATTCTTTATAAATTTGTTTAAACTTAGTAGTTGACGAAATAACGGCAAAATTCAATATTTGCACTGAAGTAAACTACTACTTCTGGTATGCCTATTTTACTGAAAATCTAATCAGATCTCAGAGTCAGATTATATTCAAAAATACAAAATTGGAATTGATACTTGTAGCGGTTTGACCGCTATCGTGGTCACACACACACACACACAGAGAGAGAGAGAGAGAGAGAGAGAGAGAGAGAGAGAGAGAGAGAGAGAGAGAGAGAGAGAGAGAGAGAGAGAGAGAGAGAGAGAGAGAGAGAGAGAGAGACATTTTTTAAAATCACTTTTTCGGTATCAGGGGACTTCAAAACGTGGGCAAAATCTCGAAGTCGAAAATTTTCGTCATCACAATACTTCCTTATACTACGTATAAGAAAGTAAAAAGTGAATTAAAGCAACACTGCCTTAGGCGGCATTGCAGAAAGAAAGAAAGCTTCAGGGCAGAAAAAATATTAAATTTGCGAGCAATTACCTTTGTGAAAGATAGATAGAAATAAAAAAAATAATAATTTGCTCAAGAAAAAGCCAATTAATAATATATCTTTATTAGCAATACGCTATTTACATACACTTACATTATTTATATAAATTTATCTAAAATATATAATGACAGTTGTCTCTTAAATCTATTTATATTACTACAATGTTTTATTTCATACGGCAGGCTGTTAAACATTTTTAGCCCATTAACAAAAACATTATTAGCCGTTGATGACCTATTAACTTTTTCTATAAAGAAATCATTGATGATTCTTGTATTATATTTATGTGTGTCATGTATATAAATCAACTTCTGACTAATATACGATGGCGTAACACCTTTTTTAGTCTTGTAAATAAATAGCATAGTTTTGTAGTTTATTCTTTGACGCACATTCATTAATTTCAATGTACTCAGCATTAATGTAACTGGTGTATATTTGTTACACTTTAAAATTGTTCTCATAGCCCTGTTTTGTATTTTTTGCATTTGCTGAGTTTGGTAATTATTTAACTTGAAAAGGATAGTTGAGCAATATTCAATGTGTACGGAAATTAGTGATTTATATATAGACAGTTTAATATATCTAGACATATTTTGACCTATTCTACTTAAATAACCTACTTTTTTAGACATTTTATTTAGAATATGTTTTGTATTTTCTTTAAAATTTAAATGCTGATCTATATTTATCCCTAAATATTTTATACTCTTTACTCTTTCTAAATAATTATTATCTATTTTTATCTTAATATTGTCATAATTAATTGTATTTAATTTATATGCACTACCAATGATTATAAATTTAGATTTACTTAATATTATATTAATACTTAAACTATTGGCACATAACCATTTATATAATAAAGTCAAGTCTTCATTTATTTTGTCCATGATGTCATTTAAATTATTTCCACTGACATATAACATTGAGTCATCAGCAAACAAATGTAATTTACTGTTTTTGGTCCTTAGCATAATATCATTAACATATAAATTGAAAAGTAACGGTCCTAATATTGTTCCTTGTGGTACACCATATTTAGTAGAGCGCACCCCTGATGTTGTCCCATTAAACTTTACACTTTGGTATCTGTCAGTCATATATGAACGACACCATTCCAGAGCGATGCCTTTGAAGCCCATGACTTCCAATTTCTTCAATGGTAATTGTCGGTCGATAGTCTCAAAAGCTCTTCGGAAATCCAAAAACACAGCCAGCACCATTTTGCCACTGTCCATTTCCCTCGTCCAATTATCGCAAATGTTCACCAAAACTGTTTCACAAGAGTGTGATTTCTTGAAACCTGACTGATTCAACGATATTATGCTATTTGTATCACAATAACTATCGATTTGTTTTTTAACGCACATTTCCAACACTTTTTCGTATGATGGCACTGTATTTATAGGTCTGTATTCTTCACACAGTTTTGTCCCATTGACTTTCGGGACAGGTACTATATATGATATTTTCCAGTATTTAGGAAATACCCCTGATTGCATTGACGTATTTATTATGTCTAGTATTCTATTTGCTGACACCAAACAAATGTCCTTTAAAACTCTGCTTGTTATACCATCACCAGCAACGTCTCCTGTACCTTTTAGAGATTTAATTACATCTTTAATTTCTTTCATAGTTACATTTTCAAATTTACAAAATTCCGGATGCTGCGGTATTTCACGCAAAACTTCATTTTCACTGTCAATATTTTGTCTTTGTATCCCATCGACTAGTGCATCTATGCTTGTTACAAAGTGCTCATTAAATTTTTCAACAATTTCCCTGTCGTTCTCTATTTCTTCATTATCGAAAATAATGCCTGTATTATTTGTTTCTTTACATGTTGGTAATAACATTTTTAGATTCTTCCATAGTACTTTTGAGTCGTTTTTGTTTTGATCCAGTGCTGTTTTCAAATACTCTTCTTCTTCTAAGCTACATATAAAAATATAAACGTTTAAAACAAATATTCATTATTCAAAAAAAAAAATACGAAATTTATTAATAAGATAAATGTTCATCTAATATGCCACAAAGTCTTGACAATATGATATTATGAGAATATCACTATTTACAGTTAAAATCTACAGCACAGATTAACAATAAATGTTAAATTTTCGTTTATTCATTTTATATCATAAAAAAAGTAGAATGACATAATGTTTGGATGTTAATTACACAAAATAAAGGTTTGCAATATACCACATTTGTTCACTTACCCTTTTACTAATAACACTGGTCAACAGTGAAATTGCTTCTTAGGTGAAAGTACCCAATCCTGAATGAATTCAACGTGCTGAACACGAATATCACATTGAAAAAAGTTGATTGGCTCACGTTCAAGAGATATTGACGTTTTGTCCATTGTATAGATGCTATTGCATAATGTAATGCAATTTAGTGAGAAATTACGAAATTTTGCGTCATATTGCATCACCCCTTCATGCAAAGAAGTTAATGCAGCATTTACTGTAAGTTTCCATTGAGAGTGTTGCGAAATTGATTGCGCAATATCAAGCAATAGCTAATTATAGTTTATTTATAAATGGCCGACGTGACAGTTAACTCGTGCAATGTCCGTTCATTCGCGCATATTTTTCGAAGCTCTAGCATACATAAGTGATTCCTATAGTGTAAAGTAAACTAAACAGTAGCAATGCCTCGTAACTGTGTTAATAGTGCAAATAACTTCTGTTATATTTGCGGAGAAGTGACATTTGCTGCACAGAAAAAGAACATCAGTGCAATAGTTAAGAAAGCGTATCATTTGTATTTTGGTTGCAAGATAGGCGACCAGGACAAAGACTGGGCCCCACACGTATGCTGCCGCACTTGTGCCGTAAATCTTTCACAGTGGCTTAATGGCAAAAGAAAGGCAATGCCATTTGCTGTGCCCATGATTTGGAGGGAGCCCACCAATCACGTTGACGACTGTTATTTCTGTATGGTACGACCAGCTTCTGGAGGCATCACCAAGAAGAAGAAGTGGACAGTTGAATACCCTAACATACCATCTGCTCTGCGACCTGTCTCTCATGGCGAAGGACTCCCAATTCCAGAACCTCCTACAGATTTTTCTATCAGTTCAGACGATGAGGATGGCCATGCGTAGGCGAGTTCTCCTCAACGTGGCAGTAAGGATGATGACTTTTCGTGCTTTGACGAAACATCTGCACCACATAAAATTACCCAGGATGAAATGAACGATCTTGTTCGCGATTTGGATCTGTCGAAAAGCAAAGCGGAGATACTGGCCTCAAGACTTCGACAGTGGAATCTTCTGGAACAGAATGTCCGAGTGACTTCATTTCGCACTCGCCATCAGCTCTTCGAATCTTTCTTTAAGAAAGAAGAAAGCCTTGTGTTCTGCTGCGATATTGATGGTCTACTACAAGCTCTCGGTATTGCACATGATCCCCACGAATGGCGGCTGTTTATAGACGCTTCAAAACTGAGCCTAAAGGCGGTTTTGTTGAATAATGGGAACCAGCTTCCATCCATACCTATTGCACATGCGGTCTACATGAAGGAGACTTACGGCAATCTAAAGCAGCTACTGGAGACGATTAACTACAGCAAGTATGGCTGGCAGTTATGTTCTGACCTGAAGGTAGTATCTCTGTTGATGGGTTTGCAGCAGGGATATACAAAGTACTGCTGTTTTCTTTGTCTGTGGGACAGCAGAGCAATCGATTTGCACTACATCAAGAAAGACTGGCCTCCGAGAGCATTTTTTAAGCCTGGAGAAACGAATGTACAGCACCCACCATTGGCACAGCCACACAAAATCATCATTCCTCCTTTACACATCAAACTCGGTCTTGTCAAAAACTTGGTAAAAGCCATGGATAAGAATGGACCAGCATTCAAGTACCTGCATGACAAATTCCCTCGACTCAGTGAAGCCAAAATTAAAGAGGGCATCTTTGTGGGGCCTCAAATTAGACAACTCTTCCGAGACCCCAAGTTTGAGGAATTCTTCAAGGTAAAGAAAAACAGGTTTGGGATGCATTCTATCAAGTGGCAGCAAACTTCCTGGGGAATGACAAGGCAGAAAATTACAAGTGTCTGGTTGAGGATATGTTGGCTTTGTTTCATGAATTCGGCTGCAATATGTCCTTAAAGATCCACTTTCTTGATTCCCACTTAGATTTCTTTCCTGATAACTGCGGACAGGTCAGTGATGAGCACGGCGAACGCTTTCATCAGGACATTGCCACCATGGAGCAACGGTACCAAGGCAAATGGTCTACGTCAATGCTAGCTGACTATTGTTGGACAATCAGTAGAGATGCTCCACAAGTCCACTACAAAGGGCAGGCCAAAAGAAGTCGAAAGCCGGAAGCAGACTAATGTTTTCTTACCATGTATTATAATATTGACATAAGTACACTTTTTCTGAAATATGCGTAAATGTTTTCTTACCATGTATTATAATATTGACATAAGTACACTTTTTCTGAAATATGCGTAAATGTTTTCTTACCATGTATTATAATATTGACATAAGTACACTTTTTCTGAAATATGCGTACATATTACAGAAAACCCGTAGCCAATTCAGCTTTTTCTTAGTCATTTTCGTGTTCAGCACATTGAATTCATTAAGAAAAGACAATTTTCAGCTTGGAAGCATGAACTTTTCGAAAATTTGTTGCCCAGTGTAATTATTGCGTTCATTTATGTTCATGGTTTTCTTTCGTTTTTGAGGAAATTTTAATAACTAACAATGCCAATACTGGAGAGAAAGCAATTGCTCTACAAAAGGACAATATCGAACGTGATAAACGTATTGTTATTTAAAATTAAATTAAATTAAATTAAAATAATGTGTATTAGAACTACACCTTAGTTTTTAATTGTGATTAGGATCACTAAAAAATGTATAATTATAATAATAACCACTCTTTTATAATTTTATATGCACAACTCATGTATGTATTATCGACATGTGGTGTCAACATTGTCGAACAATTTACCTGATGTAGAACTGAACCGCAGTTCAAAGTTTATTTAGCGATGTTTTGGTAGCTGGTAATCGAACACTTTGTAAGTTCTCCATCGAAGATACTACGCTTCGTCTTAAACATGGGGAATACAAACACCGTTGTTATTGGAAGGTGAGATAACATTTAGGAATGTCCATCGAACCGTGTGTTGTTTAAACATCCGCACGTAGCAAGTGTATTCCTATTGGTCGCTCGGTGAATGAATCACCTGCGTGATGAAATGCTGTTCGGCATTCAGTTGGCTGAACGTCAGTCCATTTCCGGAATTATAAAAAAGCCCCGGTACGAGTAACCGGTGCCGTGTCAAGCATAACATTTTAGAAGGCACTCGATGATAATGTGTTTTCATTTCTTCTTGTAACATTTGCATTTGCAACGATAACAATTGTTGCTCCTTCAGAATAAAAATTACACATAAATGTCGCAAAAAGAAATCGGCATTCTTATTATGTTTTGTTAAATAATAAATTGCAAATATTTGAATACTTACTATATTTAGTTTTCTATTTATTCATAGTTTATTATTGTATCTTTTTTACTGACGATTTAATAAAAATTTAAATTCTAAAATAAAATGTAAAATAAATTGTTTTGCCCGCTCAGTTCGGATTCTTTCAAGGACGATTCAGGTTAATAGAAATGATTAATTAAAAAAGGTTCCTAGATCATTTATATATAAAAAAAAATACCATTTAAAATTTTAATAATACATATCGTCGTCTTGGTGGTGAAAAGAGCTAAGCCACACACTTGCTATTTCGAGAAAATCGGCAATAAAGTTTTGAAGTTTTATGTTAAAACAATGTTTCATTTGTATCAACGTTGTTTATTTAATAATTACAATGAAATTTGATACATAGGAAATAAGACAGCTTACTTTGACATTGATTTACAAAAAGTTGCAAAAACATTCAAAGATTAGTGATAATTAGCTAATTAGCGCTTAGCTTCTTTCACCACTAAAATATAACTACAACCACATAATATGGTAATTTTAATAGTGAAAAGAGCTCAGTGATTGATATTAATATTACATAATACTAAAATTTAAAAACATATTACTTAATACAGTCTGTATTATAGTTATTTTACTGAATCTAGAGTTATTAGTACACTCAGTGAAGTGTAGGTTTTGGTAAAATTGATGATAAACAGATGGTATTTTATTTGTCTTGCACAAAGACAGTAAATCTCTTAATTTTTTTTCATCAATTGGAAGACGGGATTGGTATAGTTGGCAAACATTATTTACATTATTTTCTTTACGAGTATCTCTTCTAATGCACAATTGGTAGAATTTGTTGTTGCTCAACTGGTTTTTGTTAAAAATAAGCAACGGTGAATCATTTCGGAATTGCAACCATTTAACATCTAACCACCTCATAATATTACCATCTACATTTTTATTTCTATTTGTTATTAATTTCTGGCTATACGTTTTAAAATCTTGAAATTGAGTGTAGTCTATTTCTCTTACCACATATGGAGGATTGCTCAATTTTGCAGACCTTGCCACTGTGTACCATTGATGGGGAAGAAACATATCTATTTTTCTCCCCCTATTCTCGATAATTGAATGGACATCGTCACATTCCATTTCGGAATGTCCAGATTGCATAAACTTTTGATTGATAACCTTCAAGTTATCTGATAGAGACAAAACTCTTAAAAACATAGCAGACAAAATCGTATTTCAGTTCTGACCAGAAGCAGTGTCTGGATAAAATGTCACTTCAGACACTTCCGCAGGTAGGTTAGAAAGCAACTGCCACAAGCACGTGGCTACTTTTGATGCTCATTTAGTTCGATCAGTTTCATGCCAAATGTAATTTATGACATTTCCATTAGCAAGAGTATATACTGTAAAATTATAAGTTTTCAATTTTTTTGTAGTACAGTTGTCCAATTCCAAGTTGAGGTGTGAGTAAATTTTTTTCCAAATCTATGGTGTACGCCCTAAAGCTTAAATCATTACGAGCCCGTTCTTTATCTTCTTTTTTGTGTTCACGGGCTTCTTGTTTTCTTAAAATGTGTAAATTCAATTCATGTTGACAGTTTAATTTTTCATCTTCTGGTTTATTTTTAAATTGGGCGCAATAATCGCATTGATCTTTTTTATGTTTGTGAAAACCATAATTAAAGTCGCTAGTAAAGATATGCTTATAAAAAGAAGAATTGATAGGTGTCACCTGGCGCTCTTCAGAATATTTTAAGTAATCTTGATACAAGCGATTTTCAGATAAGCCAGTTGGAGGTACATTCTTTTTGAAGAAGACCGACAATAATGGGATTCAACTACTGGAATTGAATTTATATGACTCTGTACAATCTCTTTACGGTCTTCTGAAATTTTATTGAGAGCAGGATTTAAACCTCTTTTATCTTCTTCTACAATTCCATTATTTCCCTTCTTCATCACTGTTTCAACTTTCTTTCCGGAAATATCTAAAGTCCCTAGAAAAAAGTTTTTGTAAACTTGGTGCGTTCCCCTTGCAGATGTTAAAGTGTACACTAAGGTATGTTGCCTTCTTGAAGAATTATTTGTTTGATCAGCTATTGCATATCGTCTTTTTGGTACTTTCTTTGAGAAACATTTACTAATAAAGCTCCATCTAGATCTTTCATCGTTAAGAGATAAATAATCTTGAAATATTTGTTCCCTTTCGTGAATGTTAAAGTTTTCATTGCAGTTGTAATGACATGTACACAACACTACTTTAACAGCTTTTCCTCTCACAACGTTTTGTCCATTTGTATCTTCTGTTACGGGAGGTTCCTCTAGCTCACTAACACCGTTTAAACACAGTTCCACCAGCAATTTACCTCGCGAATTGTGTGCAATTATTTACACTAAATATTTCCAATATAAAACTAAAGAGTTGGTCTTTTTTATTAGAAAAATTAAGGTTTAGGTACCTTTAAGAATAATAATTATTGATGAACAGAATCACAAAGCACTGGATTCACAACTGACAGACGAATTATGTGAAATTGACATAAGAAACAGTCACGCCACTACAAATTGGCGCAAATCGTACTGTTACTATGCGACTTAGCTCTGTTCACCACCAAAAGAAATTTCATTACGGTAGTTGGGGATGGTAGTGGTGAAAAAATCTACGCCGCTTATACACGTTTCACCAGTGAAAGAAATATACGTATTTTCATTTAGCTTCTTTCACAGTTTACCCGAATTTAAGGTTACAGTTGAAGAATCACTTAGCTTTATTCACCAACGTATTTTCCATAGTTGTTAGATTGATGTGATGTAGTTAACTCATTTAACACAAAAAAGTGGCTTAGCTCTTTTCACCACCAAGACGACGATATATTCAAAATCAATGAATTTTATATATATTTTTACAGATAAAGAAAAATCTCATACAAACAACAACAAAAAAAAAATACATTTTAAAAGACAATTTCAATACATTTTTACAAGTAATAAATGGACGCAAATATTTATGTAGATTATTCGTTTTATTCAAACATAAACAATAGAAACAAGAATTTACACCATCGCTGTATATAAGACTTATATATGTTTATATCTGTACCAACCATAGATAAAACATATCGATTTACATTACTCCTTATATTTCGGAGACGATGTTTATTTAACATTCACATTTACTTATTTAGTTCGTCTCTATTTGAAATTTATTTTACAATCTTAAATTCTTTATTATAACAAAATACATTCATCATACAATAATCATTTATCATTTTAAAAATACCTTATAATAACGATTCTTCAATTTTTGCTCTTCTATACTGCTTTCAGCTGGAACTTCTTCTTTGTTCTGCGCTGCTCAAGGCCCGAAACTCTGCTTACTCTGCCATTTAGAGTACAATATCTTTATTACAAAATTTAACACTTTGCACATTTACTATGTATGTGCTGCTTTAATCGCTTTTTACTATTTTTTCAAATAATAACAATTCTTATGATTGTTACCGACTATCCCAGTAGTCTATTGTTTGGAGTTCACCTTTCGATGCCAAGCCTCGCACTTGACACAGACTTCATCTAGCTTGCGACTCTTTTCTTTTGAACGTGTATTTTCTTTTTATAAGAGAATGTCTGTGAATCCCCGGATTCTACACAGTCCTGGTGTTTCCATTCACATTTCACACGCACACATTCTTTTAGCTGTGAGAATGTTTATCACTATCGTAGCGTTTATCGCCTTAATGTAAACTTTTGGCGCCACAACTCTTATTGATAAATACATACTAAACTTGTGACTAATTGCGACTAAATACTACAATAATACATTCATTGATTTTAAATACTTTTTAAAATATTAATTAAATTCTTTAAAATAATAAAATTATAAAATTAATATATAGAAATTGGCTGTACTCTTACAATGTCAAGCTCGCGGAAAATAGAATAAGATCATGTCATTCAATCTCAATCGTTAGAACTCCTGAATGTATTTCGTAGTTGTGTGAAATTTATGAAGTGTTTCGACTTTCTTAAAATTACTTTTAATTTACAGTATACCATTTATATATGTCAAAAGTATAATTTTTTTAATATATTTCCAAATATGGCTGCGCGTAGAAACTTATTCCATCTAAATTCGATTAATATGGAAAGACATCTTTTTTTAAAGAATTCCATTCCATCCGCTCAATATAATCTTATCAAGAATTTACATTGAATGCGTAGTAACATATTGCGACTATGTTAGTCTCTTACATGCCATTTCGCTTGATCATTGAAATCAAGGCATAAATCCCAACGATGCGATGACTTCTGTTCGACAATCTAGCTGGCATACCGGGCCGAACTTGCAAACTGCCAGTAATTTAGGAAGTACTTTATTCGCGGGAAGTGGGTTAATGTGGTCTGACAGCGAAAATGTACACGATAAAGCTACAGTCTGTGGTATTTCTCTGTGCGTCGCCTTTCGTTTCTCGCGTTTGAGACGGAACAGAAGAATAATCGTATATTAGTTTCAATGTGTATATGTTACGGAATGAAAATCGCTCTAACTTACGTTATTCGAGTAAATTGCATTTCAACCGTGTTTGCTGATGTGTGTTTCAGTTTAGTTATTGGATGTTAGTGGAATGTTAGCTGGCGCATACGAAATAACCACGTGAAATACTAAATGAACATATATTGGTAAATAACAATAGTTTCATCAAATGATCGAGAATATGTTATAAGAGATAAGTTTAACTCTTTTCAGCATTTAAAAACATTTACTTTATTAAGGACATAAATGCAAGTCGTTTTGTTTCACATTTTCTTTTATGATAATAAAAAATTGTTCTCTTCAATAACATTTTAGGCACCAAAAGTATGCAGCGCCCCGTGGCTTTTTTTAACTAAGGATAATTATTATTGTTATTAAATTAAGAGGGGCGTTTACTAACAAATAGAACCTTATGCAACTTATATTACTCGCGGGACGGGTAGACGCAAGGGGGTTTGAGTAGATGGAGGGTAGACGATATTTGGTTCTGTCACAGCGCTTCAGTTTTATTCTCAGATTCTGTCATAGATAAAGGAATACTATAGATGGGAAACATAATGTATAAAGAATGAGTACTTACGGAACTGTTGATGTCGTTGATGTTTATAATAAGCCAATTTTCGCTTGCTCATAACTTATATTATTAAACACTCGAATATTATAGGTATATATGATATTTCTTTTTAATTACAAAATATCACTTTGACTTAAGTCTGGAATAGCCGACCGATTCCGATAGATTTTCGTCTTCGCTAGAACCGGTAGAGATACCGTAAAGTGGGGATAGACGACGCAATTGCTTGAAAAAACCTCGTGTGAAATGTGTGTGACAATGTTTACTACTTAATGTTTTTTATCTTCAAAAATAATTACAGAAAGCTCTTTTTTTATATCGTTCATTAAATGTGCAGCTGGCGCGTGGAGGTGATTTTTTTTTCTTTTGCGTATCAGCCTTACTTAGTAGACATTAATTCAATTCATGCATTTTTGTCGTTATTTCTAAGACACATAACTTTTTGAAGAAAATAAATTAGTACAAAAACTGACTTTGACATTATAAATTGATGCCTTTTGCATCACTAACCCAAATTTGAGATTCGAAAATTAGAAAATAAATTCAAAAAACGCGAAACGGCGATGCCTTAGTTTTCGATAGGTAAGCACTCCTCCTAAGTAAGTAGTTGTGTTTATCTTTTAGATTTGACAAGGAAATTAACGTAAAGGTCCTAAAGAGGTCATCACCTTTGATTTTTTGGAAATTCCAACCCCGAGATGTTGCAAAACCGTTTCAAATGTTCAATAGCCTTAGAATAAAAACGATTAGAACTGTATTGGACATGGTTTATGATCTTAAGGTCTGGTGTAGGTATTTATTTATTGTGGGTGTGGATTTCCACAATGCATATTCAAAAGAGGTGAATTATTTAGATCTAATTGTTCATTGAGTAGTATATCTGTATTTCTAAGTTTGTTTATTTCAAGAGACTCTAGTAAATTTAATCCTAGGCTTTTTGTTTCTGAATGTAAAATTTCAAAATTACTATTAAATTTGTGGTTACTTTCCAATAGTGACATGCATAATTTGACTCCATATTTTTGTTGTTATAACATCTATAGTGTTCATTAATTCTTTTATCGATATTCCTACCCGTTCGGCCAATGTATGTTTTTGAGTAATCGTTACAATTCAATTTATATATTCCTGATTTTCCTTTGCTAGGTTTTGATTTGTTGTTTTTTATGGACGTACCTAGCGAGGGATTAGTTCTATATGCTGGTTTTAAATTTATTTTTTTTAACTCTGTGCCTATTTATTCGATAATTTTTCCTGCATATTGCTGTCAATCTTACATTTTGTAATTGATAGTAAAAGTAATTAGATAATTTAATTAATATAAGAGAAAATTAAAATAGACAAAAAATATATTGTGTTAAGAATTAGTTTAGTTATAGTGAAACCGTTATGGTTCAATTAAAGAAAAGTTATAAAAATCTATTGCGCAACATTGCAGCAGGAAAAGCTAGCGGTGAATAGTGGGATTAATGGTCCACGTTTCTCTTGTGGATTCTCTCTTGCATTTTCAAGCACCCTCCATAAGGAGGAACTTTGAAAAGTTGAAACAAATTATGACAGAAATGAATGTCTTAAAGAAACCACAATTAATTTTCAATATTGACGAAAAAGGATGTCGCTTAAACTTTCACAAATTTTAAAAAGTCTTTGTTCGTAAAGGCTAAAAAAGGGTGCATTTAATTTCCCAGGAAAATGCAGAGAATGTGTCGATAGTAGCTTGCGTAAGTGCTGTGAGCCAAGTGATTCCGACGATGATTTTATTTAAAGGACAACGAAGGAAGGCGGAATAGGAAGACAACTTACCACCAGGAACAGCAATTGAAATGACCGAGAAAGGCAGCATGACGTGTCGGTTTTTGTTAAGTTGCACACCCACTTTTCAAAATACAAACCTAAAGGGCCAGTGCTTTTGATATTTGACGGTGTGTCATCCCATTTAGATGCTACAACTCTTACAAAAGCAGATGAACATGAAATCACTTTATTTTGTTTGCCTAGCAATACAATACATGAACTGCAACTTCTTGACAAGTCAATATTTAAACCTTTTGAAACATATTGGGACGAGGAAGTGATGTTATTTTGGACATGCATGACAAACATGATCGCACGATCACCAAATATACATTTGGAACAATTTTTTCAAGGGTGTGAACGAGGACTACTGGAAATGTTATGTCGGGGTTTCGTGCAAAGGGCATCTATCCTTACAACCCAAAAGCAATCCCTGATTGTGCTTATGCCCCGTCGCAAATCACAGAAAAGGATAACATTCGGTCAGTCAATGTTGAAAATCCCGAAAGTCCAACAGCTGCAAGTTCAACTCCCATACCCAAGAGAGTAGAAAACATAAGACCGAAAATCAGAGATGTTACGGATTCCTCGTCTTCAGATGAAAGTAGTTTGGTTTCGAGAGTGGAAGATAATAATGAAGATGAACCAGACGAACAAATAAAGGAGCCGTCATGTAGTTTCAATGATATTCTGATCACGGCAGAAGTAAAGATGAAAAACACGGACAGCAGAAAAAAGGCAATAAATTACCGAGCTCAACAAATTACAACAGTCCTTTTTAAAGATGACAAGAAGAATAAAAGAGATAATCCAACGACGAGAAAGAAAAGTGATCCTAAAAAACAAGCTTCAAACAGTGGAGGAACAACCAAAGAATCAGTAGCGGTACTAAGCAAAATTAATCAAAGAAAAAGAAAGCTGGTACTGTCATTTGTGCCAAATTGACGAAGTGGGCAACATGAGGCTATCTATGTACCATTTTTGAACGCTATGTCCATGAAGACTGCGTGGGTTTAACAGCGGCGGATAAAGATCCTGCCTTTACGTGTTCAGATTGCGAAGATTTTTAATTTTTTTTTGTTTATTTTTAATTTTTTATAGAAATATTACTGTGTTGTATTATTTTGTAATAAAATATTGTTTTGGTCCAATTAAAGTTAATAAAAGTTCCTTTTAAGAGTTGTGTTGCGTTAAAAAGATATGGCCTAATTTGGGACATGGGATGGGCCCTACTACGAACACGGGGTTCAAAAATCGGCCCACTATGGCGAGCTCCTCAACATTTTTTATGAAAGCGTTTCGACAACAGAAAAAATTAAAAAAAATCTTAAACCTTAAATGGGGCTTATTTACGCAACTTAGCTTACTACATTTCGAATAACCAATTCTCATTTTCTTTTAGCATAGGCTATTTTGATAAGATAAGAACTAAATGAACATAAAAACCAGATACAGTTTCTATTGGTACACGCCATAACTTCCACAACAATAATAAATATGTAGCACACATTAAACGAACCGGCTAAATGTTTGTAGTATTTTAAAAATTTAAGTAGAAAAAATAGAGAAAATAAATGTCAAATCTGTCAAATGTAAATAACAGTAATATATTAAGTGTTAACTAGGGGGTCGATATAATAACATATTTTAACAAGTGATTTTAAAAATGCTCGACGACTACAAAGTAGTTTATAATACTTTTGGATAGATGGCGGTAGGTTACTCCAGTTAACAATGATTTGATTACGCAGTCATGGTGTCTATTAGTTTTCCTAGTAGTTAGGTTTAGTCATTAAATTAATATCGAACCAGAATCCATAGAGGCGACGATTCGAATGAAATGCCCCCTTTAGGGAGTCTGCTCTATTTGTATATATTAAGGAAGCAAAATTAAATGCCTGTTGTATGAAAAATTACATTTTATTGTAATCATACGTATGCTAATGATTTGTTAATTAATTTCTAGAATGTCCGTAGTATAAGGATTTGTGCATATAATATAAAATAATCAATTATAAAAAAGTATTTAACAACAATAATCTCGTAATTTCAATGGTCATTTAAAAAGCTAAACCTTTTGAATAAAGACTGCATACAAGATGTTGTAACATTTAACTAAACGAAAATTGAATTTTTGAATACAATAAATCATTAGACCACGAGTGAATAAAAGTAAGTATATTTCGTAGGAATTAATCTTACTGGCAGAGCTTGCGTTTTTAATGAGGTTGACTGTAGAATTGTAAACGAACTAAATTAATTTTCAATGTTCCGGTATCCCAACAGTACTGGCTTTTGTAAATTTTCAAGTAAAATATTTATTTTCTACTAAGTTTCTTATGCACCATACGCGGGTTTTTAATTAATTTTTCGAAACGTGTTGCGCTGGAATAATTTCTTCGACGTTGGAAGCTGCTTCGGTTTGTTCGTTGTTCTTCTTCTGGCTGTCCACCGTAGCGCAACTACATAGAAACGAAGATTTACTACTTGGCTGCATATTTCGGATTAATTAATTCGCATTACAAAAGCTTAGCAGCTGATTAAATACAACTAGTAATTAATTAAAAAAGTTTCTACTTGTCCGTGTTTACTTCTTTTTATAAAGTTTCCACTTAAACTCGGAAATTATTTAGTGCTCGACTATCTCACGATTACATTTTAGCATGTTTGAAATGTAGAATACTGTCAATATTGACGAACTTTTTTAAGACGCTTGCTTTATATAAATAAAAATTTTTAAAATGAACTACCACATCTATTATTGTAGAATAAGCAGTGACATGAAATAAATGTTGATATTTTATAAAGTTTTATTAGTTATACCTATACACAGCGAACGGATAATACAGCTCAAACGCGAATGGTTTATTCTCGGTATCAGAATGTCAAGTTTCTGGTTTGAAGGAATATTCAAATTTGTCAATTAATAATAAGAAGAACATTACTTCATTATACGCGATAGGATACAAAGAAAAATGATGGCTCCATCTTCCAAATTCATTAAATTTTGCTCAACAAACTTCAATTGAGGAGCTTTTAGCAAAAACAATCTCAATCGATTTTCTTGAATTTGAGATAATCAAAAAGAAATGTTCCAATTTGGTTATTTCTAAAGATATTGTAACGAAACCAGCAGACATTCGAGCGACAATAAAAAAAAGGTTGTAAATCATCTCGGCGCGACGTATAAAAACGAAATGTAAATAGCCATGAATCATCTCCACGCCGTAGGGCGTGCATAGCGAAAAGACTAGAACGTTTCTCGTGCATGTGGAGAAAAAGCCGGAGTCTGCCCGTATGTTCTAGTAATCTTCTCATACGTACATAAGGCGGCTGGATCACCTATGGAGGAATAATTGCGGAGTAATTCCGTAATAAGAACTTCCTTAAGAAGTAGCCGACGCGCGTAGAAATAAATATATAGAAATAAATAAATATAAGTTCTTTGAAGTGGTACCGAAGAATAAACATAAATATAAGCAGTATGCAATAAATATAGTAGTGTTACATAATTAGAAGTGATATAAATACGGTAGTGTGATATAAATATACGGACATTAGTAATAGAAATAAATACAAGTGTTAATTTTAATTTATTAATGGTAGTTTTAAGTGTGATACGTTATTTTTATATTTTATATTGTAATTAGTTACATAGTTAGTAACATTACAATATTGATATTTTGGTTTCGCTTAGATGTTCGAACAAGTATCTGGATTTTATTAGTTTAAAATAATGTTAACAAATAAATTGACATTATTGAGCAATTTGTTGTTAATGAGCGTATTTTGTAGGACATTGGTTGTTTTTGTAATAAATCTATATTGAGATAGTTTACTAGTATGAACCAACAATACTGTATATAAGTTTTTTTTGAATATTTAATGACTGTAAATCAGACTATTCAACTCATGTGTCATTTGTAAAAATATGACCAATAAGAATCAAAGAATCACATTTTTGTGTTCTAGCAACAAAAATACTGCTGCGTATTTACACTAGTGGGTATTTCATTGAAATCACCACTAGTGGTATCGGTGGATATTTTTGACAGATATATGTCGCAATTTTTTTATTTTTTGAAACAATAACGTACAAATACCTTATATAATAAAAATTACATGATGGATTATAATTTTATAAATGAAAATTGCAATTAGAAAAATTAATATGACTACAGTTGTGTAAAAAGGCTTCTCTGAAAGTGCCTTTCATCTCACTTTCTTCGGACAGTGCAACGGAACTGGTGATATTAGAAGTAGAGGCTACAGCAGTGGATCCAGTATTTGTTATATTTTTTTCTCAAATGACCAATAATACTCTCATGGTGTTCATCATCTAACTGCAGGTAAGTTTTAATAGAATTTATATTGCCGTGGCCAGTAATTTTCATCAATTGATGCTCCCCGACTCCAGCTTTTGCTAAAGTTGTCACTGTAGACGATCTTATTGAGTGATTGTATATTTTTCTTCTTTTAACATCCAATCCGGCTTTTTCAGCAGAATTTTTCACCCATTTATTCATCTCATTAATCCCAACCGGAGAGTTTTTGAACCAACTAGACGATTTCGAATTGTTCCAAAAAGGATTGGGAGTCAGAAACAAACGGTTCGTCTTAATGTTTTCTCCTCTTTTGGATATAAGCTTGTGATACAACCTAAATAAAAATAAACATAAACATACCTATAGGAATTTATCAAACTGACACCTACCTCACAGGACATAAATCAGAATTGTCTTTATTTTTAATTAGCCATTTGCTGGTGGAGAAAGTGGCTTAGATCCTCCCTGCGCAGTCTTTGAAAATATGCTATTATACTCTATCCTGCCAGTAGGGGAGCCATCATTGTTAATTTCTTCTTTAAAGAAGTGCGTGAGACAGTTATTTCCCTCTCCACCTCGCCAAGCAGGTTCCAAAGAAGCTATAAAAAAGATTTTTTTTTGGAGGCCTTTCGGGGTATCTTCATCAAAACTGCCGACAATATTTGCAAACTCTTCTTGGGTAATAGCTGCTGCACTTGTACTTCTTTTTTCGGAACACGACTGTAATTTTCGTCGCATGGCGTCTCTGGCATTCCTACTTGACTTAAAGACAATATCGTTGAACGGGTTTATTACTATTTTCCACTTCTCAAAATATAATTCCTGCACCAACTTCGCGGTAACATTCCACATGTGCTTTACCACTCCTTCCTTATAGTCATCGCCATTTTGCTACTTCATGTTACATGCCCAAGATTTTAATACGAAATTAATTTCAATAGGGGGTGTGGATTCGTCCAATTTGTACCTCTTCTCGGACAAGAAATCTGAGAATTGCCTCCAGATATAATCTCTTGTTTTCTTTGTGTTTTCCGGAATAGTTTTATGAATTTCAGCATCAATTTCACTTTCACCTTTTTCACCAAACCTTTTTGAATTGCTTTCCATATCAGAAATCTATTTATTCTTGCAATAACTTATTAAATTCGAATCGTAGAAAATTTTCTACATTAACAGTAGTTTGTTGAAAACATACTACTATGGAAACCAACGCAATAGCTACTCAATTTTAGAAAATTAAAAAACTCAGTTCGTCATTTATGAATGAATCATTCGATGAATAGTCCTTCGAATACAATTCGTAATCAAAGTATGGTAGATCATTTTTGCGGTGTTATCACTCTTGTTTCCTTGCGCTTGTAAATAGGACTCGTGCTGACGCACTCGTCCTATTAATATTCAAGTGCAAGGAAACATTCGTGAACCACCACAAAAATAATCGAGCATACTTTGACTACTCGTTGTATTATATATGAATACTTTATCTAGTAAAATAGTAGAGCAATACTTAAAGCATAGTTTATTGATGTTTAAATGTGTGGTATACATTCATATTAGACACATCCAGTATGGGTGGTTGTTGATTAGTTTCATTGTTGCATTGATTTTCATCGAATTCTGAAAGTAGAGATTTAAATATTAATTGTTATATTAAATTTTGTGAAACATTGTTTTGTAAAAACTTGTTTAATTAACACTACTGATAAGGAAAGTAATTTAATGTTAAATTTTGAAATATGAATGGAATAAACTGATCAATAGTTCGCGCGTAAAATTTCAAAAAAAGGAACTGTCAGATAAATGACATTTAAAAATAAAGTGATAGAAATGTGTATTGATATGCAAAAATATATGAAATTTATACTAAAAATCAGTAGAGAATTAAAATAGTAAGATTTCTGAATATGAGAAAGTATTTAAAGTATTCAAACAAATTTTAAAATCTTTGTTGAATAAGTATAATGTGTGGAAGAAAGGCATTGGACCAATTTTAAAAATTAAGTATCGTCAAGGCGATAATAAAAATAGGACTTTTTGAGAATTTTCAAAAGTAACGGGTGTATCTATCGGAAAATCCAAGATTTTCTCCGATATATACAAAATAGTAGGTCAAGTATAGCTTAAAAGAGTGTTAAAAGTGAATAATTAAAAATGGAGAAAGAAGCTGATATTTTTTTAGGAGAATTGGAAAATTTTCAAAAATAGTCAAGCTATACAAATACAACTAGAAAGTGAAAGAAGATTATTGAAAGATAAATACAATAATACAAATTGATAAAGTACTTACCAAATTGATGTGAAACCAAGGATTCAAATTGGAGTTTGAATACATTTGCTATTAATTACTGTATGTGTTTATTATCGTACCAATTTAAATCTCTACCTTTAAAGTAAAATAAAATATCATATTTTCTATCATATTATTTTAAGATTATTAAATTTCACTCAAATATAAAACAAATACATTATAATGTATCAGCATATAGTCTCTTTATAAGGATATATGATTTTCTGAGTATAAATGTATACAATACAGAATTTAAACAGTCATAAATAGAAAACTTACGAAAAAAGAAAAATAGAGTCAATTATAACTTTACATGATAAATAAGTTTTTAAATTTAATAGAAGAAAAGACAATTTATTTGTGCCAGCACAACACGTTTGCTTACTTTAAAAAAAGGCGATTAGTAAATTATCCGTAATAATCCATATTCAAAAATCTTTGCAAGATTTTAGAAAATGATGGGAGATGGGTCTAAGTTGACCCCATTGTCGTCATCCGATTACTTATGTAATTATAATATTCACTCCAACTATTGTGCCGTTCGGATTGTATAAATTTCAAGGTAAATATATTCAGTAAATTACCCGACCTGATTTAAAAAAATATACTTAAATATTAATTTATGTAAAACTACCTACTAATATTTAATAGAATCCAAAATAATATGTGGTTAATAAAATATAATGCCATATTGTTTAGAAATATGTTCGATATATTTCATATTTTTAACCAAAATGAATAAAGCCGGTCTATTTTACACGGCTATTGTTACCAATACATTTATGAATACGTACTGCTTCATATATTCAGACACCCTAGGAATGAATGAGTTATCGGCTTTTTCAGTAAAATAAATAAAATTTAACGATGTATATATAATATCCAGAATGAATAATGAAACTTTTTTCGCAATAATCGAAATAATAAAATATTTGTAACCAAAATTTAAATTATAACTTTTCCAATTCAGACCTATAAATAGTAAATAAATTAAAATTTGCTGACGCTGGTTGGCTAATATTACAGCCAGTAATTATGTTCTAATAAACTAGAACATTAATTGTTTAGGTACTGCTACGTAGAGTTGAAGTTACTTGTTTAAATTATGTTCTTGTGTTGAACAGAATATTCAAACAAAATCAGCTGATTCTTCGACATATTCTGTCTAAACGTCTTTCTTATACGTTTGTGCAAAACTTGTTTCAAATCACACTAAATATTTTTACATTCTTACTAAATCTGCATAATTTGCGAAATATTTCCAACTCGATAAAAGCGTTACTTTCCTTCGGGAATTTTCTAATTAGTATTGTACAAACGTACTTCCAAATCTAGCTCTAAATACTTTGCTCTTGTAATAAATTTGTATTGAATGAAAAATTTGTAAATATATACTACCAGGGAAAGTGTTACTTTCGGTACGAATTTTGAAAATATTTTTATGGAAAAGTTATTTGAAATCAATCTTTAAATCTTTTTCTACTATATATCAGTCTTGAAAGCATGAAATTTGATTATTTTAATGAAATAAACTTCAACTTTCGGTCTACCATTTCACTGAATTTGGAGAGAAGCTTTTAAGCTTAGTATTATTGTTTTTAACCGTTTGGTCGCTATCGTGGTCACAGACAGGGAGACACAAATACACAGAGAAGCATAAAGGATGTTTAAGTTAGGACCGGAAGTAACACTTTTAACGTTATAGAATAGCAGTTTCTTTGCAAACTTCTGGCAAATTATGCATTCCGTAAAACATTTTAAAAGAATAAAATTAGCTAATTTGGTAGAATATTGTAAGGACACTGCAGAAATATATGTTTCTTTGTGGAATTGAATGAGCCGTTATCTATGGGTCAATATGTCTGTTACTTTTTGAATTTCCCGCCTCTTAACTGAAAGGGCAACACTGCTTCTGTCAACAGACATCTGTCAGTTGACTCTTGTCAAAACTTGAACAATCTGCGTCATTTAGTTTGTGTTTGGCAGCTATTGATGGCAGACTACCGCGTGATTTGAGGAGAAAATGGAAAAATGTGAATTTCGTGTGCTCATTAAGCATTATTTTTGCGGAAAAAAGAAACCATCACTCAAACCAAGGCTAAGCTTGATAAATACTATTGAAACTCTGCACCATCAAATTCAATGGTAAAAAAGTGGTTTACTGAATTTCGTTGTGGCCGTACCAGCACGGAAGATGTCGAACGTTCTGGACGCCCAGTTGAGGTCTTTACACCCGAAACAATTAAAAAAATTCACGTTATGGTGTTGGCCGATCGGTTATTGAAAATGCGAGAGATTGTGGAAGCCATAGGAATATCACATGGCTCTGTGGTTTCAATTCTGAATGATCACTTGGGTATGAGAAAGCTTTCCGCAAGATGTGTGCCACGTTTGCTCACAATCGACCACAAACACAATCGTGTGACAACTTCGCAGGAGTGTTTGGCGTTGTTTAACCGCAATATGGACGAGTTTTTGCGCCGTTTCGTAACCGTGGACGAAAGGTGGATCCACCACAACACACCAGAGAGGAAACAGCAGTCAAAACAGTGGGTTTATCGGGGTGAATCGGCACCAAAGAAGGCTAAAGTGGGTTTGTCAGCCAATAAAGTCATGGCGACCGTTTTTTGGGATGCACGCGGTATAATCCACATCGACTATCTTCAAAAGGGTAAAACAATCATATTAAGCCAAATTACTGAGTCGATTTAGTGAGGATTTGAAAGAAAAAAGACCGCATTTGCCCAAGCAAAAAGTTCTTTTGCATCAGGACAATGCAAGGGTGCACACATGTGCAGTTTCCATGGCAAAAATCCATGAATTAGGCTACGAATTGCTCCCTCATCTGCTCTATTTTCCGGATTTATCCCCGAGTGACTATATCTTGTTTCCAAACCTGAAGAAATGACTCGGCGGAAAGAAATTTGACTAAAACGATGAAATCATCTCACAAACAAATACCTATTTCGATGACCTCCACAAATCTTATTTTTTGGAAGGGATAAAAAAATTGAAGAAACGTTGTACAAAGTGTATAGAGCTTAAAGGAGACTCCGTTAAAAAAACAAAATGATTTTTTATTCAAAAACCTGTGTTTTATTCAAAAAGTCACGGACATATTGACCCGCTCTCGTATAATTCACCAAGAATCCACTTACAAAATCCCTTTCCGATCCCAAAACACAGTCGCCATGATCTTTTCTGCTAATATTGTCTCTATGGCTTTGACGCTGGTGGGCGGTGATGTGTGTCGTCATTCCATTGATTGTTATTTAAACTCAGGAGTCATATGAGTCACCCGAGTTTCATCTCCTGTAACGATGTGGTCCAAAAATGTATATGCTTGCTGATCGTATCTAGGCAAAAAACGATAAAGCGCACAGCTCAATCTTTTTGCTTTGTGATGTTAAAAAGTAGTCTTGGAACCCAACGACAATACAATTTTCGATATTTCAGTCTATCCGAAAGAGTAGTGTACAAAACTAACCTTAAAATCTGTGAAAAATCAATCGATAACTTCGAGATCGTAAATCATCAGTCCACATCACGAATCAAATCTCCAGGAATCAGAGAATGTAGGCCAGGGTGTGGGGCGTGGCTCATCATGCACATCAACTCGCCCGTCCTTGAACATTCTCACCCACTTTTGAGCTTTACTGTCGCTGATAGCATTATAGCAGCAAACTTCACAAATCTAACGGTGAATTTTCGCTGCTGTCAAGTTTCTTGCGCTCAAGAATCGAATTAAAGGTTGTATCTTACAGGCGGCGGGCGATTCAATTTCCATAAACATTATACACCTCTACAGATCAGCACACAGACAGACGATACCGCTGCAGATGGCGGCTAAACGCGTGCACAGCATGCGGGAGCAGACGCGCATGCGCAGCATGTGTGAGCAGACGCGCATGCGCATTGCAACGATTTCGAGTCATTCTCACTCTTATTCACAAACGGACTTTGTTTAAAGAATAGCCCTCGTATGATTTATGCGTAAATGTGTTCAATGTTGATGCAAAGCCAACGTTGCCTTTATTTGCTGTTGCATCTGTTTTGTGATTTAAATTGAGATATGTTACCAGCAAACGTTATACATTCTTTGATAATATTCAGATATTTTTCGAATCTTAATTTATTATGACTTACATATATACATTTATACGTAAAACGTATATGCATATATTCATATGTTTGGGATACACACATACATTAAGTGCCATTGCCGACAATCGAATGCACAGACACCGGTGTTTTGGCCTTTGAGGCCTAATGAGTGCATATACCTATGCATATACGTTTTACGTATAAATCTATATACGGCAATTTTAATTTCGTCGTTTAACTTATTTCATGTAAAACATACCGAAATACTATTTTGACATTATGAAGGTACTTTTTTACGCAGAATTCAAATTTGGTATTGCAACCTCTGAAGCTTTTATACGTTTCGAGATTTTTATACAAACTTTCTTATTTTAAATACAAATCGTAGACGGCTTTGACTGTATCAAAAAGAGCATAATTTGCTGATTTCAATGATGTATAACACTTTGGGTTTATTTGTAGAAATAACAAAGTTATAATGATATTTGTGCAATTTTTGGTATCCTTATGAATGCATAGGCTATACATCAGAGGCAGCATTGAATTATTAAGACAATAAGTAGTATCTGTCAAATTTATTTACAAGCAAGTTACGTATCCGTTTATTTTTGTGTTATTTAGTCTGCTATTTTGTTCGTTTATTTAAAAATCACCGCATTTGTTGTTTTGGTTCGTTTTATTACTTGTTTATTGTTGTTCACGTTATGGAGAAATTTAATAATGAAGAGAAATATGATATGCTTCAAAGTTACATATTGGCTCACAAAAATTCAAGGAATGCAGCTAATCATTATTTGGAGTTGTACCCCGATCGACGCCAACCACACGAAACTTTATTTCGAAGATTAGAAGTAAATATAAAAACATACGGTGCCTTTAGTAAACCGAAAAGAAATAGAAAAAGATTAGATGAGGAAACCCAAGTTATTGTATTAAATCAGGTGCGTGAAAATCCAAAAGTTTCCACAAGAGAAATAGAAAACAACACCGGAATCCCTAGAACATCAGCCCATAGAATATTAAAAAAGCATCGATATCATCCTTACAAAGTCCACATTAGCCAAGGACTCCAACCAGGAGACGCAGAGAGGCGGACTAGTTTCTGTCATTGGTACATTAATCAGAATAACAACAATGTTACGTTTCTGTTTAATGTGTTGTGGTCAGATGAATCTCGATTTACGAACAATGGGTTATTTAACAGAAATAATATTCACTATTGGGGGGACAGAAAATCCCCATGCTCTACATGAAGCTCGACATCAAGAACGTTTTGGGTTCAATGTGTGGTGCGGTATTATCGGCAGAAGAATAGTTGGACCTATTATCTTCAATAACAATTTAACGAGTGAACGCTATTTGAACTTACTTCAAGGTGAAATAGAAGATCTTCTAGACGATATTCCGCTTAATCTAACTGCGAATATGTATTTCCAACAGGATGGGGCACCAGCACATAATGCTCACATTATTACGAATTACCTAAATAATAGATTTGGTAATCGGTGGATTGGTAATCGAGGACCCATTTCATGGCCTGCACGTTCCCCAGACTTAACCGCAATGAATTTTTTCCTTTGGGGTTACATAAAAAATAGGGTGTATAAAACACAATTTAATAATGTGGAGGAACTGCAAGCTTGTGTTTTAAGAGAGTTTCATCGGATAAATGGACGTATTTTAGAAAAAGTGATTAATTCCACACTAAGAAGATCTCAGTTATGTATCAATAACAATGGAGGACTTTTTGAGCATTTAATGTAATTTATCTATTTACTAGTAGTAAATAAATAGTTAGGTATGTGAAGTTAGTGTTTTATTTACTTTTCAGTCATTTTTGTATTTTGTTTTCAGGAATAGGTAAGTATAAAACAAAAAAATATGCTAATTATTCTTGTAACTTTGTTATTTCTACAAATAAACCCAAAGTGTTATACATCATTGAAATCAGCAAATTATGCTCTTTTTGATACAGTCAAAGCCGTCTACGATTTGTATTTAAAATAAGAAAGTTTGTATAAAAATCTCGAAACGTATAAAAGCTTCAGAGGTTGCAATACCAAATTTGAATTCTGCGTAAAAAAGTACCTTCATAATGTCAAAATAATATTTCGGTATCTTTTACATGAAATAAGTTAAACGACGAAATTAAAATTGCCGATTTTTAGTTTTTCCCCTATAGCGCGCGTATCGTTCATTTTTTTAAAAGTTTTTTTATTTAAAAAAGTAAACCCAGGTGTCACGTACATTTTGTCTCATTTAACCAACTCTCTATCTCTTACCGTTTACGAGATCCCAATGGTGAGCACACTATCTGGGACACCCTGTATATGTAAGTCATAGTATTTATTTACAGCTTGATGTTAGTTTTAACATCCATGTGTTTACATTTTTCATTTTCGTTTTGATTGATGACGCCACATAAGGCTCTATTCCGATACACTATTAACATACAGGCCTCTGTATAGCAGAACATGCCGTCAGAAGCCATCGCTTTTCCTGTGTCATCTATTGGGTGTTAGATGTTGCTGCGATACTCTCACTGCATCTACCACGCAAAACTGATACAAGTAGCATTTCAAGTTTTAAAGCCATTGTCGACAGTCTCCATCTGCACTGATGAGGCCTCAAAAGCCGAAATACCGGTGTCTGTGCGTTCGATTGTCGGCAATGGCACGTAATGTATGTGTGTATCCCAAACACATGCATATATGCATATACGTTTTACGTATAAATGTATATATGTAAGTCACAGTATTTATTTACTGCTTGATGTTAGTTTTAACATCCATGTGTTTACACTTTTCATTTTCGTCTTAATTTATTATTTTTATTAATATATCTGTCGACCACATACGTAATACTTTGTTTCCACGATGGCTAAGAAACAGAATAGGTAAATTTTTCGTGAAAATACAAATTTCACGCAGTAAGTAGTGCAAGATTATTAATTTCGAACGTATAATATACACTAAACTACTGGTTTTGTATTTATATTGAGTTCGACAATGATAGGAAATGGAAATATTAAAGCAAACTTGATCAAATCAAATTTTCAGCAGATTTTTATCCGGTTCGGGATTATTTTCCAATCATTTCTCTAGGATTTTCATTAACTTCAGTTTTTCAGTTCCACTAAAGTGTCCGTCGCCCTCAATTTATCCTCTTAACCGGTAGCGGTATTTCCGAAAATCCGAATTTTGCATGCTGCAACGTCCGCGCGCGTGTTTAAAAAATATGCCCCACCCCAAAATATCATATCGCACCGCGTTAGTGATGAAAATGTGGACCGCAATAAAAATATCCGGGTTACCATGAGGGATATTTATAAAAGGTAATAAAATTGGAAAATGTATTATCGAGTTTTTATCACGGGGCGCGCCAGGATATAAATACATAAACCAATCATAAGAAGAATAAATTTTATACCAGGCGACAACGTGATCCGAAACTGAACGACGTCAACACAAACTTTGTGTCATTTTATTGTTCGCACATACAAGGAAGTAAAAAAAAAAAGGAGAAGAAAAAAAACGATCTCGCGGTTATGTGTTTTTTTTCTATACCACTGGCGTTTATTTCCAACTACTAACTTGGAACGATAAAGTTGCGGATGCGGTGTTACAAAAATCTTATGACGCTTTTCCGGAATCATCCAAATTGAATACGTTTCATATTTATGTATAATAACATTTATGTCAAGTTGTTTTCTCATATACAAAACGCTATATGAAATGAAAAACAATATCACTGTCGACAATTTTTGAGAAAAAAAAGTTAAATTTACTTTCTACGATATTGATTTACCGACTCTTAGAATTTGGCTTAACATATTAGGGCCGTTAGAACATTTTGATTGAAAGTTTTACTGCGAAAGTATATACAGTAAATAATATATGGTTTATAACGACATCTGATATAACGACATATCGGTTTTTGCGACAAAATTTCAAGGTCCTGGCCAGAAACAATGCTTTCTAAACGCGTAACCTATCGGTTATAACGACATCGGATATTACGACGAAACTAATATAACGACGAAAAGTGGATTGAAATTTGGATCAAATTATCTTTTATAACGACGGACACGTCACATCACATAGTAAGAAAACTGTGGGGAAGTTTCGGATTGGCTAGGGGAATTACAGCGTTATGAAAAGGTAAGGCGAAATGCGACAGATAAACGTATTTATTCAGTAGTTATCTAGGAATTGAAGGTACGTTGTCGACGTCGATATGGCGAAACGAAAGGCGTGTACAATTGAAGAAAAACCATCAATTATTAGGCGCTTGGAGGCTGGAAATACTAATATTAATATTGCTAAAGAATACAAGGTAAGTTTTTCAGCATTATTTGAAAAAATAATTGTACGATGGGACAATAAACTCTTTCGGCAAAAGAGGAAAATTCTATTGCTTTTAGACAACTGCCCAGCTCATCCAAATGTTCAAAACTTAAAAGCTATAAAACTTGTCTTCCTTCCACCAAATACCACGTCAGTTCTTCAATCGATTGACGAGAATGGTGTTCCTCAAAAACTAGACACCCTGCAGGCTATTTTTCTACTTTCCAAAGCTTGGGATCGCGTTTCTCATCAGACAATAGCAAATTGCTTAGCACATGCTGGGTTTAATTTACACACAGCAGAACACTCTTTTGATGAAGATAATTTACCCTTAGCTGAGTGGCTTCGACTACAAAATGATACGGATGAAGATAACTTACCTTTAACTGAATGGGTCCGCACTTTACCTGTAGTTAACCTGGCAACACAAGAGGGTTGGGATAATTTTTCAAATGTTGATGAAGAACTCGAAACGGAGGAAGATATGACAGAAAATGAAATTTTAGCTGGGTCCAGTGTAAACTTGGAGTTAGAAATAAACAACGATGAAATGGAAATGAACGAAACTACGGAATTCCAACTACCTACTATAAAGGATGCAGCTTCAGCAGTTGAAATGATTCAGCATTTTTCACATTTAATCAAAATTTCAAAGACGCTAAAACAGATTCTGCATTGCTCCATTTGGAAAAAATTATTGAAAAACACTTCTTAGAAAACAAAAAATTACAACAAACCAAAATGACAGATTTTTTTGTTAAAATTTAAATATGTATGTATGTGTACAATGCAGTTCGTGCCTACGTATTATTGTATATGTATGTGTTAAATTGTTAGTAAAATAAGTTGAGAAATTTTTTTTTGATTTGTATTTTATTAAACTAGAATATTGTTTTCGTTGTTTAAGTGTGTTTTCTAAGATATATAAAATGTGTCTATATAATAATTTGGACATAGCGACCTACTCTTATAACGACCGAATTTCGTTGGTCCCTTCAACGTCGTTATAAACGATATTTACTGTATTTATTTAAAATAAGAATATGAACATGTTCAATAATATCAGTCACATCAACTCTGAATAATAATGTCATTGTTATTTTTATATGTAACTTTTGTAATATAAAATTAAAATAAAAGAACATCAAATCTAAGAATAATTTTTAATCTTGCCGTAGATATAGAAAATTAGATATATAAATTTAAATGTATATGCGCCTGGGGTAGCTGTAGATGGATCGAGTAGCTTGCAGTTGCCACTGCCGGTCCCAAGCCCGGAGAAAGCAGGAGGGTTCTTAGGTAAGGTTAGCAACCTGCCTATAGGAAAAACAAATACGTGCTCAAAGTATTGGTAACAGCCTCGGAATACAGACGGACTTCACGGAACACGACCCACGCGCGAAAAAGGAATATACTCTACATGAGGAAACAACAAATGAAAATTGCATGCTGGAACATAAAGACTCTATATTCAAAAGATCACGAATTAATTCCCGAACTAAATTAACACAGAATAGACATATATGCGCTCTCCGAAACGAAAAAGAGGGGTAGTGGAATAACAAGACTGAAAAACTACATCCTACTGTACTCAGGAGTAGCAAAAGACCAAAGAGCAACATCAGGAGTTGGAATAGTGATAAATGAGAAATATGAAAAGAATATAGAAAGCATAGAATATGTTAACGACAGAATTCGAATAGTAAAAAATGAGGTGTGGCCACCACACGACTTTCTTATACGTATGAGCGTTTCAAACTATACAATCTTAAGAATTTTTTTATACAAAACTTATTCAAAATCCTATTCTAAGTACTTTTACTCTCTTAATAAATCGCTATAGAATGCATACTTTGCAAGATATCAAAAAAGTGCTACTCGCTAAGAGTAAAAGTGCCGGTCCGAATTTTGAAATTTCATGTATACAAAAAATTATGCAAATATAACTCTAAATACTTTTGTACTCTTAATAAATATATATAGAATGCATAATTTACGACATATTTGCCAAAAATCGCTATTCGGTAAGAGTAAAAGTGTTACTTCCGGTCCGAATTTTGAAATCTTTTTTATACAAAAGATATTGAAAACTATGTTTTAATTACTTTTATACACGTAACGTACCTGTCTAAAAAGCTTGACTTGCGAAATATTCGCAAAAAACCGATTTTCGATAAGAGTAAAAGACCTACTTCCGGAAGGAATTTCGATAAACTTTTTTAATAAAATTGTTCTCAATTTTAATTTTAAGTACATATCAATTCTTTATAAATTTGTATAAACTTAGTATTTGACGAAATATTGGCAAAATTCGATTTTTTCACTGAAGTAAACTGCTACTTCTGGTCTACCAATTTTACTGAAAAACTAATCAGATCTCAAGAGGGAGATTATATACGTAAATACAAAATTTGGAATTGATATCTCCAGCGGTTTGACCGCTATCGTGGTCACACACAGACAGACAGACAGACAGACACACAGACATTTTTTGAAAACCACTTTTTTGGTATCAGGGGACCTCAAAACGTGGACATCTGCAAAAATCTCGAGGTCGAAAATTTTCATCATCACAATACTTCCTTATACTACATATAAGAAAGTAAAATGATGCCCAATTATCCTTGCACATTATAGCAGTATATGCGCATCCGACATTAGTAAAAATTTTACCAAATTATTAACTAAATATGATTATTCCTTATTTTTGTATAACACATTCAAATCAGAATTTGCCAATGCATGCATGCATGTGATATAAATTAATACTTGTTACAGCCGGTGCACAGTGCGATATCCCTAGTATTACACAATATCGGGCCAACATTGGCTGTCGGTTGTTTATTTATTGGCCTGACATCGGCGTCTGATATCAATCCGATGTACAAGTGTTAACATTTTACAACGTTGGATAAATATGACTGCATGATATTGGCCCAATATTTTGCACAGACATTTTTCCGATTTGAGCATTTACCTTATATTTCATAAGACAAATAAAGTACAGAGAATTTACTTGATTTGATCTACAAAATCAACAAACAAAAATGTGTTTTGTATTTGATAGATCACAACCCACTTCTTAGCAAATTATGTTAATAAAATAAAAAACTTTTTAAAAATACAAAATTTCAATAATACGCCCGTGGGCGATGAGTCATGGGCCTCTCATGTGCGGTCTCTAAAATTATTTATAAAAGTGGGCGTAGTACTTTTAATGTTAATTTGGTGAGAATAATTATTGCAAATGCTTAATTAACTTTGAAGATCTATATATTTTATTTCACACACCAACAATTATTCATGGTACAGTGTGTAATATATTCTGTGATAAATTAATATAGACTATATCAATATTGTCTTGCAAAGTTAATACGATGTTGGCTTTTAATCGCAGATTAACAAATTGTGACGTCATCCCCTTTAATCTAAATTTATATCGAACACTGACCTACAACCAACATCACAGTGACTTTGTGAACTTGATATTATGTAGACATTTTTCTTTAATGTTAATAGTATGTAGATTTTTTTTGTCAATAAAATATCAGTATCAGATATTTAACCAATATATTACCAATGTAGACAACGTTGGTCTCATATCGACCCAACGATATAAATTTACATTTACTTGATATAGGAATTTTATATTCGTACGACATTGGGTGGGGGTCATTGATGTTCTGCCGATCTTAGAATACTGGAGTGACATTGGCCCGCTTTGAGGCCAACAAACTTGGCTACTAGGGATATTGATAATCTAGCAGGCACAAAATATTTCTCCAATGGTATGATTTATTTTTCGGAGGATATATTCCCATATTTAGTTTTTGGTGGAGCATATAAACAAGCAATTACAGGATTTGAAATACTTAATGGTCTATGTAGTAAATCATTATTATATTTTCGAGTCTTGATGTTTTTCTTTTATAGAGTTCCCTATACTGCCTATTATCCTTATGACAGGATTCTTGTGCTTCTTCGGATAACTGGCCAATCGGCAAAATACTGGTGGCAATTATATCTTTTCCATGCCAAAGTACTTTATATACACTCACACGTATTGAATACAATGAATATTCTTTGAAAAATAGTTCTGGAGTTGTTCGGGTTTTTTTCTATATTATTGGACCTCCAGAACTTAAACATTCCCGTATAATGCGAAAGAGTTTTATTAATTCCAAATTAAGACCGCTTATTTCAGCCGTTTCTTTTGCATTTCTAAAGAATGCATAATCAGTATTGTCGTCATTGATGCTGCATAAGCAGTATTGTCGCTTAGGCATGTCCACTAATAAACCTTGTTCGGCCTTGCACTTACCTTGTATGTGAACTTCTTCCTTTCATCTACTTTTATTTCATCCTCTACCTCTAGCACTTGCCATAACTTTACCTCAAGCCTCTAGGAAATGTGGAGTAGCCAAATAACAGCAAATTTTGATGAACTACTTTATGTTAAATAACACCTGGATTGTTCATTTCACAAGGCCTTGCTCCACATAGGTAACATCTTTGCATTAACATACAAGACGATTGGGTATTACAAACTTTGCCGTACACCATACATTAAACCATCAAAGGTTCGATCACTAAATCCATATTGCTTATTTATATTTGCGTAGGAAACAGAGCTAATATTTGTTGTTCTATTTCCTTGACTTCCGAAATAATCGTTCCAACGGTCTCTTTGGTAAAAATTAACTTTATGGAGACGGCAGTATCTCACTGATAAAGCTGCGAGGTTTTGCCAGGTAATAAAACTTCTGTCGATACCTAAGTTTTATGCACAGTTGAATTTTCTGGCAAAAACTTCTATTATTATAAAGACATGAAGTTTTAACTGAGATAGGCCCAATTTCTGTCGAATGTTATCTACAATTGCTTCGATTCTTATAAATCAAAAATACATTTCCATCTTTCCTTTAAATTATTTTTAATTTAAGTTTGTTTTACGTTTTTGGTTACTTTTCTTGACTACCTCTACTCACTTCCAGATGCTTTTCGGAATGGCTTTTTTTCTTGCTTGTTGCCTTCGTTTAGTCTGTCTTTTCATGTCTAGACTAACAGCAAACTAAAAGCAGACTATGTACGTGACGTGTACATACAGAAAATCAAAAAAAACACAGAAAAAACGGTACATGTCATGCTTTATCTGAAATATTTCTCTAGGCTTTGAATAGATAAATTAACTATGTTTAAATTAAACAAAAAGGCAATGCTGTATGAAACGGTATACAAAACAAAAACTCTCTCTACATTCGGAAAGCCATGATTGAAAAACGTATTGTTTTCAAAATTTATTACAAATAAACAACTTATCTTAAAGATAAAAAATGTTGCAATTGTACTCTAAGTAAGGGTAGTTAATAACAAAAATACCGCAAAATTACTAGAGTATACTGGTAATTACACATTTCACCTAACAACTTAACTAAAGGTAAGTTACGACTAGCAGGGGGTACTTGATCTTTATACCTGCTGTATTTATTATTGGGTCATCTTATTAATCTTAAACTAATGTTTCCTAGTATTATGGACTGTCAAGGGTTGATATATTAGCTTATTCTATTTATTCGAATCACTTTTGTCCTGCTAGATTATCAATATATCGCACTGTGCTGTGCATAAACAACAGATACTTTAAACAAGTTTACAGTACCATAGTTGCCAGCATCTTAATTCTAAATATATCAACAATAGCAATAATATCTTAACCCATTACTTGCCAAAGGTGCGTATACGCAATCTTTTAAAGACATCTTTTTTTGGCATCAAAAATATTTTTTTTATACATTATGTCGCAAGGGTTGCTTTTTCAACAGGCTAAAATCTTATGTCCAATAAAAAGTTAATTTTTTTATATTTTTTTTAATTAAAAAAATCTGTATTTTTTGTTTTTGTGCACACCTTCAAACAATTTTTTTTTTGGGTACTCATTATTATTTTGTTATATATTTTCTCGCAGTGTATATTTAAAATATGTCTTCTTTGATATATACACATCTTTATATCTATAGTTTGAAAACGACAGCTAGAATGACAGGTATTTTGTAACGGATGCGTATACGCACCTTTGGCTAATACATAGGTAAAAGCGAGCGCCCGGTGCCAAGCTGCTCGACCGCACTGGTTACTGCAAAATGTTCACTTGAAGATAACAAAATCATGTCAAAAAAGGAAAGAGGCTCTTTCACTTCCGCTTTTGATTCGAACTTGAAAGTTCTGGTTACTCGGTGGGATGACAACTCTGTAGTTACTGTTATGACGAATTTCTGTAGTGTCTTACCAGTCACTCAAGCCAAACGTTACAACCGCAAAGAGCCTAAAGAAATGCTTATCAATCAACCAAAAGTGATTCATGAGTACAACCAACACATGGGTGGGGTAGACCTTCACGACAATGGTATTGCCAATTATCGCATTGGTATTAGAGGTAAAAGGTGGTGGTGGCCATTATTAACCAATGTTGTTGATACTATGGTGGTAAACAGTTCTAAAATATTCAATATCGCAAATGAAACCAAAATTTCCCAACTAGAATTTCGTTCAAGTTTAGCGCTGTCTCTGCTGAAATACCAAGGACAAAAAGAAGACACCCACAATGATGCTTCCACTTCAGCAAAATCCAACTCGTTTTATGGAAGACCTTCTAAATCAGCTTTACCGGGTGACATAAAATTTGACAATATCGGGCACATTATAATTCGAAATGCTAAGAGTGCAAGAAAAAAGTGTCGACTTTGCAAAAGTAATACAATTTACTTGTGTAAGAAATGTAATGTGCATTTGCATCCTGATTGCTTTGATATTTTTCATACAAGAGATTAGTATTTTATTTTATAATAACCTGCTTTTCGACAAAGGTGCGTACATGCATACATATATTTTTTTGTTAAAGATAATACCTAATTTTCTTGTACCAAAAATGTATCTTAATTACTGTGTTCTCAGTTTACTTTAATAAAAAGTAATGTTTAAAATGTTTTTTTCTTGTCTTGGCCAGTAATGGGTTAAAAGGATTCTGTCATGATGACATGTAATTATTATTAGCAATTTGTAGACAAGCACGCTTCCTTAAATAGGTATCCTGAGAAGTTCTTGATAATATTTCAACAACTTCCTAGTACAAACAATTCCAATTTTAATTTTAAATATGTTATTTCAGTATGTGTTTTTAATAAAGAAAGTGTATTATATAATTATATACATTTTATTACAATTTCTACGAATACTGTCGGATAACTATAGCAAACTTTAAAAATAATTAAAACTGCAGCGAAGATTTAATTTGTAAAACAGTATCCCGAAATGTGTTATGTAAGATGAGGTACACATTCAATTTAAGTAAGTTCCACAGCCACCGTTAATGTCTGGCTGGATAAAGCGAAATACTTCATTGAACGTGAGGATATTAAGCTACAGCTACGCGACACGGAAACAATTGGTGAACCTAATGACGAATCCAGACAATACTGGAATGTAGAAATTAGATCATTACAATAGACACACGATGAATACAGATATAGGTATTGAATGAGACAAAATGAGAAACTCTCTTAAGCAAAAGCTCTAGAAATAAGAAGCTGAATTTGAATCAATAGATTCAAAGGTTTCTTTTATAAAATGAGTAAAATTTATAAATTTTATATATTGTCTGTTCATGTATGACCTAACATTGAAAGTGATTAAATAAATACATTTCTTACTGGCAAATCTATGGATATTTTGCTTTTTTAATATCGTAGTGAGCTATGCAATGTTGATGGCCATCATGGGAAGTTGATCAAACTAAATTAGTCGTATTATGAAATCCAAAAAGAATTTCCTTTTCTCCGTAGATGCAAATGAATATAAATACCAAATACTAATTCTTGAAATGTGCGATGTGAATTTCTTTAGGCATCCAGTCCTGGGCCGTTCCCTAATATTCCCTTCGACTAGGAACTTGGTTTCTATTTTGCTAAATGCTGATTGGGTAATAAATAAGTTGAACTCACTGTAAATACATAATTGCTAAGTTATCTAGACTACACCAATGTTATTTTTTCTACACCATATCTTACTTGACTATAACAAGGCATTCGATACTTCATGGTACTCTTCTTTATATTTTGAAATCCATTGGCTCTCACTTTAATGATAGGTTATCTAAATGGTCATATGCAAGTGGTAAGATTAAATGGCAATTGCTCTGCTCTCCTTGTCTTAGTGCAAGGTGTACCTCAAAGTTCAATTCTTGGGCATATTCTATGCACTATATACACCTCCAAATCATTACTGTGTATAGAGCACTGCAAATCACATATGTATGGTGATGATTCTCAGCTTTATTACTGCTTTCCCCCATCCGAATGGAAAGCTGCAATGCACAGAATTAACATCGATCATATCAGAAAAAGTAACATAAACAACGTTCTAGATCTGAATAAATGATAACTAAAAATGTACGTGTATGTTATTGAAACTAAACGAAATCCAGTGCACATTTCCGTCTAGATAATTGGGAGAAGTCGATTCAATAAACCGGTATTAAACAGACTATTACAAAAATTACGAAGTACGTAATTAACAGTCAAAACAATGAAAAAACGAAACTAACGTAAGTATGAATGAAAATTTTATTTCTCTTGCGAAATATAAGGTAAATATAATAAACTTTAAAAAACACACACGCTCCAATCTACGCCGATGAAAAAAGGATTTTACTCACAAATTCCTTATTTTATGGGCATTTTTTGCTCTCATTCTCGGGCACTTCTCGGGCGTAAACAGATGTTGCAGTTCGCCATATGAATTAGTGCTATTCAGTAAGCGTGTGTTGTTTACATTATTTCTTTGCTCCGCTGTAACTTCGTCATAGTTTAAACCGGTCATGTCCGCGCCCTAGTTATGATTATGGGTGTTGCAAGTCATGTTCAGTTCATGGTGCCCTCTATTGAATTTTAGGCTAAGTTAGTATTTTTTGTTCTATGTTTTAGTTATTTATTATCAAGGTCAAGTGAGCAGTTTTACTGAGGTTTGCCTTGTGATTACGTTATTTGTCCTTTGTGCATAATTTTTTATTTGTAGAAAATAAAAACATTTATTATTATTATTACTATACATATATTTACTGCCAATATATTTGTCAAATATAGGCTAAAACAATCAATAATACAATAGATGTCAAAGAAAAATAAGTTTGAAATTTTTCATCACTCACATTTAGGGATTCATAACATAGCGAATAGCGCAATCAAGAATTTTAAAAACAGAACTTTTAATTATAATCTTTTAAATTTTTCTAATTTTTAAATCAATCTAAAATCTATGGTGCGTTCCGAATAAGTTAAATTGTTATTCAAACTATAACGAAATAGAGAACCGTCCCAAAAATAATTTATTTCCGACAGACAACAATGGTTCATATAATTTAGGATGATTTACAAACAGTGGAATTGTATTCTTTCTGGAAGGTCCCAGTAGACGCTTTCTATCCAAAGTTTACGGTGCCAACAGTAGGTGGTAACAGTGACCATATTGTCATTTCTGTGCCACTGGGTTTCAGCACCTTACATCGTAAATTATTTTCAACTCGTTGGATTCACGTTTAGAATCGAACAAAGTATTCGGTAGTCGAAGAAAAATATTTGTGATCGCTGGAGAAGAAACGGAAAGTTTGTCTTGTGTATGGCGTATATGGATAATCACAATAATATTTTTTTCCGCTAACACTACTCTTGTTGAAATTGCAAACAATGTTCAATGTACATTTTAAGGTTCTGCAATACTAAAGTGCACGTTTTAAAATTAGTTTTGAAATGATAGGTTGTACATTAAATACTAAATAATAATAATAATAATAATAATAATAATAATAATAATACATTTTATTGTCAACAGACAGGATCCATTACAGAACAAAACAATAATAGTACACTGCAAATAAAAATATCAGCATATTTACAACAACAAAGTATTATATTAGCACATAAACGACTAAAAGCTAAATATTTAGGCAATATATACAGGTGTCCCAGAAATAAAAATACGGAGTAGCAGGTATGTCAAGTACGAACAGAAACAGGCCCAAATATACAGCAATAATGAAGAAATGAAAAATTTAATTTTCTATGTTGTTTTTTAGATAAAAAAATTACATTACGGACCTGGCACAGAATGTATGTTTCTAAATACACATAAGAATGCTCATTTGTAAATAGAAATGAACACGCATTCATAGAAAAATACGCTTTTATTTGTATAAAACGGGGAAAAAAACGTTAAATCGTACTCATTCATATAAAACATATTTTCTGCCAGATGGGCGACCCACTTTATTGCAGACAATAAAAGATTGTTTTTATTTTTAAAATAGGAAGTTTGTGCTCTTTAATGTGTTTGTAGTCGGAAACAGCTGATTATTATTATTTTAGAATATTCAATAAATCGTAGTTTTTCTAGCCTTTATTACAGTAAATATCAAGAATGTAATTATTTTTTTCTAGCAGGTGTAAAATTAAAGTAATTAATGGTTTGATATTTATTATGAAGTATCTATTCCTCCTCCTTTTTTTTAACACAAGTAATATGGTGGTCCTGAAAAGGACCGATTGTGAAAGTAAAGCAGGTGGATATTTAGTCCAGGGTCGGCGTAAGGCCAATTGAATTCTTTATTATTATTTTTTTGCCGTCTGCACACGAATAAAGACTTGATATTTTGAGGGTACGTTTTTAAACAATCTAGCTTCCGATTTCTGCTACTCCGTCTTTTTATTTCTAGGACAGCCTGTATATTTCAGATTATATTACATAGTATTGTAACCATTAAGCACCCTGACTCAAGTTATTTTTTTTCTGCCGTCTGGGCACGAATAAAGACTTGATATTTTGAGGGTACGTTTTTAAACAATCTAGCTTCCGATTTTTGCTACTCCGTCTTTTTATTTCTAGGACATCCTGTATATTCAAATTATATTACATAGTATTGTAACCATTAAGCACCCTGACTCAAGTTAGATAATTAGTGACTGGTAGAATTACTAATAATTTTATAGGGAAGGTATAAGGAAAAGCCATGGCAGCAGGCAAAGAATTAAATATGGAAGGGGTCAGAATACAAAATATTTGGATTTCTTCTGATATGGTGCTGTAACCATAACATTCGTTCGAACTCTGACAACTAAAAACGTTCAGTCGATCGCGTTGCATACGTTGGCATCAAAAAGTCGACGGCTGACAAAAGACAGTGCGAATCAATTTTATTGTTAATTATTTTTTTTAAATATCCTGCACTGGCTATCTGACCCCTTGAAGTCAAGTTTATAAAATTATGTGTATTTAAGAGTGCAGCATAATCAGTACTACGCGGGGGGTAAACGTCGCTCATTCTGAATCATACATATTTTAGAAATCTTTTCTGCACTCTCTCCAAAGCTAGTTGCTGTCACACATAGCAGGGGTACCATATTATTGATGCGCACTCCAATTTTGGACAAACCAGTGTATAATATAGGGTGGCATATTGCCGTGATCCCTATATTGGTCAGGCATTGTAAGATAAATAAATAATTATGTAATAGAATAAGTAAATAATTTTTAGTAGTAAGTGTAATTACAGAAAAATGTATCATGAGTTGCATAACCGCAACGGCGTAACATTATAATGTAAGGTATATGATAATAAAAATTGAAATAGAATTTATATAAAGGTACAAAAATAAACACCAAAAATAAAATTCATGTATTCTATATTTGTAGAAACGAGGAGCACAAGATGCAATTTCAATATACAAAGATAGAACCAAATTTTATGCATTGTGTGAGAGTCGCAATGAATATATTGAGCAGTAAACCACTATTCAAAATCAATAACGTATTAAAAATAAATAACAGAGAGATCGTTATGATGAAAGACGGTGTAGTCAAAAGAGTTAGTCATTTGAATGCAGTAAAGTTATATGAAAAGGGTGAAATTAGACATTCACAACATGGAAACATCTTTCATCATGAGTAGACGTAAATTTATAAAGATTGTTATTTGTTTGACATTCTATGGTCACGCTCAACAATATGATAAATACCTGAGACTTATATCTAAGCATAATTTTAAAAGGAATATGTAAAAAGGTATATTTTTTATTCGACACAATGTAATAAAGCAAAAACTTCAGTAGTAGCAGGTTAAATCCAGTTTAATCCAGGAAAATTCCGGAAATAACACGTTGAAATTGGTTTAATCTGATTAAATCTACAAAGAAAAAACAATGTTTAATATTGTTAACAGCTGCATACAAATCAACCTACATGAAGACGAGAAAAGATGGTTCGAAGATATAGATGAAGTTATCAAGGTCCAGGTTCATGACAATATAATTAATAAAAGAAGTATTCCAGTCGTATGCAATGTTTTTCCTATTATTTTCAAAGGAAACGTCTGCAAAAGAAAAATACGAATAGTGTTAAATAGTGGTAAAAGAATGTATTTGAATAATGATGAAAGAAGCAATGAATTCATCTATAAACACAATAAAGGATGGCGTTAATGAAAAAGAAAAAGAAAAGAAAAATCGCAAATGTGCATAGACATTAACAATAATAAACAATTTGAGTGCGTGTATATTTTGTGTAATTTCTGGATGTCAAAACAATATGAGTACAGGTCAGCTTAGGGAAAACTTCAAGAAAATAAATCCGAGCAGAACAATGCCAACTTAAACGTTAGTGCGAATATTGTGGCGCTGCGAACGAAGAATGTTTTTTTTTCTGATGAACCGAAAATTAATAAAAAGCCGGGAACGAGGCAAGTACGGGAGATTTCGTCGCTCCATGGGTGAAGTAGCCTAACTTTTTAAAAAAGAAGCGGTCAATCTTCGATCTTCGAATTTTGTTTGATGATTGCAGGCGTATAATACACTGCATAGTAATCATCCTTAGTAAATGTGTTAAGTTATTTTTATTTTCAATAAGTACTTTTCATTTCATAATTAATTTTTGCCATTTAGTTTAATTTCATTTTTTTTAATTATCAATATGATAGACCAATATCAGGAGGAATTTGATGAAATGTATGAAGATCATAAGTAAGTTTTACTTAAAATAAATTATGCTAAAGATGCTATGTGAAAATATTCATCTTTAGCAAAGCGTTTAAAATTTATTTAATATTTTGGATGAGATTATTATCTTCTTTGTTATAAGTAAACTAATGTAATAAATAATGGGAGTATTGTTAACAATGTAGAAAGGCATTAATGACACAACGTGTGAATGTTTGTTAGCGATGTTATCTATGCATTGTTAACAAGTTTTTAGATACAAAATTTTATAGGGATTTCAAATATATTAATATACGTAAAGATAGGGATAGGAGCATTTTTGATAGACAATAGCCAATTTGTGGTATGTACAACGTGTAAATATTTGCATATGATGATTGGTGACAGTCTTATCAAGGTGTTTTCTGTTCTGCGGAATTTTGTATTTTCAAAGACACTTCGTGTGAATGAATGTCTTTGTGGAAGCGATATCTAGCATAGTATAAGAAAATTATTATTTCTTTGAAACTACAGAATGTTAAAATTTTAATATAGCATAGAGCGATATTTATTCTGAATCCATATGTTATATTTGTAATGTAATGTGTTTTCGTATTTATAAAATACTCGTTTTTCTTTACTTGTAATTGGAAAGTAAAAAGGACAATTTCTTTTTACGGCCACATGTGGCAAGAGAATTATTTCATCGATACTGTTATTATAAGATGTTAAAATTGAATATAAATATTTTATGAGATTTAGTTTTTTATTAGTAACCTTATCCTATTAATTTTAAATAAGAAGTGCTGTTGGAAAAACAAAAGGAATATCACTGCTAGAACCTACAAGAAATATACGAATGTTAATAGAGATTGAATTTATAAATTTAATAAAGAATTTTTTTTTTACATGACAACGTTATCTCTACATTCGTTATAAATTATGCAGTTTTGTATTATCGTAGTTTGATTAAGTTATGCTGGTACAAGATTATTATTTTTAATTTGAAAATAAAGCTATAGCAATATGTTGTGAGATTCGAAAAGCCTCTACATGGTCTTATTAAAAAGCCAAGGATGCGTAAAGTAGAAGAGCAAATTGATTGTTTATGGCTAGTAAAGTCCAAGCGGGAATCAAATATCACACCCAGATCTTTAATGTTGGTCTGTCTAGGTATAATTACTAAGTCCAGCGAGTAGTTGAATAAGACCGGTTTGTTAATTCTTGAGAACGTCACAACTACACATTTATTAATAATCAGCTTAATTTTGTTTTCTTGACACCAGCTGTTAATAATTGTAAGGTTTCTTTGTAAATGATGGCAATCGGACAAGTCGTTAATTTTCGAGAATATTATCAAGTCAGCGCCGTAAGCAAGTACCCCGCAAGCCAATCTATTTAGTAGATCATTAATGTAAACATTGAATAATAAAGGCCCAAGATTGGATCCTTGAGGTACTCCAGATGTTATCATGAATACGATTATAACGGTAACTATTGTATAGCACTAAACTCGATCTGTTCTTAAAGTAAGAGGCAATTAATTCGGTAAGAGAAGCTAAGAAACCGACAGAACCAAGTTTGAGCAGTAGTATATTATGATCAATCGTATCGAATATCTTAGCAAAGGCAATATATCTGTACCTTGGATTAAAAAGGGCCAATCTCCAAAATTCCCTATTTTTAGATTATGGCGCCACTGGTATTAAAAAATATCCTTATTTAAGTAGTGAAAGGGCCAATCTTGTACAAATAACATTAAATGAGATACACATTTTAATAAGGGCCAATCTGCCTGCTGCTCCATGCGTATAAAGGCCAATGTGGGAGATTGGCCGTTTTTATATGAAACTTTGTTCTGGCCAACAATACAAAAACGGCCAATCTCCCACATTGTAACACGTGCATAACCTAAATTCTGAGCAATGTTCATGTCAAGTCCTGTTAGTTTGTTGTCTGTTGATGTCGATCTCGTTTGCAAACGTGTGTTTTAGTAGATAATAATTATTATTATAATTATTATCATAAAATGTTATCCCAGAGAACACTTAAAATGGTAAATATGGTTAAATTGATACCTGATTCAAATTCATCTTATACCGAAGGTAAGACTTACGTTGTTGTTACATTTGGTTTCAAATGAAAAAAAATTTTTTAGATGATTGCTGTTATAATGAAACAGGTGAAGTTATGGTACACAATGGTACGCCACTTACACCAGTTACACCAATAACAGAAGAGGTAAACGATGTAATTATTGATTTACCATTCGAAGAAATGGAAGAAAGAACTTTTCTAGATTTAACTCCCACATGTTCAAATATTATTGTTCTTGAGCAAAGTAATGAAATTCCTGGAGCTTGTGGACTCCAAAGCGAAAAAAACATGCAACTACATTCTCACTGTGACAGTGGTAATTCAGATATTATTGTACTTGAGCAAAATATTGAAATTCCTGAAACTTCTGGTCTTGAAATTTCAAAACATGTAACTGGATCTACTACTTCCATACAGCCGGATGACAGTGAATCTGACTATCAACCGGAAGATGAAAACCTTTCTGAGGATGCAGAGGAAAGACTAGAAGTGATTAATTCAGTCGTGAGTACCAATTCACAAACTCACAAGCGCTTAGGAGGTGGTAGAAAGAAAAATGAAGAAGAAAAATCAACTAGAAAACGCTTAAGAAATCTGAACAATTGGGCACAAAATGTTCGGAAATCAAAAAAAGAAAAAGGTGAAGAATACGTTACTCGAAAGGGCATAATCAAGAATGCTAAAAAACTAAAGCTGCCATGTAATTGCAAAAGCAAATGCTATGAAAAATTAAACGAAGGTGACCGAAAGCAGTTGTTTAAAAAGTTTTATGAATTGTCAAGAGATGGACAGGATCAATATATTGCCGAACCTGTCACCGAGCACTTAAAATCAAGAGAGAGAATCAGTCAACAAGCAACACTAAGTCGCAGAAAGTTTTCTAGGAAGTATTATTTAAACACATCAATGAAAAGTGACAGATTAGAAGTTTGTCAGCAAATGTATCTTAATACATTTGATTTGACATTAAAAAAGGTACGAGTCATTGTAGAAAGGAAACGAAAGGCTGGAGGGATAGTTTGCCCACCTGACAAACGTGGAAAACACGGCAACCAACCCAAAATTCCTGAAAAAAATAAAGATATTATTAGAAAACATATTGAAAGCATACCAGCATACACTAGCCACTATTCCCGGGAAAGAACATCAAAAAAATACCTCAGTCCCGATTTGTCAATTTCGTTGTTGTACAGACTCTATTGTGAGCACTGCACTGGTAGTAATATCAAACCTGAAACCGAATTTCAGTACAGGCAAATTTTTAATGAAGAGTATAATCTTTCCTTTCATCCTCCCGCCAATGATACGTGTAGCAAGTGCGACAGAATCAATTTAGCTTTAAAGTCCTTGAATGCAAAACAAGATTTAAGTGAAGAAGATATTAGGACTAAGTTAAAATTAGAAACGGAAAGAAAAAATCATATGGACTTAGCTTCTTCTGCATATAATAATAAATCCGATGATAAAAACCGAAGTAAAGTTGATCCAACATTTATTACAGCTTCATTTGATTTAGAAAAATGCCTGCCTACACCTTACCTAAGAAATAATGTTTCTTTCTACAAAAGACAATTATGGGTATTCAATTTAACTGTGTTTCATACATCTACCACTAAAAATACGGGAACATGTTTTATTTGGGATGAAACTACTGCCGGACGTGGTGGGCAAGAAATTGCGTCATGTATCCGCAAATTTGTTAAATCACTTCCTGAGACAGTAAAAGAAATTCATTTCTATAGCGACTCCTGTTCTGGCCAAAACCGAAATATTTTCATGAGTACAATGTTTTGCATTCTAATGAAAGAACTACAAATGCAAGGTAGCTCTTTAAAGGAAATTCATCACAAGTTTATGGAACCTGGACATTCACACATGGAAGCGGACACGATTCATGCTGCAATTGAAAAAGCTAAAAAAAAAACAACAGTTGATATCGAAGTACCACATGACTGGGTTAATTTCATCAAAATGATTAATAGAAATCCACCACTAGAGGTCATAGAAATGAAGCAAGTGGACTTTGTGAATTTCAACAGTTTATTGCGTCAACAGTTAGTATATAGAAAAAAAAATGAAGACGGGGAAGTAATGCCGTGGTTAAAAGTTAAATGGATGAAATATACTCAAGATGATGAATTTCAATTTTTTTATAAACTTAGTTTGGGTGATGATGAATTTAGAAAAATGGATCTGAGACGCGGTATGATTAGAAGACGTTCTTCGAATTTTCGACCGGAATTGCTTCAACCTCTCCATTCTGAGCCTCTGCCACTACCAGATCTTAAAAAGAAAAATCTAATGGAACTTCTTGATTATGTAAATGAACATAACAAAGCTTTCTATGAAAGTATCAGAACTGCTTCAGAATTACCTCACGATGAGTTACCATATGGAACTGAAGCAGAACTGGGAAGTGAATAGAGAATGGCAACATATTTTATTAAATAATAACCAACTCTAAATTTAGTTAGTAGTTTTTGTTCTTTTGTATTTAATTTTTTGATAAGAATAAAAATTTTTCAACAATTTTTTTAAATTTATTTGAGACCAATCTCCAATAAGAATATCCACAAAAAGGCCAATATCCACAAAAAATTCCAAAAATCAAAACCTTTTGAAAAATTATCGAATCACCGTAAAATAGATAATGTTTTAAGACTTTTATGTCTAATCGTGTGTTATCTCAAATATGATAATTGAGAAGATATAACCTTTTGCGTTGTTGTGCCGCATACACTAGTCTTTAACTCAAAACTGCGTAAATGGACATTGGCCCTTTTTGATCCAAGGTACAGATATAAGACTTCCACCTGTTGCCTTTTGTCCATTGATTTACTTAGATAATGAGTAATTTTAGCCAAACTAGAAAGTGTAGACTTTCCTGTCATGAAACCATATTGTACTCTATAGATGTAAGGTCTTACGCAGCTGTATAGCTTGTTATAGAGCAAATGTTCAAATACTTTGGAGCATGCTGACAGAATGTTAATGGGCCATCGAGGAATCCCATCGTCCCCAGTGACAAAATCCATCCTAATCTTTTTCAAAGAAATTTTTACTTCATCAATAGAAAACGTGTATATATAGAAACAGTTAGAGACCTCTGGAACACTCAAGACGGGCTATATATAACGAGACTGGTAAACATCAGAAAAACTTTTGGCGAAGGCCTCAACAATTTGATGTGGATCTGTTATCTCATCATTGCCACCATTTATCATGCAACCCGGAATTCTAGATCTGCCAGTCCTACTGCTGATATAAGTCCAGAAGGATTTGGGATCGCTTGAAATTTCATTCTCAAAAGAAGACAAATAAACTTGATAAGCAGATTCAGCTTTCGTCTTAACCAGAAGTATGAGACTGCCATGTTAACGTTAGCCTTACGGAAATTGTACCTTACATTGTTATTGGATGGAAAAAAATTTATTTGATTTTTTTAAAATACTTACAAAAAAACATGTAAGATGTTATTAGTTTAAAAGTGCATGACCATCACTAAGTTATTTTCGTTTTTAAATATAATTTTGCCAACTCTTTTTTATGCGAATACAGTGTTTTTGTACTGGAGGAATGTCAAAAAATTATTTATTAGCCCGGAGAGTTTACCAGCAAACCAAAGATATCCGAGAGCATATGTCTTCTCCAGGGGAGATGACACTCTGTATATCAACAAGGAGTTCCTATTGGGACATTATTATATAAAATATAATTATTTCTCAACTTTGAGCCAACAAGCTGATCATTAATGTATGGAGATAGTGTTTACATAAGAAATACTATCTTTATTTTTGTATGGAATGCTGGACGACATTTTTCTATTTTACTTCCTGTTGTTGAATGAAGTATCTGTTTCTTTTGAAAGAAACTTATATAATATTCCTGAAAAGTTCCAAGACTTTTACGACTTCAAATATCGTGGTATGCAGTGACAATAATGATTTATATAGAATTATTTAGGTATCACATAATTATATGCTGCCTGCTATCTAAACAGAATTTTAACAATTAATTGTGTGAGTTTCTTACAAAAATACAAGGAAACCTTGTAAAAATATGTTTATTTCCGAGTTCTCTAGGAAAATTTAATAAAGCATTTACGAACTGTATCAGTGGCATATGTAGTTATATACGGACACGCATCACTTACTAATTTACCTTGATAACCCATAAAATCAAGTGAAAATGTATTACATGAAAATTCAGATTACCGGAATTATTCAGCAAGGGACTAAAACCGGCATCGATTGCTTGCGTCTATGGAAACTCCCGCATGATGATTTCTAATTATTATTGTATTAAATTTTTTAACAGGGCTGCCAAAGAATGTTAAATGCTTAAAGTCTACTTCGTTTTGAGAAAGGGTCCAGCTGATACTGGTTAAAGCATTCCTTTATTCCTTTGGCGACTACTTTGATTATTTTAATAATGTTGAAACGCTAAACCCTTCTATAAAGTTAAGTTTTCGTATTTGCTTTTATACTTTCTTAAAACACACAAAAACTGTTTCTATTTCTAAGCGATAACATTGCGATACTATGTTGCTATATGGAAAAAGATTTGTACAATTTAAATATACCTATAAATTTTAATAATAATAATAATGAAATAAAATGCAAAAAGAAAAAATCTCTTACCACAAAAAATATATAAACAATCTATATTCGTATTTCGGCAACTAAGTTGCCATCTTCAGTAGAAATCTGTATAAAACAAAAAAGAGTAGTGTTAAACGTAGCAGTTTTGGCTAAGGTGTAACCTTAGAAGATATGCTCTTCACCAAATTACCAGTGGGATAACACTGATTTCTTAACACATGATGTCCCTATATATCCTACCTAAATCTAATGGAACCTTAGACCATTTAAACATATAGACACGCCGTAACTATCAAGCAGTGAAGCAAACATAATTCTACGCAGGTGACGTCACGGGTGGGCACGATGCAACTACATACCTAGACTTTGTACTACAGAAGTAAAGAAAATCCTTCATTTTAATTTAATTAAAAACCCCAGTCTTCTTATTTGAAGAATATTTGTAAAATAAAATCTGAATATACAGGGTGGCTGACAAAAAACGCCCCAAGCCGTAGCTCCGTTATTTACTATCCGATTTTAAAAAGCGAAATATCAAATAAAATGGTTAAGTAAATACTATCAATTGGCGTAATCAAAATATTATTAGGAACAAAAAGTTTGAACATGCGATAGTCATTTTTTTTTTTATAAATGGCAACGAATATTTTTAATTAATGTTTCGGATAAAGAATGTTTTCCTGATTTTGATGATGTATAACACGTCAATTTTTCAACATAAGTTTCAAGTGTGCCGTGAATAGCTATCAAATGCATCAAGTAATAAATACTGTCAATTAGAATGTAAATGTTAATAAATACTGTCATTGTGACATTTGTGTATCGGTGTGACATTAGTTCAACGTTCTGATTCTTTCTGTGAGTTTAATTCATCATTAACATCATCTGACCGACATGTTGCAAGTATACTTTGAATGTAATCGAAATAGTGCTGAAGCTGTGAGACTCTACAGTTATCGTTATCCGACAAGAGAGGTTTCAGACCGTCGTAAATTCGGAAGAATCGAACAGAATTTAAGAAAATATGGAGCCATCAAAATGCCAAAAAGTAAGAGTCGACAGTTTAAGGAAAATACAGAATTGGATGTTCTTTTATGCGAGGAAGAAAGTCCATGGACTTCTACTCGGAGAATTGCAAATGAGGTCGGCGTATCGCACCAAACAACACAAGCGATACTCAAAAAGCACAAGTTCATACCATACATCTCTCAAAAAGTACAAGCACTATTGGAAAATGATCATGGTCGAAGAATGCAATTTTGCAACTTTTTCTTAATTGTTACACAACGAGATCGTAATTTTTATCGAAAAATTATTTGGTCGGACGAATGCAGTTTCAGTAATAATGGCATTTTTATCAGAAAGAACAATCGATGTTGGAGCCAAGAAAACCCAAGAATTATAATTGAGAATAATTTTCAGCAAAGATTCAGTTTAAATGTATGGTGCGGTCTTTGGGGTGATCGATTAATTGGCCCATTTTTCATAGATGGCATCTTAAATCAAGCAAAATACCATCAACTATTGCGTGAAAACATTACAAACTTTTTAGATGATTTGCCAATTGCCGACCTAAGCAGAATGTACTTTCAGCAAGATGGCGCCCCTCCTCATAATGCCTTAATAAATGTTGAATGGTTAAATGCGACATTTGCTGAGAGGTGGATAGGGACCAATGGACCAATCCAATGGCCCGCTTGTTCGCCCGACCTTACACCGCTGGATTTTTGGTTATGGGGCTATCTTCAAGATCAGGTTTATTTTACTAGTCCGGACAATACAGACATTTTACGGCAAAGAATTCTGAATTCTTGCCGCGAAATACCTCCTAATTTTATACTCAACGCCACTAATGGAGTAATTAGAGGGTGTCAACTATGTCTTCAACAAGGCGGCAGACAATTTGAACAATATTTGTAGATAAGTTTCGTATTTATTTGTATTTTTTTAAAATTTCCATTCCAATAAAATGATATTAACCACGGCACACTTGAAACTTATGCTGAAAATTGACGTGTTATACATCATCAAAATCAGGAAAACATTCTTTATCCGAAACATTAATTAAAAATATACGTTGCCATTAAAAAAAAAAAATTGACTATCGCATGTTCAAACTTTTTGTTCCTAATAATATTTCGATTACGCCAATTGATAGTATTTACTGAACCATTTTATTTGATATTTTGTTTTTTTAAATCGGATAGTAAATAACGGAGCTACGGCTTGGGGCGTTTTTTGTCAGCCACCCTGTATAACCCAGAAATTTCGTTTATCATACCCTATCGCACTTACCTCAAATAACTATAAATTTTTGTAAAGACCAGTCAATTCCATTTACTTTTGGTTATTCAAAAATAAAACTCAAAGCAATTTGTGGTATACATTTATTATTAAGAAAAAATGAGGTGTGGGCACAACACGACTTTCTTATACATATATGAATTTCAAATTATACAAAGTTGTTCTAAATTAAGCTTTAAATACATTTATCCTCTTAAAAAAATACGCCTGTAAGTAAATGTGTCCGAATTTCCAAAATTCTTTTATACAAAAATTATTTAAAATCCTATTCTAAGTACTTCTAGTCTCTTAATCTCACAGAATGCATACTTTGTGAGATATTTGCAAGAAAATGCTAGTAGCTAAGGGTAAAGGTATTACTTCCGGTCCGAATTTTGTAATTTTGTTTATACAAAAGATATTCCAAATCCAGCTCTAAATACTTTTATACTCTTGAGAAATATATATATAGAATGCATAATTTACGACATATTTGCAAAAAATCGCTATGCGATAAAAGTGTTACTTCCGGTCCGAATTTTGAAAATTCTTTTATACAAAAAGTATTGGAGATTAAGTGCTAAATACTTTTATACTCGTAACGTACCTGTCTAAAAAGCATGGTTTGCGAAATATTTGCAAAAAACTGATTTTTGATAAGAGTAAAAGTAATATTGGCAAAATTCAAGTTTCTCACTGAAGTAAACTACTACTTCCGGTATACCGATTTTACTGAAAGTCTAATCAAATCTCAAGAGGGAGATTAGGCAAATCAAAAACACTTGGTACAGCATGATTTTTAAGTTTTTTAATTGAACTCCAAGGACTAGTACTGAACGAATCTGACGTGAAATGCTTGCTACAAATTCTAGAATATTTCGATGGTTTGAACTTCTCACGGCCCATTGCTGATATCCATTGCTTTTTCAATATTATATCTTGAGGAAATCTGTAGCACCGCATTAATTTTATCAAGTGGATGCTTATTTCGAAGATTGGCTTTGCCGCTACTAGTGTTGTAAATTAATATGTTAATTATTAAATAATAATTATCATGATAATTAACACATTTTTCATCATTTACATTAAGAGTTAATTAACAATAATTGATGATAATTATCACACTCACAACACTAGACGCTACAATTTTTTTCTTTATTTAATAGCGGCATTATTATACTCACCGATGAAATGATATATCTGTCCCACGTTTGTGTCATTCATTGCAGTTATATGCACTACAGGATTGTACCATAATAAAAATTAGAACGATTTAAGCAATAATATCTATAACGTTAAAACGGACGTTAGATATACAACAGCAGCAGAAACAAGCCCACCAGTGACGTCACATGCCTGCGTTATGTTTGCTTCAGTTCGTATTCAAGGCGGGACCGAAAACGGCGTGCCTATATGTATAAATGGTTTAAGAACGGAACCATAACGGTACCGTATGCGTTACAGAATAATTCTCTAAAATGACAATAATCCGTACAAGCTGAACTCGGGCATCGGTCCATTGTCAGAATTCGTTAACTTAGATCTACTTTTATGTATATAAATACTTTCGTAACTGTGTAATTCTCTAAAATTATTTACAGTTTTAATTAATCTAAGACTTTGTAGGTATGCCATGACCTGTGTCGAAAATATGTCAAGCAACATTTGATTTTTCCGGTCTGTTGTATCTGAAATGTGAAATGTGTTCTTTGTAACGAGTTGAAATTGAACGCCTAATTTGCCCTATATATTTTTGATTACAATCTTTACAGGTTATTTCATAAATACCAGATTTTTGATCTACCTCAATTTTGAAACTTGATTAAATATCTGATTATCGTATGTTGTTCTGCACGTTAAATCATTCAACCCGTCAATAAATGCAGAATATTTGCTCCGATTATTACTTCTATAAATGACAACAATTTTTAATTTCAAGTTAAATTAATCAAACTTACTTGTTGTATACTCAAAAATAAATTCTTCTGAAATAATATTGATTTTATCAACTAATTAATGATATGATGGATTTCTCTTGTTGAAACATTTTATATAATAACAATAAATTGCAAATAGCATAAATAACAAATTTGGTATTATTTCAAAAATTCTTTATCAAAACTATATGTAACTATATCTACATTAAAATTATATTTTCCCTCAATCCAGAACTGGAATGGAAACAATGGGTTAAAATTCCATATTTAGAAAGAATCAGTCTGAAAATCAGCAATATATTTAAAGAGAAATTAACTTTAAGGTAGCCTGCTACAACAACAATACATTAAAAATGAGTTGTGGCCACCACACTACTTTCTTATACGCATAAGCGTTCCAAATTATAGAATTTTAAGAATTTTTTTTTACAAAAATTATTCAAAATCCTATTCTAAGTACTTCTATTCTCTTAATAAATCTCTATAGAATGCATACTTTGCAAGATATTATCAAAAAAGTGCTCCTCGCTAAGAGTAAAAGTGCTACTTCCGGTCCGAATTTTAAAATTTCATATATACAAAAAATATTGCAAATACAGTTTTAAATACTTTTGTACTCTTGATAAATATATATAGAATGCATAACTTACGACATATTTGCAAAAATCGCTATTCGATAAGAGTAAAAGTGGCACTTCCGGTCTGAATTTTGAAATTTTTTTTATACAAAAGATATTGAAAATTATGTTTTAAATACTTTTATACCCGTAACGTACTTGTTTAAAAAGCATGATTCGCAAAAAACTGATTTTCGATAAGAGTAAAAGACCTACTTCCGGTAGGAATTTCGAAAAACTTTTTAAATAAAATTATTCTCAATTTTAATTTTAAGTATATATGAATTCTTTATAAATTTGTTTAAATTTAGTAGTTGACGAAATATTGGCAAAATTCAATTTTTTCGCTGAAGTAAACTGCTACTTCCGGTCTACCGATTTTACTGAAAAACTAATCAGATCTCAAGAGGGAGATTATACACGTAAATACAAAATTTGGAATTGATACCTACAGCGGTTTGACCGCTATCGTGGTCACACACACACACACACACACAGAGAGAGAGAGAGAGAGAGAGAGAGAGAGAGAGAGAGAGAGAGAGAGAGAGAGAGAGAGAGAGAGAGAGAGAGAGAGAGAGAGAGAGAGAGAGAGAGAGAGAGAGAGAGAGAGAGAGAGAGAGAGAGAGAGAGAGAGAGAGAGAGAGAGAGAGAGACATTTTTTAAAAACCACTTTTTCAGTATCAGGGGACTTGAAAACGTGGACATCTGAAAGTAAAAAGTCACTTGATTAATAACAAGACATCGGACTACAAGTTTAGTAATTCGGGAACATATAAAATTAATTGTAGTGGATGTGAAAAATTGTCTATAGGTCAAACAGGGCGCAGTTTTAAAGTGAGGTTCTAGGAACTTTCTAAATTATGAGCATTCTAGCCTAGCAAATCATATTTCAGAAACTCTATTTTCATTAAACAATTTGGAGGAAATGTTTAATTTAAATAAAAGTAAAAAATAGGTGTTTTAGAAGATGTATTAAAGAGTTTACTTTTGTATCCAGGCAATATTCTTAATGACCAGGCAGATAAAATCTGAGTATTGTCAAGTCGGTTTTCTCCATTTCTAAATGATTATTACTTTAATTGTATGTACCATTAAGATTCATTTTTAAAAATTGTAGGATAAAATGTTAATCTTTAGAACTTTACTTTTTCGCTTGCACTCCTAATGATCCCGTAATGCAAAATATACGTAGAGTTTTGATAAAGAATTTGTGAAATACATAATACCAAGTGATTTATTTATGTTATTTGCAATTTATTGATTCTATCAACATTAGAGATAGACATATTTTGGTCACTTTTCGGTTTTCTATTCATAACTAGTGCAACTCCTCCATGTATTTTGATTCTTTTAAAATGACTTTTAAAAACAAAATCCTCAACATCGACATTTTCGATACTATCAACTCGTCAAACACAAAATATCAAATTTTTCGTTATCTATAATAAAAACACTTCCATTTACCCGGTTATGCTATTTAAACACTGAACATTTTGATGTCCGTTTGAGAGCCCATTTACCATTTTATAAAACTCTTTTGATTCATGAAAGCTGTTCCTTACATCAAATTCTTTGTCTTCAATTAAAAATTTAAATTATTACAATTTGTCTAGGCTTACATAAATTAAATTGGAATGAGTTATATCTCGAGATTCAGAGCCTTATTTGTGAAACTGTAAATAATCAATAACATATTTAAATACTTTTTCTTTGCCCACCCCCTTTTTTACAATGAAAACCGTCACCATTTTTACATGAAACAGCTAACAAACTATTCACTTCAGTAAAGTTTATATTCGAGAAACTAGAAAATCGGTGACGGGCTATATCTTACAGTAATGAAGTTGCGTTCGTATTGTGTTGGTGTGGAGCCGTTTTAGACTGTACAGTGGAGCTCTTTTTATTGTAAGGAGTGCTATTGTGGGGTATTATAGTTGAATTCGTGGCATCGTAGAGGGTATAATAAGTTGAGCATTTTACCGTCGTTTTTGTAATTATCTTTATATTTATAGTTTAGGCATCTTTCTCATAATTTTGTACAATTCAAATCAAGGTTAATTTATAAAACACCAACTTCACTTTGAGGTTGATACTTAACATGTCTCTTTCTCTTTACATTATTTGATGTATTGCTAATTGTTAAATTGTTTATGTATCAATAAAGGCATTTATTATTATAAGAATAGATTAATTTATTTAAAATTGGTCGTCCAATCCAATAGGAATCTCTTAAAAATAAAGCATTAGAATGACCAAGTTTATAAATTACTTCACCCAAATAGTCCACATTAACTGAATGGTTCCTTAGTACATTTTTGAACCCAGTCTGTATGATCACACAGTCACTTTCGGTAAAGTCACTAGTGAAACTTCCTCTTCAATGAATCACATCATGTAGTGCTGCATTTTGCTATATAATGTTAAGACCCCTTTAATGGTACAGCCCATTTCACTTTATTAATTTTAGAATTTCTATTGTTTTTTTAAGGATTTAATTAGGTACATTTTTTTATTAAATTTTTGTGGACAGCAAGATACGTTAAATATCGTATCAAAAGGCTAACTCCTGACATTAGACTACGCATAAGAGTCATTGTTAATATAACTTCAATAAATAATATACTACCGAAAAAACGTAGTAAAGTAGTGGTCAAAGTTGCACCTTAGAAGTAATTGTGCAACGTGTTATATGATTAAAATCAAAAATTATATATCGAGTGGCGGAACAAGCAGATGATGCCGTTGAAACCATCGTAGAAATAAAGAAGATTTCGTTGATAATAAGCAGCTCGAAGTTCCTGCTGGAAACAGTACAAAAAAGAAGACTTTAGATAAGGTATTATTTAAATGATTATTGTTTAATGACTGTAATGTTTTATGTAATAAAGGAGGAGAGACTGTAAAAATAGAAGTTCAAACAGAAAGCAATTAAATAAATATCGTCTAACAAATATTAGTGTAAAGTAACTTGATATGTTCACAAGTTTCGATATAAACACGTATAATATGGAATGTGCATTGTATGTAATAAATTCTGGCGTTTATAGCTTACGATTGAATCGAACAAAGGACCTACAGAAATGTCTGTGTTAGTTGAATGTTTGTAAAAAAAAATTCAAATGTATTAGATTTGCTTTTTAAATATATGTTACTTCTTGTGTTGTTTGTAAAATGATAGATACGGGATTCATTGATTTTAATATAAGAATTATTAAAATTTTTAAATGGTATTTTTTTTTACTTAATCATTTCAATTAACTCGAATCGCCCTGAGATAATTTGAGTTGAGCTGGTAAAACAAATAATTTTACATTTTATTTCTAAAGTTTAGCTTTAAATTAAATATCTTAATTTAGAGATAGGGGGTTCTCTACATTGTGTCACCCAACTTTGAGGTGGTACCAATACACCCAATATGTGTTATTTATCTGTGATATCAATATTGTAACCGAATTTCGTACGTAGTTATCTTCCATATATAGGTATAAAAAATGTAAGAGAGCACAAGTACGCAGGTATTTAATGTAGCATGATACTAAGTAAAAAATATGTTTTTTATATTTAAAAGAATCTTAAATATCCTCTTATGCTGGCAGATGTGCAAATACCTTTAATTATATATATCGTGTGTTTTCTAACATCGTTTACTGTCCGTAATAAAACAGCCCCCCGATTCCGAACATACGATACGATATTCGAATTCGAAAGGCGAGCGTGGTAGAGTTGGGCAAAACAAAACAGTAGTCTGTCTAGCCACATTGAAAAGCTCACCTAACTTGCCCATCTTTACCACGCTCGCGTTTCGAGTTCGAATATCGTATCGTAGGTTCAGAATTCGGGGGCAGTTTCCCTGAGAATTATGTTAAAATGTATGTTTAAAAAAGTCACGCATAAATATACACTTTCGCACAGGTACATACATATAATGTAATAAAAATAAATGAAATGACATCCTTGAATTCACATCAATATGTATGTGAATATTTAATAACATTTAATAAACGTCACTTTTGTAAACCATTGTAATTGAAAAATAAAGAAAATGTAGTTAATAAATGAGTTAATAACTAGAATGTCATTCATCACACTTCATTAGCGAATTACGGTCGACAGAAAGAAATCTTCTATCTGCCGGTAGTTTTAATTTCTTTCGTTTGGTCAGGCAGTCAACCGCTGATGAATAGAAAACGCTCCGTTAACATTTTAATGAGACCCGGAAAGCGAAAATGTCTGTTAATTCTTACTGTTCACCATTTGTAATTCAGAACACGCTATGAGCTAGAAAGATTTAATACACCATTAGATACGAGACAGCCAGCACAATACATGTTGAATAATTTAAATATAAATGACATAGGAAGAAGTTTTCTTAAAAATATTATTTTTTTTTATAGTTTTTCGAAGTATGGAAACATTACTTCAAACTTCTCACAAATCGTATTCTTACATTAATACAATTTTTTTTTTTAGCTATATGTAATAGTATTTTTATGCATTTATTAATAGTAGGTATATTATGTATCAAGTTTTATAAACTTTATTTTAATCAAAGCATCGAAGCATTGAAAATCCATTCTGATCATATCACAAGAATTAACGTTAGATTATGATATTTTACAAACTTAATAATTATGTGCAGATGTCCCAAAAAGGCGTAATATGATAAATAGGTACAACACGTTTAACTACAAGTGCACTAATATTTTGACATTTTGATTTTCATGGTCCACCTTGGAAATCTCATAATAATGTAATTAAGTTTCAGGGTGCATGCCTTATTGTATGACGGAAATTTAAATAAAACCAACTCCACACTGTAGATATATTATTGTATTGTATTATTATTATTATTTTATTTTAATGTTGGAAAAACAAAAGAGTAATAACATTATTACTGGCAATAAATAAATAAATTTATATTTAAATGTTTATTTTTCTAGATTGTCTTCATATAGCTATATTTTCGTCAAGAAAAAAGGTAGCAACTTCCAGTTTTCATCGTTCTCTTAAGTTTTTTTATCTTCCGCAATATTATGATATTAAAAATGTATCGTTCGATTTAAAATTTGAAAGAAAAATCAAGTAATATACATAAATTAAGAACAGCGCCCCCTGTTATTTTTTATGGACAACACATAAGTTCCTACTACATACTGTTCCATTCTTTGTAAAACCCTTTATCTAATGATCCTAGATACGTTAAAGTCCGATAAGGCAAACCGAAGTTACACCTACTTTTGTACGCAGGCATTCCCCCCTCCATCCTCCCCTTCGTATGGGAATTAGATCAAAAAGCTTCAAATGAAAATTGTACAAAAACGTCTGAAAAAGTTACCAGAATTTTTTTTTCCTATCTTAAACTTGATTTTAATGAAAATATATGACATTTTTAATTCACCTTGAGAATTGCGCTCTCTCGCGGCCATTTTGGAAACTTAAAACTAGTATAATAAACGAGTGACGAGATATTGACGGTGGCCGAGCTTAAACAGACACCCGGTATATATATTATATTATATTAAAATTTGGTATATAGAAATTCTATACATGAAAGAATAAATTGCTCTAATAAGCTTTTCTTTAAATTGAGTATAATATTAAAGACATTAATAAAACAAGAGAAATTATGAATTTTGATCCCTAGCTTATTGATGGTCTTCTGTAACCTCTCTTCTTACATTATTCCTTTTTTATTACCCTGCATTTTGCTTCCTATACCACCACTGTCGTTTATAATTTTAGAATCACCACTACAATAATATAAAAATCAGTCATCTAAATCAACTTTGTAAAAGTATATTTTGTTAGACTTGCGCAATATTTCTATTTATGTATCTGTCTACATGTAATTTCTTTGGTACTATAAAATAGTGTAAATATACCTAGAAATTTATTGCGTTTATTTCTGTGTCTCTCCCCAAAAGTGTATTGTCTTATGACGCAACGGGGAGTATTATATTCTCTCTCCCCTGATAGAATGGTTGTCAGGGGTTGTCTCCCTTTCGACAACGCTTCTTGCATTCTTACAAAAATACCCTTTTAATTTACATATATTACGTGGCATGCAGTCGATACTTTTGCGTCACACTTTCTACATGCCGTGAAAGCTTTAAACTTGTAATTACCCTTTATAAAATGCATTAACAACAGTGTTGACTTAAATATAAATTTTAGTTTACAGCATACTAAAGGTGGCTTTAAGTATGTGATTATAATAGCAGCATAACTTTTTAGCGAATTACAAACCCGTTCTTGTCCTGTTAAGTATGTGTTTTGTTTATTCCAGTAGAAAATAATAAATTTGTTGTGTTAAAAATTATGCGATAAAATATAAGCTTTGCAGACTGTTTTAGATTTTAATAATAGTACAGTAGGCGCTTACAAATTAGAACCACTTCGGTCCATGGGTAATTCTAATTCTGAAGTTTTTGTTATTTCCGAATGCTTTTTAATTTACCCAAAAATGCTAAAAATAATGATAAAAATTAATAATACCTTGTCTCAGATTAAGAAGGAGTGTAAATTATTCAATAAAAATGCAGAAATACTTAGAATAGGATTTTGAATAATGTTTTGTAAAGGAACTTGTAAAAGCCCCACGTTGTTGAGCCATTATGTAAAGAAACCCCTTAAATTATTATTAATTATCTATAACGACTCCAAAAATAATGTAATGGCCCTGTTATTAATGCCATGCAGATTTTAATATTTTCTAAATAAAATAATTGAATCGTTTTACCGGACTAGCTCATTTTCCCAGGATGCCCCACTTAAGAGATGTTAACTATAAATAATCTTAGGGCATTAAACGGCCCTATTAAAAAACACACCGTTATATTAATTTAAATAATATTTGTATTTGAAACCAAGATTTTTTTTATATAACAATACGAACACCAAAAAACATACTAGAAACAAATACATTAATAAAATAATTTCATAGCGCTTTAAATACTGAAATATTCACTTATAATACCATGAGTAGTCAAAGTTATGTCGATTATTTTTGTGGTGGTTACACGAATGTCTTTCATGATTGCATTTAAATACTACGAGTGCGGAGCACGAGTAGTATTCGCAATTATGAAAGACATGAGTGTAAAGCACCACAAAAATAGTAGACTCAACTTTGACTACGAATCGTATTCGAGAGACTATTCAATGAACCAAATCAATTTTTCATATTAAAATGACTCAAAATTTAGTTACACATGATTACGTTTCCATGTCAACAAAAAAAACATTTATGTTTGTCATTAAAATTTTTGGAATCGTGTTCCTATTTAGTTCGTTTCGTTGAATAAAAACTGGTGTTTCTAAATAATGGGAACTGAGAAAAGATTTGGCACGAAATCTGAAGACGAAATCGATGCTGAAATTTGCGAAAATATCCCTTGGAACACGAAGAAATCCAAAGATTCAGTATGGAGACAATTTAGTACATTTTTAACAGCAAAAGGCTATAAACTGGATCAATCAACTTCTCCTGTGGACTTAAATGTCATCTTAAAGTCGTGGGCATGTAATATGAAGAAAAAAGATGGGTCCGATTATAAAGAAGGCGTCATCAAGCACATGTGGAACGTGACGGCGAAAATGGTTCAAGAAATGTTCTTCAATAAGTGGAAAATAAACGTAAACCCGTTTTCTGATGCAATATTTAAGTCAGCACGTGACGCCAGGGATGCTACAAGAAGAAAACTGCAAGCGTGTCCTGAAAAAAGAACCAGCAACGCGGCGGCACTTACAGAACCAGAATACTTAAATATGATACGCATATTAGATGAGAGTACCCCAGACGGTTTACAGAAAAAGTTTTTCTTAATAGCATCTTACGAAATAGCTTGGCGGGGAGGAGAAGGGAGCAACTGTTTCACCTATTACTTCAAGGAGGAACTCGATAACAAGGGAAGAAGAACTGGTAGAATTGAGTATAATCCAGTATTTTCGAAAACTGCGCAGGGGGGAACTAAATCATTGACAGGCAGCAAGTGGTTGATAGAGAATAAAAGCAATACCGATATGTGTCCAGTTAGGTAACCTATTTATATTTAATTTCAAGACGGTATAATTAATATTCTTCTGTTATTTAGATTGTATTATCTACTGAAATCGAAGAGAGGAAAAAATGTGAAAACAGAAAGGATGTTTTTGACACCGAATCCGTTTTGGGATAAAGTTGAGATTGCGGTGTGGTATAAGAACAGTCCAGTTGGTATATGTGAGATCAGTAAATGGGTGAAGTTATTAGCTGAAAAAACTGGATTAGATGTTAAAAGAAGGAAGATATCAAATCATTCGGTACGCTCTTCAACTGTATCATCTCTGGCGAAAGCTGGAGTCGGAGAGCAACAACTGATGAAAATAACGGGACACCAAAATCTGAATTCCATAAAATCGTACTTGCAGCTTGATGATGAGCACCACGAGTCGATTATCACCAAAATGCGAAGAAATTTTACAACAACAAATGTGTCATGTACAACTTCGACATCTGTCAGTAATAGTGACGGTATTAAGCTACAAGAGAAAGGTACTCCCTCGGGTACTCCCAGTGATAGCTCTGTTCCAGAATGTCTGCTGCAGCACTGCAGTAATGTTAGTTTTTCTAATTGTACCTTCAATATTGTTAGTAAATGAGTTACATTAATAAAAACTTTCACTTGTTTAAAATATCCACTTGAATACCTTCTAGGAAGATATAATCGCTGAAATTTCCTGTTGCTATGATACGAAAGTAAATATTTGCTATTTTATTGGTTCATATTTGAACAATGACAGGTGAATTGAATAGTCGCTGTAATTTATTACTATTATCACTTCTACGAAACAATATATATTACAGATTGTTTGCTTTCCATCGCTGTACAGTATTTATATCAATACTCACAACGTAAGCAATAGGAAAACAAACTATGCCAAGATTGATACATATCTACAATATAAATGATATTTTTTAAAAGAACATTAGCAAACAATTTATAAATACTACAATATTATCATACCTATCTAAGACAACTAATATATAAGTTTTCATTCTCAGATTATTATATTGATTTATTTACATCTTTATGTTGAGACGAAGTTTAACGTTCTACTTTATTTAATACTCGCACATAATACTGGTAAATACCTTGTATATTTTCTATCTTCTTTCACTGAACAAGATCTTCCTGTTGTAGGTCTGCTTTGTAGGAGTCTTCCTTCGCCGATAGAGACATCTGTAGCTTCTTTAATGGCTATTTGCACAACAATAACTTTTTATAGGAAGACATGATAAACTTTACACATTTACACTTAGTCGGCGGTCGACCTTTATGTAAACAAAGAACCCATTTATTTACTTTTAGGGTTCTAACATTGACAATTTATTACATTATCGATCGCTATGTGTAAGTCGACATACTTATCAATTAGAGGAACGTAATTACTTTTACTTTATCGATATCATCGATACTACTTAAGCCGGGCTAATACACCGGTGACCGATCTCTTCCAAGGCCCTCGGTCGACTTCCTTACTTAAAGTCTAGTTGTCCAGTTTTTTCGTTCAAGACTCTGGGTTCCCCTTTTTTCTAGAACGCCCATGCTTATTCTTTCACATACATTCCATCATGCACTGGCGACATATACACAAAATGAGCGATAACAGAACTTTGGCAATGACATAAACTCTTTGGTGACAAGTCTTATAGTTAAAGAAACATTTGCTTATCTAACTAGTGCTTAACCTAGATATACATTTAGGATAAACAGTTCAAAGAAATATATTATTTGGTTTCTAATACATAACTTTAAAAATACAATTCATATTCGTATTTACAGTTTGTATAAAAAAAATCTTAAAACTAAACGCCTCATTATTTTATCTCCCTTCAACACACAAAAAAAAATACGGTGAAGAATTAGAACATAAAGTTCCTATATTTTTTGTGTCCCTGGAAATTTTAATTTTTATATTATCATGGAATTATTTCGCAAATGTAGATACCTGTGTACTAACATTCTCTTATTTTCTTTGTTGTATTTCCATTAATATAATATTCTGAAAAGGTATAAAAATATAACTGTTCCTGGGGCTCTGGCTGTGACTACATGACAGGCTGACTTTCTCCTAATCGAAATCGCAACAATGTCCGGGTTCGCTTATATAAAGTAAACACTTCAGGAAAATTTCCAGGAGCACTATTGTCACCAGCAAAACTGCTACTCATTTACTTTTTTTTCCCCAGTACTGCCGCAATTCCGCATAGCGTAAAATTAAGCCTGGAATGTAGTCGAGTCTGCGAAAAACATATTTTCCACTTGGGTTGAAAAAAGCATTATACTGAGGCGCAAGTAATTTCCCTTTATACGGTCCGTTTGTGTTACACTCTGCCAGTCGTACAAGCGACACAATAAAAGTGGCACTGTTAATACGATACCACACCACAGGCACAACAGCGAATGGAAAGAATTTTATTTTATATGAAATATAATTTCGGAGCATTCTGTGACGCACCACTTTTTCATAAAAACATTAAAAAAGAAGTCGCACGTATAGAGGGTTATATTAAAAAAGTTTGAATTAAATCCACTTCTATTATGTTTTGTTATTTATCAAATAAGACAAATAACTGATTAAACAATCACTTCTTCGTTTCTAGGTTGAAGCTGTGTTCTGGCACCTTCTTCTCCTACGTACAATTAATTGCCTTCTTTTGAAACGACCGGTGTGCATTTAAAAACGCTGCCCGTATCTGTCGATAGTCACATTCTATGGATGTCTGGTCTTGAAGACACACTAAATAAATATCTCTCCAGAATATTTATATTTGTTTGAATTCTGTTCATTGGATAATTTCTTATTTACATTCCTTTCCTCTACTTCCATATTATGGCTTGTAAAACGAACTAGTTTAGCTTCCTAAAATAATTTAAGTATCAAGGTGACCATGATTTACCAAACTTATTTTTATTTGCTTAGTTTAACAGATAATATACCCAAATGCTTTTGAAAAATATTCTAACGAAATAAGTCCACAAAAAGAAAAGTAAACATCGGCGCGACGTTGATAAAAACGCACTGTAAGCAAGTCATAAATCATCTACACACAAGTACGGCGTAAGCAAAAAAAGTCTGGATCTTCTCGATATATTCCCGGCTTATCGAGAAGAAAGACAGAAGTTTTCTGGTATATTTCTAGACTTTTTTGTATGCAGATATAAAAGACGCTGGGGGTGCCAGGAGGAGTAATTCGTTGTAATTCATTCAATAGTAATCGGACAGTTCAAAATAAACATAAATATAGTGAGTGGTGCAGTTTTATTACAGTTCAAGAGATACATAAATATTACATACATAAATAGTAGTGATAGATATAAATACGTGTGTACATTTATTTGTAGTAGTTTTAAGTGCGATACATTTATTTCATATTTTTATATTGTGATGAATTTTAAGTGTGAAAATATACAGACTGTTTCAAAACATTTGCACGAGTTGTTTATTTCGACCTCGAAAACGCAATCCTTAGTTTTATTATTATAACACATACCTTATTTTTAAATTAATTCAAATAAAAGAAAAATAATGAGTTTAACATCTTGTCCTGCGGTTTATTAATTAAAATAATATTTGCCTTTTTTCTTTCTTATACGTAGTATAACGAAGTATGGTGATGATGAATATTTTCAACCTCGAGATTTTTGCAGATGTCCACGTTTTAAAGTCACCTAATACCGAAAAAGTGGTTTTTGGCAAACATATCTCCCCCCCCCCCTCTCTCTCTCTATCTCCCTCTGACCACAATAGCGCCCAAAGGGCTACAGTTATCAGTAATAAACCTTATATTTAGGAGTATAATCTTCCTCTTGAGATCTGATTAGATTTTGAGTAAAATCGGTAGACCGGAAGTAGTAGTTTACTTCACTAAAAAAATCAAAATCACTAATACGTCGTCAACTACTAAGTTTAAACGAATTTCTAAAGAATACAAAAATACTAAAATGTGAATTTTAGAAAGACCTTTTTCGAAATTTCTACCGGAAGTAGGTCTTTCTATCTTAGCGAAAAGCGGTTTTTAGCAAATTTCTTACAAATTATTCATTCTATACAGACTTATTTAGAATACAAAAATATTTAGAGCCCGAATTGGAACAATTTTTGCATAAAAGAAATTTCAAAATTCGGACCGGAAGTAACACTTTTACTTTTATCGAATAACAGTTTTTTGTAAATATTTCGCAAATTATGCATTCTATAGAGACTAATAATATTTTGAGTTAAATTTGCGATAATTTCTGTATAAAAAATTGTCAAAAATTCGGAAGATACACTTTTAATCAGAGGTTTATTTTATTAAGACGCAAATTAAAATTTAATCTGGAAAAACTTTTGTATACACATTTCGGAAGTCACATACGTATAAAAAGTCGTATGGTGGCCACACCTCATTTTTAGATTATAGCTCTCTAAAAAAAAATTAAAATATATTCTTAAACAGCAAAATTTTGCATTTCGTATTAATTATTACATTATAACATGATTAATGTATTTAGTGATATTATAAACTTATTCTTACAAACGTATAACAAAAGATAATACATGTATATATACAAGGTCCCATACTTGAACTTCTGTGTTCAATTTCTCACAAACTGTCAAAACGAAAAGTTTTAATTTAAAATAAAATTAAAGTAGACGGGAGAGGATATTTAATAAAATTGTGAAGAAAATGTGCGGTCACGTCACAATTTTTTAAATGGATTATTACATTGTAACATGATGAATATCCAGGATGTTTGTGCTATATCATTAGTAGCATCGCAAATTTTTTCTACAACCGATTAGCCAAAATAAATAGTTCTTTTAAATGATTATATTCATTAAAGAAATTGCTTTTATCGAAAGTTTTATTGAAAGTAAGAATACCTTAGACAAAATTTGATTTACTAAAATTAAAGTCTGGTGTAGTTGGAATTGTCGCAAATATCAAGTTTTTAATAATTAATATATAATTGTAATTAATTAATAGATATTAAAGAAAATGGTTATGTGATTTTGGTCTTATAGTTTATTTCCTTTTCGCAATAATCAAAGTCATAGTACGACGTATAAAATCCATTATCGTTTATATAATCTTGCATTCTTGATTGCATAGAATTTATTAAAGTTTCACATAAGTGTCTTCCTCTGAAATGCTCCCATACAGATTGTGATTGATAACTTTTGAATTTGTTTTATCGAGGCTATAGTTCGTAGCTGTGCTAGGATCCGATAGGTGTCGCTGTTGTCAATTTATTAACAAAGTCTATATTTATGGGTCAAAATGTCCCATACGCACAATATATGCCAAAAAAAGAAAATCACAAAATTTGAACCCCTCTAGGTGGCGCTGTAATCAAGTTACTAAGCGTTCTTATACAGGGACTTTAACCAAATCAAGCACATCGCGCCGCCTATCGAAAAGGGCAGAACAACTACTGCTGAGCCAACTAGTATCTAATAAATTTGAAAAGATTCTTTAGTGAGTAGAAAGCGTTAGTGAAAATTTTCATCGCTAGAACATTCAAAGAGATTTGTTCTCTCACGAAATATTTATTCTTCAGTAATTATATTGATATACTTTTCTAATTTTATTGCATAACTCATTTAAAATGCAAAATATGCAAATGTTTATATTTGCTTTGGTGCTCGTCTTTGAAAAATAAATACGAAAAAGACTGAACTAAATAAATAATAGAAATACGTACTCGTCTACAATTACAAACAATAACATATATGAACAACTATACTTTAACAGTGAAGTATTTCCGAATTATCTATTTGGTCGTCAATTCAATACACTTTCGCTAAACAACAAGGTATCTGCCCGCTAACTCGTCGACTTTGATCCGATGATCTTAAAGAAAAGACATTTATTCTGACGTCACTAACACACCTTTCGGAAACGCATACATTGCAAACAATCAGATATCTTGTCGATAAATACTTATCTGGCGTTTCGGAAACCGGACATAAGACAGGAGTCGTAAATTTACACTTGATCAATTTCTTGGCCAGTAAGTTGCTCAATAAATTGATAAATCAGTGTAAAACTTCAGTGGTATATGATAATTAGAGACTGGATTTTATGCAAAATGCATATTTGTTGTTTTTTGGTATATCCCTTCTATACTATGTACTTATCCATTTTCACCCTCAGAATACGTTTTTTACCATTTTTTTAGTGCATATAATGCATATTTGGAAACTTTACCATAACTGCATATGCACGTACATATTTCATAATTATTTTGCATATTTATGCATATATTCGCCATTTTCATAAGAACCATAATAAAATCTGATATTTTAAGATATTTAATTTGTTTGTGTAAACGTGAAGGGATTGCATTCCTTCAACGTTGCATTAATGACTCATTAAAAGTCCATCTCATTAATAATGAGATGGACTTTTCCAAAAATAGGATTTAACCTCTACTGATAATCGGTTTACAGGGCAATTAGAACTTACGTAAGAAATCCTTTTCAGAAATGTAGGTATTAATGCAGCTATATTATACTGTACGACTAATATCAATATAAGAAAAAGAAATAATGTCCTTCATAGTTTGTTCATTCGTAAACGTGTTAAGGTTTGTGCGTAGAAAAACATTGCGAAATAGTTGCGTGTCATTTAATTAAATATAACATAGTGATAATGGCGGTTTACAGATCACCTGAGGGGAGTTTTGACATTTTTATGGGACTGATGGAGGAAGTGCTAATGTACATTATGAATCATTTTAATGCAACAACCAAAATTATTGTTGCAGGGGATTATAACATTAACTTTTTAATAAACAGTCCACAAAAGCTAGGACTGCTGGAAATGTTTCTGGGATACGGCCTGGAGAAGACCATCTCGGGAGCAACTAGGGTCACTGGATCGGGCAGTACATGCATTGACAATATTTTCTGTAACATGGATAGGGATGTATACAGTGCCTACATACATCCGACCCTGATCTCGGATCATTGTAGTCAGATTATGGAGGTTAAGATAACACGAGAGGGACACATGTTTCACAGGAAAAGAATGTTCACAACATCTAGAATACAGATGTTTCACGCACAAGTTGCCAAGGAAGAGTGGATAGAGGTATATCAGGAAACCGATCCTGACAAGAAATATGATATTTTTTTAAATACATTCCTATGCTACTACGAAGCAAACCTCCCGTACGTAAACATGAATACAGCGCGAGGTAGACATCAACCACCAACGGAACATCTAAGACAAGCGAAAGAGACCTTAAACCTACTACATGAAGTTTATTTGCAGTTGGGAGATGAGGAAGTGAAAGATATATACAATAGATACAAGATATTTTACAATCAACAAACGGAATATCAGAAAACCATAAAGTTGAAAAATCAAATAATGACCTCAGACAACACCCAGAAAACACTATGGTCAATAATCAACAAAGAGACAGGTAAATCTAAAGGTATGGGAAGTAAGACGCCAACCATTTCTCCCTCAGCTGAGGACTTCAATACCTTCTTCTCAGAAATAGCAACTAACCTGAACAGAAAGGTACCACCATCAAAAAGGACACTTTCCTCATGTATGGCTCACGTACCCAAACCAAACACATCTTTTTTCTTCTTTCCAATGGATGATAAAGAGATACTACACACTATAAGATCACTGAAAACCAAACAGACAATGGATGTGTATGACATAAGCACTGGTCTCATAAAACCAATGGCGCAATACATAGTTGGTCCACTAAAAGATATCTTTAACAGCTGCCTTGGTGCGGGAAAATTTCCAGAAAAAATGAAAACTGCAAAGGTCATTCCGATTTTCAAAAAGGGGTATCCTGAAAACGCTTCAAATTATCGACCAATATCTATACTACCAACATTCTCAAAAATATTTGAATCAATAATAGTCAGAAGAATTTACAGTTTTTTGGAAAACGGCAATCTTCTCACTCGACGCCAGTATGGTTATATTAGAAGTACAAACACTGCTGACGCGATAATGAGCATGATAAACTTTATTTATGACGCACTGGAGGGTGGTGATCATTGTCTTGCGCAGTTTTATGATCTGAATAAGGCGTTTGATTGCATGAACCACCAGTTATTTTTTGAAAAGATGCACCACTACGGATTCTATGGAACAGCTATGGAACTCATAAAATCTTATTTGAGTAATCGTAAGCAAGTGGTGAAATGGGACAATCGGGTGAGCCAAGTAAGGGATATTGTCTCCGGGGTGCCCCAGGGTAGTATTCTGGGCCCCCTGTTTTTTGTGATATTCATCAATGATTTGCCTTTCAATGGTGAGGGATGCTTGGCTCTGGTGACTCTATATGCGGACGACACATCCCTGGTAGTGTCGGCTCCGGATGAGGAGGAATTAAACAACAAGATGCACGCCGCGGACCAGGATGTGAGTGAATGGTTTAACACTAATAAACTCACAGTAAATTCCGAAAAGAAGCAAAACACTTACTTCACGAGTAGGAGACGCCATACGAATATGCATGGAGGGCAGGTGAAATATCTGGGAATAGCGTTGGATGGTCTGTTGACCTGGGCTCCGCATATAGACGCGTTATGCATCAAACTCAGCAGAGCGGTCTACGCCATAAGGCGAATAAGGGGACTACTGGGTATCGATGAAGCTAAAGCAACGTATTTCGCGCTCTTTCATTCTGCAATGATGTATGGAATAACTGCATGGGGACACTCTACACATGCAGCAAGGGTCTTCAAATTGCAGAAAAAAGCAATTCGAGCAATTGTCAACGTCTCACAGACAACATCGTGTAGACAATTCTACCTGGAACTGAGAATTATGACCCTTCCGTCGACGTACATATGGTGCAAATTATGCGAGATTAAGTCAAACGCTCGTAATCTACAAACAAGAGGAGAAGGCCATACATATGAGACAAGACAAGCGAGGGACTTGGATATACCGTATACAAGACTGCACACCAACAGTACATGGATTGGAATGCGACTTTTCAACAAGTTACCCATGGAAGTAAGAGAAATGACTGAGCAACGATTCAAATCGGCAACTAAGAGACTTCTATTAAATGATGTACACTATTGCATAGACGAGTACCTACAGTCTTAGTCTACTTCTGTTCTTTTTATACTGATGTTTGTTTTCTTTTTTGTATACCAATGTTTGTTCTATACCAATGTTATGACGAAACTATAACAGTTTGAATAAAGTTTATTATTATTATTATTTATTATTATTATTATTATTATTTAGTGAAACAAAAGTGAATTAAAAAGTTTTGAAAATGCCGAAGATGGCTAAAGCGAAGTCATCTCTAATAAAAAAATTCGATAAGTGATTGCAGTGCAATAAAAATTATTGACGAAGAAAGTGTTTTGTGCACACTCTGCGACAAAAGGGTAAGTTGAATTTTGAAATATTTTGTCAATAACAAGTTCTACAATTATGAGAATTTTTTTTGTGTTCATAAATATAATGAAACAATTTCATAATAAATTATTATTAGATATGTTTAATTTTATGTTCTTTAAAGCTAATATATCTTTGTAATATTTCTTTGTCATAAACACCAAAATAACCAAAATTAATCAAATTTAAACAATTGGAGAACTTCACAAAACCAGACAATTTATTTTTCTAGTTTTTGTAGTAATATAGTAATTAATAATAATTATTATAACTGAATGTTAAAAATATATATTTGTTACACAGATTACCTGCCAGAAGAAATTTCAAGTAGTGCAACATTTGAACACAACATTTCATCAGAAAAGGGTTTCTGAAAATTTGAATAAACCGCGGCAGCAACTTTTGGAGGTAAGTTTTCTCAATAATTCGAAGAATCCACAAGAAGCATTTTCCAAAGATTTGTGTAATCTTTTTGTGGGTTGTAATATTCCTTTACATAAATTGGACAATCCGATATTTCAAGAATTTCTGAAAACTTATTGCAAAGTCGATGATAAACTCATTTATGCACCCAGTTCCTTAGCTCTACGCAAGAAATACATCAACGAAGATGTTGCCGATGGTATTAGAAAGGAGTTGAAAGAACAAAATATTTGGCTCTCTGTTGATGAAACTACCGACACGAAGGGCTGTCAGGTTGCTAATTTGATTATTGGAACCTTAAATGGTTCAACTCAATCTAAAAGACATTTAATTAATGTAGGTAATTTAGACAAAACAAATCATGTTACCATAGCCAGGTTTATTAATGAGTCCTTAGCGAATTTCTTTTTACCCGACAAAGTACCTTTTGAAAAATTTCTGTTATGGTAACTGACGCCGCTTCGTATATGTTAAAATCAGCTCAAAGTCTGAATTTTTTTTCCCCAATTTAATCCATTGTACTTGTTTGGCTCATGGTTTAAATAGGGTTGCTGAAAAAGTTAGATTAGAGTTTCCAGATGTAAATAATTTAATTAGTAATATCAAAAAAGTATTTTTAAAAGCGCCCTTACGAGTGCAATTATATACCGAAATGCTTCCCGGCATTCCATTGCCACTAGAACCTATCTTAACAAGATGGGGAACATGGCTTAAATTTGCTGTGTTTCTTGCCGATAATTACGAAGGCATGAAAAATGTAACGCAATTTGATTCAGCAACCAGTCCTGCCATAGAAAAGTGTAACGTAATTTTCAATAATTCGACAATACAAAATCAGCTATCATTTATTAAATCTAATTTTGCGATAATTGAGCAGGCAATTACTAGATTAGAAGATAGAAATTTATCTTTAAACGATGGTGTTGGCATTGTAAATGATATAGAAGAGAAAATTGGAAAAGTCAACGGATTGACTGGAAAAAGAATTAAAGAAGAATTAGCCGCAATTCTAAGCAAAAATGGAGGTTTTGTTACATTAAAATCTATAAATAATGTAATTAATGTCAATTTTAATGAAGACATTATTATAAGCCCCTCATTAATACCTAGTTTTAAGAATGCACCGGTCACATCTTGCGATGTTGAATGAACATTTTCCCAATATAGACATATACTTACAGATCGTAGACATAATTTAACTATGGAAAATTTAAAGAAATATATGGTTATTTATTGTAATAAATAAATATATAATTTGTAAATACGACAATTTATTGTAATAAATAAATATACAATTTGTAAATACGACAAATGAATTTTAATTTCCTAAAACATAATAAATAAATGCACATCATAAGTGCATCATATTGCATATCGTAAGTGCATATTTAGGGATTTTTTAAGTGCATATTGCATGCATATTTAGCTAACTTTTTAGTGCATATTTTCCAGTCTCTAATGATAATATTATAAGTTGTCTTAACAGCAGAAAAATTACAAACTGTTACGTTATTTCTTTATCACCCTGTATACTATATATTATTTTGAATTTCGATTGCTATGAATTCCAATATTAAACCTGATAATAACAATCAATAACAAAACCAGGTTACAATTTTTTCTCGCTAGATGGCAGTTCCATTGTAAATGGTGATTGATAAACTAATCACGTATATCTCTGTCCAATACAGTAGTATATTAGACCTTATTTTTCTCATGTGTATTTTCTTTAAGTGCCGATAAGAATAATCTCTGGAAGAACGAACACTGACAGTGACACTGTCTCTGGTGAAACTGTTGGACGGACAACCAGGCTGCGGCAAGCAGACATTAACCGGCAGGTGTTTGCCGGGTCAAATCACTTCCAACCGGAGTCGGGAAGTAAATACAGTGCTGACCACGGGAATCGCGCCACCTGCCGCACTCCGAGCCCACTTCGGGTCGGCCGCTAATCGTGACAAACGACCAGGATATTTCGCGGAGGCGTCCGTTTCGAAGCTCACTCGATTATGTCGCTCACTTTGGTTTTGCTCTCTGCCTTTACCCTCTACCATATATATATATTCGTATACCCATCGAAAACCGTACAGTATTTCTCTCCATTATTTTTCGGTTCCGGTTACCCGGAACATATATTACATACCGGTTATTTATGTTATTTGTTTTTCGTAACCGATCGTTCCTTCTGATATTAATGAGAACGTTCACGGGTCTCTCGCAGGTAAAAATATTTTTTCTATGTTGATTAATTAAAGAAAATTATTTGTATGTATTGCAATATATACGATGAATATATTACAGTTTCCATATAATATTATGAAACATCCATACAAGCGCAATCAATCATTATTAATAGGGGGCGGACACGAGCGGTTGATGACTCATCGCCCATGGGCGCACTATTGAAATGTTGTATTTTTAAAGAGGTTTTAATTTTATTTATATAATTGGACAACAAGTGGGTAGTGATCTATAAAATACAAAATACTATTATTTGTTCAGTAAAGGAGTATTAATATTTACAAGCAATACTTTCTCAAGGTTCTCTTCTGTTCTCTTCTCTTTGAATTAAATACATCCTTGTAGATAGAAAACGTTCTTTCTACATCGCAACTGATTATATGTGCGTACTGGAAATATTCTTTATTTCAGTGTATTTAGCAGTTAGATTTTGTGTCATTGTCCCCATACAAAATTGCCGCAATGCTATTAAATCTGGATTTCTATTAAAAACTGCGTCTAACTTTTGCCGAAGGCCACATCCGAAGTTACTTGGAATACTTTTGAAATTATTAATAGCCACATCTAATATTGTTAATCCATCTTTTAATTTGAGATTTCGGTTTTCCAAAGTGTTCCTGAAGGAATAACAACTGATTTTTTAAATTTGGGATTTGTGTTAGTTCCTTGCACTCAGAAATACTTAGAGCATCGTCATTTAAACATGTAACGAAATTTTGTAAACTATCGAAATTCTCTGCATAAAAACTAGTAGCTTCCAGCCATGTCCTCCATCTAGTTATTACTGGCGAGGGTGGCAGTGACAAAGATGGAAGTTTTTCCCTGTAAAGGGCATTTCGCGATGGTGCTTTTCTAAAAACTTTTTTAAAGGCGGATACAAGTCTATCAACTCCCGGATAGTTGTCCCTGATATATTCACAGTTTCAAGTAATATGCAGCATATAAGGATATGTTTCCTTTAACAGTCTGCCTGTTTTTAACATATATGCGGCACTGCCACTAACAAATAAAAGTATTTTTTCCCTGTACCTGTCATCCGAATGAAGAATTTTGTTCAAACTCTCATCAATGGTTTTAGCAATTGTTTCCCCATCAACTGTATTTATAACTTTAGATGTTACTACATATGCGTTATATGGAATAGTAGGATGTAGTAGACCAGCCACAAAATTTACCACACAGCGTCCTAATATATCGACAGCTTCGTCGGCACTTATCCATAGGTACTGATTTGAAAGATGTATTCTAATGCATTCTACTATTTTCGTGAAGCACTTAGGAACATAATATTTGAGTAAGGTGGATTCATCAGGAACATTTCGACCAGTATATTTTTGAAGAAATGTTTTGAAAGTGGGATTGTCAAGTTTGTTTAATGGGATATTAGCCGCCATTATAGCTTCACAGAATTCTTCGTTAAAATTGTCATCTTTCAACGGGTCCAATTTCCGTGTATGTTTTAGCGATGCTAAGTGACGTTGTAAGTGTCCTTTTTGGGCATTCTGTAACGATATTTTACAGACTTTTCAATAAATATCGGAATCACTGACAATGGATATACAATCAGTATGACCCTCAATCCAACTCGCCATTGTTTCACGATGTATTTCTCGACGTTCTTCCATATCATATATCTGAAGAAGTAACACAAATAATGTTCTAGCTCTAAATAATTGATAATGAAAAATTTACGCGGATGTTATTGAAACTAAACGAAGTCCAGTGTACACTTACGTCTAGATAATTGGGAGAAGTCGATTCAATGAAACGGGATTAAACAGGAACTATTACATAAATTACGAAGTACGTAATTAACAATCAAAACAATAAAAAAAACGAAACTAACGTATGTATGAATAGGTATATGTATATGTAATTTTATTTCTCTTGGGAAAGATAATGTAAATATAATAAATATTAGAAAGTCCTCGCGCTTCTACCTATGCCGATGAAGAAAAGATTTTACTCATAAATTCCCTTTTTGATGGGCATTTTTTGACAATTGACAATTTGCAATTACCATTTGTTTCTAATTATTTTTTTATAGATCTGATAAAGGAATAAATAATACTGAGATACGTGTTTCATTTATCTATCATATTCTGCCCACAATTCTGCTTTTATTAAATCAGTCAACATTTGTTATTAGTATACGCATATATATTTTTTCATTTTCTTTTATTTGGTAAACCTGATAGATTCGGGAGCCGTCAGGTACAAGTTTTAATTGCCGGCCTAATTAATAAGATTAATATTTGAATGTATGTAATGCTTGTTGGAATCAATAGAAGTATTATTATTATTTTCGGTTACAAATTTTGATTAATATATTTAATAAGACTAAGTATGTATGTGTGAAATATATATTTTTTGGTAATTGATTGACGAAGGAGATACATGTTGAAACTCCATAATTTACAAGTAAAGAATGAAATAAAAATTCACAATGAGTTCAAAACTGATTACACTTAACCACTACGATCGTTTCGCTTTACTCGAGCTTCATCAGGTGATGAATATTGCAATACAAAATATATACAAGTGTTAACAATTATGTATCTTAACTAAATGAAGAGGGGGAGGGGGGGAGTTAACGATTTTAAGATAACAGGGGGAAAATTAAATACCTTATAAATTTAATATATAACAAAATCAGTTATAAGAATATTAACAAATGTGAAAAATGATTTTATTGGTATTATAACTATAGCACACATTAAATATCATTCCTCTGCGGGGAAATTAAACAACTTAATATATAATATATACAAATATGGGTAATAACTTTAAGATGATGAAAATGATTTTTAAATGTTTAATTTTAAAATGGTGAATTATTAACTTCTAGTTGGTCGTTTAAGATGAAGTTTAATTAATTTATTTCTAAGTTCTCTAACAAATTTATTTTTTTACCCTTATCCTGTATGTGTAGTATGTCCAATTTATTATTGTATATATGTTTGTGTTCAATACAGTGACTTGCGTATGTGAAATCTGTTTTTTGTAATTTATAACTTCTTTCGTGTTCTTTTATACATGTGAAAAAAGATCTACTAGTTTGTCCAACATAAGCTTTTCCACAATCGCAATTTAACATACATATAAACCCCAGATTTTAGATTCTTGTCAGATTTATCTCTACAATTTTTAATATGATTCAGTAGCGTGTTGTTTGTTCGAAAGGAAATTAGTGGGTTTGTCGTTTTTTGTAAATACTTTTTTGAAGGTGTACCCATATAAGTATACACCGGACGTCCCAGGTTTAAAGTACGACGTAGCAAAGAAATAATGTAAACAACACGCAGTTACTGAATAGCACTATTCATATGGTGAACTGCAACATCTATTTACGTCCCGAAAACGACAACAAAAAAAGTCCATTTAACTGGTAAATTACTTTCTCATCGGCGTTGGTAGAAACGTGAGGCATTTTTAAAACTTATTATATTTGGCTTATATTTCGTAAGATAAATTAAGTTATACCGTAGTCGTCAAATTTTAATTTCGGTTTATACTTCTATCCCATTCAGAAGATGACCTTATAATATGCAGCGATGCCTGCTTGCTAACAGTGGTGGGAGAGCAACGAAGTGTCGGGGGACCCTCACTCCTTATACATTTCATAGGAAACATTTGTCGAGTGTACTGTCTTGGCAGTCTCGCTATATGTTTATATTTAGTTTATTTCGTCGCGTTTTTTTCCTATGTCGACTACGGTATATGTATATACCTATTCATACTTATGTTAATTTCATTTTTTCATTATTTTGACTGCTAATTACATACTTCATAATTTTTGTAATACTTCCAGTTTAATACAGTTTCATTGATTCTACTTCTCCCAATTATCTTGACGTAAGTGTGCACTGGATTTCGTTAAGTTTCAATAACATACACATACATTTTTAATTATTATTTATTTCGATCTAGAACATTGTTTATGTTAGTGTGATATGGAAGAACGTCGAGAATGGCATCGTGATACAATGGCGAGTTGGATTAAGGGTCATACTGATTGTTTGTTCATTGTCAGTGATTCCGAAATTTATTGTAAAGTCTGTAAAATATCGTTACAGAATGCCCAAAAATCGCACGTACAACGTCACTTAGCACCGCTAAAACATACACAGAAATCGGACCCGTTGGAAGCTGATAATTGTAACGAAGAACTCTGTGAAGCTTTAATGGCGGTTAGAATCCCATTAAATAAACTTGACAATTTCACTTTCAAGGCATTTTCCCAAAAATATACTAGTCGAAATGTTCCTGATGAATCCACCATACGCAAATATTATGTTTCTAAGTGCTTCACGAAAACAGTAAAATGCATTAGAAGACATCTTTCAAATCAGTGCCCATGGATAAGTGCCGACGAATCTGTCGATATATTAGGATGCAGTGTGGTAAATGTTGTAGCTGGTGTACAACATCCAACTGTTTTACATAACAGTTGATGCGGAAACAGTTGCTAAAACCATTGACGAGAATTTGCACAAATTGCTTCATTTGGACTACAGGTACAAAGAAAAAATACTTTTATTTGTTAGTGACAGTGCCGCATATATGTTAAAAACAGCCAGACTATTAAAGGAAACATATCCTTGTATGCTGTATATTACTTGTGTAGCACATGCTCTCCACAGAATCTGTGAATATATCAGAGACACCTATCCGGAAGTTGATAGACTTGTATCCTCTTTTAAAAAAATTCAGGAAAGCACCATCGAGAGTAGCTCTTCACAGGGAAAAACTTCCATCTTTGTCACTGCCTTCTTCGCCAGTAATAACTAGATCAGGAACATGGTTGGAAGCTACTAGTTTTTATGAAGAGAATTTCGAATAGTTAAAAAATTTTTGTTACATGTTTAAATGGCAATGGTCGAAGTATTTCTGAGTGCAAGGAACTAACACAAATTCCAAATTTAAAATCAGTTGTTATTCCACTTTGGAAATTGGCCTAAACTAATCACATATTTTGAAAATCGAAATTTCAAATTAAAAGATGGATTTACCACATTAGATGTGGCTATTAATAATTTCAAACGTATTCCAAGTGACTTCGGATGTGGACTTCGGCAAAAGTTAGACGCAATTTTTAATAGAAATTCGGATTTAATAACGTTGTGGCAATTGTGTATGGGGACAATGACAAAAAATCTAACTGCTAAATATACGCTGAAATAAAAGAATATTTCCAATACGCACCTATAACCAGTTGCGATGTAGAAAGGACGTTTTCTTTCTACAAGGACGTACTTCTTTCACAGAGAATAAACCTTACAGAAGAGAACCTTGAGAAAGTATTGCTAGTAAATATTAATTCTCCTTTACTCGACTTGTACTACAAAATAAACATATAATAAGGTATTTTGTATTTTATAGATCACCACCCACTTGTTATCAAAGCCTTTTTAAAAATACAATATTTCAATAGTGCTCCCATGGGCGATGAGTCATCAACCTTTTGTATCCGGTCTGTACATATAAGCTTAAGAGGCAAATTTTGTTGAATAACTTCGGGGAACTATAGGATAGATCATGCAAATTATTTCTGTTTTTTGTTTTTTATAAAGGAGATTATTCATTAAATCTTTTGAATAACCGTTATTCTGGGTACGGTGTCTAATGGTATCTAATTCCTTATCAAAATTATCCTTCTTTATAGAAACATGAATTAACTTATGTAACATTTATTGGAAAGCAGCAAATTTATAACTAACTTGGTGAAAGAGTTAGAATGTACTGAAATATCTGTATGTGTGAGTTTATGATAAAAAGCGAATTCGTGTGTATCAGTACTATGGGAAATTTGAAGGGAAGTTAATAATTTTATTTTCTTCTAATTCATGGTGAATTGAATATTAGGATGCACAGAATTAAGTTAATTCATGTTTCTATTAAGAAGGATAATTTTGATAAACAATTAGATAGAATTTATACCATAGTCCAGAATAACGGTTATTCAAAAGATTTAATTAATAATCTCCTTTATAAATCATTTCTGTAGTTCCTCAAAATTATTTAACAAAATTTGCGTCTTTAATTTATATGGGTACACCTTCCATAAAAATCAAAAGATATTTACAAAAAGACACAGACACACTAATTTCATTTAGAACAAACAACACGCTACTGAATCGTATTAAAAATAATAGTGACAAAACTGACAAGAATCTAAAATCTGTTTATAAGTTAAATTGCGATTGTGAAAAAGCTTATAATGTTCGATAAAATGGTAGTTCCTTTTTCACATGTATAAAAGAACACGAAAGAAGTTATAAATTACCAACAACACATTTCACATAAGCAAATCACTGTATTGAACACAAGCACAAATTCAATAATAAGTTTGATATACTACACATACACGATAAGGGTAAAAAATTAAATTTTTTAGAGAACTTAGAAATAAATAAATTAAATCTCATCTTAAACGACCAACTAGAAGTTAATATTTCAGTATTATATATATTTATATTATATACAGCATGTTTAAAATCATATTGGGGATAGGACATACTATGCATACCGGCAACAACGCGCAGGTCGCGCCAGTAAAGAACGATTAGCATTTCAGTCGGATACCGTCAGTCGATGGATAAACATGTATTTATCTAAGCATGCATCACACGCTTTGTAAATACATATTTACTAAATAAGAATTCAAAATACTTGTGGGAGTTTTATTATATTGCATATACAACGCAGTAGGAAAATAAAAGCACGATTCCAATTAAACATTAATTCTTAGTAAATTATTCTATAAATTTACTCAGAACGGAATTTTAATGAAAATAAAAAATATAGGTACTCTAAACAATGCTAAAAAATAAAATGTTATCGCATAGGCTCAAAAATGCCTCCTTCAGCAGCAAGGCATTGTCCGAGTCTATCATATAAATTTTCTGATCATCATATTGACTGTTGATATGATTCGTAATGTGCGAGAAATTTTTTTTTTTTTATATATGGTATAAACTATTAATGTATTGTATATTAAAATCATTAATACTTCATTAATACTTTCGAGATATATTTAGATTTTAAACGTATGTTCAACAACAATTCAGTTTATTTGTTGGAGTAGTGCGATAGATTTTGGGTTGTAGTAAACGCTAAAAGCAAAGAAGAAACTAAAGAAAAGGAAGTTGACTGTTTGCTAGAAATAATAAATGATAAAAAATCTACTGATAGTAAGGCTATTTGAATACATAGTATTATTTAACTATTTTTTTTATATATAAGACATTTTGCTCAAATAAAAGCACTAATGCAAATTATATGTGTAATTTCTCCAAAAGGCAGAATTAAATCAGAATCATACAATTGGAAATTTACAATACTTGAATATGAGGAAACCATAAATTTATTGGTGCCGGTTAGTAGATACCTCTATATTTTCTTTAAGTAGTATAGTATTTGTAATGTTTATAGACAGGTGACGTAGATAGAAAAAAAGAAAAGAGCATTACTTCGTAAATGCACTTTGCAGCCATTTACAATAGTCGTGGGAAATCTGAAGAGTATAACTTCTGTATTCATTGTGGTTGACGAGATAAGATACGAATCCAATAGTATTTTAAAGGCTACACACATTTTGTTTAAAATATATCAGGTATTTAATGCGAAATATCCACCTCAGAGTGAACATATCTGGTATTTAATTTGTGAAATAAAATGCAAAAGGAAAATCCCTTACCACAAAAAATATATATCAAAAAATCTAAATACGTATTTCGGCAACTAAGTTGCCATCTTCAGTAGATATCTGTATAAAACAAAAAAGAGTGTTAAACGTGGTATTTTTGGCTAAGGTGTAAAATACCACGTTTAACACTCTTTTTTGTTTTATACAGATATCTACTGAAGATGGCAACTTAGTTGCCGAAATACGTATTTAGATTTTTTGATATATATTTTTTGTGGTAAGGGATTTTCCTTTTGCATTTTATTTCACATTTTTAGCCACAGTCTCCACCCATTATTGGTATTTAATTCAAAAAGGTATTTTTAAAATAGAAACAATTTATGATAAAAATATTCCTTATATTTTGCACTTCCTTGAAGTACTAGAAAAAAAGAACTGGTAATTATATTTTATGAGCTACATCATTTAACATGAATTGTTCTTATAGAAAATTATTTTCTACCCCTAATCAATAAGAAAGGAATTATTTCGGTAACCGAACTATGTTCTTATGCTCCAATTTACGTACATAAAATTAATGACACGATGTAAATATCTACTTCTTAATAGTATTAATAGTTGTTTGAAAGTATAATGTATTTTAAACCGAAATGTAATAAATATTTGTTATACTATAACTTTTTATTTTTTTTGGTTACTATATTATATTTAAATATTTCACATACCTACCTATATTCTTAGAGTTTTTATTTTATGTCATAAAATCAAGAATTAAAACTTCTTGCGTGAAAATGAGATATGTACCTAGGCTAATTATACGTAGCTATTTGATGTTATTGTGCAGTTTAATGTTATTCAATAAATGAGTTTATTTTTGTTTTGTGTATCTGTTCTTGGGATTCTGTGATGACATTAACTCTTTCTACGTTAATAAAGATATTTTAGATCATAAATATTTCTTAAATACGAAATATACTTTATTACTAGTGTTACATTTAACCAATGATAAACTTTCATTTGGCACAACAATTACAGGCAAAACAGATAATAAATATAACTCTAAACACATTATGATTGAATAGCGATTACAGAAACCGACACGGTAAGTATTATGACAATAGCGAAAATACTTGATCTGAAACAAATAGATTCTCTCAATAATAGATAAATTTATTTGTGGGAATACTACCCTATATTTCATTCAACATAATATACTATCAGTTTGAAAATACATATTCTCCAAATTAACATTTCACTATAGAAATAAAAAGTGAATTGAAGTACCTAATAATTAGGGAGAGGAATCGAGCGAGCCATAACTCATCGCTCATGGGCGCACTATTGAAATGTTGTATTTTTAAAGAGGTTTTAATTTTATTTATATAATTGAATAACAACTCATAAAATACAAAATACATTATTATTTTTTGATTTTGTTGTTCAAGTCGAGTAAAGGAGTACTTATATTCACCAGCAATACTTTCTCAAGGTTCTCTTCTGTAAGATTTGTTCTTTTTGAATGAAGTACATCCTTGTAGATAGAAAACGTCGTTTCTACATCGCAACTGGTTATAGGTGCGTACTGGAAATATTCTTTTATTTCAGCGTATTTAGCAGTTTGATTTTGTGTCATTGTCCCCATACACAATTGCCACAATGTTATTAAATCTGGATTTCTATTAAAAACTGCGTCTAACTTTTGCCGAAGGCCACATCCGAAGTCACTTGAAATACTTTTGAAATTATTAATAGCCGCATCTAATGTGGTTAATCGATCTTTTAGTTTGAGATTTCGATTTTCAAAATATGTGATTAGTTTAGGCAAATTTCCAAAGTATTCCTGAAGGAATAACAGCTGATTTTTTAAATTTGGGATTTGTGTTAGTTCCTTGCACTCAGAAATACTTCGAGCATCGTCATTTAAACATGTAACGAAATTTTGTAAGCTATCGAAATTCTCTGCATAAAAACTAGTAGCTTCCAGCCATGTTCCCCATCTAGTTATTACTGGCGCGGGTGGCAGTGACAAAGATGGAAGTTTTTCCCTGTAAAGGGCCACTCTCGATGGTGCTTTTCTGAAAACTTTTTTAAAAGCCGATACAAGTCTATCAACTTCCGGATAGTTGTCTCTGATATATTCACAGATTCTGTGGAGAGCATGTGCTACACAAGTAATATGCAGCATATAAGGATATGTTTCCTTTAATAGTCTGCCTGTTTTTAACATATATGCGGCACTGTCACTAACAAATAAAATTTTTTTTCCCTTGTACCTGTCGTCCGAATGAAGCATTTTGTGCAAATTCTCGTCAATGGTTTTAGCAATTGTTTCCGCATCAACTGTATTTATAACTTTAGATGCTATTACATATGCGTTATATGGAATAGTTGAATGTAGTACACCAGCTACAACATTTACCACACAGCGTCCTAATATATCGACAGTTTCGTCGGCACTTATCCATAGGTACTGATTTGAAAGATGTCTTCTAATGCATTCTACTGTTTTCGTGAAGCACTTAGAAACATAATATTTGCGTAAGATGGATTCATCAGGACCATTGCGACCAGTATATTTTTGAAGAAATGTTTTGAAAGTGGGATTTTCAAGTTTCTTTAATGGGATATTAGCCGCCATTAAAGCTTCACACAATTCTTCGTTAAAATTGCCAGCTTTCAACGGGTCCAATTTCCGTGTATGTTTTAGCGATGCTAAGTGACGTTGTACGTGCTCTTTTTGGGCATTCTATAACGATATTTTACAGACTTGGCAATAAATAAGTATCGGAATCACTGACAGTGGACATACAATCAGTATGACCCTCAATTCAACTCGCCATTGTTTCACGATGCCATTCTCGACTTTCTTACATATCATATCTGAAAAAGTAACATAAACAATGTTCTAGCTCTAAATAAATGATAACTAAAAATGTACGCGTATGTTATAGAAACTAAACGAAAACCAGTGCACACTTACGTCTAGATAATTGGGAGAAGCTGATTCAATGAAACGGGATTAAACAGGAACTATTACATAAATTACGAAGTACATAATTAACAGTCAAAACAATCAAAAAACGAAACTAACGTAAGTATGAATAAATACTGTGACTTACATATATACATTTATACGTAAAACGTATATGCATATATGCATGTGTTTGGGATACACGCATACAATAAGTGCCATTGCCGACAACCGAACGCACAGACACCGGTGTTTCGACCTTTGAGGTATCATCAGTGTACGTGGAGACTGTCGCCAATGGCTTTAAAACTGAAAACTCTACTTATTTGGTTTTTGCATGTTAAATGCAGTGAGAGTATCACATCGACATCTAACACACAAAAGACGACACAGAAAAAGCGATGGCTTCTGACGGCATGTTCTGCTACACAGAGGCCTGTATGTTAATTGTGTATCCCGTTTAATTTAGCCTCATGTGGCGTCACCAATCAAAACGAAAATGAAAAGTGTAACCACATGAATGTTAAAACTAACATCAAGCAGTAAATAAATACTGTGACTTACATATATACATTTATACGTAAAACGTATACCTATGCATATATGCTTGTCTTATCCCAAACACATGCATATATGAATATACGGTTTACGTATAAATGTTTTAATTTTATTTTCTTCAAATTCTATGGTGAATATATTTTATATTATAGGATGCACAGAATTAAGTTAATTCATGTTCCTATGAAGAAAGAAAATTTTGATAAAGAATTAGATAGAATTTACACTATAGTCCAGAATAACGGTAATTCAAAAGATTTAATTAATAATCTCCTTTATAAAAAACAAAAACAACAGAAAACATTTCGTAATTTCTCAAAATTATTCAACAAAATTTGCCTCTTTTATTTATATGGGTACACCCTTCCATAAAAATCAAAAAATATTTACAAAAAGCCACAAACACACTAATTTCATTTAGAACAAACAACACACTACTGAATCGTATTAAAAATAATAGAGACACAAATGACAAGAATCTAAAATCTGGGATTTAAAAGTCAAATTGCGTTTGCAGAAAAGCTTATCTTCGATAAACTCGTAGTTCCCTTTTCACACGTATAAAAGAACACGAAAGAAGTTATAAATTACAAAAAACACATTTCACATAAGCAAATCACTGTATTGAACACAAGCAAAAATGCAATAATAAGTTTGACATACTAATACACATAGTGGATACAGGTAAAAAATTAAATTTGTTAGAGAGCTTACAAATAAATTAATTAAACTTCATCTTAAACGACCAACTACAAGTTAATAATTCACCATTTTAAAATTTAAACATTTAAAGTCAATTTCATAATCTTAAAGTTATTACCTATATTTGTTTATATTATATATTAAGTTGTTTAATTTCCCCGCAGAGGAATGATATTTAATGTGTGTACCACAGTTATAATATCAATAAAATCATTTTTCACATTTGTTAATATTCTTATAACTGATTTTGTTATATATTAAATTTATAAGGTATTCAATTTTCCCCGTTATCTTAAAATCGTTAACTCCCTCCCACTTCATTTAGTTAAAATACATAATTGTTAACACTTGTATATATTTTGTATTGCAATAATCACCTGATGAGGCTCGAGTAGAGCGAAACGATCGTAGTGGTTAAGTGTAAGCTGTTTTGAACTCATTGTGAATTTTTATTTCATTTTTTACTTGTAAATTATGGAGTTTCAACACGTACCTCCTTCGTCAATCAATTACCAAAAAAATATATTTCTTACATACATACTTATTTAAATATATTAATCAAAATTTGTATACCGAAAATAATAATAATACTTTTATTGATTCCAACATGCATTACATACATTCAAATATTAATCTTATTAATTAGGCCAGCAATTGAAACTTGTACCTGACGGCTCCCTGATCTATCAGGTTTACCAAATAAAAGAAAATGAAAAAAATATATATGCGTATACTATTAACAAATATTGACTGATTTAATAAAAGCAGAATTGTGGACAGAATATGATAAATGAAACACGTATAATCAGTATTATTTATTCCTTTATCAGATCTATAAAAAAATAATTAGAAACAAATGGTAATTGCAAATTGAAGCGTGGAAATGTCAAAACTTTTTTTAGAGATAATCAAGAAAAACTCTTTAAAAACAAAAAGGTGTTTTTAGTTTTTATTTTTTGTAAATATAAAGCAAAAGCAGGTTATGTTAATTAATGTAAGCAACTTGAGTAATACAAAAAAAGTTATATAAGAAAGCCTTAAACTAGTTTGGAAATGTAATATATTCCTAAGCAATAAACCTACAAATGGCGCATGGTGGCATAATAAACAATTTATGAAAAATATATGTATGAAAACAAAACACAAAAACTACAAATGAAAAGCAAAATTTGTTCTAGGTTCCAAACGAAAAAATAATTTTATTATTGCATCTAATTTGTATAAAAATCATTGTAATTTTGTGTGGATAAAAAATCAATCGTAGTATTAGTTTTTATCCATGGCTTTAAATCAGAATAAGCGTCTCTTGAATGTTTGATAGAAAGATCATTTCTTTCAATTCTAATTGCAACAGCTTTGCTTATTTTAAGACTATTAGTATTTAGGTGTTAGCTGCTTCCTTAATATTCCAGAATCCAATCCAGACATCCTAGATCTGATATTGTCAAAATATCATATATTTTGCTGATTTTGACATGGATATAATTATAGATAAATTAAATCTCATCTTAAACGATCAACTAGAAGATAATAATTCAGTATTATTAAATTTAAACATTTAAAAACCAATTTTACCATCTTAAGATTATTTATATATTTATATTTATATTATATATTTATAAGTTGTTTAATTTCATGTTTCACTTTTGGTAATATTCGTATAACTATGTATCATATTGTTATATGTATATTAAATTTATAAGCTATTCAACTTTTCCCTCTTTATCTTAAAGTCGTTAACTCTTTAATAGAGGGAAAAGATCGTACTGGATAAATATAATCCGTTTTCAACTCATTCTGAATTTTTATTTAATTTTTTACCCTATATATTATTTCATCTTACATGCACATTGTGTTTCTTTACAGCATTGATACGTTCAATACCTAACAGCTTTCGTTAATAAATACTATTCTTACTATCATTGTTATACAAATAAGAAATATCTTTTAGGTGGGTGGACAGTCTCCTAAATTTTTTAAACTCGCCGTCAATTGATATATGTTACATGCATCTGACGTTGAAAGGATGGATTAACCGCATTCAATAAAATCGAGATGGTATTCTTTCTCACAACCGGAGGCCGGTCACCGCCGTGAATTCTTATGCATTCGGTGTTGTAGAAGGCGGGGCACCGGACGTGAAGAATCGGTAGCAGTTGCATGATGCCGGATACTCTCGTACATACGGCAGCGCTCTTTATACATCGCTCCGCTTCGAACAGCATCCGCGCGCGTTGAAAGAACCAGTACATAACCGCCCTTCGATAGTGGTGGTTTCGCGTCATTATAACAGTTCGATACGCGCGTCTCGTATTCGTATACAATGTTTAAATACCGGACGGCGTAGCATTAATGGGTTTCATCCGCTGAAATTTGCCATAGGCGTAAAATAAACCCCTTCGGTCATACGTAACGTATAGCTATATATACTTGACTAAACATAATTGTAGTAATATGCCCGTGTGACTTATGAGTTGCCAGGGTGGTGGGGGTGCGACCAGTGAACGACGGGGGTGTTTTAAGTTATATATATACACGAACCCGTCACGGCACCCTGTCAGTCTGTTCCGGACTATCACACGAGTATCACCCTATAACGAACAAAGAGATCGTTTTCATTAGTTGCACGCGCGTAAACATGATTAGTGACTGTCAAATATCGTCTGGTAGTGTTTGAAAATGTACGCGAAATTAATAATAACTAATATGAATATCATATTTGTCGTAATGTGTTGTGTTTTTACGCGATTACTAGTTGCTCATGAATCTCAACCGACGGATTTAGCACCCCAACCCTTAAGATACGACGCACCGGACGATTGCCAGTGGTGGATAAGAGAACCGGCAATCGCCGGTGGTCAAGATGAAGTGGCTTTAACTTGTAAATTACGAACGATTAACAGTGAATTCGACACGACAAACTTCAGTGTAATACCATCCGAGCATACGACGTCTTTGAGAATAGAGTGCAACGAAATGATAATGTCAAGAAGCAGCTTAGATGATCGCAGTTTCTTCCATTTATATAAACTGCGAGAATTGGAACTGGAACATTGCAAATTAGGCAGATGGCCTGCGGGTACTCTAGCCGGTTTGAAAGATTTACGCAATTTAACAGTCAAAACTCACAATACAGAATGGCCGGCGATGAGTTTAGATTTCGCACCGGAAAGTTTCCTGCCAGTTCGACAACTCGAAAGATTAGACTTGAGCTGCAACAATATCTGGTCGTTCCCGGAAAATATATTCTGTCCGCTTACGAATTTAGTGTCTCTGAATGTTAGTGAAAATAGATTGCAAGATATTAGTGACTTGGGATTTCGCGAAAAGTCTCCGAGATCTCCACAACCCCTGATGAGTCCTCAAGAAGATGAACACCTGATTCATGCCGTAACGCCGCAAACGTTCTCGAACCCGTGCGGATTAGACATACAAATTTTAGATTCTTCATATAATCACTTCGTTTTAATCCCGGCGAATGGATTCAGCGTCTTAAGGCGATTAAAGGAATTATATATTCATCACAATGAAATATCAATGGTGACAGACAAGGCGCTCTCAGGACTAAGGGCGCTTCAAATATTCGATTTATCACATAATAAAGTCGTAGCGTTACCTTCGGAGTTATTCAAAGACGCATCGGGTGCCATTAAAGAAATTTATTTGCAAAATAATTCCATCAGTGTTTTAGCACCGGGGCTCTTTGCGAATTTGGAACAATTATTGGCTTTGGATTTATCTAGGAATCATTTGACTAGCGCGTGGATAAACGGCGACACATTCTCAGGTTTAATACGACTAGTTCTCTTAAATTTGTCGTACAACAGAATTACGAAACTGGATCCTTCGTTCTTCCGTGATTTATATACGCTGCAGATTCTAAATTTGAATCATAATTCACTGGAAACCATTCCGGCCGACACTTTTGCCCCCATGAATAATTTACATACACTCCTACTCTCCTACAATAAGATTACATATTTGGACGCTTATTCTCTTAACGGCCTGTACGTATTATCTCTCCTGGCCCTGGATAATAATAGTCTGAAAGGAATACACCCGGAGGCCTTCCGAAATTGCTCCAGTCTGCAAGATTTAAACTTAAACGGCAATTCATTATCAAGTGTGCCGCTCGCTCTGAAGGATATGCGACTGTTGCGCACCGTGGATTTAGGAGAGAACACGATAACATCCCTAGACGATCCGGGCTTTAAAGGAATGACGAATCTATACGGGCTAAGATTGATAGGTAATCAATTAGAACACATTGGAAAAAGAATATTTGCCGATCTGCCCGCGTTACAAATACTTAACTTGGCACGTAACAAGATAAATAAAGTTGAAAAGGGTGCTTTCGAACACAGCGCGAATCTCCAAGCTATCAGGCTCGATTCGAATCTCCTAACTGACATCAACGAATTATTCGTGAATATACCGAGTTTATTGTGGTTAAACGTGTCCGATAATCAAATTGAATGGTTCGATTATGCCTTGATACCACGTGGATTACAATGGCTTGATATGCACAAAAATGAAGTCAAGGAATTAGGGAATCATTATCAGTTAGATTTGGAAATACGGTTGCAAACATTGGATGCTAGTTTTAATAACTTGGCGAAGATAAATTCTGGTGCAATTCCTAGTAGTATAGAACTTTTATTTCTTAATGATAATTTAATAGTGGAAGTGGAACCGCATACCTTCTTGAAGAAGACGAATTTAACTCGAGTTGATTTGTACGCTAATCAAATTAATAGTATGGATTTAAACGCTTTGAGATTGACGCCGGTTGATCCCGAGCGTCCACTGCCAGAATTCTACATCGGTGGTAATCCATTTCAATGTGATTGCACGATGGAATGGTTACAAAGAATCAACACGTTGGACCATTTGCGACAGCATCCTCGTGTGATGGATCTCGGAAGCATATACTGTAAGTTACTTTATAATAGAGATACTAATTACTTGCCGTTAGTCGATGCCGATTCATCGCAATTTCTTTGCGCGTACAAAACTCATTGCTTCGCATTATGTCATTGCTGTGATTTCGATGCTTGCGATTGCGAGATGATGTGTCCGGGAAACTGCACGTGTTATCACGACCAGACCTGGTCGGCAAACGTTGTAGAATGCTCGAGCGCCGGCTACACGGAAATGCCCAGTAAAATACCTATGGACGCCACGGAAGTTTACCTGGACGGAAATAATTTCGGCGAACTTTCGAGTCATTCGTTTATCGGAAGGAAAAATTTAAAAATTCTATACGCGAACAATTCCAATATCGCAGCTGTGTACAATCACACGTTCAGCGGTTTACGAAGACTTACGATCTTACATCTCGAAGATAATCGAATTAAGGAATTGTTAGGCTTCGAACTTGCCACGCTTGAAAGTTTGAAAGAATTATATTTGCATCAAAACGAAATACATCACATCGATAATAGGACGTTCGTCGAGCTGAAAAACTTAGAAGTTTTACGATTAGACGGTAATCGTTTACGCCGTTTTGCCGTCTGGCAATTGTCAGCTAGCCCGTACCTTGTAGAAATTGGACTGAGCGAGAATCAATGGTCCTGCGAGTGTGATTATTTAGAAGAATACCGCAAATGGTTGTCGGTGAACATCGCTAAAGTCTTCGATGCGAATAAAATCTCCTGCATGTATAATAACGTCACCAAAACAATGGGACCGTATTTAATTGAATTCAATTCGACAAAATGTACTGCGAGTACGGCTAATTCAAAAGCGATCGTTGAAAGTAAAGCGATGAACGATTATTTACCATTATTACTCGTGACAATGTGCGTTTTCCTGTCGAGCGTTGTAATTGTTTGCGGTGCGTTTTATTACAGACGGGAACTACGAGTGTGGATTTATTCGCGTTGCGGACTGAGAATGTGTTACAAAACTACCGTATTCGAGGAGCAACAAGACAAAGATAGACTTTTCGATGCGTACGTCAGTTACAGTGCGAAAGACGAAGCGTTCATCAGCCAAGTATTAGCTCCCGGTTTAGAAGCCGGCGATCCCAGTTACAGACTGTGCTTACATTATCGGGATTTTAACGTGTCGGCGTATGTGGCCGATACCATCATAGAAGCGGTCGAATCATCGCGTCGAACCATCATAGTGTTGAGTAAAAATTTTATACACAACGAATGGTGCCGTTTCGAATTCAAATCGGCCCTGCACGAAATATTAAAGGACAGAAGGCGGCGATTGATATTTATCGTCACGGGGGAGATCCCCCCGCGCGACTTGGATCCCGATATGAGATTGTATCTGAAGACGAATACTGTGATCGAATGGGGCGACAGACAATTCTGGCAGAAATTACAGTTCGCCATGCCCGATGTGAAAAGGCCGTGCGTACACCAGCGCTCTTCTATTAATATTTACGCGACGACGACTCCTACACACTTCGAGAGGTCCAGGAGTCCGGGATTGCCTCCGCCGCCACCACCCGGTAAGCTGCCGCCCTTCTTGCAACACCCGCCGAGCCTTCCTAGAGAATCGAGGACGATGACACATCCGCTGTGGGCGTAGCGCATGGTTTATAACAGGTGAGATTGATGTCATTTCGAGTTAATTTTTTGATAGTAATTTCAATTAAAATTCCTCACATAGAGACAATATTAACAAGCTAGTAAATGTAATACAGATTTCATTACTATAATACTACTATGTTGCGTGTAGACCAGGAAAACTTCGCTCCAACATTTTGAAATAGAAAACATAGTGCTATGCCGTTTTTTGAGTCACGTTGTCAAAACTGCGCATGCGTTACAAATAATTCTTTAATTTTAGGTCTGTTTCTTTATCACATAGATTTATTGCTATAAATATATCTATAATTAAAGTTTGTAAATTGTCAAATATGCGTAAATAATTTAAAAATTGAGAAACCTCTTTATAATTAATAATCGTGCCTCCTTTAATGTGAAACAATAATTTAGTTTCCTTTAATGAATGATCAGAAATATTGTAAATTAATTAAGTAAAATCCACAGTTAGTTTCACTGCATTGCAACTGTGTTTCTTTGAAGAAATCATGGTCGGATGTCGTGAATAGAAAGAAAAACACCTCTATAGGTCCTTTACAATAGTTTGTGATATAATAACAACACCAAAATTTATCAACACAACATTGAAGAATAACAATAATGAATTAGATAGTGGTATTCTTGTATTCTAGAATTACTCTCATCTACATCGAAGCAATGTACAGAAATAACACAGTAAATTTTGCATGAATTAGGTTACTTTAATGTTGCATATTAAATTGTTCATAATAAGAAGGCATCTATCTTTGCCATGACTTCCTAATTTTTTTGATATATGTCTAATAGAGCATAATATGATCATAGAAAGGTGAGGAATTTAGACATGTTCACCACAGAATACATAGATCCCTTATGATATGAGATAATAATATGCTCAAATTGGGTATTTTAAGTTTTTATGATATTGTTACATTCCATAAATCTTTTTTCTCATTTTATAAATTTGTATGTATCCATGAATTTCTACAAATATTTGTATTTTACAATAAAATAGGTTTTGGTGCTAATTTCATGAAATACTAAATAGAATTCTGAACATATATAAAATAAAATTTAATTTTTTGCCTTTTAAGTAGAAATTGAGCTTTGCTCATTGATTTAATTATTTGCTCGAGTACAACTCAACATACCTTTTTTTACAAGAAATAATATAAATTATTTGCAAAGTCTCATTTCTACCATCTTAGTTTATCAAACTCAAACTGATTACCAATGTGCTATTACAATTAAAGAAATTCAACTGTATCAGAGTAATATTCTTTCCTAACATAAGGCCGTAAATAATGCTTTAACACCTTTTTATTTTCATGAATAGCTTAACCATTCTAAATTTAAAAAAAAAGGTAACAGTAATAAAAATTATAAGACGATTATTCAATTACAAAATTGTGTTGCCAACATATTAAATACAATATTCATATTTGCAGTCTTAAGCTTAAAAATACATAGCAAAACTATATATCGAAATATAATACAATCTGACATATATAAAACATATCTGAATATATTAGATTGTAAATGGAAAGCATTAATTTATGTTTTCTGTATGTCGAAATGAAACAAGCAGCGTTTATATTTAAAAATTTCCCATATATCAATAAGCAGTAACAGTACCTATGTAATAAGTTCTCAAGTTCTTTTAAATCTACATATTCACCGATGAATGATATCTAAACTTGCACAAAGCTGTAGTCAATAAAAAACCAGGTTGCTTGTGCTGACAGTAACATCATAGTTATAGATGTCAATTTAAATCAGAGGTTATACTTATGGTTTCTGTTTATCTGTCATTTCGTAACTCTCAAGATAGACATTTTGATTTAACGCATGCGCAGAAAAGACAATGGTACCAATTTTATCCCTGTTAGTTGGGATGAAAAATTATACATGATCAAGATACACCACACGCAATATGGTAGTATTGCATATATGCTATAATATCTGAAACGTCAAATAGACATTTTGCAGTTGTCAAAACACAATAGAAATTACATCATGGAATGAATAATTTTCTCACTGCGATAGAATGGCAATCCTCCCTATCAATAAGGGTAATATTTATTAGGAAAAATTAATTATAAGACTTTACCCTCTATACATCTTGAATTATATCAAGGCAAATAGAAAATATGAATGACACGTCTTGGGAGCATTATTTTATGAAATGAAATATTTTTCTCAGAGATAATTGCGAGAATTATTATGCTCAATAAAAAGTACACTTATATATTACCCAATATTGAATTACGCATATTTGCGTTATGTATTTGGTTATAATATAGTCCTTAAAAACATATAGCATAAAAGCAAATTATTATTTAATGAAAAATATCTGTCATCGAACGTTTTTGTGATATTTCTCACATAACTACTTACCACAAGCTTCTAATTATATGTTACATCAGTTATGTCATGCTCCAAAAATAAATAATAAAATCGTAATAAATAAATAATCACATATGACATAATATCATGCTACTATTTATAAGTCATGTCATATAATCTGTAGCTAATTTTCACTAGATTGGGCATATTCTAATATCTGTTCACTATATTAAAATATATCGCAAGAAATACAAAGTGAAATGTGAAAATTCATAAATATTTCATTAAACTTTTTCTTAGTTTCTTAACCATGTAATTTTAAAAGTGAAATCAATTTCTGGTATTCCACCAGTGTACTTTTAATTGTCGTTGGTTGTTTTTTTATATACATATATACAGAGAGAGAAGTACAAATATAAAGCAAGAAAAAATCCTGTATATAAGCAAATACCTTGCATTTTATTTGGTTTAAATTTACCAGAAATGTACATAGAAATAATTGTTAAATTCTTAGTATTTTTTTAAAACAATTTAAATACTTATTTGAAGTTATGAATATTATGTAATAAAAATATTTTTAAGGATTTCATTAACATTTGTACAGATAATTTCTTATAACGATAATGCGTTTTTAAACTTATTTCTTATTTTATATTTCTTAAATCAGATCTCATCTCTTCTTATTTTTCAACCTACAAGTGCAACACAAATATTAGCTCTCTGCCTGTCATCAATTTTATTTCCTTTTCTTATGGTTTCCTAGATTTACTGTAACAAGCAGGTAAACTTATTTTAGTTTCCTTGTTATTACAGTGCAGACGAGTTTTCCCATCCGCAATAATGTTTGTGTCACACGGCTGCTGTTTCAACAAGGATTATATTTTAACTGTAATTTAATTTTTATCATCATCAACCGTCTGATAAACATTTAATAGTGCTGTTATTTAATGAATTAAAAGCCAATAATGGCGAATCATAATAGTGACATATAACTTTTAACGACACAGTAATTTCCTATTGTTAATATCACTACTTAAATAATTTTACGAGTATTTTGGTTGGCGTTACGATTATAGTATTTTAATTTTTAATTACAAGCATTTTCGAATTCAAGTTTTGTCGTAAAGGATAACATTCATAATATTTTTATTTGCTTTGTGCACATAGGCATATAAAATTTTCATCATTATTATTATTTAACATTATTAACAACGCATAATTATTTTTAAAAGGTAACTGTTTAAACGATACTTTGACGTTTTATAATTACAACTTCTTAAGGAAATATTATGAAATGAGCTTATAATTTAAAAGATTTATCAGATAACACTTAAAGACGAAATAATAAGTTCCTACTAAATCACAGCTCCACATTCAAGAAGAGTTGTGTTCTTATATACTTTGCTATAAATTTATTATGATTCCTTGAAATATTTTATTCTAAGAGAAGTGGTTAATTATGCGAGGGCTGTTCTATTTCTGCTGAGTCTGGTAAATTAAAAAAGAATTTATTTACAAAAACATATATTTATAATTTTTCAAAGTACTCTTCTCTACAGTCAATGCATTTCTGGATTCGTGAAAACCAATTTTGAACACTTTTTTTCAATATTCTGCAGTAATTTGTTTATTTCAATTTTAAAGGCATCGACCGCTTCTTGGGCTGATGTAAAACATAAACCCCGTTATTTATCCTTTACCCGCGGAAATAAGAAAAAGTCATTAGATACTAGGTCTGGAATATACGGTGAATGACCCATTATTTCTATGTTTTGGGCATTTAAACACTCAGTTGTTCGAGCGGCAGTGTGGGCTCCAGCGTGATCTTGATGTAAGATGATCCTTCTTCTTGGACGTTTTTCGCGAACATTTTGGAGAACTTAGGCAAATAAACTGTAGTGTACCATTCTGAATTAAAAGTACGTCTATGCTCTAGTACTACAGTGGGAACATGGCCAGTAATTTTAAAAAATGTGGCGACCATCTTTCGACTTTTTTCACGAACAACTTTTGTTGGAGCTGACTGATTCTCAAAGACCCAAACTGTCGATTGTTGGTTTCTTTCGGGATCATAGCATACACCCATGTTTCATGACCTTGATAATGTTGTACACCAAATGAGACGATCCACGATTAAAGCGATCTAGTGTAGATCCGCAGAATATCACACGGTCTTCTTTTTGAATTGAAGTCAAGTTGTAGGGAATTCACCGAGAACAAAGCTGACGAACATTCAAATGTCTATGTAAAATAATGTTTATTGCTTTCACACCAATTTTTGTAGTTGCTTGAATGCTTCTAACAGTAGTATGCCGGTCTTCTACAATCATATTCCGAATAAGAGCAATTTTTTTTCTGTAACTGCCCTTTTTGGCTTATGAGCTCGAAAACTATCATTTAAGGAACGTCGACAGCATTGAAATTCATTATACCACCGCTTTACTGTAGCGAAGCAACATGACTTTTCAGCCAACAGTGGATTGATTTCCTCAAAACATTCTGTACGGCTTAAGCCACGCTTGAAATTCTATAAAGTCACCTCTTGATAATGTTCCTTGTTCAGTTCCATGATTTATTGGCGAAAGTAGTGCTTTAAACTAATGTAACTTACAGGTATATTTGACAACTGTCACTATAACTAAACTTGTAAACAACTGACTGAAATTGTCATACAAAATTTGTCGCAAAATATCATCGCCTACTAGATAGGCTCAGCGGAAAAAGAACATCTAACGTATATATCTGTGTATGGTCAACGGAAATTAGCGCTATAAAAACTACACTATGTGAAAATAATAAAGAAAGCCTAAATTTGAAAGTTGCTAATTGTTTGTCTCCTAACAATAAATAGCTATTACACTTCTAACTTTCCTATCCGCTTGTGAAGAATGGAAAATCCCGCAAAAATATATGAGTAAATTTAGAGCAATTCAAATTAAAAATGTAGAGGAAATAGCTTTTAAGTTTTAATAATAATAATAACAATATATATACTTTAGTTCGTATTTAAAATATATGTTACTCTACCAAGTTCTTGAGAACTATTGGTCCGAGTATATTGGGACCATTGATTTTTGTCATCAACAAACCAGTATACTAGAAGGATTCTTTGACCAAGAAGTAAAATCCACAAACGTAATGTCAATACATAAACTTAAAGATATAAACGTTCTAATGAATTACCGCCTAATATCAATATACATGCGTTTTCGAAGGTGTTTGAAAAAATTATTGCGAAAAGGTTGATTAACTTCCTTGGCAAGAACAACTCCATATCGATCGCTCAACATAGATTTCGTGCAATTAAATCCACAGTAACAGCCTTAACGAGCATAATTGATGATGCTATGCAAATGGCTTTCAATGAGTATATGTTCAACTAACTTACTGTGATTTGAGCAGGGACTTTGACACAATCGATCGCATCGCTAATGGAAGAACTGTACTATTGTTGTATAACGGTGTAAAACTTGATGGTATCGTATCTAACTAATAGGCAACAGTATGTCGATATAAATAACTAAAGACCTTGGCATGAAGACTGTGGAAAAGGGTGTTTCACAAGGATCTATATTAGTACCCCTTTTATATGTTATTTATATAAATGATTTAGTGTTTAATTTGTCTGCAGATAAAATCTTCCTATATGCTGACGACACATCATTCGTGGTCACAGATGAAACTAGAGATGGAAAAAACTTTGATAATATTTCTGTTACTTTTTCACCATGTATATACCTCTAATAGATAGTCTTTGGTGATATAGTTAAGATTTTAAATGATACTGCGAAAGGAATGTTCCACTCAAAAGTGATTTTTCGGTTATTTTAACGATATCTGTCAATATTACAATTGGCTTGTACCGCCTTACTGAGCTCAGAAGTTAACCTAGTGATTGCATCAAAATAATTGACGTTTTAAGTTCTTGGTCCTTTTAACTTTATTTGTTAATGTATTTGTATGAAATATTTTAATTCCTTTCATATACATCTGAATATTTTTGCTTAACTAGAATGTAGATATAGCTTTTTCAAGTAATGGTTTTAGTTCCATTAATGGGTGGAGACTGTGGCTCGAAATCTGAAACAAAATGGAAAAGGAAAAATTCCTTACCAAAAAAATCTAAAAGATATAAAAAAAATTAGATACATATTTCGGCAACTAAGTTGCCATCTTCAGTTGAAACCTGAAGAAAAACAAGTGTGTTAAATGTAGTGTTTTTGGCTAAGGTGAAATTTAGAAGATATGCTCTTCACGAAATCACCAGTGGAATAACACTGAGTTTGTTAACTGATAACACCGAGTATGTTATCCCACTACTGGTAATTTGGTGAAGAGTATATCTTCTAATGTTTTTGTTCTCTTGTTTTTCTTTATCAACAATGCTGTCAGAAAGGGGTCTTCATCGATGTTTGTTTCAGCCTAAACTACTGCACCTGTAGATTGATAATTTGGGTCACCACTGCACTTATTATATTCACTTTTGGTTCTTTCTCTTATTTTCAATTTGGCTTAGTTGATTTTCTCCAAAAGTTTCTTATTACCTTCAAATAATGTGTTAGTAAGTTCTGTTTAAACATAATCTTCAGAAGTATTGTAGACAGACAGAATTTCATTGCCTAAAACTATAGAATTTTGTTAAGAAAATGTTTAATAAAGAATCTATATCTAAATTAATAAACTTTTAATAGATTTTAAATTTCTATCGCAACTGGGTGATGGAACAGCCGAAAAAAATAATTTAAAAGTGATTCTTTGACCATTACTTCAAAAAAAAGTAGTTATAACAACTTGCCAACACTAATTTTAGTCTGCAGTGGAAATCTGTCAGAAATTATTGTATTAGTAACAGATTTATATCCTTCCATATAGGACTGGTGGAAGCACATAATTATTTCGTGAAAAGTGTTTATTTTTTCCCCTGTCCACCGCGATGTTGTTGTTGTTTGAGCTACTAACAACGTGACTTTCAGTTTGATTAACGCTATTTGCCATATTTATGAGTAAATTTGTTTTTTTCGAGTACATTATTCCAATTTCTCTAAAATTCATTGGCAGGTAACAAATTATCGAAATCGAAAAACAGATTTAAGCTTAAATATTATTATAGAAATGTTCATCACGTTTTACAACCTACCTCTTTTATTAACAGTCCCACTATTTTTATCAAAGCATTATAGAATATAAATGTTTGTTTAATCATCACACTACACGAGTGACACAATATTTATAATGTTATTTAGGAGAATAGAAGCTTCCAAAATCACCCTCTCTTCACGAATTTTCGTTTCTTACGTATAATGCGCTTACTTAACCTAATTTACTGAAAAATGCGCGAAACAATTGCAAGAAACTGAGAAGTTTGTACCGTAAATACAAAATACGTAAGCATTTATGCAATAATTGCATGATGCGAATGTGTTATAGCGGTAACTACTTTAGATTCCTCTCTGTGGCCTTAGTGTATATTACCGCTTAATGCTTTAGGATATTTTTGAATAGTTATCTAAAGGTGTAGTTTTCGTTAAATGTAATTGAAGTTTTAAGTAATTTAATCTTGTGATACCGCTGTTTTATCTTAGTATTAGACGCATTCTATGCTGCAGCTTCATTTGTACGACTCTACATTAATTTTCGAAAAAAAAATAGTTAGAGCTTCTGAGCTTAGTAAGGCTCAATGTAACGTTCGTAACTCGTCTCTTTTTGGATATATAAATAAATATAATTCACTATTGTCATTGGTGATGGTGTTGCAATATACGTGGCATGGTTATCAGGTTCGGATTATATGCACAAGATATTAAGAAATATGCTCCAATATATGCCAAATATGCATTGATATGCAAAACATTTAAAAATAAAAAATCAAAAGCCATTCCAATTTAATAAACACAAACATATGATGACATAATGTCGAAACTAGTCCCTTAGAGTATATTAGAAACTATTGTAAAGAATAAAGAGGATCCATCATTATTTTTGTGTTTTGCTTCATTTACAACTTTACAAATGGACATTTATTATTTATACAAACATATTTATTATTATTTATATACATTTTAAATTACAACATTTAGCAATGTACGTAACTTATTCACAAGAATTTTAATATTTGCTATACTGTTATTAAAAGACACTAGTCTAATACCTATAATAATTAATATACTTTCATCGAGAACATGATGTCGGGAATATTGTTCAAGAAAACATTTTAATTTCGTATTTCGTACTTTTGATAATGGAATATTGGCGCTTAGGAATGCCTCACACCATGTTTCAATAAGGCGACTTTCTAGAACCATATCCAGACTTGAGTTTATTTAGTTCGTTCTTGTGTAACGCAGTATCTACGTGCTGTTTAATTAATAATTTCTTCTCACATGAAACCTTAAAATAAAAAGAAAACATTATATTATAAATTATGTTACAGACATTAAAAAATTTAGCTAAATTTAAAAATCATTTATTCAAGCTTTTAGAGAAACATTTACAAAAAAAACTTTTTTATGCCTATACGAGTAAACTGCTTGTCAAAATGAAGTAGCAGATAACTGAAATGTTCAAAAAGATAAAATATTATCGCGATATCATCGCCTGTGAATAATTATTGACAATTTTCGCTAGTTCAGGTAAAATATAACTACATACTTGTATAGTAAACGCCTAATTAGATGGCGAGCGGTAGGAGTAAGCCCGCACAGCATTAAAAATAGTGGGGCAAGTATAGTCCAATAGTCTGACTGCTATTACAGTAATTGGGCGTATGCGTTTTTAAAAACGACTACAGCGCATTCCCACCGCTCGCCGTAGATGTACCTATTGTTAACAAGAAAATATCTCAATACAGGTAGGCGTACTTACATTTTGTCCGCAAGCTCAACAAAATACTTTATTTTGCGAATCTTCGCCTTCGTTGAACACGAATTCGGAATAACTTTTTATCCACGAGTGCACTAAACTTTCTATTTTCGGCATATTTTAACTGCACACGATGAACGAAATAGAACAAATAATATGGTTTTGCAATGGGAAAGCTATTTTAAAAAGCTAGTAATAAAGCTTTTTTCAGAAATCTGTTTTTTTCAGATCACATCCCTTTAAACAATTTCTTTAAAATTCATTGGCAGGTAACTACTTATCGGAATAGAAGAATTATAGCAATTTTTAAACGAATTTAAGATTCCCTAAGCACTAGTTTTGAGGTAACACTTAACAGGATACTAATTATTTGAGTCCGGCTTACGAATTATGGGTTGTTTTCCTGTAACATAAATATTTTGCAATCGGATTATTTACTTTTAACCTCCCAATTTTTAACATGAATTGAAATTTTTTATTGGAAATTTATGATACGAAGAAAATATGCACAAATATGCAATATATCCTAAAATATGCGGGAATTTGCACAAATATGCAAAATATGCATTTTTACATTGGTTTTGTTTAATTAAAAGACATTAGGTATGCATAGAAAACACAATTTTGATGATAGAACTTTTAATAATAAATATACATTTTGCATATAATCCCAGGTTTAGTTATCAATAAGATAAGAAGACAAATATTTGAGACCACATGGTAAAGTAAGGTATGAAGAGAAAGCACCAGAAAGAATACTTTTCATACATATTAGTATAGACCGGACGTATCAGGTTTAAATTACGACGGGGCAAAGAAATAATATAAACAACACGCAGTTACTGAATAACACTATTCATGTGGTGAACTGCAACATCTGTTGTTGTCGCGAAAACGACAGCAAAAAAAATGTATTTTTTTTGTAAATTCCTTTCTTCATCGGCGTAGGTAGAAGCGTGAGGGGTTTTTAAAATTTATTATATTCACTTTATATTTCGTAAGATAAATAAAGTAAGGAGAGTTAATTTCGTGTTTTCATTGTTTTGACTGTTATATACTTTGTAATTATATTCTAATAAACCCCATTACGACTTAAAAGTATGACTTGCCATGACTTGCACTATAACTAAAATTAATCAAAAGGAGTTACTTCTGATATTTTCCTTTGACTAACAAGTAATTTTTATTAAAATTTTAAAATTCATGAACAGTTTGGAAGTTAATGAATTAGTAATAGTATAAAAAATATCACAGTCGCTATGTGATGAAAATTGTTTAATCGTCAAACTTAGATTTATAACTTCAGTTTAAAAGGAACTCGTTTTTGTAATAATTCCTGTTTAATACAGTTTCATTGAATCTACTTCTCCCAATTATCTTGACATAAGTGTGCATACTGATTGTATGTCCATTGTCAGTGATTCCGAAATTGATTGCAAAGTCTGTAAAATATCGTTACAGAATGCCCAAAAATCGGAAGTACAACGTCACTTAACATCGCTAAAACATACACAGAAGTTGGACCCGTTGGAAGCTGACAATTTTAACGAAGAATTCTGTGAAGCTTTAATGGCGGCTAATATCTCATTAAAGAAACTTGACAATCCCACTTTCAAAATATTTCTCCAAAGATATACTGGTCGAAATGTTCCTGATGAATTCACCTTACGCAAATATTATATTAATGTGCTTCACGAAAACAGTAGAATGCATTAGAAGACATCTTTCAAATCAGTATCTATAGATAAGTGCCGACGAACTGTCGATATATATTAGGACGCTGTGTGGTAAATGTTGTAGCTGGTGTACTACATCCAACTATTCCATATAACGCATATGTAATAGCATCTAAAATTATAAATACAGTTGATGCGGAAACAGTTGCTAAAACCATTGACGAGAATTTGCACAAAATGCTTCATTCGGAAGACAGGTACAGGGAAGAACTACTTTTATTTGTTAGTGACAGTGCCGCATATATGTTAAAAACAGGCAGACTATTAAAGGAAACATATGCTTATATGCTGCATATTACCTGTGTAGCACATGGTCTCCATAGAATCTGTGAATATATCAGAGACACCTATCCGGAAGTTGATAGACTTGCATCCACTTTTAAAAAAGTTTTCAGAAAAGCACCATCGAGAGTAGCTCTTTACAGGGAAAAACTTCCATCTTTGGCACTGCCTCCCTCGCCAGTAATAACTAGATGGGGAACATGGTTGGAAGCTACTAGTTTATATGGAGAGAATTTCGATAGTTTACAAAAAATGGTTACATGTTTAAATGACGATGCTCGAAGTATTTCTGAGTGCAAGGAACTAACACAAATCCCAAATTCAAAAAATTAATTGTTATGCCTTCAGGAACACTTTGGAAATTTGCCTAAACTAATCACATATTTTGAAAATCGAAATTTCAAATTAAAAGATGACGTTTTCTATCTACAAGGATGTACTCCCTTAAGGTTCTCTTTTGTAAGATGAGAACCGTAAGAAAGTATTGCTAGTAAATATCAATACTCCTTTACTCGACTTGAACTACAAAATAAACAAAAAATATTTAATTTATTTAAAAATAGAAAATTTCAATAGTGCGCCCGATCTATACTTATTAGGGGTCTCTACAATGCTTCTGAACTGCTTCCTATTCATTTTTATTACAAATTCTCTTCTGGCACATGCTGTACAAAAGACATGGCAACATCGGAGGAAATGAAAAGGCTGACCAAAATTTAAAAGAAAGTGGAAACTATTCATGGTAGAACACGTGATATGAACATGACCATTCAAGTAAATAATACAGTTAAAAGTGATTGTTATCAGCCGAAAGAGCTTCCCTTTCTTTAAAGAGCCCTTTATGCTGATGTTTAACATGTTAATCAAAGTTTTTTTGCGTTCAAGGTTTGTATACATAATCGGTTAGCTATCATTAAAGAGTGCTTTCGGTAGCAAGCAGGTGGAGCGCGAAATCTCCGACACCGGTCTCATTAACGATCCACTATCAGACCAGATATATGGTAGATCGTTAGAGAACGTGGGGCAAAACTAAATGGAAACCAACGAGGGATCCGTTTCGTACAATGCGCATCGTTAGCGTACCGATCGTCATTTGATTATCGGCAGGTCACATCCGCTCGGAAATAGACTCAACGATGCCGACGCGAACATCGTTGACGCCGGTATGGTACGTACAATCGCCGATTCCCCATAAAAACCTTCAGTTAATATTAGCACGCAAGTCGAAAGTTGAAATTACAATTTTCGCCCTCTACTATTAGGCATGTTCATAACGCTTTATTAGAAATCGAAACTGGTCTCATTCTAATTGATGCTAGATTTTTATTAATTTAAACCACAAATGTTCTTAATTAAAGGGGAAATATTATAATGGATATTTTAAATAAGATTATTTTCAATATAGCCAAGTAAAAATTATAATTATGTACCTATATACAGGGTTTTTCACCTAACCCGTTCGTTAGAACTTTTCTATGTTAACGCCTTAGGACAGTTTTGAAAATTTGTAGCACGTAATGTTGATACTTGGTCTGTTAATATAAAATATTTTTTGTACTCGCCGCCTGTAAAGTCATATTTGGCGCACGTGTAGATCGACTGGGAAATACGTTTTCCTGGTTGAGGCGATTGTAAAAATTGAAAAAAACACTGGCACTTTGGGATATTTAAAAAAAAATCTAACTTGATAGTAATAACATTTAGTCTATAAAATGCTACTTCCCTCCACTATTCTTCACTAAAAGTTGGGGAAATAGGAGTAATAATTAAAAATTCATCGAAAAAAATTGTGGCGCCATCTATTTGAAGATATTCATATTGGCTATTCATAATAAATTGTAATTAAACCAAAGAACGCAATAATGTACTACAAATTTATAAATATCAGAATAAATACCTCATGTTTGCCATGTGTAAGAATATAATAATTTAATTTTATGGAAAGGTGAGTAATAGATACGTACATGAAATTCTGAAATTAATTAGGTAATCTATTTTAGGTTAGGTGTGATACTAATCACATTAATCAACAATATTTTTATTTTGGGAAGATCCACAACTATTACAGATATTATTGATACATTTACAGTAAAATTTTGACAATTGCAAATCGAAGTTCCTGGAGTGGCTTGGTTTGCAACTGATAAAGTTTGTGCAACATTTACAGATTCAGGTGTATAAGTTGCAGTCACAGATGATGGTCCTGGTTGCATTATGTTATAACTTGTAGTAGTAGAAAGTGGTCCTGGATTCATTATTTTATCTGCAATCATTTTCCTGCTATGCAGGGAGTTTTCTACATAACCCTCGGCCACTGTTGAAGAACGCCAACCCCCATGTCTTTTAAGGGTCAACAAATCCCTCCATTGTTCGCAAGAAGAGTAGCGGAACTTCTGCGGAAGCAGTGACCTGTATATTGAGCAGGACTGTCTAAGCGAAGGTATTCAGCAATTTTTGAAGGAATTTTTCCAATTGTGTTTAGACCCACTAGAGTAATAACACATTTTTTATTACGGTATGTTAAAAAAAACCTAGTATTTACTGTGTTTCCTGATTCTTTATATTTTAGAACCAATTTAATCCATGCAGGATTGATCACTGCAAAACGACGGCATATATTATTCTTTGTTTCTGGTACAGTTACACATATTACATCTGCTTTGAACTCGATATCATCAATGGACATTTTACATAATTCTTCCCGGCCCATGCTGCAGCAATACCCATTATTAATACCACCTAAATAGAAATGTAATATTTAATAATACATAAATAAACTTGAAGTAATTATGTATAATAATACCTTCATTAAAAGATATGAGGAATCCGGAGCTTCTGCAATAAATCTTTCAATGTGTTCAATCTCGAGAATTTTTGATTTCTTCGAAGACTGGTGTTCTGTTTCTCTTTTGAGAAAGGCAATTCGTTTTTCGAATTTTGATATATTGATATTGTTGTAAATAATTAAACACGACTTCAACATTGAATAGGTTGGCCACAATGATTTTTTGCTAGAAAAGCCTTGAAAATATGGCAATAAACAATTTTCAGTATAATTTCTAATATTTTTGTAGACAACTTCACATCGTTTTGATTTTATTGGCAGCAAATTTTGTACCGGCGCATTTGCAGCTTCCCGAATTTCGGGAGGAGTACATGAATTATCAGACATAGATTTTGTAGAAAAATTGTGCACTTGAAAAAGAAAACTGGCAAATTGCTGCAAAAATATAAATGTCAAATAAAGAATGAGGTTTATGCGTCTCCCGTGCAAAACAAAGAACAGCTTATAGCTAGAGTAAGAGACGGTTTTCGAAACTTGAACGCTGAGCAAGTAAGAAAAGCAACTACAACAGAGTTAAGAAGAAGAATCATGATTTGTTTAAAACGGAACTGAGATCATTTTGAACATTTGTGAATATCATTCTGAACGCATTATTTGTCTTTAATAAGTTGATTTTATTCACATTTTAGATTGTTATGGTTATTTTTGTTATCTCATATGATAAAGCCATTCTAAGTTTTGCTATTTATTTTCTTTTTTAACCTTCTCACACAAAGTTTGATGGATCAAAAACAATTGGTGTAATTCCAAAACTATTTAGATTTTTTTTCACAGTTTACTGCTAATAATGCTCAATTTAGAAAATAATCACTTATAATACCATGAGTAGTCAAAGTTATGTCGATTATTTTTGTGGTGGTTACACGAATGTCTTTCATGATTGCATTTAAATACTACGAGTGCGGAGCACGAGTAGTATTCGCAATTATGAAAGACATGAGTGTAAAGCACCACAAAAATAGTAGACTCAACTTTGACTACGAATCGTATTCGAGAGACTATTCAATGAACCAAATCAATTTTTCATATTAAAATGACTCAAAATTTAGTTACACATGATTACGTTTCCATGTCAACAAAAAAAACATTTATGTTTGTCATTAAAATTTTTGGAATCGTGTTCCTATTTAGTTCGTTTCGTTGAATAAAAACTGGTGTTTCTAAATAATGGGAACTGAGAAAAGATTTGGCACGAAATCTGAAGACGAAATCGATGCTGAAATTTGCGAAAATATCCCTTGGAACACGAAGAAATCCAAAGATTCAGTATGGAGACAATTTAGTACATTTTTAACAGCAAAAGGCTATAAACTGGATCAATCTACTTCTCCTGTGGACTTAAATGTCATCTTAAAGTCGTGGGCATGTAATATGAAGAAAAAAGATGGGTCCGATTATAAAGAAGGCGTCATCAAGCACATGTGGAACGTGACGGCGAAAATGGTTCAAGAAATGTTCTTCAATAAGTGGAAAATAAACGTAAACCCGTTTTCTGATGCAATATTTAAGTCAGCACGTGACGCCAGGGATGCTACAAGAAGAAAACTGCAAGCGTGTCCTGAAAAAAGAACCAGCAACGCGGCGGCACTTACAGAACCAGAATACTTAAATATGATACGCATATTAGATGAGAGTACCCCAGACGGTTTACAGAAAAAGTTTTTTTTAATAGCATCTTACGAACTAGCTTGGCGGGGAGGAGAAGGGAGCAACTGTTTCACCTATTACTTCAAGGAGGAACTCGATAACAAGGGAAGAAGAACTGGTAGAATTGAGTATAATCCAGTATTTTCGAAAACTGCGCAGGGGGGAACTAAATCATTGACAGGCAGCAAGTGGTTGATAGAGAATAAAAGCAATACCGATATGTGTCCAGTTAGGTAACCTATTTATATTTAATTTCAAGACGGTATAATTAATATTCTTCTGTTATTTAGATTGTATTATCTACTGAAATCGAAGAGAGGAAAAAATGTGAAAACAGAAAGGATGTTTTTGACACCGAATCCGTTTTGGGATAAAGTTGAGAATGCGGTGTGGTATAAGAACAGTCCAGTTGGTATATGTGAGATCAGTAAATGGGTGAAGTTATTAGCTGAAAAAACTGGATTAGATGTTAAAAGAAGGAAGATATCAAATCATTCGGTACGCTCTTCAACTGTATCATCTCTGGCGAAAGCTGGAGTCGGAGAGCAACAACTGATGAAAATAACGGGACACCAAAATCTGAATTCCATAAAATCGTACTTGCAGCTTGATGATGAGCACCACGAGTCGATTATCACCAAAATGCGAAGAAATTTTACAACAACAAATGTGTCATGTACAACTTCGACATCTGTCAGTAATAGTGACGGTATTAAGCTACAAGAGAAAGGTACTCCCTCGGGTACTCCCAGTGATAGCTCTGTTCCAGAATGTCTGCTGCAGCACTGCAGTAATGTTAGTTTTTCTAATTGTACCTTCAATATTGTTAGTAAATGAGTTACATTAATAAAAACTTTCACTTGTTTAAAATATCCACTTGAATACCTTCTAGGAAGATATAATCGCTGAAATTTCCTGTTGCTATGATACGAAAGTAAATATTTGCTATTTTATTGGTTCATATTTGAACAATGACAGGTGAATTGAATAGTCATTAATATCTCTAAAACTGAGAAATAGGCATAGAGAAAAAAAAGTAATTTCGAACACCCTGTATGAGATTTATTAAATATTTAGACATTACTCATAATCTTATACCTTTCCCAGTTTGCAGTAGAAATATGACGTAATTCTATTCAAATACGCCTTAGATATGTGGTTTTAAAAAGTGCATTGAAAAAACAAAAAATTTGACAAAAAACAAAATAATTCAAAAACGGTTAATTATTCACAAAATAAAACCTAATTAAATGTGTTACAGCACTCTACAAGGAATCTAAAAAAGCAATAAAAAATATAACATTCCATTTAAAAAATCAAAGTTGGCTATGACTTCCTGTATAACCAAAAGTGGTTAATGAGTGTACATATTTTATATTAACAGACCAAGTATCAACATTACGTGCTATAAATTTTTAAAACTGTCCTAAGGCGTTAACATAGAAAAGCTCTAACGAACGGGTTAGGTGAAAAACCCTGTATATTTAAATTCTTTGCCGAAATGTATATAAAATCAGTCATCTAGGCCACACTAAAGAAACCAAATAAAGTAGAAACATATATGTCTGTGGCTACTAACATATAAATTTATGGACAAAATTAATGCACCACTGCAGATATTTTGTGTTATTCCAAAATAATGATGATATTTAGTTTTCTAGTTATCTTACAAGTAGGCGCTGGATCTACTGGCACACTTTAAGGAAATGCTGTCAACAAGGGTTATCTTTTAAAAGTACAATTGCAAATAAAAGCTTTTTTGGCAGTGACCGCAGCAACACTACTCAAGCCATACTGATCATCGTTTATCGGCTGTGGTTTCATAAGTGTAATAATAAAATTATGTTGTATATTATATCCCTTAGTGGATATGTAAACTCTTGAAAATGTAACACTGATTACGTCGTTAATTAATTAAGAATTCAATCAATAACCTGTCACTTTAACAACAAAGACGCCAGTAAGTTCCTACACTGAAATGTGACTGTTGCCCTGAAAACTATCACTTAATCTGTATGGGTAAATATGACGTTTCTTTAATATAAATTCCTGCGGAGTATGTACTTCCTTTCTCCTTGTTTATTCCGCTAGTCGATGAGAAGTTAGGGTTTTCTTCGCAATAAAGCGGTATTGTTAAACTTAATTCAGATATTCTTCAACTATATTAAGTTGAATTATTTAAATATAAATATATCTTTACAGTTTCACAAATACTTAAATACTAAAAACCAGACTTATAATAATAACAATTATATAGATAATAATAAATATGATAAGGAGAGCTAATACAAATAAGAACAAATTTAGGGATTTCCGCTAACGTCTCATCGAAAAATGGAAGTAGATATTAATGTCAAGTCCGCGGAAAACAGAATAATATCATGTGAATCAATTTCGATCGCATGTTTTATTCGCTATATACATGAAGACACAATCTAGAATGAAATGTTAAATCACGCACACCAAATAATTAAAATATAATGCTCGCGTGCTAGCATATGGAGTCAAACAAATGTTGTATTATGTTATATACGATGCAGATACATACATACATGTGACAAGTATATTTTTATCATATTTAAAACATCAAATATCGTACACATAGGATGCTGGAATTGTCATTATTCACAACTGCCTAAAAGCTGACAACAAAAAAATCTCTCAACACAACCCTACTTCTAACTTTATTGCTCATTTCTGTAAAACGAACACCTAAAGTACTGTACCCTAACATCCCTAGAGCACAATCCCGCAGCTTGCAACTGATTGAAAACGAGCAAAAAAAGCATTTATTTATAACATTGACTTTCTGTTTTAAAGTACATAATTATTAGCTAATTTACTACATACATATGGTCTATATGCTGATTTTAGCATTAGAGCTGTTGTATTAACTAATTAAGCGAGCGCAATATTACAAATATATATTTAATTGTTCGTATGCAGTCCGAATTATAAAAAAACAAGAAAATGGGTGTGCTTAAAACCACACGGCAGAAGTGAAAACTTCATCAACGCGAGGTTAATAATACGAAATCTAACTTTTTTTTTTCGTTCTATATTACATTAGGGTCATCCTGCATCGACGAATTCAGTTGCTGAGATTTAGTGTGCTTCTTTTGACGATATTTCTTCACGCGCGCATTAGACAATTCCCTTTTTCGTTTTAATTTGTCATCGATTTGATTTTCTTCATCTATCCTGTGTAACAGAAAAGAATTAAATCCTTATAAATTCGTATACAGGCTGTACCACTTAAAACTCCCAGGTCAAATATCTTGGAAACGGATAAAGATATTTGAATTTTGTAAAAAGTAGTTACTAAAGAATATGATTGACTCTAGTTTGCTCTCACAATTGTGTTTTATTATGTGAAGATATAGATGGCGCTGCGATGAAAAGAATTTTTTTGATCGCCACAATCTTCATTTGTTTTTTATTTGAAAGAGTATTAAAATTAATGTAAATTTTACTATTTGTGTTAGTTTCCAAAATTTAACGGTTTCATAGATATTCGTGTTTAAAGAAAGTAAGAGTAATTTTAAGGTTTTGTCTTTATTTTGTTTAAATATTTAATTTGTAGGGAAAAATAGCAGTAAACATATTCACAATTCTTGCTATAATATTTATTTCACAATTTAAATTTTATAGTTAGTTCCTTTTTATAAATTCCACTTCATAGGCACCCATAGGTATGTATGTAGGCAGAAAAGCATTCATATCTGTGTTATATGTATGTAGGTATGCTTGCTTTGATTATTTAGGACATATTTTGACATTAACACACATTAGTGATATTTGCTTGACAATTAATTGTCTTTATAATTATTTTCATTCAAACATTTACTCACTTTGCGTTGAGATTGTATTAAAAATATGGATTTAATTTATGGAGAATCCCGTAGAAATGTATCTGAAGCAATGCGATTATGTGCTCTACGCTTTCCAAACAGGCCTTTACCAGATCACAAAACATTTATAAGTCTGTGTGTAAATCTCAGAAATTACGATAGCTTCAAAAAACAAAAGCAATTAAGGCAAAAAAGAGTAAGAGATAATGAAATTACGGCAGCGGTACTACAAACAGTTAATAATAATCCACATATATCATTACGGCAATTAAAAGAACAGTATGATCTATCTGTAACCTCTTGCCGTAGTATTTTAAAAGCAAATAAATAATTTCCGTATAAAGTTAATTTAGTGCACCATTTAAGAATAGGAGATAATCAACGCAGACTCGATTTTCTGGCAGAATTTTCTGTAATGTTAGCGAAAAGCAACAATTTTATGAATCAGATTATGTGGAGTGACGAATGTCGTTTTCATAACAATGGTACTTTAATTAAACATAATGCTCGATATTCGTCAGAAGATAATCCTAGGTGGATAAAAACACTAAACACCTTCACCACACTAGCACAAAAATGGCTAAATACGTATTTCAACAACTAAGTTGTCATCATCAGTAGCACTGATTAAAAATCGCGCTGTCTACACACCGTAGCGTAACAGAACAACACTAGACAACGCGATTTTTAATCAGTGCTACTGATGATGACAACTTAGTTGTTGAAATACGTATTTAGCCATTTTTGTGCTTTAGGTGTTTTAGTGTTTTTGTGTAGTTTCAAGCCACAGACTCCAAGTTTCGTTTCCTAGGTGGATAAGGCAAACAAGAAATCAAACGGTTTTTGGCGTTAACGTTTGGTGTGGAATTTGACACGGATATATCTTAGGCCCCTCCACTTTTATCATGAAACATTAACTGGTGTGCGTGTGTTGGTACCAATGGCGTCCTTAGGTGGCCGGCTCGTTCGCCGGATCTAACCCCGTTAGATTTTTTCTTGTGGGGTTACTTGAAAGCTGAAGTATACAAGGAACCCATAACAGATATGGGCGACCTTTATAATAAAATTTATGCCAGTGTTCAAAAAATTAGTAGAAATACATTGTTAAATGTTTGCGGAAGAGAACTATTAAGGCGATATACGTTAAGTAGCAATCAAAAAGGCAACAATTTTGATCATCTTTGTTAGTTATATTTGATCCTTTTAAGTATTTAAACAAGATAAAGAAAAAACTTTAAAATTACTCTTACTTTCTTTAAACACGAATATCTATGAAACTGTTAAATTTTGGAAACTAACACAAATAATAAAAGTTACATTAATTTTAATACTCTTTCAAATAAAAAACAAATGAAGATTGTGGCGATCAAAAAAATTCTTTTCATCGCAGCGCCATCTATATCTTCACATAATAAAACACAATTGTGAGAGCAAACTAGAGTCGATCACATTCTTTAGTAACTACTTTTTACAAAATTCAAATATCTTTATCCGTTTCCGAGATATTTGACCTGGGAGTTTTAAGTGGTACACCCTGTATAATGAGCAATTAAAGCAATGCTATATTCTCAACGTTTCTGTTTTGCATTGGTATACAAATTATAGTAAATGCGTGTGGACGTTATTTAACACCCGGAATGTACTGATCAGTTTCCGAGTCATCCATATCATTTTAATAAAAATGCTAAAACTTACCTGAGCGCGAAATATTATATTATATTATTATAGAGACAATGTCTCATACACACAAAACACATTTTTTGGTTAACCGTCCGCGAAGTTACCAATTAGCGAACGCAACACAGTCCGCGAAATACAATTTCGCGGCCGTTGCTATGACAGCGGCCGCAAATATAATCGCGTGGGTGTACGGACAACTTTAAAGGGTTCCTCGACGGAGAGATTCTCCGATACGCTTCTGGGTCGATTCGGACGCATGTATATATATATGTAAATAGACGATATGAATACTCGCTTACGAGTCCCGCGCTGGTCTGATGCTAACGTGCCGGCTTCTCACCCGTGCGGCTCGGGGACATGAATTTATTTATTCATTTAAATTTCAATTTAATTGAAATTAAATACCTCTATATGATATATTTCTCTCGTTCCCTTAGTCGACTCGAGCCGACTTTACCCGAACGAGAGTTACATAGCCGAGCATGACGGCTCAGTCTTGTTCAGTCCCAACAATCAACGCAACGCGCCCAAAGAAGTTTACACTTCAAAAATGTTGTTAACATTGACAACTTTCTGTAGGCGTTTCAATAATCTATAAAACATATATAACTACCGAGCTGTTTCTACCGTATCTAATTTTACAAATGTTTACAAAAAATATTCTATACAACTATCTGTAATAGTACTACAGCTCATTCTATTGAATTTGGTTTCGGTTTTTCATCAGAACTGGTCAAGTGCTTTTAACAGCATCCACCATTACGTTTTCTTATGTACATTGCTCATATTAAAGTTGCTTTAATTTTATACTGAAATTGTTACAGTTTTATTTTGTACGACTGCAGATGTTAGGTTCTCTAATACGGAATTTTATCTTGCATGCTTATTTCAAACTCTGGTGTACCACAGGGCATGAACCCAAACCACTTATTGTTTAACTTATATAATACCGACTATATTTCATATTGTAAATATATGAAATGATATAATAAATAATAAACGTCTTTATTATAGTATCTGTATTCGATATTTCATGATCAATACCTAAATAAAGCTCTAGGTTCGGGAGTGTCTATGTACTACAAGCTCAATTACCTTCACAAATTATGAAGTGAGAATACTTAATTAATATTTTTGTACTCCATCACCTGTAAACTGACATTTCGCGGATGCATCGCTCGAGCAGCAACGAGTGTGTCCCTGTCGACTCGACTGTAAAAATTACAAAAAACACTGGCTTTTTGGGACATTAGAAAACAAATTTATCTTCATACTAACAACATTTAGTCTATAAAATACTACTTCCCTGGATTTTCCTTAATAAAACTTAGGGAAATAGGAGTAATTTCCACTAAATTTGTAAGCGCCATCTATTTAACGGTCTCGCAACCAACAGTCACATTGACAATTAATTGTAATTAAACCCAAAAACCGGTAAAACCACTATAAATATAGAAATAAAATCGTCATATGCAAGAATACAATAACTTAATGGAAATGTTTAAATTAATTAGGTAATCTATTTTAGGTTAGGTGTGATACTAATCACATTTTTAATTTAATGCTCCTACAAATAATATTGTACAGTGCACTTGCTCCCTTCGGTCGCTCGTGCTTTCACAATGGCCTCTGGGAGGAAAATAGTCATCCTGCACTTGTTTCGTAAATAACTATTATATTACAGAACACTTTAATATTATCTGCGTTCCATAGTCCACTAATTTATTAACTCTATTTATTAAGAATGTACCTAAAAGGACCTTATGTGTTTTTATTTTTTTTTTATAAAAGTTGTTCCAAATTAAATTTAAAATATTTTTATCTCCTTAATATACCTGTGAGTAGAAGTGTTACTTCCGGTTCAAAACTGAAATTATTTTTTTAAATAAAAATTATCCTAAATTCAGCTCTAAATACTTTTTGTAAATAAATTTGTATATAATACATAACAGTACTCTCGTTATTTTCAAGAAATTTATTAAAATTTAGTAGTTGACCAGATATTGCACAAATTCGATTTTTCACTGAAGTAAGCTGCTACTTCCGATTTTATTGAAAATCTAATCATATGGTAAGAAGATAATTACACTCTTAAATACAAGATTTGATATTGATAACTTTAGCAATTCGTCCGTTGTCGGGATCACACAGAGAGAAAAAGCTAGAGAGAGAGAGGCATGTTTCATAAACAACTTTTCACTTTTTTGACATCAGATTTGAAAACGTGGAAATCAGCAAGAATCCCTAGGTCGAAAATATTTGTCATCAGAATACTTCCTTATACTCTGTATAAGAAAGTAGATAATAAGTGAAAAATTCAAAATATTAAATGAACATAAAACGACAAAAAACGTTATCTTCAATTGTACAATTCAAGCAATAGTCTCGACTAAAGTTAGCTTCTAAGATAGCGCTACATTTAAAGCATTATTTAAATTCTATTACCTCTGGTTCTTTTTCTTCATTTTCATAATCTATGTTTGAATCTTCTCCATGAATTTCCACCATGTTAATTTTGACGTTACCAATAATATTTTCCAAATCATCTTCCCTCTCTAGAGAAGAAATAACTTCAATAGTCAAAGACAATGTAGTTAACCCAACCCTAGACTTGATGCCAAACATAGCTATGCTTTATGCCTGAATAAAACGCATGGTTTTTCATAAACTGTACAAACGGTTGACCTTCTGACCATTTAACTTAAATTCGTTTATAACGCGGTTGGCAAATTCTCGGCCGTTGTGTTGTTGTTACTATGTAATATACACGGCGCTCCAAACATCAAAAATATTTTGTTTAATTCATAAACTATTTTTTCTGCTCGTTTACATGTTAGAGTTCTTAATAAAATAAACTTGGTTATTATTTATTATGTCAAAACGGTTCACTCGTCGATACTGCGATGAAGTTTTCTGCGATGCCCGTTTCAGCAATCAGGGTATAGATCATTCATAGATAGATTCTTGATCAGTAGTTACTGCTAGCGTGTAGTTAGAACGGGTTCTAACTGAAAGCTGCAGTAAAAAGTCGAATTAAAATTTTAATTTGTGTCTTTCCTAGTCAGAACGCGAAATTACAAATGCTCGTAGTTACTTGGCATTCTTGCTAGTAAGTACGTGTAAAAACCGGATTTCGGCTATTTACGGTAACATAGACAATTTTCTTTAATGTTTTGGTCTCCAATATACAAATTATTTGATCGTTCATTAAAATTGTCCAATACTAGTTGTGTGCAATTATTATAATATGTAGGCTTAGCTTATGATTGAGTCTACATTGACTTAGCTACTCTTTAATCATTAATTTGTTTTCTCAAATTATCTTTTCTTTAAAATATTAAAATATTTGTTCCAGTAGCGTAACTTATTTTCTATTATATTTTTTCTGTTATTAGGTGTCAATCACTTGATCATTTATTCTTCAGTTATCCAAAAAAGAAGCATATCCGTTAAAATCTCATCAGTTACGAGTATAATCACTTTAATGTATGTTGCAAATAAGAAAGCGACATTAAGAAAGCACAATATCTCTCATTATTAATAATAATTGAAGAAATAAAGCAAGTGGCTTCTACGACTACCTTAAATTGGATTTGAAATATGAGAATTTCACGTGTTTGGGTGGCCGATATATTTCTGTAATTAATAAAAGTCTCGCCTAACCGTCTCGCCTGGGTGACGTAAAAGTTCTCGTAAGTAACATTGATAATTTCATCGATAGATGTCATTCTTCATAGTTATGTAACGAATGTAATGATATGGTAGGTATATAAATTGACGGGCGTTCATGGACATGTATCAACTAGTTATCTTTGGCAGGTTGACTAATTGGGAGTGAATTTAGTGTATATTGTGGTTAGCTTAAAAAACGTTTTAGTTTATATTTCATTTCGACAAAGAAGTCAAATTTATTGAAGCACTTTTCAAGAATATCGTTTTTCACATTTAAATCAGTGTTGCTCTATACAAGTAATGGTTTTAATGTGCTCGAATTACGTTTATCATTCAAATATTACGCTTACTAAAACATTTCTTGGAACGCTTGTTGACAGCACAATAAAATTCCAGGATCAAATAGATACCGTCTGCAAGAAAATTAATAAATAATATTTTGCGCTGATTCAGCTCAAGCACAATTTAAATTTGGCTTTCTTGCTGAACGTCTACTACTCGTTGGTGTATTCGGTTATGTCCTGTAACGTTTTGGTTTTATGTTATGTTGGCGGTACTCACATTTCTCAGAAACAATAACTCCGTTTGATCTTTGGGTATAAGGAAAGAGAGCCACTTTTCCGTGTATTTATATATGTACATATAAAGCTGCGGTTTATGTATCACAGTGGCGTAGCGTAGTAGGGGCGGCAGGGGCTATCTTGTAAAAATTTGAGCCATTTCATTTCATATTTTTGTCACACCTTCGATTCGGACCGATTGAAATGAGCACGGAATTTTTCATTACTTATTCTGTGAGGAAACTGGAGAATCTCCTTTCTTTAAATGAATGTATAATAATGACATCTTGCTCATTTTAGCGAATGGCAAAACCGTCTGTACTGACTTGTAGGGATTCCCCGTATTTTATTTTGTGCTTGGATTGTTTATGACTAATATTCAGCGAGAATGACTTCTATCATATAAACAATGTGTTCATTATTGTATAATATAATAACACCTGCAAATTAGATTACAGTTACGATTTGACACCTGCAAGGTTTCAAATCACGAGTCAAGTACACTACACAACCAAAATTATTGCAAATGGAAGGAGATGGAGACCAGACTTAAAAAAGGACAGACTCTTGACAAGATAGAGCAAAACTAAGTGAACGAGGAAAGAAAAAAATGGCAAGAAATTTTTATCAGAATATTTAATATTGTAAAATTCCTTGCCAAACAAAATTTGGCTCTACGCGGCCATACAGAAACGACGCCCGTACTAATAGAGGAAACTTTTTAGAATTGGTGCATTTAATTGCAAAGTACGATCGTGTACTTCCTGAACATCTTGTAAAATCTAAAATGTGTGACAAAATTCAATCACGTATATGTCACCAGAAATCCAAAACGAATTTATAGCAATTTTGGGAAATAAAGTTCGCCAACATATCATCGGACAAATAAAAAGGCCAAATATTATTCGATTATATTCGAGAGCAGGTGTTAAAACACGTAGCGGTTGAAACTGAAGAAGTACAAGTAGTGGAACCTTTTATAGATTTCATTGACACAAAATATAAAACTGCTGAAGGAATTTCAAAGACGATTTTGAGCAAGCTTGAAACTGATGGCCTCGATATAAGCAACTGCAGAGACCAAGCATATGATAATGCTGCTGTTATGGCGGGAAGGCATTCAGGAGTTCAGCAAAGAATTAAAGAAATAAATCCCATAGTTGAATTCGTACCTTGCTCAAATCATTCGTTAAATGATTTGAGCAATTTTTTTACACGCTGCCTCAGTTGAGGCGAGTTCAGTAACATTTTTCGGCACATTAGAAAATTGCTATTCATTTTTTTCCAAGTCCACACATCGTTGGGAAGTTCTGATAGCAGCTACAGGCGACAGTTTAAAAAGGGTTCAAGATACGCGGTGGAGTGCAAGAGGTGATGCCGTAAAAATGACGTTCCATCATTACAAAGACATTCTCGTCGCTTTGGAAAAACTAATAGAGACAGGTAAAAACTTAAGCACAAGAACAAATGCAGGAACTTTGCAAGTTCGATGGAGTCATTTTCCTTTCTTTGTTTCTTGGGCGTCTGGTAACCGGTGCCACATAAAGTGAATGATGCACAAAAATATTTACAAACAAATGGACTTGACATAAGACTCTGCGCTCAGAAAGTAAATGCTTTGCAGATGGTACTGACAGAGAAACGAGAGGAATGGGTAGATAGCGCTGTAAGTTATGCAAAAAATATGTGTGAAGAACTTGCATTTCCATGGAACCTCAGCGGCGCATAACGAGAAGGCACATTTTTGATGACGGAACCAGAGATGCCAACTTGTCTTGTGAAAATGAGTTGAGACGGAAACTGTTTTCTTCGTTAGATAGAATAATTTTATTGTTGAAATTCGTGAGCGTTTTCAGCAGGTACAGAATTTGGTGGATAAGTTTGCTTATTTAACGCCGGCTATGTTATTAGATTCGGACGATACTAAATGTAATCTACACTACGCATCTGCCGAAATTGACGAGCAGGACTTCAAGTTGGAACGACTGCGACTGCGGACTTTTATTGCTGCCACAGACAACGAAAATAAATTAATTAATGCGGACCCACTTGAATTATTAAAATTTATTGTGAAATCCAAGCTGGAAGATTCTCTGTCCAATATTATAATAATGCTCCGAATATTCCTCATAACTGCCATAAGCAATGCCAGCTGTGAGAGGAGTTTTTCAAAATTGAACTTGATCAAAAGTTATTTAAGATCAACCATGAGTACTTTAGGGCTATCCAATCTGGCTATCTTGTCTATTGAGCAAGAGGTATGTGATGCTATAGACATTGATAGTGCAAGAAAGACTTTGCTCTTAAAAAAAGGGAGACGAATAAAGCTTTAGTTAAAAACAGATGCGTTGTTTTTAATTCTATCCATTATATTATTTTTCAATAAAAATATAAATAGTAACTGTATCGTTCTAGTTCTACTTGAAAGTCGATTTGTGTTTTATATTCATTTCGCTAATAACTTAACCTTGTCGATCGTCAAGGTATAATCATGTGTTCTATACCTGTTATATCAATGTAAGTGACATACGTGTGAAAAGTTTTGTAAGAAATTTGATTATTATATTGTAAAACATATATAGGTACATGACTTTTTTATTTGTAACCTGTACAATGCAATAATTGTTCTTGTCGAAAAGTTCTTCAGAATTACTGTGTACCCGTATTTTAGTCTTTTAAAACGAAATAACTAAATAAGGGGGCGACGAAATTTTCCTCCGCCCCGGGCGGCTGACACCCACGCTACGCCACTGATGTATCAACTTATTTAGAATGCCGGCACATTCTTATAGTACTAGTGAGAATAATATTTATTTCATAAAGTAGAGAACCGCTGGATTTGAACATCGCCTCTATATTCCTGCCCAAAAATATACAGCTTGAAGCTACTATCTCAGAAAATATGCATTCTGTAGAGATTTATTAAGAGACTAGAAGTACTTAGAATAAGATTTTAAATAATTATTGTATAAAAGAATTTTCAAAATCCAGACATGTAGTAACACATTTAAAGCTTAGTTTAGAACAACTTTGCATAATTTGAAAGGCACATCTTGCTGTGGATGCAACAATGCTGATGAATAATAAAAATTACAATAGTCTATTTATAAACTTATTCCTAACAGCATCAAATTTTTATTTATGTTCTTATGAGTTCTTGCAGTGATTTGCTCCTTATATTCTGATACACTTCTTATTTAGTTTTGTTTGGGATAAGGTCAAAATTAAACAAAGTATCTAAATCTCATATAAAAATTATATTTATATTTTTGTAAAGATATGACGATCATTAATAACATTTCCACACTATCTATATATATATATTTGTTTTACAAAGAAAAATAAAAAGAAAAGCATTTGTACTCACTTTAGAGTTATAATGCTTGTGAAATACTTATTAATACATCTATAATGATAACTGGAAGAATAATTATCTTGTTCCTTAAAATAAAAAAATTATTGATTCTTGATAATTTGTTTATTAATACGAAGCCGACTCTATTTCACCATAACATACATTTTTACATAGTGCCTTGGTAATCTAGAATCTTGCCACGTGAATGCTCTGAATCTGGCTTATACTAATCGCTAGTTGTAAACATTCTCACATTGTACCTCTAGCAGCTTAGCACCTGCCCATCAAAAACATTCCCGCTTATTCGTATTTATTTTATTTGAATTACTAAATTAAATGACTATATAATAATTAATGATGCCCAACGATATACTAAAGGCAAATATTTTCACATAGTGCCTTCAGCACGTCTAACACCATTAACTATCCTTTTATTATTTTGAAAAACGAATTATTATTATAAAACTAGATAATATTCATCTAATTAATGATGCCCAACGATTTACCAAAGGCAAATATTTTCACATAGTACCTTCAGCATGTTTAACACCATTAACTATCCCTAAATTGAATTATTTATCTCATAACTTACTTTATTTCATCGTATATTTTGTCAAATTCTATCTTATTGATATCCTCCGTCTTAAAAATTAGTAATAAGAAAAGAAAAATTAATTGAATAAAATTATTTAAATGAAAACTAAATTAAAATTGATCTCTAGATCTCTATACAGATTATCTAATTATGAGTTGATAAGTAGTGCATGTCGACCCTACTCTCACTTTCGCTATATCAATTTTATTAATCCTTTACAAAATTAACGTCTTTACTGCACGAATTATGAACTTCGAATCTACAGGTTTATTCTTGTTTCTTGCCTTATATATTCAAACAATGCCTATCGACTATTTTTAGCGCCTCTTTTCTTCAATTAATTTTTAGGTTGGCATCATTTTCGAAACGTAAAATTTTCTTGCTTGTTTTGTTTAAGTTGTCACGCTCGAACCAATACACTTCTATCATCTTGACAGCTACACACACAAATGGTGACGCCCCAAACTGCTTGTTATTAAAATTTTACAATTTTGTTGCATACCTTCTTGGGTAAGTATATTTTATTCTCTCCTTGTTCAGTAAAATCCTTCATTGTATTTGTATATGTATGCATTATCCTTTTCATCATTTGTTACATATTTCCGTTTACCATGTTTCAGTTTTATCCTTATTTTTCTTTTAGAAACTCTTCTGTCCAGTAGTAACGAAACACATAACACACCACAGAAATTCTTTTGGCTGAACTTGGACTGCATAGAACGTCGGCCTTCTTCATATTTTCCCCATTCTCGAACCATGCTCTTTCTTCTGGTAACACATTGATTTGTAAAGTGCTATAACAACATTAACATTGTATTTTCTTTTTGCAGGTTTTTAAACCACACATGACCATTTCCATTGTCTTTTGAGGCCCTTGAGTTATACATACAAGAACTAACAAGTGTAATTTTAATTCATACTACTATTATTTACGCAAAATATTCTTATTTACGATCTGACATTTTCAGTTGGAAATGTTCGTGATTTATATCCTTTTTTCTAAATATATTTAGTTTTATTATTACTACTATTTTTTTTTATGAATTGGCAGCATTGTTCATGTTCAAATCCATATTTTATTTCTTCAATTTATTTATTTCAAGACTGCATCATTTTTCTCGAGCACGTCTTGTTTTGTTTACATTCATATGGCATTTATGTGTCTTTTACACAACATAAAGCCTATTGATTTATTTTGTGTTTGTATTGTACTTAATACAACTTTGCATTAATTCCAAAAATTAATGCAACCTAAAAAGAAGGTTTGGTGAATATTTTTTTGGGGTTATAATCTTCCTTTTGACGCTTAAAAAATGCTAATAATTTGTTATATTTTCCAATATTTATTTTGTGTATTAAGTTTAATTGAGCTTTAACCATTCAAAATCGTGCCATAATGTGGAGCCTTTCAAAAGTTTCCATAAACTTACAAAATATACAACAAAACATTTTCGGTGTAGTTGTTGACATTTTGTTCTCTACTACACTTCAGAAATATTTGATATACATTTTCATACACTTTACGCGATTTAGCCGGGATTGGTGTTGCAGCAGCTTGATTGGCGATTTTGACTAATTCTGGTGGCGTCCATGGAAATTCTCCTTTCCCCATTTCGTAAATATTTGAAAGTTATTAAATAAATGTTTAGTCACTTTAAAGAGTTATGATTGGTCATTTGGTCGGTTACATTTTTTAACTAGTATAGAAATGAGTCAATTATTTCATAGGTACATTTAGTAACAAAATACACTTTGCCGCAAAATTAAGGGATAATAGATGAAATGTAATACATTTTGATAAGTACTTGTAAACATAGAATTTTATTGCTTTATATATAAAGAAAACTAATTTCAGCAATGTACAATAAACAAGGAACCATCGCATTGACGAGTAAATGAATAAACATTAAAAAATCAACAATAAAAGTTGGTAGCGGGTGTGACCACCCCACGCTCTTATGCAAGCCCTCATTCTTTCTAGCAGATTTCAAATTAGTCTAACAATCTCTTCTTGAAGAACTGCTGCCCAAATTTCTTGCAATCTTATTGACAGTTCTTGTAATGTCCTAGGAGGATGTTCCAGAGCTTTAATCTGTATTGGCGGCAACAAACTCTTGCCTTACGATGTTGGTAATGTGTGGTCCAGCAATATCATGCATGAATACAAATTATTGCCCATGTAGAGCACCAAATGGTTCAACAATTGGAACTATCACTTCATCCCGATATCTTATGGCATTCATTGTTTCCGTTTTTATGACATAAATGTTTGTACGGTCTTCAAGAGTTATGCCACCCCACACCATAACTGATCCGCCACCAAACTTTTCCTTTTCTGGTATAGCACACTGTACAAATCGTTCACCTTGTCTTCTCCACACTCTATCACGACGGTCATCAGTTGAAAGGCAGAACCTGGACCCATCCGTAAACAAAACGTGTCTCCAGTTTTGAATTTCCCAATGGGAGTGCGATTGAGCAAATACTAATCGAGCTCTTCGGTGGGCAGCCGTTAACACTGGCTCAGTAGCAGATCTGTACGGTTTTAGACCAGCATCAGCCAACCTTCTTCGAATGGTATCTGCGCTTACTGCGACACTAGTTGCATTCTGGAGGTCATTTCTTAATGCTTTAGCAGTACAAAATCGTCTTCGTTTAGCTATCAATCTCTTGGTACCGTCGCCAAGCTCTACTAATGACAGATTGTGTAACACCCAGTCTTCGGCCAACTTCTTGTTGAGGGTACCCTTCTTCGATTAGGGTTACCAATTTTACAACTTCAACTTCCGACAAACGACGATGTTGCCTGTTACCGTTTATGGCCTGATTGACTGATTTTTTTTTGTTTAATAGATAAAATGATCAAAATTGACACCAACATAATAATTTCAATAAATTCATGATTTTTAGGAAAAAATGAACACTTTAAAAAGCGGATTTGTATAAAAAAAAAAAAAAATAATAATTGACAAATAAAATTCCCACGTTAATTTCGCAAAAAAAAAGGTTTAAAAAAAAATTTCATTATTCCTTAATTCTGCGGCGAAGTGTAATTATATTTTACTAAATTTGAAGAATATACATATATATATATATATATTTTTGTATGTGTCTTTATTATTAGCTTTTCTTAACGCCTGTCGAATAAGGTTTTTCTAATTTTAAATTATTTCTTATATCTTCTATTTAATATGTTACCTAGTGTATAAAAACACTCTTTGTTTAATTGAGTAATACCTACCGCCTTTTGGTCGAACATAAATTTTCTTTTTACTTCGCCTACTGAACATTAGTTAATTCAGTTAAGACGATAGAACGTCTTAAAAAGAGGAGACCGGCAAAATTCAATACCATTTCTTTGCACGGCGAGGAAAATAGAACGATATCAAGCCATTTTATCTTAATAAACGATCCATGTGTGAACAACCTACGAAATCCTCTCGGAATTTATCCTTTGGCAATGTGGAGAGATCTTGGTGTGTAATCTAGGTCAAAAGGACCTTTATTAGTGTACATAGTTGGAGCTATATATACCGAAACATTTAAATATCATTTCGGTTTAGGTGAAACACTACCGGCAAAGAGCTTTGGGTTTTCAAGTGGACTCAAATACTATAGCAGGAGCATATATTAAATACATAATATAGTATTTATGTATAATTAATTACTTCAATGATACTCCATAAACTTGAATTTTCGATAAATAATTAGACGTACTTAAAAACAGATACTCATGTAAGTTTTCGCTATTAAAGTGAATTACGATTTTTATTGTGATTACACTGCTTCTAAATTGCCATTGCCACATCGGAATCTCT